>CM069066.1:31407742-32007742 GCA_035220775.1 Malus fusca
ATAAATAGAAATAATAGTCCAACAGAGAAACAAATAATTGGTTTTCATTGATAACGTAACTGAAAAAGAGAAATATTCAACTCACTCGTTATCATGCCCACCCACCAAAGTGGCTCGTATAGGTAAGAATATCCCCCAACTCCTGCCAAACATGTAAATGATTCATACCAATTATCCACTGTCAAACACAAACGGAATACGGAAACGCATAAAGCACAAAGAATAGACAAGAACCAAAGGCATGAAAGAAAAGCTGAAATTATCTAGAGCATACAAAAACCAATTGCTGTCTATATGTTGTTCGGATACTGGGATTTTTTTTATCACAACAACTAAGGTGATGCATTAAAATACCACAGAAGTAAACAGGAGAAATAAGACATGATCAGTAACATGCCATATAAAAAGAAGAAAACACCCATAAACTAATAATCAATGGACTTGAATCATAAGTGTCAATATCGTGAAAATGTTCTATCAAAACATTCTTCTACACAAGATCAGCAGCTAACAATCACTTAGAGACCATATTGCAATACTTGATTTGATAAATGATTTCGGGATGAAAGATATATAAAATTTTCAATTCGAATCAACTGAGTCATAGATTTGTAGTGTAACACAAAAATGTAAAGCCAAGTGATTGTAATTTCAAGCGATACTTCAATTAACTTATAAACTTCAATCTACTAAATAGAACAGCCTTGCCCACCAATCTGGACTGGTTTACATTCTAACCCATATTCCATTTTTCACTCGATTCGCCGTAAATTTTGAAACTTACAACAATTCGAGCACAAACTCAAACACCCAGTTGCTCCATTGACAATCCCACATCAGAATAATAAAAAGTTGAGAAATTGAACTTTATAAGTGACCCAGACAAGCATATTTGAATTACGAACCTGCTCTGATGCCAGAAGCCCCGGCCTTTTTCAATCCCTTCTTCTTCACAATGAAACTAGCACCGATAAACAGACTTGAAGACAAAGCAAGAATCAAACCCTTGATGTTGTCAGAGGACATCCCCTTGTACGAGTCTCTCCAGCTCATCGGGGGGCTCTGACCCTCGGTCGCCATGGCCGAGAAAAACCCCAAATTCAAAAACCCTAAAAAACCCCCTCTTTCTTCTTCTTATCTGCTCACACGCTTCGAGTGTATCATTACTTTCGCAAGAGTGCAAAATACCCCCGAAATGACAGGCCGATTTTCTTATCGGCCGGGACTCGGGGTGAGTTGGGAAAGCACGCTCGCTCGCTGGATCGTCGTTTTACAGCATACAGAGATGTAGATGGAGAAGCGGTTGAAGATAATGTCGGCGCTGGGAGTTGGCGGTGAGTACTGAAATTATATACAGCTGTAGTAGATCGGAAGGCGAAGGAGAGAACAAGAGAGAGAGAGAGAGAGAGAGAGAGAGAGAGAGAGGTGGTGCGTCGTGTGTGCTAATTGGGAATCGAATATATTTGGATTTTTATTAGGTAGTTCTGTTAACACCCCATAAAATTATGAACACCACACTTCCATTTTTACACTTTAAACTACCTCTATTACCCCTATTTAACTTAAGTTCACAATAAACAAAGGGTGTACTATTCACACGTTCATTTTTATCTTTCACATCTCTTTTAATTTTTGTCTTTCGATTCGAATGAACTGAAAAAGAGCGATATATAAAAATTAACAGGAGTGTACGAGAGGTAAAAGTAGTGTGTGAATAGCAATATCCTAAATAAAAATGGAACTTTACCGAAAAGCTTCCGTTACTGTTCACTTTAACAAAAAATCATATTTTTACACTAAAAAATCAATCATGTACCATTCATTTTATCTTTTATTTTATCTTTATTGTTAAAACTTAAAATTTTCAAACTTTTTCATTAGTTTTCTTAAATAAAAAAAGGATAGGGCTATGGGAGTTGTCAGCATGCCGATGTCGAGGGAGGTAATCCGAGATGGGTGCTCTTCCTTCAGTTGGCGGTGGTGGTAGTGGTGGGTGGCTAAAGAAGAATGAGGGACAAACCTGGCATTTTAGAAGGATTATTTTAATGTGGAATGTTTTTTTTATTATTTTTTAACCGGTTGTTCCCATAATAACGACTTTACTCCGACCAAAGGTTGATGAGTGCAGTTTCCAAATAAAAATAAATAAAAATAAATAAAAGGTTGATGAGTACAATACTCTATCTTTTGATCCTTTTCCTTAGGTACTGTTTGGTACGTGGAACGGGACGGAACGGAGTGTGACGATACGTTTCGTCTCATGTTTGGTGCGCCTAAAAATGATGGAACGCGTTGTTCCACGGGACGAATTTTGGATGAATTTTCATTCCGCTTCACCCCCTGGAACGACTCGTTCCACATCTGTGGAACACAAAATTATAACATCTCCATCTCCTTCTTCTTCCTCCTTGTTTCCATCCGAGGACATCTTTGCTCCCTCTTCGTTCCGTCTCGTCATATCCCGTCCCATCCCATTCGTTTCGTCCCGTTCCGTATGCGTACCAAACGATACCTTACTTCCTAATTGTGTCAATTTTCAACCCAAACAAATCATGTAAATTTTTAGGGTAAGCTCAAATTTTACCTTTACCCTAAACCTTTTGGGTTCATGTGAAGTTGGCATAGATGGACCTTTCTAACCATTTGAAAGACTCTCATGCTTCGAAAGTTCGAATGTTTCGGACATGTGACAAGAGTAAGTACCTTTAGACCTCGTTTGGCAGCTCGTACTGTACTGACTATTTCTGTCGGATAAGATAAATAACCACCGGATAATACTGACTAAATTAGTCGAGCGTTTGGTGCAGTATCGGATTAATGATCGTATTATTTATACTGTGTTTGGTATTATACTGAATAAGATGAATAAAACTTAAAATTGGTATTATATCGGATAAGAGGAATAAAACTAAAAAAAAAGTGAAATCATCTTTTTTTTTTTTTTCGCATATCTCTCTGCACCCATCAAACTCCCTCCCTCTCTCTTCCTTCTTCTTCCCCGACTGCAGAAGCATCCCATATAATTCTTCCCCGCTTCTCTCCGCGGCACCCCCAAACTCCCTCCATCTCTCTCCCTTATTCTTCTTCCCCGACTGCAAAAGAATCCCAAATGAATTCAAACAGCCAGTTGCAGAAGAACCCCAAATTGAAATCATCTCTACCGCACCATGTTTCTTTGCAAGACCCAGTTGTAGGGAGGATGACGAGTAGGCGATAAGGAAGGCCACAAGGAGAAGACGACGAGGAAGGTGACGAGGACTAGGAGAGCGATGGCGACGCGGAGGACGGCGATGGCGACATGGAGGACGATGATGTAGAGAGAAGGCGAGAGAAAGAGGGCCGAGTTCTATCCGGTCACTTTGGCGTCGAAGCTTTGCTACTTGTGAAAATCGGCGACGACAACTCTATTTTGTCGCTTCGACTCCGTCTTCCTCTGCGTCAACTGCGACTCTCATCACCCTGCGTCTAGCCCCTGCGAGGTCTGTGAGCAAGCTCCAGGACCGAGAGACCGAGGTGAGCAGGGAGGATGGCGAGGCTGCTCTCGAACCTAAAGGCTATGGAGAATCCGGATCTGAACTCAGGTCGTATAAATGGATCCATATCTGGATCTAGACTACCAGCATGTGGATCTGATGCTTGAAGAAGTTCAGGAGCAGGACATCTGCAGCACGGACGCAGTCGGTTTGGTGTGGCGGTCGTGAAGATGGAGGGGATAGCGCCCCGACTAATTATCCCGAGCTTTTGTGGTGTTTTAATAGTACGGTGTCAACCGTATAAAATTTGATGGACCGGATAATTAAGCGGGTGCTTATTTAGTACGATAGTGCACCAAACAACTGCTCCCGTATTATTTATCCTATCCGATGCTTTATACGGCGTGCCAAACGAGCCCTTAGGGTTGCAAGAATACAAAGTTCATCCGTTACTCTCGAATGTATCGAAGATATGTTAATCCCTTTTTATTTGGAAAATTTAACGAAAAGTTCCCGGTGCTGTTCATTATAACGAAAAATCACATTTTAATCCTAAAAAACCAATCCTGATATTATTCACTTTACCATTTATTTTGTCATTATCATTAAAACTCAAATTTTCAAATCATTTTCATTAGTTTTCATTTTTTATTTTAAATGGAAGCAGAATGATTAGAGTTTTTCAATTGAATCACATAATTTATCAACCACAAGGTTACTACTTTCTGTGTAGGTGTGTAGCTACCTGTCTCATGCGTTGTACCAAATATAGAGTGAAGTAAAACCTCAACCTAAACCTTTTCAACTAATGACAGGAAGCCAATGTATAGAGTGAAGTAAAACCTCAACCTAAACCCTTTCAACTAATGACAGGAAGCCAATGTGACTGCGGCAGTGCTATCCACACATCCATTTTTGTCTCACAACCCCTCTGTTGATTTTTGTTATTTGATCTTCTTCAATTCATTTGATCCGGAGACCGAAAACTAGTGGGAGGTAAAAAAGAGCGTGTGGTAAGCACCACCCATGTCAGTATTACTGAGTTTGTAGATACCTTGTTTGACTGTTAATTCGCCTTCGATATATTCATTTGTTCATCAAATTGTGTACTTTCTTACAAAACCCAGAAAACCCTTTTTCATGTAACTTTTTACTTTCAACTTGGATCAACTTTTTTCGTTTATTCCTTCAACACGCATTAAATCTCGTGAGTTATCCAATTCTAGATGCGAAACAAGCCCTTAGTAATCGATGCTCATATCAAATTTTGAGACGTGTATATCTTTTGAAGCTCATTTCGCGGTTATATTCCAAATTAATAGAAATTTGCAGACCAACATTTTCCATTTGACACCCGAAAACCAGCCCGTGACTAATACTAGAGCTGGTTGAATTCATTATCAGAAAACAAGTAACTGGAACTATACAGCCATGAATCAATAAGAGTATCGGGAGTTTGACAGCGGCCCCCAGAAATATCTCAATGAACACGGAAAGAACACAAGGAGCTCCCAACGATTACATCTTATTCAGGTATTGCTCCACTATTGCATCACAGTAATTAACTGTGCATGGTTATCCTATTTGTAAAGATTTGCAGAATATATCATCTCTATTGCACAAGATGCGAGTTTTTGGAAGAAAAATGCAGGCAATATCATCTGGCGTACCTCTTTGCTTCGGCTCAAAAATGTCACAGTAGTTGAACTGCTGCAATGGATGGGATTTTCTCCCTCAACTTCTGCGTGACCGCCACCCTGACAGTCATTACCCCAGAAGCTGGACCTGTGATACGCACCTTCACTATAGGATCCTCGATTGTCACAAGTTCAAGAGATCCACCTGCTGCCCCTACTAAGTAGGGTCTAATTTCTTCAAGTACCTGAAACAAAATTGTACATACAAATACATAAGATGGAAACCTTAAATCAAGAACCAAACTTCCTCAACTTTTCGGTAACTTGGGTTGGTATTATACTTGGAACTCAGTCTCAACGTGAAATTCGTATTAGCCTTCATCAAATATACAATGGACATTGGGAAAGACTACAAATCAAAGTTATTGGCAAAGATGAGCCCCCCCAGCAGTATAATAAATCAACTAAGCAAACAATGCAAGGTTTGTTTATTGATAGTAATAAACGGAAAAGGATTTCAGAATCCCCAGAAATTATGAGATAAATGAAACAAACACCGCTAAACAATTTTCTTATATATTGTACTGGTTCAATTTTCTATATCAAATTCAAATAAACTCAGAAATACATTTTTCTTAAACCTAAACCCTTAAGTCGGAGTAGTGCAAACTACCTACATGGACCATCTAATGGAAAGCCCTTCTACTTTATGCGTGAAGCAGAAAACATGAAAAAGTATATCCAATTTTATTACTAAATGGGTGTGATTACGACTTCAAAAGAAATATTACCTTCTCTATATTTTCTTCATTCAGCTCAAGCCCTGTTTCTTCGTCAGCTATTGCTTCCACTGCAACTATTTCAGGGATCTTTTCCATTAAACGACGCTCAATACCCATTTTCATTGTCACAACAGAGCTTGGACAGGAGCCACATGCTCCCTCTAGCTTCAACCACACTACATTTCCGTCAATCTCATGTAACGACACATTTCCTCCGTCAGAAATGAGATATGGCCGGATTTCATCCAATACACTTTCAACATTCTCTGCAGTCAGTGGCAATTCGACCGCTGAATTCGGAGTAGCAACCGCCTTAACAACTGTACAACAATAAAATATAGATGACCATCAAACATCCAACTCGGGAAATTATGAAACAGTGAATCTGGCAAAGGTGGAGTTCATGTCCTCATTTAACATACATATTGGATTTGACTATTTTTTTTATCCAGAAGAATAAGTTGTCGATGTTGCAAATTAAAGAGCAACTGTGGACGTCCCATGATGTCTTCTTACTCGTAAGACTTCACAAGGGTTCCATACCCTAAAATTTCTAACAAACAACTCCATCTTTGGGTTATCGTACTAACTAATCATCAGATTCATCACAGTCATTACCTTCAACCTAACACTCAATTTGGGAATATTCATGCGACGTCACTGGATTGACTCACACCAGCATCCACAAAGCAAGAAAAGCATGGCAACCATTAACAACAAAGTTCATGTTGCAAGTTGCACAAGGTACATAGAATTACAAAATCATAATATTTTCATCAAAAAGTGCGTAGTATATCAAGGTTGAATTCTACAGTTGATTCAGTCCGACGTGCGTACTTACTTGAGTTCAATCAAACATTATAGCAAAATAGAACAGCCGAGAAAGGCTGAAAAAGAAATAATTAAAGGCTCGTTCGGAAGTGCTTTA
The DNA here is from genome assembly GCA_035220775.1 of Malus fusca. Lineage (NCBI taxonomy): Eukaryota > Viridiplantae > Streptophyta > Magnoliopsida > Rosales > Rosaceae > Malus > Malus fusca. Next base: position 31,414,563 of record CM069066.1, read on the forward strand.
AAAACTGACTGCAAGCACTTTTGGTGAAATTGTTTTTTGGATTCCAAAAGCCCTTGAAGTGCTTTCTGCAAGAAACACTAGTTATCTGCTTTTTCCAAGAAGCACTCTAAGTATTTTCCAAGATTCATTTGCATTTTTATTAAAGAATGGTTCTAGAAGTAGTCATTTTAAAAGCAGAAGCCCTAATATTAGTATAACAAATCAACCAACATTAATTGATTGAATACAAACACATATACAGATATATATATATATATATATATATATATATATATATATATATAATGCATAAAAATGATAGATTTCGAAATAAAAAAGAAACTGACCTAGGCTGCGTGAAGGTGAAGGTAACCGAACCCGTGAGCTAGGCCGCACCAGATTACGCCCCCTACTGGAAGATACACAGAAGCCTGAACCTCCAAACAATAAACTACAACTCTGCAGGAAAATTAAAAGTGAAAAGTCCGAAATTAAAAGAAAAAAATAGAAGAAGCAATTGAATTGATTTGTTTCTGGAAGTGAAGGGAAATCGAGGAAAACCGTGGAAAGTCGTTGTTGGAGTCTGTAGTACGGCGGCGAATTGAGAAGCACCGCTCTCATCTCGAATAAAAGGTACGGCTGTGATTTCTTCTCTGTTCTTCTTTTCTTTTCCTTTCTTTTTGGATTTTCTCAGGAACCAAACAGGTACGTCACAGAAGAAGAAGCTCGAAGTACCGCCGGTGAGTTTCCTTTTGTTTTGTTTCTGTCTCAGGGGTAAAATGGGAAACTAGGAAATTTGTTTCGATCCCATCCGTAGGAAAATCACGAGTAATTTAATCAACGGTGATGAGAAAGATAACAAGTGCTACCAGCCTACTGCCATCTGTTCTCCCGAAAAATTGACGGACCTGGCTTCTCTCCTCCCATTCTCATCTCTTCTATTTGTGCGGTCATGATTGAGATATGTCAATATTTTATATTACTACTGTTTTTTATCTTATTATCTCTATAAAAAAAATCAATATAAAATATTAACGTGACTTAACCGTGATCGCACAAAATAAGAAGTGATAGAAGTGTACGAGAAGTGGGAGATCAGAGAAGCGGGTCCAAAATTGACTGCTCAAAAACACTTTTCGGGTTTTAATTGGATTCGAACCTTTTGTTTTGGTAAGTTTCATGGTATGCTGCCACGTGACAGACGTGTTCTTTTTTTTCTTTTTTTTTTTTGGTTGTTGGCCACGTATGATTTTAAAGGTAATTCTCACTTTACCGCATGAAATATCGCGTTTTTCAAATTTTTATACGTTAATTTTTTTTAGAAGTATTATTAGCATTTCAAAAATTTTATTTTACATTCTTCACAAGTATATTTTTTTTTTTCAAATATAAAAAGTTTGGAGTATATAATGAGATTTTTGGAATGTCAATAACAATTTTCATTTCTGTTATATGAGTTTTATATCTAAAGTGAAAATAGTAGGACACTTTTATATTGCTGTTAGACTTTCCGAATCTCTATTAGCGCGTGACCTAGCACACATGTGAACAATGACTAGGCACTACGTGTCACTGTGGGCCCATGTGGATGATAAAAAATTAAAAGAAATTAATTCCACTTAGACCATCTTCAAAGGAGATGTCAAATTTTAAACATAAAATTTAAATTTGAAGGCTTATGTGGCACATTGATCTTTTTATAAATTTTGTTCTTCAACCGATATGTCAAATTTAAACTATTATTTATTACATTATTTACTTTTTAAAGTTGTAATTAGTATTTTAAAACAAAAGATACCTATTAAAATTATAAAAAGTATTTATTAATTACTAAAAATAGATTTGAAGCTGCTGTCAAATTTGACAACAACTTCCTCTGCTGTCTTTTCATGTTATGCCACATAGGAATTGGCATTTGGGTTGGAAAACACTAGTGATGTCTTTTATTACTGTTACTGTTGATGTGGACTTTTTGACATCTCCTTTGAAAATGCTCTTAGAGCCACAGTGACGCCTAACACAAACCAAGGGTTCATATCACTTATTTTAATTTTTGTGATGTCTAGTACATTTCGTTGGTTCACCTTACACAAACCAAGAGCCCGGATCTCTCTTTCCCTTTCTTCAACGGCCCAAATCTCTAAATACTTAGACTTCAAACAAATCAACCTTTTTTTTCAAATTGACTTGTTTGGATGTGTTTTTTAAATAACTGAAAACGTTTTTGGTGAAAATGTTTTTAGAACCAATCATTAGTAAAGATGCAAGTAAATCCTGGAAAAACACTTAAAGTGCTTCCTGAAAGAAGCACATAACTGGTGCTTCTTGTAGAAAGCACTTTAAGTGCTTTTGAAACCCAAAATTTTTCTAAAAGCACTTTCAGTTATTTTAAAAGCACATCCAAAAGTGTCTTGGCCTCCAATGTATCAAAGCTCTGTTTCAAATGTGAATGTTTAACTTTTTTTTTTTTTACAAACAATATTACTACATTAAGGGAAGGATGGTGGACTTAACCTCACAATGGACTAACAATAATGTGTTTCAAATTAGCATTTGTCGAAAATCAAACTTAGAAACGAGAACAGAATTAACAAATACTGCTTAATTAGATCACATATAAATTTGAAAACAATATCAAACAAACATTTGCAATTTCAATACAACAAAGTACATGATATCACATATATTTCCCATGCAAGTATTTTTCTTCCCCTTTTGGATTGATGATATATCGAAGAAATTAAACATGATTTAAATCAAGATTTAGTAGTACAACTGCGGAGACGAATAAAGAGGGTTACGAAAAGCAGTGGACGACCCTTTTCTCCAGCAAAGTAAATCTTGCACCAGAGGGACAATAGGCTTCTTCTTCATTGGTTTCTTCTCTCCTTTCCCTCCGAGGTGGTCGTAGCCGGCTCCGACAGGGTCGTAGCCGGCTCCTCCTTGTTTCTTAGTAGTTCCAATGTTCAATATTTGAGCCAAAGACGTAGAGTCCTCCATCCTTATCATCCACTCCCTCTTGTTCCTCTCTTCAACATTCTCTCTCAGATTTGGTGATGATCTTGTAGTTGTAGCCACTTGCAGCACGTTGCTCGCCTTTGCCGCCGCAGCTGCCTCTGCTCGAGCCAACTTGGACATGTTCTTGTGAAGCTCCGCGTTCAGCGACGCCAACGCGACCTCGGTTTCCGACTCTCTCTCCTTCAGCATTTTCAGCTCCACCTTCGTTTCCTCCAGCTCCGCCTCAAGCTTCTTTAGAGTGTCCATAACTGCTACTTTCTCCTCGCGATCAACATCACTACTATTTTTTACTTCTTCGCTTTCTTCGTAATTCGGCGGCGACAAGTTCCCTGACGGAGGAGTAGTAGGTCTGCTTTGGACAATATTATTGGTGCATGGCGGTTTAGGGGATGAAAACATTTCTCTGAGAAGAAGCCGCTCGCCGAGGATGGCGACGGCTTCTTTGACAGAGTTGAATTGTCGGGAAGTGTCGACAATGGCGTGGTGATCGTTAACATGGAGTGGGGTTGGGGCAGCTGCTCCTCCCGCTGGGTTTTCTTGAGGAAGCTGCGGGGAGTGCTGGGTTTCCGATTCCATGGATATGTCCTGATGGAAAATGGTGTGTAGGAATCGAGGACATGAAGATATATTTCATGATGATTGGGTAGGGTTTGGTTGGCATGGGCTTTCTTTGCTTGCACTTCAAAATTTGACAGAGTGAGAGTCTGTTTCAAGGTTGAGACAAAATAGGGTGGATGAGGACACCATAACTACTTATTGAAATTTGTATTGATCTGGTAACCTTGTCTTCAGGTTCTATAACTTAAAGCAAGATGTGCTCCTTTCTTGACTGTAATCGCTCAAGTGCAGACGTTAGCAGTGCATTCGACACCACCAGTACATCTATTTTACTCGCCTGACTGAGCTTAGTTGCGAGTTGACACACCCGCATTCACAGAAGAACGTAGTTAGCTCATAATTACTCGACATGTGCGCCACGTAGGCTTTATAATTTATAGGGTCAAGAATTTCCCAAGATATAAGTCTCCTCATACTTAAAAAAAAACATGATTGTATTGTGATATATAAATTGTAAAATAAAATGACAAATAAATGGTAAAGTATTAGAATATATTTAAAACATGGGAAACAAACATATAATGTGTTCATCTAAGTATTCTTTACAATTTATTGAAAAATAAAATGCAAAATGAAAATTATCTATTTTTTGTCTAAATGAGAGTTGCGACCTAATAGTAGGTGCCTAAGTTGGCCTAGGTGGGGCAAACGGGCGCCTATATAGATCTGGGCGCTCTTTCTAACGCTAGAGATTAATCAGAATGATGACGGTCATATAGCGCCTAAGACGGAAATTTTTAGATACAAAAAGTAAAAAAAAAATCCCCACCGTCATCGTTATTCCGTATGGCTTCATCATAAATAACCTAATTAGTGTGTAATGCTGCTTCAAGTTTCCTAATCAGAATTTAAAATAGTCATACTACTTGCTAACATAATAATCATACCATGAACCATATTTACCAAAGAGCTAATACGATGATAAATAGACAATTCTTTAGGTAATAACTGAAATCATGATTATGCATTTGATTAAATAATTTTCCAACTTTAATTTTTATTTAGGTTTACAATTGGTAACGCTGGTGGATTAGAAGAGTAATGTGTTTCTGGTTAATAATAAATAAATAAAAAAAGAGAGAAAAAAATAAAAAGAAAATAACAATTACTCATCTAGTCACAACCATCACATGGTGACTCAGTGGTTGGGACATACCGTATTTCACACGTCACGTCTTGAGTTCGATTTAGAGTATCTCCAAAGGAGATGTCAAATTTTAAACATAAAATTTAAATTTGACAACCTATGTGGTATTTTGACATATTTTAAAGTTTTATTGTCAACCCGATATATCAAATTAAATTATTATTTTATTATATTATAAAATAAATGATTAAATTAATAAAAACTTAATAAAAGACATTTAATAATTATGAAATTCAGACCGTTCATCATTTCTTTTTAACAAGAGGCACCGTTCACTTACCTCGATTGAACAAAAGGGAAACGGGTCAACAACAACGTTAATTGCAATGATGATCGAACAAAAGGTCACCGTACACTTACCTCGATTAAACCATTTATTTTCAAATTTGACAGCAATTCTCTTGCTGCCAATTCATGTCATCGCCACATATGATTTGATATTTCTGTTGGAGAACATTAGCGTGATCTTTTTTTTACTGTTATAGCTTATATGGACATTTTGACATCTCCTTTAGAGATGTTTTTATAGTGCTAGTGAATCGCAAATGGTGGTAAAAAATAGATTGAAATGTTTATTGATCTCCAAAAAAATAGAATATTGTGGCGAACTCATTCTTTTATTAAAAAAAAATGAAAATTACCCAGTTGGCCACAACGTTGTATCCAACTCCCTCATTCACTGATCAGTTGCGTGTAAGGTATAAAATATCGATAATATCGGAAATATCGGTAGTCCAAAAACACGGAAATATCGATAGAAATATCGGGATATTATCGACATCGATAAAAATTGAATAAAAACCACGGAAATTGTAAGAAAAACTTGGAATTTTTTATTGAAACTTTGGAGAATGTTTATTTAGTCAATTATCTATTAGTTTATCAAAAAAAATTAGAAGGAAATGCATTACATGATGGATTTAACTGATTTAAGTTGATTATACAGCGAGCTGGCAAACACTGTGAGTGTAGAAAATATGTAGTAATTAATGAAAAAAAGATTAAACACACCATAATCATTTAAATATTGCATGGTAAGATATATGAGTGACTTAGTACCACATAGATACATGCATGGTAAGATACATGAGTGACTTAGTACTACATAGAGTTCCTATGAGGTTCAAAATTTTCACTATCTTCATCATCTCTATGTGTAGAGTAAGTGTATTGTGAAGAGTAGTCAGCAACCATGACAATGGCTTTCAAGAACCGAAACCCAAAAGTCAATAGGAAACCGAATACTTCGGTATTTTTCGGGATTACCAAACAAATGGGATTTGGAAACCAATCCCGTATCGAAAATTTCGGTATTTTTCGGGATGGGATTCCCGAATTCGGGATGGTTTTGGTTTGGGATTTTTTGGTTTGGGTTTGGGACTTTTTCGGTTTGGTTTGGGATTTTCAGGAATTTTTTCCAGCCCTACATGTAAGTGACCAAATAAAAAATAGAAAAATTAAAAACCACATGCCATTGACTAAGTAATTAATTGACACAATTTAAAATATAATACCACAAAAAATTTGGAATATGTGCAAATTTGTTTCTTGCAAAAAGAATTCAAAACAAAACCATATATACAAATAGTTTAGCATATTTTCACAAAAACATAAGTGGTATGGTGGCCAAGGAGCTGAAGGAGTCAAATGGGAGGGATTCGAATCCCTTTATGCGCAAGTTGAGATTTTTCAGAATTTTTCAAGTATTTTTGGGTTTCATTTTTGATATTTTGTACTATGGTTACGACCATGTTGAACCATAAAACCTTGGCATGAAGGAATAGGCGCCCATGTTTCTTTTGGATCTGTTTTATCGTTGTTTCCTGTGATTATATAAATTCATGCAGTGTATTTTCTAACTAAAACTAGATATATTTTATTTTTGATATTTACGTTTGAGTAATGAATTAAACATTTTAAGTTATCTTATGCACTTTCTGTTTCATTTTTGATATTTTGTACTATGGTTACGACCATGTTGAACCATAAAATACAAAACATTGGCATGAAGGAATAGGCGCCCATGTTTCTTTTGGATAAGTTTTATCGTTGTTTCCCGTGATTATATAAATTCATGCAGTGTATTTTCTAACTAAAACTAGATATATTTTATTTTTGATATTTACGTTTGAGTAATGAATTAAACATTTTAAGTTATCTTATGCACTTTCTTTGAGTGGTTTTTTTTTGTTGTACTTTTCGACTTGGGTCAGCGATTAAACTCGATAGTTGTGATTGTATGTGTAAATTTAGGGTAGTACTATTCACACACCAATTTTTACTTTTCACACACCATATATTCTTTGTTTTCGACTATCAAATTGAATGAATAGAAGAAGAAGATCAATGACAAAAAATTAACAAAAGTGTGTAAGAGATAAAAATAGGTGTGTGACTAGTTATAGCATGTAATTACATGGACGTTTCCAATTTCAAGCCTCCAAGTGGAGTTGGGAGGCCATGGATAGAGCATTAGAGCTTTTGCCTTAGGTACTATAGGTACGAGTTTTCTTTAGAGATCGGACGTCCTTCCTTCGTTAAAGATTCAGTCCATTAACAAGTTGTCGATATAGTATATTATATATATCAACAAGGTTAGTATATAACATGTCAATAGTATAATGCATTATTTTATTATCGATACAAAATCCGTTATTTAACAAAGCACAGAAGTTTTGTGCTGAATTACTATTATAGGTACCGTGAATACAAGGAATGAAACAGACACATTGGCATTGAAGTCAACACATCAGAATCTTATTAATACACACATACAAAATTTGTTTGAATCGAATACATAAACAAACATTCAAGTTGGTATTTTTGCAGGTGTATTTGCAAACTTCCATGAGCAGCTAATGAAACTGTCACTAGTTCTTTCCCCTGCCGCCGCGTTGACAGGTACCGCATCAGAAATCTCTTTCACATCATCTTCAGTGAGTGTCAATCTCAGTGATCCGATATTACTATCGAGATTTTTTATCTTTGTCGTCCCTAAAAGAATACAATAAGATGTAAGCATGCTTAGTTTTTAAGTTGATTGAAAATGGTCCATCCAGTTAGTAAGTTAATACGAACGTACCAGGGATTGGTACCACACCATCACCTTGGCTAAGAATCCAAGCTAGGGCAACTTGTGCAGGGCTGCATCTGTGCTTTTCGGATAACTTTTGTACGTTGCCAAAAATGACCTTGTTTTTCTCTAAGTTGTCTCCTGTTAAACGAGGATAGTAACCTGACACCTGATAACAAATTGATTAGCCATCAAATAACCATGTTTAGCCTCATAAATTATCAAATCACAACTCCCTTACCAGAAAACCACTTGTAGGCAGACCTTCGACAGCTCCCCTGCCACCGAAAAATCCCTGACCAAGCGGGCTGTATGGCACTATCCCGATTCCAAGTTCCCTGTGGTTCCAACAAACACGACAAAATTTTATCACATTGATCATTATTAACTCATACAAGACATAAAAGAGCAAAGGTTAACTAATTGAAAAAGCAGTATTTGTTGGGAAAACGTTTTTTTTTTATGGATCTTGCTATCAATGGACTATGATACGCTAACAATCAACCAGACAAAACGTAGTTACCTGCAAAGCGGGACAATTTCTTCCTCAATATCGCGAGTCCAAAGCGACCACTCCATTTGTATAGCTGTGATGGGATGAACTGCATGAGCCCTCCTTATTGTGTCCGGGCTAGCTTCCGATAATCCAATGTACTTTATTTTTCCCTCTTCAACCAACTTCTTTAGCTCCTCCATCTGCCCTTACAAAAATAGTAAGCAAGCGAGAAACAAAAAAATGGAAAAGATGCTTCACATTAAACTTCAAAAGTGGGGGGAAAATTTGTAACACTTACAGTGTCCTCTATGGGGACTGTTGTATCAATACGGTGTTGATAGTAAAGATCAATGTAGTCCACGCTGAGGCGCTTCAGGCTAGCCTCACAGCAGGAGCGGACATATTCAGGAGTGCCATTTACAAGCACCTGATTTGGTTGAAATTTTACGATACCAAACTTCGTAGCCAACTGAACTTTGTCTCGTGGCAACTGCTTCAATGCCTGAAGTTAAACCGATTGAAGGCAACGTAAATGACCAACAATAAAAGCATACGAACAATTCAGATTATGCAAGGAGCCATTGCTTGCCGTACAAGGCAAATCAAAACCTGGAATTATGGAAAGACTAATTTGGGAGCAAAGTTTACCTTTCCAACCAAAACTTCATTAATATGAGGTCCATAAAGATCTGCTGTATCGAAGAATGTAACTCCCTTATCGTATGCGTGCTTGATGATCGATATGCCAAGCTCTTCGGGGACTGGATCATTGAAGATTCCGGTAAGCCCCATACACCCAAATCCCAACTTGGAAACCTGCATAACAAATGAATTCACAATTTGCATTTTGCAACAAATCAATGTGAAATAGTGCTACTTTTTATTCGGAAGGAAACAAAAAACATAACCGAATTGCAGAAACGATAAGCTAGAGTAAAAAATGCGAAATCGTTTCACCTCGAGTCCCTGAGTTCCGAGTTGCACTCTTGGAATTTGAACTTTCTGCTCCTCCGCCATTCTGCTTCTTCTTCTTCAATCTTTCTGCGCTCTTGGAGTTTTGGTGAAGGGAGAGCGAATTTAGAGGCGTTTTAAGCACTAAACTTCATGTGGTCATTGCTTACATCAGTGTATCTTTAAGATCACTGAGTGCGTCATTAAGGAACTAAACTTTGTAATGTTGACTTGAGTCCCTATTCAAATAGGAATGTGAATATAAATATAATTATTTGATTGTGTTTCCTAGTTAGTCTAGTATTCATTTACTTTCTTTGTGCTGCAAGATGTGCGGCGTATGTATTTATATGTTTCCTCTGAGAGTGAGAAGAATATAGAATTGAGATTAAAACCTAAACATAACTCTTATCTTCTTCTCCTGGTCCAAATTTTGGTCAATGCTCCAAAACCTCCAGATTGGAACAACTCAATATCAAATCCTCCACCGTCGGATTGAGTCCTAATTATAAGACGCTGATATTCATCTACGGATAATGCTACCAAGGTCATATATTTAAAATATATTTATAAATTATAAGACGTTGTTTTTTATAACTGAAGTATTCCTTAAGTGTTGATTAACGTACTTATTTCCTACTGGTGACACATCACATAAATTGCAAATTTGGTCTAAAAAGTTGATCTACCTAGCATTATACTCATTCATCTAGATATAACCTAATAAACTAATGATACTGGTTTTCATTACGAGACTCATACATTTACAGTTGATAGTTACTCACGTGCATATGAGATATGATTTTACGCTCAAACTATTTATGTGAGGTTGAGTATAGTTATTTGAATTTTGAGTCCTAATTATAAGACGTTGATATTCATCTACGGATAATGCTAGCAAGGTCATATATTTAAAATATATTTATAAATTATAAGACGTTGTTTTTTATAACTGAATTATTCTTTAAGTGTTGATTAACGTACTTATTTCCTATTGGTGACACATCATATAAATTGCAAATTTGGTCTAAAAAGTTGATCTACCTAACATTACACATTCATCTAGATATAACCTAATAAACTAATGATACTGGTTTTCATTACGAGACTCATACATTTACAGTTAATAGTTACTCACGTGCATATGAGATATGATTTTAGGCTCAAACTATTTATGTGAGGTTGAGTATAGTTATTTGAATTTTGAGTCCTAATTATAAGACGTTGATATTCATCTACGGATAATGCTAGCAAGGTCATATATTTAAAATATATTTATAAATTATAAGACGTTGTTTTTTATAACTGAATTATTCTTTAAGTGTTGATTAACGTACTTATTTCCTATTGGTGACACATCATATAAATTGCAAATTTGGTCTAAAAAGTTGATCTACCTAGCATTATACTCATTCATCTAGATATAACCTAATAAACTAAGGATACTAGTTTTCATTACGAGACTCATACATTTACAGTTGACAGTTACTCACGTGCATATGAGATATGATTTTACGCGCAAACTATTTATGTGAGGTTGAGTATAGTTATTTGAATTTTGATCAATTATATATACATTGAAGTTCTACTCTTGCAAGGCACCAGCCGGGAATCGAACCGGGTCTGTACCGTGGCAGGGTACTATTCTACCACTAGACCACTGGTGCTCACATGTCGGTTTCAGCTCAGGAGCTGAAGAAGAAATTAAACCGAATGTCGTCCTCAATTGCAAAAAGACACATTGGAGATTATTATCAAGTAGTCAGATAAGAAAAACGACTCCGGGGTCGAATTGAAAATATTCAAAAATACATAATGTCTTTTCTACCCTAATACAAGATGTAAAAGCCAAGGGCATTTTTGACTATCTAATTTTTTATTTTCATGTAAAAGTATGAGTTATGACCAAGGTATTAAATATCGATGATATCGGAAATATCGGTAGTCTAAAAACACGAAAATATCGGGATATTATCGATATCGATAAAAATAATATGGAAACCACGAAAATTGTAAGAAAAACTTGAAAATTTTTATTGAAACTTTGCAGGATGTTTATTTAGTCAATTATCTATTAGTTTATCACAAAAAATTGGAAGGAAATGCATTGCATGATAGATTTAACTGATTTAAGTTGATTATATAACGAGTTGGCAAACATTGTGAGTGTATTTGGAACTATCAAATTAGTCTTTTATCCTAATTAAATATGAACTCTATATCTAGATTTCGAAACCCTCTCAGGCTGGCAGCCCCCAGCACCCCTCACGTTTCTCTCTCTCTCCCCTACCCCGAGACCCCATTTCCTTCTCTCACTCACTTCGACTCTCTCTCTCTTCTCTGCACTGTCTCTCTCTCTCTCGAAACCCTCTTACCTTTCTCCCTTTCTTGCCGTGACCACACACACACGCAGCAGCACCATCTGCTTGACTCGAGCAGCTCGAGGACACCACCATCATCACACATCATCAGTCTTATCTCTCCCGCCTCTGCGAGAATGGCCGAGCCCATAAATTCTCCGGCGAGTCTTCTTTGATTTTCCGGTTATGTAAGTCTCGGATCTCTTTCTCTGTGTTAGTGTGAAGCTCAAATTAGTTCGATGTGCTGCACTGCACAGCAGCAGAAGTCCTTCGTTCACCACCGCTGAAAGAACAGACAGGGAGCGAGCGAGCGGAGGGGAGACACACCACACCCACCCCACCGTGACCTCCACCACAATGGCGCACACTCTGGTGAGCACCATCACCACCTGTGAGAGGCGCAGATCTTGGCAGCTGCGACGACGGAGCTCGGCTGCCGTTCCAACGACAGAGAGAAAGAGAACGATATTATCGATAATATCGCGATATTTTGACGAAAACTAATTTGATAACCATTAAAATATCAGTACCGCCAAAAACCGATAATATCGGCGAAAGCGCGGTTTTTTCAGTACACACACGCTTCTTTCCTTCTTCTTTCCTTCATTCCTGTACGCTCTCTGCAACAGAAGCTGTATCAGGAGAAGCAAGCATGGCGTCACTCTCTTACACACGCCTCCTCTCTCTCCTCTCCCTCTTCATCCTCCTGTTCCTCTTCTCCCACCTGTCCTTCTCTCCCTCCTCCGTCCTCGCCGCCGACTCCCAATTCGAAGGATTCGACGATGGCGACGAAATCGATGACGCCGACGACGACGACTCCTCACTCCCTCTTCCCACTCGCACCCGCCCTTCCCTCACCACCACCTCCCAACCCGACCCGCCTCGCTCCCCTGAACCCTCCGTACCCGACACGGGTCCCAACCCGATTCCCGATTCGGATTCTCCGTCCACCGATCTTCCCAAACCTTCCTCCACCAGCTTCGATTATTGGGACGAAGATGAGTTCGAAGGCCTCCCCGTCCAACCGCAGCAGACACCGCCCCTCGACGACGCTGCAATTACCGAAAATGCCACTCCCTCCTCCGATTCCGATCCCAAACCCTCCGCCGATCCCAAGCCCCCGGCAGCTCCGAGATCCTTTGTTGTGGAGATCGCGTGCGGAGGGTTCCTTATCGTCTTCATCATCAACTACTTCACCGGGAAGCGGGTCAACGAGAATATCGCCCTAGCCTGGGCGGCGAAATTCGCCACCAAGGACTCGATTTTCGAGAAGAACTTCAGTCTTATGGGCGTCGGAGACGGCGACGACTCGCCCTTGCTGTTGAAGGAAGGTCAGAACGTGTTCAAGTTCTACGCGAGTGGGAGGAGGTGCTGCCAGGGGCTTCTGGCGACGATGGAGCTCAAAAGCCGCCACGATTTGATCTCCTCGATTTTCAACTTGGTGGTCCCCAGTAAGGACGAGATCAGTATCGAGGTTTATATGAACGATGATGCGATGGACCCCGTGGTCTTCGCCTTGGCGAGGAAGAAGTCGGCCAAGGCAATGCAGAAGGAGGTTAGGGACTTGCAGAAGTTTGCCGGGATAGTGTCTCCGCCTACCGGAAGGAAGTGGGTTTCTGAGGACCTGGCGGTTATCTCCGAATCGAAGGAAGTGGCTGGTGATTTGATCACTGAGGCTGTGCTCGAACAGGTCAGTTCATTTTCGTATTGGTACAAAATTCGGTTTTCCTTTTCGTTGATTAATCTGTTTTATGATTGCATTTAAATGGTATTTGATTTGTCTGTTTACGTATTAGTTTGCACTTGAAATGAGTTTTCTTTCTAGTGTTTCGTAATTTTCGTGATCATATGCAATGTATTTGATTGTGTAATTTAATTTGTGTTTGAATGTAGTAGTAGATAGGCTGTATATGCACATATTCATCAGTAGAATAAGAGTATTTTTCTGCGATGATAATGCCGAACACCATATAAACTACAAAAGTGAAAAGCCAAACAACTTATGCTTTTCATAACAGTTGTTTTGATTCCATGAGCATGGCCAAATAGAGGTTCCAAGTCTTAATTTGTTAGGCGAAAGGAGCGAAAGGACCAGTAATTTAGTACTGTAAATGTGGAATTACATTACATTATCAATTTGGTATTGCTTTTTTTAGTTGTCTAAGGGTTTTCGACCTTTTTTCTTCATCTGTTTGGGCTTTATCTGTTTGACCAATACTGATTAAACCCCACTTGAGACACGCTTTCCTGTTCGTGCATACATTCTTTACCACAAGGGTGTTAGTACTAAATTTTGTTCTTTTTACGGTTAGATAGCGCAATTAATGTTAATAAAGGTTGATTTTTTATTTTTTGCTGAATCGATTACGGTGGTTGAGAAATTTTTACTACTTTGCATCACTCTCACACATTATTAAATGAAGGGTTGGCCAAACTCAAAAATCTCAGCCAACCTTTCAGTGTAATGGGGCACAAACTGGGTGCTTGTTTCATTGTGACCTGATGGTTTTGTAAAACCTTGTTCTTATTTTTAATCTAAATTTTATTTCTAATGTTGGGTTACTTCCCTTGTGTTTTCACTATCATGGTAGCCATAGCCAAGTCTCGCTCTTCATCAAATTTGTTCGAGTTAATAAAGGGTCTTGCATGTTTCTTTGGTCCTTTTATCGTAAGTTCTCTCTTCTGTTCAATGTATCACTTGATCGAATTGCTTGGGATATTTAACACCTTACGTTACCATACCGGAACATTCAACTTCATCGTGCTTCTGCCCTTTTGCATTATTCCTCTTAGGTCCCATTCTGCCTGAATTATCCATCCTGTTTCTTGATTCCGTACATCCCTTTATTAGTTGTTTACACTTAGTTCCCCATTAATATGTCTGGCATTTGCAGGTTTTTGGTGAAAAGGCTTTTCAGAAATTTGGAAAGGGTTTCATCTACATGCATTTTTCAGATCAACATCCAGGCTCGCGAAAGAAGATGCTGTTGTTCAAGTTTGCCCTACCAGATGCCGGTAACATGGCTGATATGACTCGTCTGGTGGCTTTGGTACCTTATTATATTGATTTGATGGGGCGCTACAAGCTAAGCAGTCAGGTGGGTCAGCTTCCAGTTATATTGTGGAATCAAGTTTCGACAAAATTTCCATTTGGTCTTATTTTTTCTGTTTCTGATTGTTGCAGGTTCGGTCCAAAACTGAAGCAATCAGATCAAAGGCGGCTCAAGAGGCTTACAAAGAACTCCAAAATGCTAGGCAAGAAGCATTGCAAAGAAAGAAGGCAGATAGGAAAAAGATGATGGAGGAGGCCGAGGCTAAGCTCAGTGCAGATAGTATTCGCAAGAGAGAAGCAAAAGAGCGTGCTCGTCAGATGAAGAAGGCAATGCCGAAAGTAAAAATGACCCGTGCTAGCTAGTTCATGAAATTACTCGTCATTTCTTTCCCCTTCATCTTCGTTTTAGTATCTCATGGTACCTTAGCCGAGTCATGCCCGCCATAAGTTTTGGTTCCGCCCCCTCGCGGCCGTGTACTGTAACTGTCTGAATTCGTTCGACTCTAACGTTACAACATGAGTAGGTTTTGAATGTGTACCAAAATTCAATGCTGCCGGAACTCCCCGGCATTTCTTTGTCGACATTTTCCGAAGCCACTGTTGTTACCTCGTCTTTGCGAGTTTTCAGGAGTTGTACCTAAGTTCATTTCTTCATAAACTCTTACGAAGGTATTTCTTTTCCGAAAAGTGAATAGTTGGAGCAGAAAAACTGTTTTCGGGATAAATCAATAAAACCTAAATTTTCTGGATTAAAATTTAAGTTTTAATCCAACCATCGGAGTTGGCCTTAGTAAGAAAAGCTGCATCATTTGAAAGACGTGCATCCAAACACTCGCGCCTACAAGATGTTGCTGCTCCAGTCACGTGGGATAAATTTAATAGAGAGAATCCGAAGAACCGTATAATGCAACTAAATGGAATGTAAAGAGTAGGGTAACTAGTAAAAAGTTTGAAGTTATAGGAAGAAAATACAAATGAATCTGGTTTGAATCGTTTGATAATAAAAGGAGAGCAAAGAGAATGGCTGCAAATAATAGTTGATTAGGTTGCTTTACAAATAACGTTAAACTCGATTTTAAAACCACATTTCGAGTTTCACCAAACCACAAAAGGCAAAACAAACAAAATTATTAAAAAAAACTATAAGACATAATATCGATTCAACTTCTTCGTGAAGACAATTCATTTTCTTCCTCATGTCTCATGATTCTACATGTCACACTCACATCCCAATCTCGAGACGAGAACTTCCCATGGGTCACCCATCCTAGAATTGTTTTCGCTTGAACTCATTTAACTTCGAAGTTCCGATGGAATCCAAAGCCAGTGAGTTTCCAAAAAACCTCGTGCTATATGTAAGTAGGCATATACATATAAAACACATTACCTCATTTCTATTGATCGATGTGGATGTTACACTACAACTTTAGCTTTGAGGCGGCTATAAATTTCGTACGTAGTGATCAGGATTGCCCCGAAACTACTTTGGTCGCCTATGTTGTCGCGAAGCTTATTTCGACACTATTTCCTTATCTTGACGTATAACCATGGTTCAACATTAAAGAAGAACTACCTGAAACACTGTTAAAATACCGATGAATAAAAGCAAGTTAAAAGTTACAGTTTAACCAAACTAGTTTTTTTATTTTTATTTTTATTTTTTTGGTGATTTTTTTTTGGGGATGCAACACGAGAGGTCACCTATTCTACGTCCAAATTCACTTAGTGAAGGAGAAAAATGGTGGATGGGAATGACGACCCGTCGTCGAAGCCGAAAAAGTCGGAGAGCCCTCCGCAGCTGAAGAAATCACGAACCGTCATCACCACCACCGCATCCGACTTGGAGCCCACAACCCCAATCTTCCCGGGCCCACTCTTCCCCGCCGTCCGACGCATCTCCACCCTCCCTCCCACCTCCCGCCAGTGGCCGCCGCCCGATCGCCCCGCCTCCTTCTCCTCCTCCTCCTCCTCCTTCAATGCGCCCGCCGACCACCGAGACTTCTCCGACCGCGATTGGGTCTTCCCTTCCTTCGTTGTCCCTCAGAACACTTCCAAACGCGGCAAGAAGCTCCCCTCCTCCTCCTCCACTGATTCCCGTGCCGCGCATGCTAATAAGCTGGTGGACGCGCCGCAACGGATCGCCTCTCAGCCTCCTCCTGCGGCCTCGGTCCCGAAGCCGGAGGCTGAGAGGAAGAAATTGAAGGTGGTGCCGAATCTAACCTCTGCCTCTTCTGCTAGTGAGTCGACTCGGCCGAGTTCGAGGCGGACTGCGGAGTCCAAGCGTTCTTTGTTACTAGTTGTGGTAAACCATTTTACTCCAAAACTGACAGTAAATTCTCTGCTCAACTACTTAATTTTCTGATACTATTTTCCAAATTTATAGATTCCTCCCCTAGATTTTAGGAAATAAAGATCAAACAAATATTCTAGGTCATAGCTATTTTCCTATGCCCCCTAGATTTTAGTAAATGTTCCTTTTAGACACCCTGGTGAATAGAATTAAGAAAAAATAATGAGAATAAAGATTGAAATTTACTACTTGTTTAGGTTTTCACCACTCATTTGGGGATTTTTTGTTATTGGAAATTTAAACTAAAATCTAAAAATCATTTAAAATTTTCTATAAAAAAAAAGGGCGACCCCGAGTCAACAAGCCTCCTGCAAAAATCGAGGGAACGGCTATCTACACAGCCTTACCCTTGCTTTGCAAAGAGGCTTTTCCACGGCTTGAACCCGTGACATTTTGGTCACAGAGGAGCAACCTTTCCCTATGTCTAGTCACATTTTCTATCAATAATTTAAATAAAACATTCTTGATCTTTTATTTCTTGAACATTTGTCTGTGTGCTTGCTGCAGTTGTATGCTTCGTTTCAACTGTTGTTCAGGCAGCAGTTTCTCTATTGAGATAACTGAAAATGCAAAAACACTTGGTTTTTCTAGGGGGAGAAGCAGTTTCCCTATGTCTACGTCACACTTTCAAGTTGTTTAACTTCGTCAACTATGAGCGAATCTTCTAAAGTTCAAGATGTAAACAGAAAATTAGGTTATGTTTACTTGTACTATAGTCTAGTGGTATTCCTCTTCATTTGTTGAGAGGTCTTAGGTTTGATTTCCATAGATGGGGAGTTCGATACCAAAGTTTATTATGACTGTCCCATCGTGTGGCTTAGCTCAAATCCCTCCACACCTTTGTGTAAATATATTGTTGTATTAAACAAAAAAAAGAACAGAAAATTATGTTTAATTATTTTGCGCCTCCTTTGTAATAGATCTTTATTAAACAAGAGCTCCTAGTGGTGTCTTTTTGGATTGTTGAAATTATGATTTTGACAATTTTGTATTAACTTCTGTTGCAGCTCACTTTCACTTGTATATTATCTGTACCTTATGCAGTGTATCTCCGGCAGAGAGTTGCAGAACTTGAGGTACGTTTCATGGTTTCAACAACTTTTTAGTAGACCTTTGATTCTTTGTTTCACATCTCAATAGTTGATTATGCTGCATTTTCAGGAATGGTGTAACCCTAAAAATATTGGTTCAAATAGCAGCATTAAGGATTTTCTGGTGGAGAAGAATCCACCACTGTTTTATTTTAGTGCTGAAAGAAGAACTGTTGCTTTGTATATTGTGGTCTTTTCGATTACTATCCCATTTGTATTGTACAAACATCTTGATTCTCTTTCCCAAATAAGGAGTCTCTCAAAACGGATCAAGAAGAACAACGAGGAGGCTCCCATAAAGAAGAGGATTGCATATATGGTTGATGTGTGTTTCTCCGTCTATCCATACGCCAAACTGCTTGCTCTTCTCTTTGCAACGATGTTTCTTATAGGGTTTGGTGGATTGGCATTATATGCAGTCAATCAAAACAGCTTCGCTGAAGCGCTTTGGCTCTCATGGACTTTTGTTGCTGATTCTGGAAACCACGCTGACACAGAAGGCATCGGGCCAAGGATAGTTTCTGTCTCTATTAGTTCAGGAGGCATGCTAATATTTGCAATGATGCTTGGGCTTGTTTCTGATGCTATATCAGAGAAGGTTGATTCACTGCGGAAAGGGAAGAGTGAAGTCATTGAAAGGGACCACATCCTCATTCTTGGATGGAGTGACAAATTGGTAGGCTCTCGAGCATCTTTATATTGGATACACCCTCTATCTAAATTTCATGGGCTGCATTCAAACTTCAAAGTGATATCTCAAACCTGCATTACCTTTAAACTTTTGTCTTTTTGAGGTATCAACTTTAGTTTCAGATTTGTGATGTGATTCAAATGTTACGGGATTTCATTCGACTTAAATGTCTTCAAAATTATAATGATATGAGAACACCAACTTAGTTTTCTGCACAGACCAAAAGGAAAAAGGAACTTAGCTGTTTGCATGACTATAGTTGGTAGTCTTCAAGTGTCGTCTCCATCTTGCTGCTTTAATATGTTTTTAGATTTGTACTTTTGGTAGTTAGTACAGACTACTGTATGGGTAATTATAGTTGTCAATAGGGACTTCATTTTAACTGACTTAACAGATAGCTTCTTTGTAAGTACATGTTTTTCTTACAATTCATGTTTTTCTTACAATTGAAATGTGATCTTTGAAGGCCCCTGAACCTCCCCATCCTTATCCTGTATGAAATTAAGCTCATTTGATCTTATAAAAGAGGTCGTCAGTAGGAGTTTTGTAGTTAAGGAGTCAAACAGCAAAGAAAGAAGGGGAAATTAAAGTTGATGTATTTTATGCTGCAGGGTTCACTTCTAAAGCAGCTAGCAATAGCAAACAAGAGTGTTGGTGGTGGAGTTGTCGTTGTACTTGCTGAAAGAGACAAGGAGGAAATGGAGCTGGATATAGCAAAGCTTGAATTTGACTTCATGGGGACTTCAGTTATATGCAGAAGTGGCAGCCCTCTTATACTGGCCGACCTGAAGAAGGTATCTTTGACACTTTTCTCTTTTACCCTACTACTACTACGGATTTAGCTTTTGTTTCATTGGAAGGTTCAATATTAATTTCCTATCTCTCTCTCTCTCATATGGTTGCAGTTCAGAATCCTCAGATTAAGTTATATTTTTTCATATGCAGGTCTCAGTTTCAAAAGCACGTGCTATCATTGTATTGGCATCTGATGAAAACGCAGATCAGGTTATTTCCTATATCAGATCTCCTCTTACGGTTCTCAAATGTTTACATGCACGTCAGACTTTAGTTACATTGGCTGTAATATGTTTCCAGAGTGATGCACGTGCTTTGAGGGTTGTGCTCAGCCTTACAGGGGTGAAAGAGGGCTTGAGGGGTCATGTTGTCGTAGAGATGAGTGACCTTGACAATGAGCCTCTGGTGAAGCTTGTTGGAGGAGAACTCATTGAAACAGTTGTAGCACATGATGTGATTGGACGGTTGATGATACAGTGTGCTTTGCAACCTGGTCTTGCACAGGTAACTCTAATAGTGCTTTAGTCCACCTATATGTTTATCGGATAATAAGCTACACCTTTTAAAACATGTACATAAAGACTAGATCTTTTCTTCTCTATTTCTATTCCTGAGTTCAATAAATGTATTTCTATTCCTATTTGAGTATAGCCTAGGAGAAAAAGTTCACTGGGGCGAATAGGGCTGGAAAAATGGACAGAGGCCCGATGAGTTATCCATCAAATATCTCAAGTGAAATTCACAGGACATATAGGATAACTCTGTCTTGCATTATTCAAAACATCAGATTGTAAAGTATCTCTTTAGCAAAACTAATAACCATACACGCTTCAGAATTTGTTTTAGAAAATATATTTTTACTAATTTATCATTTTTTCTTTGGTCAGATATGGGAGGACATATTGGGTTTTGAGAATGCTGAGTTTTACATCAAAAGGTGGCCTCAACTGGATGGTCTTCGTTTTGAGAATGTGCTTATTTCATTTCCTGATGCAATTCCTTGTGGAATTAAGGTTGCTGCAGATGGTGGAAAGATAATCTTAAATCCGGATGATAATTATGTTATGAAAGAAGGGGATGAAGTTCTTGTTATAGCGGAAGATGATGACACTTATGCTCCTTGTCCCTTTCCAGAGGTATGACACTTATGCTCCTTGTCCCTTTCCAGAGGTTATCTATCTTTTCTTTATGTAGCAACAATATATTTTAGAGATTAGAAAGTTGCAAAACTATTTCTCTGACTTCACTGTTACTGTTATGCGGATAAGATTTCATTCTCTGTTTGAATAGTGAAGTATGGATGCCCCAGCAGTAACTCAAGTAACTCCATTGTAGAAGAAAATATTTTGGACTCCCGGTTGATGATTCCCCATTATACAGGATTACAACTGAACAAGAATTTTTTTAGAATTAACAGGAAAGCAGATTGTTAACTAGGTCTGAACACAGTCACTGTATTCTCATTATCATTCTTCCTTTTCTTTTGTCCTGAGACCAGCACAGCTTTATAAAAATGAATATAGAATTCTGTTAAGTCTAGGGCATGCAATAAACATTATATTTTCCTATGATGTATGCCAAATCAGAAATGATTACATCTAACATGCCTGAGCACATGTTGTGTCCTTTGTGCAGGTTTGTGCAGGCTACTGTCCAAAGACAGTTGAACCTCCCAAGTACCCTGAGAAGATATTGTTTTGCGGCTGGCGTCGGGATATAGACGATATGATTATGGTAATCAGTTAATATTGTGTCATCAATATTATCTACAAGTCTACAACCTAGCTGGATTGGACAGGCTGACTAAGACAATCACTTACTCTCTCTCTCTCTCTCTTAACTGGATGTACCTTTGGTGGACAACTGCTTCCTGATTTTTGATTAAGAAAGTTACTTTTGCCTTTACCAATTTTTTTTGTCATGGAACAGTAAAGGGAAACAATTGTGAAAATGAATCGGTAATTTTAAACTAGTAAGTTGGGTTGAAGCATAGAACTCAGGTTGAGCTCCAACTTGATGTGTTGTTGAATTTCCGTTTCTCAGGTTCTAGAGGCATTCCTGCCTCCAGGCTCAGAACTTTGGATGTTCAATGAAGTTCCTGAAACAGAAAGAGATAGGAAACTTACAGATGGTGGACTGGATGTTTCTAGATTGGAGAACATTAAGCTTGTCCACAGAGAAGGAAATGCTGTGATCAAACGACATTTAGAGAATCTTCCTTTGGAGACTTTTGATTCTGTAAGTTTGATTCTCTCTCTCTCTCTCTCTCTCTCTCTCTCTCTATCTATCTATGTACCTATCTCTATGATAGGCGTATGTTTACCTTTTCTGTTTATCTTTACTCCTTTCTTTAGTTTAAGTTTTTCTTTCCAGCAGAATATCCAAGGGGCTTAACTGTTAAAATTTTTTGGGAACTTCGAATCCCTTAAACCTAGTAATCTAACATGAAAGGCTTCATGAAAAACTTCTTTCCCCAGAGCCACAATGCAAACTTATTTTAACTATTTTACATGATTTTTTTAATAAGAAACACACATTTTATTAAGAATAATAATGTATAATGGGTGGGGCTGCACCAAAAATTCACCTGAAAAGAAACAATACGGAGTATCTTAACTGGAATTAAGACACAGCTGGCTTCCAAGTTAGTCCGAAGGAGCTACTTCGGCTGCACAAAGTTCAAATACAATAGAATGCTATTTTTTTTGGACATAGATGAGTATCTTTGAAATTTTCTTGTGTAAAATTTATTCTTTAGCTGATTTGCTAACTCTTTAAGTGCACAGATATTAATTCTTGCAGATGAATCACTAGAGGACTCTGTTGTTCATTCTGACTCAAGATCACTTGCCACTCTTCTCCTCATACGAGATATACAGGTAACTTCAATCGCTTCATCCTACCACAGGCATGTAATAGTGCTCTCTGTGATCAGTGATATACATCCATCCAACATCATTGAAGATGTTGGGACTCAATCGGTTTTGTAAATTTTGTGTTGTGGTTATAATAAAACTAGTTCACTTCATGTTACACCATTTTCACTTCTACTCTTGTGCGTATTTCAAGTCTGTCACTATTGTGCTTGTTATATCACTAAAGCTATCCAAAGCAGAATCACAAATTTCATAGTGTGAATTTCTGGAGTTGTGACTAGACTACTAATATAAGCTACCTCTTTACTTTTGGATTGCAGTCAAAGCGTCTCCCTGACAAAGATACAAAGCCAACTTCTTTGAGATTATCAGCATTTTCGCACAGCTCTTGGATCCGTGAAATGCAGCAAGCTTCAGACAAGTCGATCATAATTAGTGAAATTCTGGATTCTAGGACTAGAAACTTGGTCTCAGTTTCTAGAATCAGTGATTATGTGCTATCAAATGAACTGGTTAGTATGGCGCTGGCAATGGTGGCTGAAGACAAGCAAATTAATCGCGTCCTTGAGGAGCTATTTGCTGAACAGGTACTCTCGGTGCCCTGTTTCATGCTTTTATTTTATATAAACGTGTGATAAAATGGTTTATAATTGTATTTAGTTAATCATTATCTTGAGCTCGGAAAAATGTAGATATTCTATCCCTCTGTAGAAGTTTCATCCATATTATATCATATAAATAACCTCTCGTCCGGGGCACTATCATTTTCAACTCCACAATGCTAATTCTTATGAAGTTTCTGTCATATGGAAATCTGAGCTCGTAAGGACAGAAATATTTGTGCTAGCTTCGGTAGAAGAAGTGCCACTTCCGAAGTATAATTGCTCTGTATTTTTAAAGGTTATTCCTCAGTCAGTCTCCCTCCGCTCCTCACCACATACAATTTAAAAAACACACTGATTTCGTACAAATCTCAACCTGTGCACATAGCATCGAAGCTATCATGAATATAGTGGTATCCATTGTATCTCCCGTCATTTATTTGTTTTTTATTATATACACTATATATGATCATGGATATTTCTTTACTTATTTTCGTATGAGCTATAGTCTTCAGCACTTTTAATTATAAATCGGTGATATAAGCTTCTGTTTTAATTAGCGATCGAACTTCAAAACTAAATGACTAGAGCTTTGAATTATTTTGTGCTGGAACAGGGAAATGAGATGTGCATTAAACCAGCAGAACTCTATTTATATGACCAGGAAGAACTCAGCTTTTACGATATTATGCTCAGGGGTCGTCAAAGACAGGAAGTTGTGATTGGATATCGTCTTGTAAACACAGAGCGAGCCATAATTAATCCAGCACCGAAGTCAGAGCGAAGGAAATGGTCCCATGATGATGTTTTCGTTGTTATCTCTGTAAGTGAATGAACCTCAGTTTACCGATGTGCTAAAATGGTCTCCACTCCCAACCCTACTGATTTAACCTGTTCACGGCATTAGTTACTGTCTACTGTAATACTTGAAGAGAATTCCGTCATAGTTTTTAAAATGGCGGTTCTTACCGGAGTTGATGACATCCCCTTCCGCTTGAAAATTGTTGGTATATACGGTTGATGTTTAGGATTCATACAGCCGACCTCACTTAGTGGGATAAAGCTTGGTTGTTGTTGTATCGACGATTGATGTTTGTCCCTGAAAGGGAGTAGTATCAATGGGTTGATGGTAAGTTGGTAACTTTAATCAGAATATGCAACTTAGTTGAGTCGATGACGGGATTAGAAGCGCATTTATGTTGTCATTGTACTATTCGAAGGAAGCTTTTCTTAAGAAATTTGTAGATTTGTATTGTTATGAACAAAATGTTGTATGGAAACATTCCTGAACAATAGTGGATTACTTATTCAGAAAAGCTCGTTGAACTCTTGATTTCGTAAATTGGGTTAGCTTTTCGTTTGAAACTAAAATTCGATTAATTACGATTTTATGTTAATCTTCGTGTTGGAAACCTTACTGTTATGTTCATGATATTCTTCTGTTTATAATCTGTTTGTAATGCCCAAAATAAGTTGAGATTAGAGACACAGGATGATATGTAAATGAGGTATTTGTCGATTTTTTCCTCAAAGGAGCTGCAAATTTCTTCTTAAACTTTTATTTTAGTCGATTACTTTCTGAATTTTTATAATTGGTGGCATCAATTTTCCTTTTGAATTTTAATTTTAACCGATCACCTCCATGAACTTTTGTAGTGATTAATTTTCTTCCTGAACTTTAGTTTCTCATAAACTCTAAAATTCAAACAAAAAGTGTATGGAGTAAATTGGCCGAAGAGAGAGAAACGCTTTGTTGTCTACATTAGAGATAAAATTATATTTCTACAATTATAAAATTGAAGTTTATGAAAGAAATTGGCTAATTACGAAAGTTAAAGATGTTGAGGAGGTAATTGATTAAAATTAAAGCTTATAAGGAAATTAGCAGCTTCTTACAAGTTTAGGAGAGAGAATCGACCGGTACCTCATATATAATTCACATTTTTGTTGTTGAACTCAACTAATTTATTTATAGTAAAAGCATAATCATCACATCGTATAATTGGCCAATATCTGACATTAATTCATCTAAACTATCGAACTTGTGTACTGGAGAAGGATGACACTGTTCTAACCAATTTGACTAAAAAGGTAGCCACCCTGTTCACACACTACGTTCAACAATTTGGCAATACGCGCGGTATAAAGTCGCATCAATTCGGAAACAAAAATCTCGATCACATCCATCACCAAACTCTCCATCATCAGCGTTGCTGCTTCTCCAGAACACGGTTTCTCTGAAATTCGCTTCCCTGCATTTTATACATGTCACAGATCATCGCGCAAATGGTCACCGGATCGGAAGACTAAAAAATCTCAATGCAAATCTAGGTATGTTCATACTGATTTGGATTCACCACATATTCAACTTGTCACTCCGAAAGAACACGAATTAATTATTTAAAGGGTGTTTTTGCAATATACACCGGCATATGAAATGCGTTATGAGATATATCGGTGTTTGAACGGTTAAATTGAAATATATTAAAAATGCATATCCAGTCGTTCAATGCACCAGTGCCTGATAGAATTTTCGTTAACTAAGAGCAAGGCAAAAAAATGAATTAAGAGAGTACCGTAGAAGGACGACGATGATGACGACGATGCGTGGTTTGGGTTGGTGTTGGTGATTAGGTTGAGAGGGCAAGAGGAGGAGATGGGAAGGACTGGAAGATTATGACAGTTGCAAATTTCAAGCATGTAGCCATCAGGGTCATGGAAGAAGAGCTGATCAACTGTAACTCCGCCTTCTTCCACCTGCGCCGTCACGTACTCTATCTTCATCTCCTCCAGTTTCTGCACCACCACCGCCATGTCTGAGCACTGGAACGAGATGTGGTTGTCCTTCGGGTTTATCTTTCTGCATTTCTTTTCCGAGGCATTGATGGTATCCGACTCCAGCAGATGAATTCCCACTCCATGGTTGAACAGCCTGATCATGATTTAATTAACATTAATCTTAGTTATGATTAATTAACTACACCGTAATTGAATTCGATTTATAGATAATTATTTTTGGCACATTTAGTGCGATAGACATTATTTGTTGGGCCTTAAGAGAGGTTTTTCAGATGTAACGCAACATGTTATTTTACAGTTGAAGACGCATTTAAAAAAAACTTTCCCATATTTATACAAAAATAAATAGTTCGTATTTTGAGTACATTGAAAAGCTTATCGGCCTTAGAACGCTCTTTTTGTGAAGAAAATTTTCATTGTGACGAAACATGGGTGGTACATCACATATTTTTATAGAAATGTTGAAAATTTTTATTTTTAAGTTATTAACTTTTTAACACACGTATTCCACCATTCATATAATTACACGTATTCCACCATTTAATAATAATATAGATTAAATTCATTTTTGACGAGAATCGAACTTAAAAAAAAAAAACTAGACAATAGTACTATGTGACCACTTTTGTTCTGTCATTAATTTAACTCTTTAGAATATTAGTATGTCTTTCAAACTTGAGACACGTTTACTTACACGTAATAAGGATAACGTGATTATTGATTTTCTTGCATTTATTAAAATATGAATATGCTGTAAAGTTACTAACATGTGAAATTAAAAATATATAAATTTTCTCATTAAATTAATCAAATACTTAAATATCACGAAATATAAATTTTCTCATTGAATTCATAATCAAATATCTTGATATCATAAATTAGTATGTGTGTGTATATATTCACATATATATATATATATATCATAAATTAGTATGTGTGTGTATATATTCACATATATGTATATATATCATAAATTAGTAAATGTTATATATAAGATATATCCCTCATGTGTATCCGAAGTAAAGCCGCAAAGCCCTACAGCTAGCATGACGAGACGCCACCTCCTCTCCTCCAGATATCAAGCCCGCCAGCTAGGCGAATCAATACTTTACTCGTAACATATCTCTAGTTGCTGCCATGCAAAGCTATCCATGGACTAATATACAGAGTAGAATTCTCTTTTTCTCTTAATTTTTAATTTTTTTTCTTTCTTTTTTAAACAGTTACGATTGAGTTATGTCAACATCTTATATCATTTTCTTATAGAAAGAAAAACAAAAAATATAAAAAAGTTTGAGAGAAGAGCAGGAGATTAGGAGGAAAAGAATATACTCGCTAGTATACATAGGTTTTCTTCGATTACCAGATGGAAATGAATAACTAAATTTATAATTCAAATCATCTTAAAAAGAGTAGTGCTACACTTATCATCTGTTGTACCGTCACTTGTATCATCTCTCTAATAGAGGTAGGGTCCGCCAACGCACATGGATCTCATCTCTATTAGAGAGATGATACTAATAAATGGTAAAAATAGTACTTTTGTATTGAAAATAGGTTCGAATTGTTTTTTGTTTTGAAGAGATTAGAAGAGTATTAATTAGGCATAATGAAACTTCTAATCCTACTATAGTTGGGGAGGATGGGAAATAATGGCTTCGACTCTTATCCAATTTAGTCTAATCTTCTGTACTAAACAACATTTAGTGGGGAACCTTTTCCTTCTATTCATTGTTTGAAATTTGAGATATTTTTTTAGTGTGCTCAAAATACGAATAAAAAATAGTACGCTATATATAATCATATAAATAATGAAAATTTTGTTTGTCAAACATACCCAAATGTGGTGTACGTCTCGTCCTCCCTTACTCGTACTAAAATGATACAACAAATTAAATATAGACCATGTGGTGTGGTGGTTGAATAGGCCCAGCAGATTAAATTGGACTTGATCGATGTCTACAGGGTGGAGATATAAAAAAGTTATATGGATAAAAGCTGAAACATGATAAACGTTGTGCAAGTATGATGTGCCCTATATTAATTGTAGATATGGAGCTGGCTATAGGGCAAGCAAAAAAAAATTAATAATATAAAGCTTAAGCTACTTAGTAACGGTATAGTAATATTCTTATTCACTTATAACTGAGAAACTCTACGTTCGATTTTCATCAAAGACAAATTTGAACCACATTATTGTTAGCCTATTATGAAAAGCCCACTCTTTCTTCTTCGTATAGATATGTCGTTTTGTCCAAATATATATATATATATATATATATAAAGTAAAACTAACAATTAAAATAATTCATTAAACTCAGTCGTTGAACTTAATCAATGATCTAAAATAATCATCAAATTTTATTAAGTTAAATAATATAATACTTATTTATTTCTATATTTTAGAATCATCAAAATTAAAAAAAAATTAAAAAAAGAATACCATAAAATCTTTACATATATGTTATTTTTCCATAAAATGAAGAACTAGGCTTGGGACCCACGCACAGTCCATCCCCTGACAAAAAAAAAAAACTAATGAAAATAGCTTGAAAATTTTAAGTTTTAACGATAAGGACAAAATAAAGGGTAAAATAAATAGTACCAAGTTTGATTTTTTAGTGTAAAAATATGATTTTTCGTTAAAGTGAACAGTACTGTAGAATTTTCGTTAAAACTTTAAAAAAAAAAAACTTATATAAATCGTATACACTTGTAACCGGTATTATTATAATTCTATCACTAAATAATTAATAAAATATTATATTATTCGATCAAAATGTGATTCGCATTCACATGCCCTTATTGCTGTTCTTGGACATGTTCAAAACATGTGAATACTCTAAAATCGCATTAGTTAATCATTGTACATGTTTCCACCGACTCTGCAGCCAGCTGGCATGGAACCGGATGGGAGGGTCTGCAAATTAATTTTCTAGGGTTTGGTGGGTTGGTGGAGAGGAGAGAATGGAGGGATAAGGGAGGAAGGAGGAGAGAAGGGAGAGTGGTGCAGATTGGAGAAGAGAGAAGGGAGGGAAGGGGTACGGGTTGCAGAAGAGAGAAGGGAGGGAGAGGGTGCCGAGGGGTTGGGGGAGGTAGAAGACGGGGCTTTTTATTTTTGAATTTTTTTGAATTTTTGAATTTTTTTTTTGAATTTTTGATTTTTTTAACTCCTTCTCCAAAAATAAAAAATAAAAAATAAAAAATCACGCAGACCTCTTAACGACAAGTGGCTCCTAGTCATTATCCACATCAGCATACTTAGCAGTTTGATTAACAGATGTATGAGACTGTTCCAAAATTAACACTTTAAGTATAACTCTGGGACGAAAAAAAACATGAAGTACTAAATGTTGAAAACCACGAAATATGAGGATAGTAAACTGATATTTACCCATAAAAAAAATATAAATCATAGATTCGAGTAATTACTGTCACCTGAATAGCATAAGATTAAGAGTGATAAATAATCACCTAACAGCCTCTTAATTAAATTACAAACAATAAAGCCTCACAAGTGTGATTGGCTGCATGAATCGTAAAACGCCACTACGCTCGATTTTGTGCCACAAAACATAAATCAATGGAAAATATAAACCAAAATTGATGTAGTGGCCAATCCCACTAAATTTAACTATCCTTCTATTCCTAGCATGAAAAAAGTAGGCGACTAGATTAACATCCTCACAGCAGACTTGATGGCAAGTAGCTCCTCTTCCCCGACTTTCTTCCACGCCCCGCCTATCATGAGATGTCCGTCGACATCTTCTGGTGATAGAACATCCTCACCTTCCGATGTCGCCCTCATCTTCTTAACACATGGGTTATCTAGTAGCTGCATTTCGGAACTAGGTCTCTTGACGCTGCATTGGTTCAACTCCCACAACTCTTTTCTTCCTAGTAATTCAGGAACCTTTCCCGGGACATTGTTAACGTCCAGAACAGGAAGGCAGCCGGAAGACCCTGCAGCTCGAGGCAACATTCCTATTGGACACGGGTTCCATGATTTTGCCAGAACCCATCTGTTAGTGTTTCCGGCATCAGCATCTGCGGTCTTAACTACTTTGCTCTTCCTTATGCGACGCTTAATCAGCTCTAGCTTCTCTGCCGCACGACTTGTAGATTCTTCTTGCTTCTGAAATTGATTAGTTGAGTTTATACGAACAGCTTCTTCTTCAGTACCATCCGAATTTGATGAAACAAACGAAGAGAGTTTGTGCAGTTTTCCCACTAGGAAGCTGTCCCCTGTCAGCTGTGCAAGATGGGTGGCAGAATCCATGAGCTTGTTATTAGCAGAAGCTGATACAATAAGACATTTACGTAGGAGTTCCATCAGAATTGCTTTTGAGATAGTTTTTTCTGCAGAAGAAACTTTGATTACGACTGCAGAGTCTTTTTCTTGGCGAGGCTTTAATCCTTCGAAATTTCCAACGAGCCAAGCAAACAGAGAAGAGAGGTGTTCAACTTGGAGTATCTCTGCCCCACGGTCTGATGATGTGTGAAACCGTCCTAGACAAATTCATAAACTTAGCAACCAAGATAAGAGCATTTGGATAATTTAAAGTTTTGGTGAGTATGTCTAGCTGTACCAAATGACGTTGAATTCATGCTATGAACTGAGAATATCAGATACAATTAGGGAAGGAAATTACCCAGCATGCAAATTCAAAAACTCCCTAAACTCAAGAAATCAGACTGTTCTGATGTGATCGTTATTACCGACTAGATCACTTAACGATGTCCTGTAAAATATAATTTGAATCTATACACAACCTTAGCATAAGTTCTACCAGTCTATATCTGAATACGGAACAAATAATACAAAGAATAGGTCACAGGATTACCCGTCTCATATATCACTGCTTCCTGAGTCTCAATCTTATCAAGAACTGCATTCAGAAGAGCCAGAAGCAACTCCGGTTCCTTGTTTAAAATTTTTGTTATCACAAGCTTCCACTCATTCGTCGAAATAAGTAGTCTTGGGCCAGTTTGGGTGTTTACTGGAAGATCTGGGGAGTCTGGGGAATTTATAGCCTCCAACAAGAACTCCAACAGTACAGAAACAACCTCCGAGGAGAAGGAGGAATACATCCCAATAAGACTTTTCAATATCCTTGTAAGGTCTTTTTTTGAACCTGGATATGAAGTACCTCAATTAATAACCATACTTACAAAACATCAATGTGTTCAAAAGACATCCTTCAAAAATAAGATGACAGATTGGGATTGCTCTCTACTTGCCCAATCGATGGAGAAATAATGTTCATTAATCATGGACATCGGATCAGAATTAAGATGGCTGTGAGCATACTATAAGAGAGAGTAAGTGAGGAATATTTTCTGAACATTTTAATCAACAATACGAATAGGACATGCAAGTATAAAAAGAGAAATATGCAGGTGTACCGTGTAGCACTACAAATAAAAAATGTTAAATCAAACCCAAAACATGACATACAGATGGACTACATGGAGATGTCTCAGTAGAGAGTATACATCGTAAACATGATACATGCCGATAATGACTTCTTTACAACAGCTTAGCTATGTAAATTCCATTTCCTAGGAACACAACGTAACAATCAATGGTTTTCTGACCTTCCCATGTGATTGCGAGATAGCTTGCTGACTGAAATACAAACCATGAGAATCCATTCCCATTCCATCATAATGTATATTTTCCAAAACAAACAAAACAATAAAAATAAAAGTAAAAAAACTCTGAATATGCATTTCAGCATTGGAGAAAATTACAGATTCGTAAGTTTACGTACATTTTACATACATTTGATATATACCAGAGATTTAGACACTATTATCAATATAACTTGAAGAAAAGAAATTTCCATACCACGCTTTTTCTTGACTTTTGAAGAATGGGGCTGAGGAGTCTCCTTAACTCTTAAGCAGAAGGCCAATTCATGGAATTTAGACCTAATTTCATTTCTGATATCAGCAGTTTCATTACCATGAAATGGAATTTTCTTCTTCTGAGGCTCCCAGTAATAACACTTTAACCAATCGAGGGCCTAAAAACACCAACCAATGATGATGTTTAACTTCTCAAATTTAAAGCAAGTCATCCTCTTCATAACTCGTATATAATCATTGAAGTATTTCAGTAGGAAAAAAAAGGTAAAAGGAACAAATTGTCATAAACTAAAATGAACTTGTAACAGAGGAGCCATAAAAGGTTAAGATAAACTGTAAATGGTCCTTTTTATCCTAAAAAATAACTTTGTAATATCTGGTGATTAAGAGACTAACCGTAAAGGGTTTGTTTTCAGAAACAAGTTTAATCTTCCCTATTCTTTCTTCTCTTTTTGGGTCAATTAATCTTTCCCTATTCAAGATCTGAAAGTTCTATCCCACGAAAGTGACTAGAAACATAGAGAGATAATAATACCATTTTGGTACGATTGCAATGCAGAATATGATGTTTTTGGAACCAAAATAGGCTGGAATAACGTTAAGTGTAGGAAACCAGAAATAAGAATCTAGTCTCATCAGAAAATATTTCCCCTATGTTTATATGGAAAAAGAAAGCTGGTTTTCACAACTTAATAGAATTCAGAAATATTATCAATAAAACCAACATTCTGTGCAGCAACCACAAGTAGGTAAATCAAACATCAAAGGAAGTCTTACTAGGATTCTTTTATAATTATTCATCACCAAATAAACTAGATTAGTGGAACATAAAATCTAAAGATTATGATTAAGCATTTAAAGAATTCGAAGGTGGGATTTTTTTGATATACCAAGCATGATATGTACCTTAAGTGAACCAGTACGAACAACGACAAGTGTGGGAAGTTCGCGGTGAGATCCCTCTGAAAATTAAAGCAATAAAAAAGTAAAAAAAAAAAAAGAGATCAATGTGCAGTATCATGAGTGTTTAAAAATTACTTATAAATAGCAAATGCCCTGTGGGCAAGGTAGGCATAAGTCGAATGGGCATGGTTGGTTATCCAACAGAAAGGCCTAAAGGCTTAACCAACTAACAAAAGATTACAAAATAAAAGTTGGAGCTGCTCACCATGACGAATATCAATCAGTGTACGTGGAATGCCGATTGCATCGGCAGCCACAGCAATTGAAACCTCAGTTTTTTTCCGTGTCTTCTCAACCACACCATTCACAAGCCTTCAGAAACAAGACAACATGTGTGAAGGTGATTTATTTATGTAGCATCACATGCAAGATGCAACAATGATAAACAGAAAAAGGAGGCAGAGATAAATATGAGCTTAAACATTAATCCCCTATGACTGAATTTCTCCGTTCTGTCTAACCATGAAAACCTCAAAAACTGTGTTGATATATCAGTTTTGTGATGGAAAAAACTTTAAAAAAAATCTGCATGCTATACTTACAAGAACCCATAGCACAAGATATTTTAAATTGAAGATAACAAGCAGTGAATACATATCAAGAAAAATTCCTGACCAAATTCCGGATGCTTAAGGACTCTGACAGATGACTGGTAAGAATATATACATCAACAAGAATTTAGTCAAAAGTTTTCTTCTAAAGACTTTTTGGGTGACACGGTTCCAGGTATAGCTTAAACTGTATTGTAGCTGGGATAAGTCAAAGGCTATGCAATATTTGTAGAAACATGAAAAAAGACAACACTTGATGCAACTAGCTTATGTATCTTACTAATTTTTTGCTCAGTTACAAGTTTAACATGCTTGCTGCCCATACATGGAACGAAGTAGTCTACCTCTCAGTTAAACCTACTACAAACTACCTCCCAAAGAGAGAGTGAAAGAGTGCGTGTGTGTGTGTGTGTTTATTCAGCAGTATAGCTGATCAAGGATCATGTTTTTACTAATTATTGCACTGTGCTTATTAGGACCGTACTAAGCTATGGAGAGATTTAATAGCACAAAATTAAAGGAACCTCACCTCATGATTGCCATACAGTATAACATGGCCAGCATTTCCTCTGAGAGCGAATCATCATTTGATTGAGCTGTTCTGCAATTATCTAAAGCATCATTTGACTGGTCCTTTCTGTAAGTCAAAAACACATACACGAAGTTGGCAAAGTAGGACAATCTTTTGAAGAAATCAAAACAATATATGAGTTAGATATACAAACAAAACCACAAAGCAAACAACATTTAGCATGAAGTATCCCCTCCCCCATCCCTACCCCCACTGGGTCAAAAAGGATATAAGAAGTTGATCCAAACAGGCGCAGAGGAGTTGGGAGTAAAAGGTACCTAAAGTGAGGATCTTTTTGCTGAATTTCAATAATTGATGCTGTAACTTCAATCACAATAGGAAGACAGCCTCTGCTTCTCCATGTTGATATCTGCAAACAACAATTCAAACATCAAAATAATTTATGTCAATGCCAGAAACCTCCAAAAAAACCTCTTCAAAAAAATAATTATGTTCATTATTTTCAAAATCATAGCAATGATACACAAGATTCAAACAGATTCAACAATACGCTAAGAATTTCATTATGAGCCCACCAAAACAATTACTTCCTTTACTACTAGAGGGACAAACAAAACAACAAGGCATATCCACGTGAAATTTCTAACATAACATTATCTTTGAAAAACATTCCATGGTAAGCAAAATGAAAACATGAAGTTGGGTTTCTCTTACTCTTCTCAAAGCGGAGGCCACAATATCAGGTGAATTAGAAAAGAGAGATTCTTCAACAAAAAGCCATTCATCCCAGCTCAACCAGGGAACCAATTTGTAGCTGTACGATGACGATGATGACAACGATGATATACCCAGCTCCTCATTATCTCTTGATTCTTCCGTAAACCCTAAAAGTTCCTCCATTAGAACTCTTCCACCCGCTCTACACAACTAATAACAAAAAAAATGTACAAATGAGAGAATAACAATAGGAAATTTTATACGAAATACAAAATAAATTCCTAGATTAAAACTCAAAAGAGGTAGCTATAATTCTGAGCTCTGATGCATGATACTTTACATTCTCTATCCTATTTAAAGCACATAATATCAGAAATTCAGCCCCAACTGAAGTATTAACATGATTGTCCAATTCTTTTGGTTTTATATGCACTAATTAAAACTGCTATTGCTACTGCAGCTTTGGATCAATCCAAAAGCCCTAATGCTTGAATAAAACTGACAAGCTACCTTAAAAGAAAAAGACGGCTTTATATATCTTTCAGTTACCTTGTTCAATCAAAACTCAGGCACCACTAGCTTCAATAATAACCCAAACATAAAACCAACAACACAACAAACCATCTCTAGTTTCACTTGTGATTGATTATGATATAATAGTGGACCATATAAACAAAAGAAGGGGATGGCAGAAAAGATGACAGTTAACACCAAGAGTACAGCTGCCCAAATTAGGCCAAAGTAGATGTCAGCACAGTTTCCTAGCTAACAAGGTAGCACAAGAATAATTACAATCATGAAATAAACATTGATGTCTTAGAGATAACTGTTTCTTCATTTTCTCAATTCACCCTAAAATAAACGAAATCAAAATATTGAGACCTTACAGATCGTCATTGTCAGATTTCTATACTAAACCAACGTGAAGAACTTCATCCTTCATGTGGAGGACATTTATTTCAACACATTCATAATATCATATATGGACACAAAAAATGAGAACTTTTGTATATCAATTAGACTTTTGACCACCCTCTCGTCCCAAACTAGAAGGCACTCGATCGACTGACCCTAAAGTATATCCTAAGTTATAACTATGAAAGTAAAGCACATCCGGAAAAAGGGTAGGAAAAAAAGAGAGAGAAGCTAATCTCAACATTTAACATACTCTATAACCGTTTAACGAATAATTGTGCACAGTATGCCATGTCAAATGAAAAAAAGAAAGAAACATTGGTAGCATTTTCTCAGTCCTCCAACTTCATCCCCACCAAAATTATGCTATCATTAAGGATTACATAGGAGGTTGGAGTTAGGCTCTGGGAGCTTGTTCAACTTCAGCTCACCCACTACAAACCCATTTCAAAATTCACACCCAATGCAAAAAGAATCACTCTTATCAAATCCAAGTACCATTTTTTTCACTCTCTAGGATTCAAATTCATATTTTTTTTTCTGCAAAAACTGCAAAACTATCCACACACACAAAAAAAAAAAAAAAAATTAATTTTCCTTAATACCAATCAAGAAAAAAGAAAGATTCCAAATTTAACACTCAAATTGACAGAACAAGTATGAGCTTATTCAGTATGAAATACAGGGAATACCAGAACTAGCAACGGAAAAATTGTTCTAGAAAATCCAAATTTACCAACTCACCAGCCAACTCGGCCGCCAGAAGCCGAGACAAACACTGTTACCGGCTTGGAAACGGCTGAGGAGCGGCTTGGAAAAAGGTTGAAGCGACGGCGGCTGCGAAAAAGGTTGCAGCGACGGGAGGAAGAAGGTAAAACAAAAAAAGTTAAGAGAGGTTTTTCGGGGTTCCGGAACTCCAACTCACTTATGTCAGTGGTGTTCCCCGCCAATAGGAATTAGACACCTGGATTATTTATTATATAAAAGAAGAGAAATTCTATTAATACAACAAACAATCTTCTAAATCCTTGAGAATTCTTACAAAATATTTATTTTCAAATTTACATAATCACCCATGTGCTACAATTCTAACTTCAGCACCTCAACATATTTCCAACCTTGGAGCGGCGGGAAGAGAAGGGGAAGCGTGAGTGGGGCGGTTTGTCTATTTTCTTTTTTACTTTTTTTTTATTCTTTATTACATATTTGTTGAAAAAAAATTGAGGAATGGGTTGCTAGACAATAAATTTTGGGTGTGCTTAGAAATTTTTTGACAAAAAATTAACAGAATTGGACGTGGCACATTAGCACCAAAATTAAAATCTCTGTGGCCAATTCAAACATTTTCTCTAAGTGAGGTATAACGATGTTTTATTTTATTTATTTATTTATTTATTTTCAGAAATTCCTCGTAAATTTATTAAAAATTTCGACCAGCTTCTAATGAAAGTACTTTTATAAAAGTTGCTTTAAGAGTCATAAATGTTTCCAAATTTAACAGGCTTGGGAGTGAATAGTGAGGATCCTCGCCGGATCCTCTTTGTGAGGGTCCCAGAGATTCTCAAATCACATCTCTTCATTGTACATCGTATGGTTAGAAATTATTGTAAATTTTTTTTATTTAAAATTGAATATAAACAGTATTTGACGAAAACTGGCCGTACGATGTACAATGAACGAATGTGATTGGAGGATCCGATGAAGACCCTCTCTTGGGAGTGAACCCTTTTTTTAAAGTAAAATATTATTAAATTCGAATAGAAACGTTTACATCATAAGTTAGAGTATAGAACCATCAATCAGGTTCGGCTTGGGAGTAAACCATTAAATGGGCTCATTTTAGCCCAATTGGAGGGCCCACCAGTATCAATACACTTGTGGCTCCGCCTCTCTCTCCCTCGCGGGAACAGAAAACGCTCGCGCTGTACCCGTTTTTTGAAAAGTTGCGAAACGGTTTACTTCTTCAAATAATCAGCTGCTGCAGTGGTACAGTATCTTTCTCTCCCTCTTTCGACTAAAGTTTGAATTTTTATTAGTTCCTTGGTTGTTGATGAATCTAGGGTTTTCTGCAATTGTTTAATTTACTTGTTTTTAGGGTTTTGTGTTGCCTTGACTGAATTTGGGTTGTTTTTAGCAATGGTTTATGATCGGTTTAATTGGAGACGTTTTACATGTAATTTGAAAGTTTTAATTGACCGAAAAGGTAGAAATTTTTTTATGTTTTGGTTTCTCCATTTGCAGTTTAATTTCTTGGATTTGTTTTTGTTAGTCTGTATAAAAGGAGACTGGTTTTGTTTTTTTTTTAAAAAAAAAATTAATTTTTGCTTAAAAAAGAATGAAGCTGTACTTAAATGAAATTATGCCTTAATTAGCTTTGGTGAATGGTTATGTGCAGTGTGGAGCAGGGACAGATTAGTTTTTGGTTAGGAGATGAAGCGGAAGCGAAAGAACAAGAAAGGAAAGCCCAAAGGGTCTGTAGCGGGAGGAAAAGAGCCAATTTCAAGTGGGGCTGTTGTAAATTTGGAGGATGATACAAGTATGGATGAAGATGGTAATTACTATAATAAGTATGAGTCTGGAATGGAAATTGATACCCCTTCTTCGACCGGGACTGATCAGCATATCAATCTTGCCAATATTAATCCTGACGGCTCAATTGATAGGGGAGTTGGGAAATCGGTGGGAAGAGTTAAAGTGAAGCTTAGGACTTCGAGAACAATGGATTCTCAGCCTACTTCTTCTGATGCATACACACAAAGTGATACAGATAAGAGTGGCCAACAAGTTGGTTTGGAAAGACAAGGTGTGGTTTCTGAGAAAATGGAGGACAGTGCCAATTCATTGCATGAAGTAAACGTTGGTGCTTCTGGGAATGCGTCGAAGAAAACTGGGAGTATAAAGATTAAAACATCAAAGGAGTTGGGGTCTAGTGTCAACCACAGTACTGATCCTGTTCCTG
This sequence comes from Malus fusca, assembly GCA_035220775.1. Lineage (NCBI taxonomy): Eukaryota > Viridiplantae > Streptophyta > Magnoliopsida > Rosales > Rosaceae > Malus > Malus fusca. The sequence goes on from CM069066.1 coordinate 31,452,969, forward strand.
CACGGACTGAGAGTCCACATAAAAGAGAATCAAAGATGGCTGGTCAAGATTCGCGTTATAACAAGCAAGAATTAGGAACTCTATTGATAAGATTATTCAATAGTTGTTTGTTTATGTTTGTTTCATGCGACTCTTGTCAGATACACATTGCACAAAAATTTGAACTTGAAGTCTTGAACAATGCCTTTTCTTTTTCTTGGTATTTTTTTTTTGTGTGTGCTCCATTTCATCTCTTTGAGGTTCGATTTCCGACTGTTATGCTATGAATACTGCATCATACCTAATTTCCTTTCTTCATGCTTTTATTAATGACATTGTGTTTTGTTTTGTGGGCGTGGGGTTTGTCTGGAATCAGGATTACTTTGATGTGATAGATACACCAATGGATTTTGGAACAATATGCAGTAATCTTGAACAGGGTCGCAAGTATAATAATTCCGAGGATGTTTTCAGAGATGTGGAGTACATTTGGAACAATTGTTATAAGTATAGGTGACTACATTTTGGATCTTATGAGGCGGGTGAAGAAGAATTTCACCAAGTATTGGACTGCAGCCGGGTTGTGTAATGGACAACCAAGAGGAACTAATGGTGAGTGTTTTACAGCTGCAACTTTTCCCCTTGTTGATACATTTTAATCTTCACTTTTATAGCGCGATACTAGAAAAGCTTTTCTTATGTTTTGAGATTTCTTCCGTTTTCAGAAGGCATCATAAAGCGGATTGCTTATGTGCTATCTGTGTTTTAAAGCGCCGTAGAAGGGAGCATGAGGTGAATGATCGAATTGCAAAAAGCCATGGAGCTAGTGATAATAGTCTTGCTCAAGAACTCAAGCAAGAGGTAAACTGGAAGTTTTAAACTTTTAGCCAATGGATCCATTCAGAAAATGATTTTAAAGTGGGTTTTCCCTTTGAATTCCTGCAATCAGATGCATTGTCTAAGTACGTAATCAAGTAAACTAATAAATACATAAGGACTTTGTGAGAAATTTTAAGAGATGTCATGAACTAGTAAAATCTTCGTTCAAAAAAAAAAAATTGCAATTTTGATTCAGCGTTAAAGTTTACAGATCCAATGTACTCAATGGAGGGTGTTTTCATTTGCATACAGTATTGAAATTAGGAAGAGTAACAGGAATTGGAAATTAGGAAGAGTAACATGATAACAGGAATTCTTATTTATGTATTTATTTTCATTATTACTTAAGCTGCTGCTGCTAATACTACTATTATTGTTCGATGATACTTACTTTATTACTTTTGAATCTCCTTTTGGTTAATAAAATTGATCTCTCATTAGGAATCTTCACTTGCGGAAAGTCCTGGTGGGAATTCATCTTCGGATATGGATGGATCATTGGAGCCCAATATAGATGTGGAGGTAGAAGAAAAAGGAGAGGATACGAAAATGGGGGTATCCAAGCAGCAGTATGGTCCGTCAGGGGATAAGCAAGAGGATGATGAGGGGAATTAGGAGGAAGATAGTGACACAAAGATGAAGGACGAAGATGATGGTGAAGCACTAGAGCAGTTTGAGAAGGCAAGAGAAGAGCCTAATAAGCAATTGCTACCAATAACAGCAGATGCTTCCGCCGGAGTCCAAACTGATACAAAGAGAATACATCGGTGCAGCATGAGGAAGGAATTGTAGTCGATATGCAACCTAAGGTATAACATTTTTGTTTCTTTGGCATCGACCATGTGTTGATTTTACTTAAGGTTTTATTTATTTACAATATATACAAAAGAAAAAAGAGGAGTCTAACTGTGAAGTTTAACAAAACTTGCTTCTGCAAAAGGAGAGCATTCTAACTCTTGTTTTTCAGGAGGTTTGAAATTTGCATCTGAAATTTAGTCAATTTCGAAGCTGTATATAAAAATTTACTCACTTATTGGCCTGATTCAGTTGCAGGAATCGCAAGAAAGGCAAAAGAAAGTTAAAGCATATGAAAGCCTGCAGTTTGAAAATCCCATGCTTTTGGATCTATGTGGGACTCTCTTCCCTAACAATAGTAAGTCTATCTGCCACTCAATAGTACGGTTTGGTGGTATTCCTCTTCATGCGGCTATTAACATGCTCATGAAGTAAGTCCCTGTCTTTTGAGCATAGGAGGTAACCGAAATATCCCCGTGCATGCACGCTTGGGCATTGCAGTTCTTAGTTGTTACTGATGCGTAATGGAAAATGGAGCAAAGGATGGAAAGTCAGCTATGGTGACAAATGTTCTAGATAGTAGTCTTCTGGTTCCAGTCATTCTCTACTCTCTTTCCAGTTATGTTTGTGAAGTAATAGCTCGAGATTTTTCGATTGCATATTCTTCGTTGACTGAAAGGAAAAGGATTGTTGTGGTTCTTGCCTATGAGGGTGACCCAAGAGCAAGCCAGAGACCTGTTAATTTACCAATGATGCAGCAGCAGCAAGAGGTGCTAAATCGGCCGTCTCAAGGAGCATCTCGAAATCTTGTTTCCATTGTATTTATACTTACCTGACATCGTTTTGGCACTCTAGGATGGTGACGGAAAGCTCGTGCCTGCGGTTGTTTAATCCCGTGTAATTGTGGCGAGTGGTGTTAGTAAAGTACTTGAAGTAGTACCAGAATTCTTTTTATTGTAGTTTGCAGGGAGAGGAGATTCAAATTCCGGATCTCTTTCGATGACTAATGTTGTGTACGATTTTCATAACAACGTAGTCTATGAATTCTCACTTGGTTAATTTAAACGAATTACGTGCAGAGTGCATTGCTATAGTCAACTTAGTTTCGCTTACAGTCATCAAATCCAAGCCGATGTAGATGGTGATTTTGGTCTAGTCCGTTTTGAAGTGTACTCTTGCCTTCGGTGCTCCGAAAAAATGGAGGCATTAGTATTGGCAATGAGGCAATCCTTAATTTGGAAAATAAAACATCGTTTACATGGTCATCGATTTACAACCATTAACTTGACATCTACTGCTTAAAAATGCTTCCGTGTTCATGAACTTTTTGAGAAATTTGGATCGACAATGACTGCACCGTGGGCTGTGAAAATTGGCGCCCGGTGTAACCCGGAAAGTTGAATCAACAAACATCCACTGTAGGAGTACTGTCGGCTTTGGTGCAGTTGCGCGAGAGTCCCATGAACTGGTGCAGACATAGAACGTCTACCCTTAATGCAAACCCCGAAGACACGTCTTCTCTAAGAGTCCACAGAAGTCCACCGCAGGCATCAGACAGAGTTGCCGTCTTCATCTCATGGCAAATCGTACTTCACTTGTCCAAGGTACAGACCACAAGCAGGCGCCATGGGACTAGCAGCAGTCACCGTCTTTGCATTCAAGATCCTCTCAACTGTAAATTCCATTTCATTAGGACAGAACAAGGGGTTAGATCATTACAAGAGAAGGATCAAACTGCAAAGAATAAAAAACATGGAAGAATCGATGCTGCCCACCATCAGGTATTCTTAAATCTCCGGTGCCAACGCATTTGAGTACACCAACAAGCAGTCTAACCTGCATAAATCTCGACAATCTCAGTAAACAGATTGTAACCGCTTGAACTGGAGGTAGATAGACTATAAACGGTTCTGTAGAACTCATGACAGAGTGCTAATTAAAGAGGGCACAACACATTTACACGAGAGGTTTACAACGTGAAAATTTTGAAAACTCAGAAAGGAGAAGAAAAAATTTCTAGTCAACGTAAACAAAAACATTATTAATATGTATACTGCAACTGAATCCCTGTTCATTTTCACCGAAGTTCCTAATGATATATTTGTTAAGTTATTTAACGGGGGATGGTGGTATAGTTAGGGACCTGAACACCGAAATACTTTTAAACTAGCAAAGTACACACTCAAAAAGTAACCAAAAACAGTGCAAACTCGAGAACCTGTGAACAGAAATCAAGATCACATAAACAGCAGGTGTTAATAAAAACAAATTAGAAAAAGACGTTTAGGAAGAAGGCACATTTATTTAAACAGCAAGTTAACATTGTGTACAGTTACATAATTTTTGAGCATTAGTCTTTTGTCTTTAAAATATGTGTGTGTATATATGTATATATATTTACAGAGCATCCAACACATACAGGAAATAATATGCAACAGGTTTTGGAAGAACTACTCAACCTGGTGGTACAGAAAAGAACGTGCTCGCGCGGTTACCACAAAGCAACGGTGCTTTTTTCTCACGCCAAATCCTAGTCCTCCATTGAAACTAGAGGATGTATCAGTCTCAGATTTGTTAGCGTGGGCATGAGGATCTTCCTCCACTGAATTGTTTTGTTTCCTCTCCATCATTGATGGAAAATAAGGACTTGACACTACCTCAGAAACATTAAGTTCATCCAACGTTCTGATCGGTGATTTTGCCTATAGATAACATAATTTAAAAACATTAAATTAGAAATAGAAATCTGTATCACCTAATCAGGTCTTCAATGAGTTTTAACTGTGGAGTACGGACACTTAGGACTGTTTCTATTCCAGTCTTGCCTATGATAGCAGGAACCAAAAACAACTTAAACTCGCAGACAAGTTCTTGCCAACCTTTTGGTGAACTTTAACTCACAGATGCTTCCTCAATCTGAATGAAGATTAAGAAAAGGAATATCTCAAGAGACAGTGGATACCAAAGACCATAAAGAGATGGGAATATAGTAGATGCTTCATCAACCAGATGCTTCCTCAGCCAATAAAGATACATCTCATAGTACACACTTTTTTTTTGGGTTGAAAAGAAACAAAACCCTCATAATATAATATCAGTGTCAAAAGCAAACAAGGGGAAGAACATTAAATCCTAGCTAATTAGGAGGTGAGGAACAACCTGACAACCCGCTGCCCTAAAGGAGCTAAAATCATGATGTCCAACCAAAACTTTGCATGCTTCCTGCATCAATTTGAATCAAGGAAATTGCATTAGACGGAAAATTAATGACCAGATATATTTAGAGCAAACATAATATTTGGAAAACTGCTAACCTGCATAGCACAAAGATCCAGCTCCTCGGGTACATGCAATGCGCGGTCTTTTTCAAAGGTTGACAAAGGCTCTGGTCCAAACAGAAGACGGTAGAAATACCTGAAGAAACTTAAACGAAGCCAGTAAAACAATATATCATGTAAGGTTCTAGTCACTGAATTTAATTATACATGAATCAGGCCTAACTACATTATTCTGACACAATCCAAAACAATACTGCTATGTTAAACATTCTAACCGCAATTAGCATACAGTAACCCAACCATTGGAAGGTTATGATCAATTCTACAGAAGTTTCATTGGTGGATACCACCATACCATGTGAAATGACAGATAGCTGCAATCTAGTTTACATTTGCCAGACAAACTTGAATGTTCTACCATCTAGTCAAATAAGCATGGAAAAATCTACATGCATACTGTTACTAACATATATATGAGTCCCCAGACATAAGATTGCATTTGTTTTCTACATAATCGAGATTCATGAGTACCTACGTGCGCTCTTGGGCTTTATATCGAGCATGAAAATCAGCTGGAACACTTCGAACGTCTATCACCATTACGTCACCTTCATTCTTCTGATGGATCAAAAACAAGGTGTCAGGATCTCCTCATTAGAACAAAACTATAAAGTATCAATTGGCTCTGGTTTCAAATCCGCAATCCACATATGCAGTCAAACTAAGTCTCCAAAATGATATTTTTGTGATTTGAACAATTAAAAGAAAGCACACCTGTAAGAAATGATTCACAGCTCTTTTGACAACTGAAGGTTCATGGGGTTCTAACTGCATTTAAACACAAACAAAAGTAACTTTTATAGCAACCAGAACCGTTCAAATATGATATCTTTATAATTCTTTTACCACAAAGTACAAAGGAAATTTAAATTGGTTGAGTGTAGGTGCCTCTGTGTATGCAAGCAACAAATGTTCGTCTACCCACGCTGAATACCAACATAGGGCTATTAAAAGACAACAATTATCACCGACACACTTTCTTTAACTAAAAGGTCCTTGAAATTTGACGGCGGCTCAAAGGCCTAGTCTTTGGCTTCAGAATATGATTTTTTTAACAGATTGATAAACATCAAATTTACTGCAACCTAATGGGAATGAAACAGCTTCCATAACAGATCAACCAAGAATGCTAATTTAACTGCACTACTTCACTTCTCTTGTCCCATATTATATGCAGTGCATCACTGTTATAACATATTATTTTTAAATGACATACCACTCCACCAGGCTTCCTTTTGCTTATGCGCTCGACATCTACATGACAAACATTCGACAAGGCATGGACTCCTGCATCCTACAACAACAAAAAGGAATACATCCACCCCATCTCCCAGTTAATATAATGCTTGCTAGAAAATAAAGACGACAAAGTGACACTTAATACTGTCACTCTTATACTTCTTCCGAGTTACGAAATAACAAGTCGAAGAAAACTAGTGTAGTAAATTCCAAATACAACAAAGTCACAAGTAGACTTACAGTTCGACTGGAACAGAATATCGAAACCGGCTGGCCAATAAATTTACGAAATGCCTCCTACAAAATTCAAAAAAATCAATCAACCAACCACTTGATTTGCAACAAAATTAACATTTCGAACAATTCGTACACCGCAACTCAACGATCCCATGACGGAGGAAAGGAAAGGACAATACAATTCAAAAGCAATGAAATTTTCATTGGTAACGAAAAAAGACGTAGCATTTATCACTCAAATCTCAAATTTCACAGAAATCACCTCAAGGACTCCAACAACTGTGCGGCAATTGGACTGCTGCTGCGAGCCCGAAAAGCGAGTACCAATGTACTCGATTGCCAGTAGATACCGCTGGATTCGAGCCTGTTGGCTCATCCGTTGAGGTTGCTGTGACTCCTGATCGCCGTCGCTGAGATCGTCGGCGGTTTTGGAGACCTTTGGAGGCCTTTGGGGAGATTGGGAGCTACTGATGCTATCTAGTTCGAGTGGGTGCTTAAGATTTTCTGACATTGATTTTATCTTCGTAATTTCTTCGGCCCCAAACAGTGAATTGGGCTCTAGGGTTTTGGGATTGCAAAGTTTCGGAACGTTGGGAAATCAGGGTTTAAGGGTTTTACCTTACCGTTTGAATGCAGGGTTGTACCAAACCCGACCCGCATTGCAAAAAAATTGAAAATACCAAAAAACAAAGTAAAAAAAATCCACTAAGGAGAGATGAGCACAGAACCTAAATGTACTTTCCGACCGTTCGAGCTGGTTGGCAGACTTGACAACTATCTAGCACGGAGCTCCATGGATATGTTTGTCCAGACACAACTCCTAGCCATGCGTTGGCCGTCGACGGGAAAAAAAAGTCTATGAAGAGATGTAAATGTTATCAGGCACAGCTCTCGGCTAAAGTACTTTCCAACCACTCTTGGGCGAGTGGTGCGCACACCACTCAGTACATGTCGACCTGGGAAACCATGCAGTTAACTCTGAGCAAATATCACTTCTCTCCATGTGCATATGATATGGATAATGGAGAAATAGCTTGTAGGTCGTATCTATGTCTTCGGCCCATTAAATGATAGGGCAGTGAGAAAATTAAAGACCCAAGACCTTTGCAGCTCACTTAGGGTCTATACAAGACGGTAAAGTGTTATACTAATCCACAACAAATGTATATCAGATCACTACAATTGACGTAACCCATTTTTCTGGGTGAACCACTTAAATTCTTTTGTTCGTAACGTAGCTTTATATTCCGAGCCAACAAAGGGTTGATCGTATTGGTTTTTGTTGGCCACCCAGTAGTTTTGAGCATAAACAAATTTAATACAATGTTGACCGTGCATTTGGGTTGACTCTACAATATTTTCGCATGATTTGAACCGTTCACTTTGTAGATCTTCATTTAAAGATCATCCTTACATAAATTCATCCAAATCGAAAATGCATTTTAGTATCTAATTGTGACATAGAAAAAATAGACAAGACCAATTCGTTGGAAAACAATGAAACGATCAGGTCAACAATCAATTGGCTAAATGATATTCAATTGAAAAATGTTAAGGAGACCACATTGGTGCATCATCACATGTGGCAATTGATTTGTACATGTCACATCAATTAATGAGTTTATTTAAATGAATATATTAATTGTATAAATCTCTTGTCGCAAGTAATGATACACTAATATGATATAATTATTGGATCTCCCAAGCATCAATCTTTTCAATTTGGCCAAACTAATTTCTTTTTTCCTGTTGGTAAGGACTAAACTAATTGTTTTGGTTGGTGAAGGGGGAATATACTAGAGGGAGCCTTGGGGGACAAGAGGGCTACTGCTCAAATTGTCAATATTCTTTGTACATTTCTTGACCAGCTGCTCCAGAATTAAGACAACTTGCCCTGCTGGCATGAACAGGTAAAATGTATTTATTACATCCAACTTGTCGGGTTAATTACTAATTAATTAGCATCGTGCATATACAAATTGGAATCTTGGTCTTGGGAGTATTCATGCATATATATATATATATATATACAAAAAATTTATTACAGATCTTCCAGATGCTATACAAATTGGAGTCTTGGTCATGAAGTAAACAAATTTAGGGTAAAGTAAAAAAAACTACATCAATTATTGGTGTCATGACATTTTCATACCTTATCTTTTAAAACTGACAATGTCATACCTCATCTTTAGAATTTGGTCCAATGTTATACCTTCCGTTACTTGGCCGTTTATTTTTCAATTAAATGATGAAGTGACTTGATCCTGATCTCACTTTCTATTAAAAAATTAATAAATATTATTAAAAACTAAAAAAAATCATTTAATAGTTTCTAAATATTAAAATAATGGGTAAAAGACTGTTTACTACCCTCAAGTTTAGTGGTTTTCAACATTTAGTACATCAAGTTTTTTTTTGTCTCAGAGTAATACCTAAAGTGTAAATTTTGGGACAGTCTCATACATCCGTTAGTCAAACTGTTAAGTCTCCAGTTAACTGTGACGTGGCGCCCATGTGGCCAATGACTAGGCGCCACATGGGTCGCCACGTGTGTCCACGTGTTTTTTTTTAAAGAGAGGGGTTTCATTGAAAAAAAATATTTCAAAATTCAAAAATAAAAAACTGTGACCCCCCATCTTACCCAGAAAAGTGAAAAAGTGAAAAGGAAAAGTGAAAAAGTGAAAAGTGAAACCACTTTTCACTCCCCCAGAAAATCGCGACCCCCCATCTCTGTCTGAAACCCTACCCACGGGCCATCACTCGACCTCACCGTCCGCTCGACCTCGCACGCCGTCACTCCACCTCAAAATTCAAAAATCGCGACCCCCTATCTCACCTAGAAAAAGTGAAAAGTGAAAAGTGAAATCACTTTTCACTCCCTAGAAAATCGCGACCTCCCATCTCGGTCTGAAACCCTACACACTGGTCGTCAGTCGACCTCGCCGTCGCTCGACCTCGCACGCCGTCGTACGTTGCGCACACGTTTATGGGAAAGATTGTCGTGAAGCCATCACTGCCGATGGGGTGGGATAAAAGGAGGATCGAAGTGGGTGAAACACCACTTTATCGTAAGTAACCTATGATGCGGTGAAAGTTAAGCACTCAAATTAAACCCTCTTGTCGTCAAATTGTAGTAAAAATGCAAGTAGAGATCGTTCTAAACCGGGGATTATGAGGGCTTGCTAAAACCTCTAAACTAACTCAAAAACATAAAAACAAAGTTAAAAACGTTTGAATAGACTCAAAGGACTCAAAACAAATTCTAAAGACGCAAAACAATTTAAAAACACTCAAAATTGCCTAAAAACACTTACTGGCCAGATTTGACTCTAACACAACTTTGGATGAATTTAGTGTTTTGGTTTGAATCAAAACACTCAAAAACACTAACGAAATAGAAATTTAACACTTTGAAACAACAAAGTAAAAGGGGGATTTGGGTTTTGACGAATTCGAAACCAACAAACAACTTATAAAATTAGACAGATTGTAAAGCGAATTTAAGAAATGAGATGATGGATGGATTAGTTAGAGGTCCGTTATTCACACATGACACACTTGTACATGAATTGATTTCCAATTGGTTTTCAATAAACTATTATGCTCAACACCCCAGATTAACCGCGATGCACAAATTAACCCTCAGATTTTCCTTTACTCATTGAATTGGATGAATGCATGCGACAACCCAAATCATTCTCTAAAAGTCCCCTATATGAATGCATAATAAAGATACAATCAGAGATCATTACGTTCAATGAAAATCATAAGTGTTGACGAGGCAATTGTAACTATGAATGCATGATACGTTTGCCAAGAATTCAATTAACGCGATTGTGACAAACAACCTTCACTACTCATAAATATAAACTTGTAACGATTAGGTGAAACTCATTTATATTCTAGCATCTAATTCATGCATGAAAACTAAGTATGCATCCTTAATAAACATACAAGAATCAGTTATGAATAAAATAGATAATTGAATTGTAATCACAACTTATCAAATCACAATTGGAAGAAATCAATTCATATCTCAAGCATGTTCATGGCTTCAAACTTCCCCCTAACTAAATAGGGGTTTAGCTACTCATAATTGCAACAAAATCAGAAAATAACAAAATAGGCATTGAAAGCAAGAACGAAGTACACCTAAAACGCTCCAAAGTTTCAAGCTTGAAACGCCAAGGACCTTTGTTTTCACCACCTTGTTGCAGCACAAGTGTCTAGGATGTGTATGGATATATGGAAAGGTTATGAATGTATTTAGGATTGGTGAATGTCTCGGCCAAGAGATAGGAGTGTATGGAATTGTGTTTTGGGATTGTAGTGTCTTTGGATGGGTTTTTCACGGCTAAGAGATGAAAGTGTATGGATTGGTGAGATGTAGTATGGCTGGATGAATGGATAGAGGGCACGGCAAGGGACTTGTGTTTGTGAATGTAGCTCTTTGAATGGATCAAAAAAATGGTACCCTTTAGGAAGGGGAATGGTGGATGCGTTTATAGGCTAGGGAGATGACCACTCCATTTCCTTTGCATGTGCAGTTTGCATGGGTGTGTGTTGTCCATGTTTCCCTTTACATTTGCACACACATGCACTCATCATTTCAGCCACAAATCACCCATTTGCTGCCCTCCAACCTGTCCATGCAGTTTGCATGTATGTGTATGTCATCATTGCATGTGTGTGTGCTGTTTGATGTCTCCTCTCTTTGCATGTGTTTGTGCTGTCACCTTTGCACAAAAAGACCCTCTCCTTGCCGTGGGGTTTCATGTGTGTGTGCTGTCCATGTTTACCTTTGCATTTGCACACACACATCTTCATCATATCAGCCACAATCAACACATTTCTCCATCACATGGCAGCTATGATGCTTGTTAGTTGTAGGTCAACACACTTGCACACACACATGCTGAATTCTAATCTTCCAAAAACGTCCATCCTCATGTCTCCATGTGCATGCAATCCATTTCAGCCCAAAATTGCTCCAAAATGCACCAAAATGCACTTTTCTTACCAACTTTGTTATTACGACCTACAAACATACGAAAATGGCTTAAAACACTCTTATAAGCAATAACTAAGTAAGTAAGTGCAAGAAAACATGTTAACTAAGTCGCATAATTATGCTCATATCAACCTACCTTTTTCGATTTTTCAATTTTGAATTTTAGGGATTAGGGATCTGTGAGTTCCATTGGTTTTGTCTTCAATCGTGGTCCCCGAGGTTTTGCTTTCAATTTTTCAATTGTTTGTCTTCAATCGTGGTCCCCGTGGTTTTGCTTTCAATTTTTCAATTGTTTGTCTTCAATCGTGGTCCCTATTGGTTTTGTTTTCACCTTTTTTTCTATGGTTTCAGGAAAAAAAGGTGAAACTGTATTCATGGCCCCCATGGTTTTGTTTTCACTTTTTTTCCTCATGGTCCTACTAGTGTTTTCACCTTTTTCCCCATGTGCCTCCAGGGTTTTATGTTGTTTTCACCTTTCTCCTTGACTTTGCAGGCATGCCCGAATTATTTAGCCTTAATATTAACCACGGTGGGAAGTGGTCTGAAAGTGCATATACGGGAGGGTTTGAGGCTTGGTTTGATTACGTAGACAAAGACTTCATGTCTTTTTTCGAGATTGATGAAATGGTTAAGGAGTTAGGATATGATGGGTTTATGGGTTTATGTTGTATCACTATAGGATTCCTGGGATGTCTTATTGTGAGGGATTAAGGCTTATTGAACGGGACCAAGATGTGGGTGAAATGTGCAAGTATGTTCTAGGAGTTAGGGAAATATAAATGTACCTAGAACATCTAAGTCCAAAAGACGCTGCCTTGAAACATAAGCTTTTGATGAATCTAGATGAGAGTGCCATATTAAAAAAAGGTGTCATTATAGAAGATATTGAGGAATCGAAGGTGGCAATTTCGATTACAAAGGGAAGTGGATCAAAACTGAAGAAGGGTAGAGCAAAAAGGGGTGCGGATGACTTAGAAAAACGGCTATGTCTTTTGAATGACATATGATGAACATGAGGCTGAAGCAACTGAGGGAGGACAAATAAGTGGAGATGAGGCTGAAGATGGTCCTCTCAATGCTGATGATGAAGGTGATGAAACTGAAGAAGGTCACGAAGCTGAAAAAGTTAATGAAGGGACCGAAGTAGAAGCTAATGAAGGTAAAATTTTTGAAACATTTATTTTTACAATTTTAATTTCAGTATTCAATTATTTTTGCAAAGTTTAGGTTTTTAACAAATATGCATTGTTTGTGGCAGTAAATGCAAAGGATGACACTACAGATAGTGAGTTTGTGGACAGTGACTACAGTTTGGAAGATAATGATCGTCGTGTAGTAGATGATACGGCTGTAGAAAGTGTCGTTGGAGATGCTGAAAGGGGTGAAGGGGTTGCTGAAAGGGGTGAAGAGGTTGGGAACCAACATCCAGAATACGTTATTGATGCAAGGGATGTAAAAGACATTCCCCTTGATGATGAGAGACAAGACTCAGATGGCCTGCACAGTGTTGACGATTCAGGTTCAGAATGTGATGAGAAGGTCATCTACCCTAAGTTTAATGAAGAAGCCGACATGGATGATCCAAAGTTTGAAAAGAGATTAAAGTTCAGAGATGCTGCACAGTTGAGAGAGGTAGTGTGTTCTCACTCTATTAAGCACAGTGCACCTTTTATTAAGCTAAAAAGGAATGAGAAATAGAAGATTAGTGCAAGGTGTGAGAAAAACTGTCCATGGAGATTGTATGCTTCCAGGATGTACAATGAAGATTCAATCCAAGTGAAAACCTATGTTGGGAAACATGAATGTCCGAGGATTTGGAGGGAAAATCCTAACTGCAAAGTGGCATGGCTTGTGAAGAGGTATGTGGACAAGTTCAGACTCAACCCAAGCATGTCTATCACTACATTTGTGGAAACAGTGAAAGAGGAAAGAATGGTTGAGATCCACATCAAGACAGCCTATAGAGTGAGAACACAATGTTTGAAAATCCTTGAGGGGAGTAACTTGGATCAGTACACAAAGTTGTAGGAGTACTGTGATGAGCTTAGAAGGACAAACCCGGGTAGTACAGTTCAGATGAAGGTGCTGCCCTATGATGATGCTCATGTGATATTTCAGAGGATTTATATTTGTTTGGGGGCTTGTAAAAATGGATTTAAGAATGGATGTAGGCAGCTTGTAGGGTTGGATGGTTGTCACTTGAAATGAGTGTTCAAGGGCCAGTTACTGTCTGCAGTGGGAATGGATGCAAATAACCAAACTTGGGTTATTGCATATGCTATAGTAGAGCTCGAGAACAAGGACAGTTGGGTTTGGTTTCTGGAACTGCTAGCTGCTGACTTGGGAATTGTGAACCAGCGTGCTTGGACTTTTATTTCTGACAAACAAAAGGGTTTAATACCAGCTTTTGAGAAGGTGATGCCTAATTGTAATCATCGGTTCTGTGTTAGGCACTTATACACTAACTACAAGGCAGATAGGTTTAAAGGGAAATGATTAAATGATGCCTTGTGGAATGCTGTCAAGGCAACAACCATCGCTGATTTTAGGGAAAGTATGGCTGAGGTGAATAGGCTGAATGAAAAAGCTTATAAATGGTTGGAGAAGAGACCAGCCTTGCATTGGAGTAGGTCACACTTTGAGACACACACTCAGTGTGACATTCTGTTAAACAACCTATGTGAGAGCTTCAATTCTTTTATCCTAAGGTCTAGGGACAAGCCTATTATTACCATGCTGGAAACTATAAGAGTTTTATTGATGAATAGGATATGGTTGAGAAGAGATGCAATGAGGAAGGATAAAAGAGCTATCTGCCCAAAAATCCAGAAGAAGTTGGAGGAGTACAAATTGAAAAGCTCACACACTGTAGCTACATGGTCTGGAGGAGAAAAATTTGAAATGGATGAAGGCAGAGGCAATGTATTTGTGGTGGATTTGAATGGGTGCACTTGCTCATGCAGAAGATGGGATTTGACAGGCTTTCCTTGCATACATGGTTGCTCGGCCATCTATTATGCAATGAGACAGCCTGAGGAATTTGTTTCCTCTTGGTACAAGAAGGAGAAGTACTTTGAAGCTTACGAAAACTTGATTCAACCCGTCCAAGGCATGAAATTTTGGGAGCCATCTGAAAACAAATGCATTGTTCCTCCAACTTTTAAAAGGCAGCCGGGAGACCAAAAAAGAGGAGACATAGGGAGGGTGATGAAAATGAGTTCAAGTTAAGCAAGAGAGGGCAAAAAAGTGTGAAATGTAGTGTTTGCAAGGCCTCGGGACACAACAAGGCCAGATGCCCTACCACTCATCCTCCTCCAGCTGCTAGAAAAGGAAGAAAAACCAAGAAAAATGAGGTATAATTTTGAAATTTTTTGTTGATTTTTCATTTCTTAAGTGAATTTGTTATTTATGAAGTGTACTATCTGTCAGTGCTAATGCTATATGGGTTTATTACTTAGGCCTCAACATCTAAGACATCACAACCCTCTCAGTCATCTCAGCCATGCACTCAGGAAGCTCCACAACCTTCATCTTAGCCAACTCAAGCCTCTCAAACCACTTCAAAGTCTATTGCAAGAGGTCAGAAAAGCAGGAGGAATGTTCCATGATGCTGCTTTAATGCTTTAGGTTGTTTAAGGGTTCATTTTGTTATAGTTGAATATGCCCTTAGTTTTTTTTGGAAACAACTTTTCGATAGATCTTTAGTGTTTTGGACAGAGTTCAATTAGTTGTTAAAGTTGACCCATTAGTGTTTTGGACAGATCTTTAGTGTTTTTGGAAGAACACCTTGACCCATTAGTGTGAATTGGATGGTGTATTTTGAACTTTGTTGTGAATTGAAAGTTGTTGAGAATTCAACTTTGTTGGTAGTTTAAATGATGAATTTGCATATTTAGAATTCAAAGTTTGTTTGGAATTGAATTTGCAGATTTGGAATAGAAAGTTGTGGTATTTTTCCTAGGAAGCTTGATTTTTTTTTTCAAAAAATTTTGGAGGGAAAAAAGTGTCAGGTGCATGGGTTTGGGAAAAAAAATTTGGCGGGAAATTTATTTATTTTTCACTGAAAAAAAAAAAACATGTGGCGCCCAGTCATTGGCCACATGGGCGCCACGTCACAGTTAACTGGAGACTTAACAGTTTGACTAATGAATGTATGAGACTGTCCCAAAATTTACACTTTAGGTATGACTCTGAGACAAAAAAAAACTTGATGTACTAAATGTTGAAAACCACTAAACTTAAGTGTAGTAAACAGTCTTTTACCCTAATAAAAAGTTAAAAAAAAAAAAAAAACTTATGTTCGTTCCCTTCCCCCCCCCCCTTCTCTCTCTTCTCCCCCCATCTTCATCTTCTTCTCCCTTCCAGCCATCTTTCTGCAACCCAGAAAAAAAAAGAGGAAAAAGAAGAAAAAAAAAAACCGAAACCAAATCTGCAACGAAGAAAGAAGAAGAAGAAGATCCCCCATCTTCATCTTCTTCTCCCTTCCAGCCCCATTCCTGCAACCCAGAAAAAAAGGAGGAAGAAGAAGAAGAAAAAAGAAAAAAAAAGGAAACCGAATATGCAACGAAAAGAAGAAGAGGAGGAGAGATAAGGAAAAAAAAAACCCAAATCTGCAAAAGAAGGAGGAAGAAGAAGAAGAAAAAAAAAACCCCCGAATCTGCAAAAGAAGAAGGAGGAGGAAAAAAAAAACCCCAAATCCCGTTGAGGTGGAATCGGGAAACCTTCGTGACCTTCTTCTTCTTCCTCTTCCTCTTCCTCCTCCCCCTTCTTCTTCCTTTTCTTCTTCGGCGGGGGTTACTGAGGGGTTTTCATTTTTTTTTTAATTTTTTTTTACTTTTCTTTTAATATTTAAAAAATATTAAATAATTTTTTTTTTAGTTTTTAATAATATTTTATTAAATTTTTAATAGAAAGTGGACCCCGAATCAAGCCACGTCAATATTTAACTGAAAAATAAACGGTCAAGTAACGGAAGGTATAACATTGGACCAAATTCTAAAGATGAGGTATGACATTGTCAATTTTAAAAGATGAGGTATAAAAGTGTCGTAACACCAATAGTTGAGGTAGTTTTTTGTACTTTACCCACAAATTTATTACAGATCTTCCAGAAGCTATATTGCATCACATACTTTGAGTTCGTTATATACAACAACAACAAAGCTTTTCTCACTAAATGGAGTCGGCTATATGAATCTTAGAACGTTATTACGTTCGATTCTGTGCCATGTCTTCTATTAGATCCAAGTACTCTAAGTCTTTTCTTAAAGTCTCCAATTTGTAATGAATAGGTCAAACAACGAATTACATTTGTTTATATATCGAATATATATACAAGTTAAATCTTTTTACAAGCCTATGAAATAGTCAGAAATAAGTAAACAATGAAATACTTGGTTTCATATGATTACGTTGGAAGGAATCGAATTTTTGTACAGGCAAGTTGTTCGTTATATAATACATTTATTTTGCATTTTCGGGAAGGACGAGTACTGAGGCTGGTCATGATGGGAGATGTCTGTTTTGTTTGGTCATTTTCTGGTGTGAGAGAAGAGGGGTGTTTGGATATAGTAAAAACTAGGAAAAATGCCCGCGCGTTGCTGCGGGACTTGAATGCACCAGCCTTAACCACATGACTGAGACATTTAACCTAAAAAAATAAATTCAACATAATCATAAACGAACAAAAGGGATAGATGAGTAAAAGGTGTCGGTAAGATGAGCAATTTGGGTTTTATATACATTCAACCGAGCAGCTTACAAAAGATACAGTTGCAAAAAATGCTCTATTTCTTGAGAAACATAAGCAACATGCATTTAACACTTATATTGCCCTTCAAGTTAAGATAGCAAAATATACGTCCAGCAGGCCAGACACGTGTTTTAACAGCTAAACAAAAAAGCAAAAAACGTGTGATGTTCTTGTTTCAACAGCTAATATTTCAAGCACTAATGTATAATATCTGAGATCCTATTTGTTTTTTATTGACTGATGCTTCAACATCATCCACCAAATTCATATCACACATCCATAGATACCTGAGAACGCTTATTCTCACCACCATTGCGTTGTTATTTTAGTATGTTTTTTCACTAAGAAGAAAAGGAAAGAGCATCACGAAAAACACTAACAATTTCAACTCTAAAACGTCACCTTATTCCTATAACCCA
This sequence comes from Malus fusca, assembly GCA_035220775.1. Taxonomy (NCBI): domain Eukaryota; kingdom Viridiplantae; phylum Streptophyta; class Magnoliopsida; order Rosales; family Rosaceae; genus Malus; species Malus fusca. The sequence goes on from CM069066.1 coordinate 31,470,618, forward strand.
CCTCAATCAACAACATAAGAAGAAAAATAATTGATCCCTCCAAGCTTTTCATCTTTTATATCAACAAACACTAAAACTGGGCAGCTTGGTATATCAACAGAAGGTTTACCATCCAGATCATGTTTAAGCAATTCATCAGGTATATACATCTACTTCAAGACACGTTTGGACCTAATATTTGATCCGCAGTATTTTTATTGCATGTAAAACTAATTTTGGGGAACCAAATCTTAGCAAACCAAACAAAACAAAACCCCAAATCAATTAAAAAAAAATTAGGCCAAAAGAACCCACACCTAACAAAACCCCAGTTTCGCTCAAAAAGAGATTTATCTTATTTTAGCTAAATGAATTCCAACTGGCCACAAACCAAAGCCTTGTCCAAAATGAATTGCACTTAAGTGTCAACCAAATTTGCAAACATTTAAAAGTTCTTCGATTTTCACACACCAAAAAAACATATCAAATTAAAAAACCAATGCAATGTTAGTGAAATAAACTCGCACGGTATTTTAAGCTGTAAAACAATCACCTTGCAAATGAATAGGCATATCTGATTCTTCCAAATCCTTTCACCTTGATCCTAGAATTCGTCCCCCGTGTCATCACAAAAACATGTAAAAAATCCGAGAAAATCAAATGCTATAAACACCAAATTCCAAATTTGCAGTCAAAACCAAATTCCAAACGATGATTGTATGCATATCTGAGCCATAAGGGAACCAAATTTAAAGAATTATTTGGAGATGAAAAGCCTAATGTAAACCCTAATAAAGTTTATAAATTTTATAATAATCCTCCGATGTGGGACAACATGAAGACCCTATTGTCGAGTTGTGTTTGTATTCCGTTCCAAGGACTGCGTAACTAACAAATCAGGGCTCAAAAATTCAGATTTATCTTTCAGAGGAAGAGAGAGAGAGTGTTACAGTGACAATGGCAGTGAGAGCTAAGAAATAGGAATCCAGGACTCTTCCCATGGAAATTGTTTTGGATTGTTGCTCTTGAATAAAAAAAACTCTCTGCTTTGCTTGCAGCTGCTGAGTTATCAAAAGTGGAAAGGAAGCCCTTCGAAAATTCAATACAACAGGAAAATTTTATTTGCTGCAGTTTAGCACCGTCAGATTCCAAGTAAATCATACTATTTTAACAATTCTCAATTTTAACACTGTAATGTGGATTTGGCAAACTAATTCTGCGCAAAAATAATATTTCGAGGATTCATAAGAATGTGGGATTGAAAGAAGAGTGCAGTGTCTTGAAATAAAAGTAACTGCAAAGGAAATTAACAGTTTGCATCATTGAATCGAACTAAAAACATAGTAATGCCATTAAATCTCTCCTCTTAGAATTACATATCATTGTTTATATGGTTTGCTGTAAATAGTAGAATTCAACTAATACTTTCAATAAGAACAACTGAAGGCATCTAAATGGTAATATTGTTAATTACCAGTCAATTTCTATTAACTAAAAACACTACATAGATCAACATTAAATAAAAAGCAATTTATTTGGAAGCTAAATTTTCCACTTACAACTGATGTCAGTGTCCAGTTTGCCATTGCAAAACCTTCCAGTAGGCTGATGGTTCACAAAGTTCCTTCCATAAGGAGGGTAATCAACCTTTCAGTGTCTGCCAACCACCGCCTTACATCCAAAGCCCCCATCTGCAGCAACCTAAACCGACCAAAATCCAAAATCCTGAAATTCCCAAACACAATAAATCCAATAGCAATTCTGAGACTTTCAAATATAAGGAGATGGACCAACACAGAGAGAAAAGACTTAAATTTACAGCAAGATGAAAGATTTTTCAAATTTGAGGGCCAAATCTAATGAAATTTAGCAAAATGACCAAACAGATGTGGAATCTTTTGCATCCCTGGGAATTCTGGATTAGGGTCTTACGGAGATGAAGATATAAGCAATGTCTATAGGGATTTTAATTTGGTAATTGTTCTTTTATTCTTGAAGAGATGCTAGAGTAAAAATTTCAAAGACTAATTCTAAAGTTTTCTCAAATAAATAAATGTAGGCTGAATGGTTCATTGCTATTGAGAAAAGAAAACACCTTAACAAAGTGGAAGCACTCTTATCGTGTGTTAAGATTTTTTTATTATTGGAAGCCCATGATATACAATCATGAGCTCTACGTAAAGAAACATTGGAATCGTCATGAGAAAAAATCAATAACCAACCACATGACCACAATTTAAGCCTCGCCTTGCTTGCTAATTGTGGGGTTTTAAAGCTAGAAGCCCATTAAACATTGACAGACACCAGACTCCCCAATGACGCAAATTTCTATTGCATATCTGACCAAAACAACCTTCACACAAAATGTCCACTTAGAAGCGTACTTCCTACAACCAATTTTAAAACATGCATAGAAATTTTGCATGTTTGATTTCTGAAAAACAACCAGTATCTAAGCTAGTAGAACTTTGGAAATGCTTGACAAAAGAATACGTATAGGGTGGACTAATATATATATATATATTAATCTGTGTGTGTGTGTGTGTCCAACTGTCCATAAATTCCTTACCACATCAACCTTGACCCATTTGAATCTATAAATTTGAATTTGTTTAAATTCCCATGGCTACACTTCTTTACAAACACTTATCAGCTGCTAATAATTAAACCGACCAACTATGATTACTGTAATGAGCTATAGGATACAAAATGTGTGATATAATTCTGTTTGTTTAGTAAAACTATTACACAGCTAATGTTTCTCTCGCCTCTCTTTTCCTTCCAATAATGATTGATACAAAACAGGCATTCTTCATTGGGAATCAAGGATTGCAACATTAATATTATCAATGATCGACAATGTAAATTGACCCAAATAAAAGCATAGTCCACATTAAAATATGTTAGACTTAAAACATTCTTCTACATCCACCAAAACTTTTTAAATCCTCTAAAATTATATCGTGGTCAAATACATTTGAATTTTCATAAGCTTTATGCTGTTAAAAGTTTAAAATCAGATAATAAAAAATAAGCAAGCACAGGATAGGAAGTCAATGAAACCTGCAATGTCAAATCCCGAGTCAGCAACACGTTTCTTGCAATGGTTCACGTGGCTACCTCAAAACAGGTTGACATTTAAGCTTCATTATGAATGGAAAGATTAATAGATGATAATTAAGAAGGATCAAGAGAAACAAAAAAGCCAGTGAACTGATGAAAGAGCGAAAAAGAGAAACAAAAAACCTCAATTAAGCAATTAAATGGAGTATTACTTGTTAGAGCTGGATAAGTACCCAGTTCCTCAGAGAGTGAACTGATGAGAGTGCAGAGAAACGAATGATTGAGAAATTCAAGCTCTAAGCTCAAAGTTGGGGCTTCCACTTTCCAACTGGGGAAGAAATAACAGACGAAACACACAGAGCCAATCCACCTAAAATATTAATCAAATGGGTTTTCTTCTAATTCAAAATTTGGACCACCCAAATTCCAATGAAGCAATAACCATTCATAATTCCAACAGATTGAAGCCCTCACAGACTACAAATCATCAATACCCAGCAGTAAAAATATTCAAAACAGTAATAATGAAGGAAACAGAAATTAAAGATGCGAGCCATTCTCTAAATCTCAGACACCAATCCAAATTACCAGTAACCAATAGATAGAAAAGATTGAGTTTTTTTGTATCATTCAATAAGGATCCTATATCTACCAAGCGCAATGGTGCTCTAGGATTCATATACCCGATCACCATGATCAATCAACACAGGAGTACCAATTAAGAAAGAAACTGCCATAGTAGCTATCATAATCACCTCCGTCACGGAAAAACCCTGTCTCATGTGGTTGGGAATTATAAGAACCTGCACTATCTGGTACTCTGGCCCAGAAGAAGTGGCCCCTTGCTTTTGCAGCCTGCGTCAGATTCTTCATCAAGTATCGGTCATAACACTGCACCAAACCAGGTTGAATCAAAGAACTACTTCAAAGTTCAGATAGAAGTAAAAAATCAAATGAGCTACAGGCTTAAAGTCATAACCACAGATGAATGAAGGGCTATTAACTTAACATTTAGAAATAACCGTCAGTCCCTAGCTATTATGCATGCCACTAATGAAAGGAGGGATCACCATTTATTAAGGTACCTGGAATTCACCAATACCATGATATTTCCAACCATGCTGTTCAGGATAAGGATACCGTAGCTCTCCACACGGACCTAATCCAACTTCAATTTCTGATTTTATTCCTTCCTCAAAAAACTTATGAAATTCAACTCCGAAGCTCCTCATGTAGTCGAAGTAAACCGGCATTGGTTCCATTATAATATAACAACATAGAAACTCTCAGCATTAAACAGTAAGAATGCATAGGGTCTGATTCTTAGAGCATAGAAAAGGAAAATTCTTCCATTTTCTTCCAAGTCTCACTGATTAAAACTTTCACCCAAAAAAACACTCTATCTCTCTAATCAAACGAAAACTCCAAAACCAATTCAATGGTTGATTCAACAGGTTTATACTATAAAGAAAATAACCATACAGTATGGATACCTAGTCTTTTTTTTATGGAAAAGAATCTTGTAACAATGCTTTTGTTTGATTAATACAATCTGGTCTCGGTTAAAATCTAGTATCATTTACAGAAAGGGGAAAAAAAGTTGTAGTAATATACCCATAATACGCTGCAACATGCTTGCATTTCTCCGCACCAAGTTCCCAAGGAACACCAACCGGTGGTTAATCATGTCAGCATCCAGAATCACAACCCTGGGCCTGATAAATAAAGCCAACCAGATACTCGAGATAAAAAAAGGTGAAACTACATGCATAGAGAACTATAAATAAGACAAAAGTCAGTTCTTTGCAAAACCAACAATTGCATTTACCAAAAAATGAAATAAAAATAAAACCCAACAACCAAAAAAAGGAGCATGTGCAGTAGCAGTCATGTAAGAGTTCAGTTCGGAATTTTAGATTAACCCATTACATCATTTCTATAAAAAATATTCAATCATTGAGCAAAATTAATATGTTGGCAGAAAAACAAATCTTATGAAAATGGTGTGTGGATTTATAGTTAACCAAAGCATTGATTATAAAAAATGTGACATCTAACTGATCAAAAGAATAATCTTTACATTGATAACATACAAATGCAAAGGTGATATCAAGTTTTTCAATTGCTTCCCTTTGAATCGAAGAGTTGAATCTTAATGCAAGTTTTCTGCAATCTTCCAGAAATACAAATAAAAAGTTAAAATCCAAGACTAAAAATTAACTGATATCCCAACTTTTTAATAACTTGTGATGAAAAAATCAACAAAATAGAATGAAAAAATGACTTACACATTTAAGGCATAGTTCAATCTTGATCTAAAGTTGATGGTGAGTTGATTGGTAGTCACCAACTCTAAATGAGAATTCATCAGAACCTAGAAATTTAAACACAGAATTTTATAAAATCAATATTTACTAAAACCCAATTATTTTATTTATCATATATGATGGCTTGCCAAAGACTAAATAAAAAAATGCGCATGGAGAGTCAAAACTCTGTCAAAAATCCATCTTCAAAGTACTATTAAATGCCAGCATTTACCCAATTTTAAGAAATTGAATTGTTAAAACTTAAATACCATGGTCAATTCACCTTCCTTAATCTTTTCTAAAGTTTCCTCGCACTCTTCTTTAACCGCTGCACAAAAAAAAAACACATATTACTTCTTAAATACTAAAGTTGAAGATCTTAAATCCATAAATTATCCAAGACTTAATAAGCTCGTCAAAATAAGCATCCATCCAAACAACAGCACTCAAATTGAGTTCCTCTGTTTCCCAACATTTTCTCAACAACCAAGCAGAGGAAAGTTCTGTTAAACTAAACAGGTAGCAGTTGTGAGTTGGGTTTCACCTTTTTAAATTCATAATATTTTTAACATGCATGCCCATCATTATTTCTTTAATTTGCTTTCGAAATGGGGTAAGATCATATTGGTTTAAAACTACTGTTAACATGTTATCATTCAGCCCATCCACAGCTTTCAAAAGATGGTAAAGGTAGCCAAGAATTAATCAATAGCAGGTAAACACGCCAACTGTGTCTTTCAAATTTTATCTTCTCCATTACTTTCCAGCCAAAAGAAGAAAGAAAAAAAAAAGGAAACTACACAACATTTGATAACAGAAACAGAGATCACTTCCAGAATCTGTTGGGATAAAAATGGCATCACACGGGGATAAAACACAAATGTTTGTGGCTACCAATACAATATGTGGAAATATATATACCAGCCCAAGCATCTTTACAGTATATAAGCACATAACTAACATTTTTCTCTGACTTGACCATATGTTTTTCAAAAATGATGCTCCAAAGCACTAAGCAAAATAATTTCTCCGGCACAATTTGCACCCACACCAAACAACAATCCAATACTTTATCTTTGTACAATTGTCTCACAATCACATAATTGTTAATTCACAACACAAACCAATCGATGTTACTGGTACAAAATATAATCACCTACACCTAATCATCTTATATTAAGAAGACATCATACAATAACAATGAATGTTTTACACTGTGCAAGTGAAGCAGCTTTCATTTGCCAATTTCTCAAGCGATAATGCAAGCTCCATTGCTGGATAAAAAAAATAAGGACTGAGAAGACATCAAATCCAATGCAGACAGCAGATAAAATTGAACCCAAAAGGCAAAATCCTTATCTAACAAATATATACATATAAAGAGTCGTTTGGGATATAGATATGGGTGTACCTGGAAGAATAGAGACGCACTGAGTCGGAGAGAGTAAAGAGAGATAGTGGAATTTCGGAGGAAAACTGGACAACGACGAACTGCGCAGCCATAGCTGTTGGTGGCAGTGATTCCGCTGCGAAAAACAGTTTGGAAAAAAGTATTCAATAAATCTTACAGAACTATAATAATTCAATCATGAGCTTTGAATCATTGGCATTTCAATTATAAGGATTCATAATTTCAATTTTAAGATAGTATTAACTGTTTACAAAATTAGAAGCAGCTGATGGCATAGCATACCGGCTTCAAGTATGCTAAAGTTAGACATAATCTTCGGTATGTAGAGGTGTTTTCTTTTCTGAACTTTCCTTCAACAGATCATAGCTGGTTTCCACAAATTTTGAAAACAGAAGCTGTTAGTATGGATGTCTGTTAAATTTAATCCCGTAACAGTAGGACGTATAAGAAAACAAAGTGCAAATCAAATTAAGTGCATTTCACTTTCATGTATTTTTTATTGCATCTAATGATGTGATTTATCAATTGCAGGAAGTAGTTATCAAGTTAAGTGAACAATTGAGTCATTTGAAAAGTTTGGTAAGTGTCTTATGCCCTGGTTTATGTTCAAGCCTGGGTTCTTTAGTTAGCCTATAGTGACTATATTTCTATTCATATATTTGGGTGTGGTGGTACTGTTGGTGCCATAGCTTTGAATCCCAAGATTTTTCAACTATGGCACTTAGATTTAATCTGATGATCAATTATGACACATTTAAAAGTTTAGATGTCTTTGATATAATGTTCTTCAGATGTTAAAGAAAAACAACAACCTAATGACCAATTAGGGGAGCAAAATTTCTGTGATTATTTTTATTTTATAACATACATAGTTTTTTATAAGCATTCTTGTAAGGTCGATTACATTTGTAAGTATAACTGAACCTCAAATTGTCGGTCATGAAGAAACTGAAATTCAAGAATCAAAATCTAAAAGAAACTACAAAACTGGAGACTCTAACTGTCCTACCATAGATCAATGGCTGAAAACACAGGACAAAACTTTGTGCTAAACTTTTCTCTGTTGTGTTTACTAATTTCGTTCAAATTCAAATCACACAACAAAAACTTGTTAATAATAATTAACAAACAATGCCAGCAACCTAACAACAAAACTAACAGCACACTAAACAGAAGCTAACAATTGAAACAGAATAAGAAGAGCTTAAAGCTCTATTAAAAAGTTCCTGCGCAAAAAAATTCAAGCGGCTTCAGATGGTCTCCTATGCACAAAATTATAGTGTAATAAAGGAAAATCCCATTTAAAATCTCAAATAGATCCAAGAACTTGAAAACTCCAGAAAACCCAATTTGATGAACAAATTCCAAATTCGTCAACCATTGGAAGTTAATAGTACAGGCCTTGATGTCATGCATAACATGATTACTGAGTATGATTACTGTGCTAATCCCTCATGTTCAGATCATGATATTAATAGTACAGCCTAACATACACATGGGATTCTGTGCTAACACCACCTATCTAATATGGTAATGCTTTGAAAATAATGACATGAAGAAAGAATGGTAATTAAGCATGATGAGATTACCATTAGCATAATGTGTCCAAAAGATGGGATTACATTAATGACACCATTAGCATAATGTGTCCAAATTCAGAATACTTCCTCAATATGTTTTGTAAATGCTAACACCAGTAGCAAAGCAATCGTCTGGCATCTAACAAATTTAAGAATGGATAGAAAAATACCTTAGTACTGATCTCTTTTGTGCCTGCCTGGACTACACTTGCAGCCAACTGAGCCGCCAATGCCGCAACCAAAGATAATTTTCCAAAACCCTATCCAAATAAAATAAACGGAAAACCAAAAACAGACAGATAGTGTATATCAATATCAACCATCTTCATCTACAATCATGAATCAAGAATATACATAATAACAAAAATAATGCAACCTGAAATTAAATACGCAGCATATTGCCAATTAGAATTGAAAGGCAAAAATATCATTCCACATATTTCTATTGTGCAACAAATTCACTACTAAATAGCAAAAAATTCAAACTTGGGCTCTCAAGTTGTCTTTTTGATTCCGCAAGGTTCAAAAGAAATCCTCAGCAAAAAAGATGACAGAGGAACAGTACTACACTGTTTATGAAACTTAACGCGCGTTGGGCACACATGTTTATATTTTATGTTTTTTTCTTATTGTCCTTGTCATTAAATAAAGTTATTAGATGGTTTTTTATTAAAATGCAAAGTTTTGGAGCCCTTTCCATTAATTTTCCTTAAAATGAAAATTGTTGCTGGTAAGGTGTGTGGCTATGAGTTCCTTTGACCTAAACTAACAACATGCCAAATGTTTGGATACAGAGACAAACATAATTCCAAGTAGTGAGATAAAACAATTAGTGTCTTAAACTGCTCATCCATTTGCTAATAAAGAATTAGAGTACACAATAGACGGAATTAGCTGAATAACCTTCGTTGGCCAATGTTGAATAACATTCACATCCAAAAATATCTCAAATTTTGATAACGAAATTCGTGGAGATGATAAAAGAGAGAAACAGAAACTAATGAGATATTAATAAACATGCAACTTGAAAATCATACTACAATTCTGGCTCGCACACACAGAATGCACAACCTATTTGAAACCCCGGTCACCCATGTGAAAGAAAATAAAGAAATTGTAACCAAGTATGTACTAAACTTAAAGGGGAAAGCAAATGAGAGAACTATACCACTCTTTCTGGAATTAAGCAGAGACAAAGGCTGAAATCAGGAGACAGCATTGCCTTCAGTGCCTGCACATCAATACAACACTCATAGACATTTAGCACACTTCTTATTTACAATTAAAAGAAATGTTCCAAAGCAGCAAGATTCAGTATAGACCTTAACCAAGATGCGGGAAACAATTTGGGTGCTCTCCCTAGCCAACTTTCCAGCGTCCATGTGGTCAACTGACCAACTTTGTCCCAACGTCGATCCGCCCCTGCGTAGGTGTAGGTCTTATGTTCAATATATTGCAAAAGGGGAAGATTCCATTCCAAGAGCTCCCTAAAATCAAACTAAAACATGCAATTGTACCTAAAAGGGGAGAGCAGCTAGGAAAATACAAAATTTCACAATGTAGTTTAGATGTTGAGTAGGCATAGAGCCTGAAGTTTGTTTCCACTAAAACATGCAATTGTACCTAAAAGGGGAGATCAGTTTTCTTGATGATTAGGAATTAATTGTGGAATAAACGATTAGAGACAAAGCTAGAATGAGTACAAATAACCAACTTGTTTCCTCAATGATGAGTCTGTCAAGCTAACTAAAAGATTAGTAGCTAAGTTAGTAGGTATAAACCAACTGTCTTTCCTTCCCTGGATAAGTACACAAAAAGATAGAAATTTAAAACTTGAGGTCAGGAAATGGTTAAAACTGTCATCTGGGAAATTATTACCAATTTAGTGCATGTTATACCAAGAATAAATCACAAAAGTATAACCTGCTGAAGTTTGATCAGTCCCAAATCTGCAAGATCCTTGACTATATTATTTTGCCTCTCATTGAATGTATTTATGTTATATGCCTGACACAAAAAAGAGAATAGAATCAAGAGGTGAGAGATTAATTCCAGGTAGAAACTTTCCATGTGGAAGAAAACACTTTTCTACAAAAGAAATAAAAAAATGAATACTATGAGAAGTTCTTATGGCAACATTTACTGCAGCACTATTCATATTTTAGTTGGAAATAACTATAAGCCAAAAAAAAATATGGAGGAATTCAATAAAGCATATGCTACGGCAAAGGAATAGTCATGTATAAAGAGCATATAACTAATACCTCGCCATTAACATGAAAACTAAGTTCTACCAGGAATGAAATCAAATCTGCAGAATCTAATCCACGCTCCTGTGCCAAAATGGAGAGGTGAGGAGAGACCAACATAGCTATTGTGAAGGAAAAAAAACACAAAATATCAGAACAACATCAAAAGTTAGACTTGCAGAATCCCAAATTACACTTTCCCAAATTCATCGAGACAATTTCTTAACTAATGTAACTTCTCTAGTTTTCATAAAAATATTAACTTGGGTAAAATCATATTCCACAAAATTAGAAATTGGGGAGTGAAATTAAACACCAAAACTTCACAGGGGAGGTTTACCATTATATATGCAGGCATTGAAATCAAAACCTTCTTCTGCCATAGAAGTCAAATGTGATGTTTGAACTGAAAAGCTATAAGTTGGCATCCCCATCTTCAATACATCCCTTGGGAACAATACGAAGTTGTATCTGCACCAAAATCAGCAAACACACATCATCAAATCACATTCTATACAGACATACATATAAAAAATAAATAGATTTAAATTCCAAATTGGGCATGAAATTACTTGCCTTGAGTGGGGAGGGTTTTACAAAACGCCGCCTTTGGAGACCCAAGCCTTTGAGCGGCTGCGGCGCCTGGTGTGGCGGTGCGAGACAGAGAGAGTTTGAGAAGCAGCGATTAATTTTTTGGATGAGAGAAACGGAATGAAGCAGAAGACTCGAGAAGAGGCATCCTCAACGATGAAGTTCACGCAAATATTTTTAGGTCTCAATGCACCTATACTGCAAACCAACGAAAATGCAAATGCATTACTTTAGTCTAAAGTAGGAGGGGAAATCGCACTATTCATATGAACAGTGTTTTGGACCACATTTCAGTTTATTTGCGAAGCTGCCACTGTCTCTCTCTGCCGCTGATCTTGATACCGCGTGTTGATGATCGTGGAAAGGCAGGGTGCGATCGTCACTTTACCATTCTCTTCTCTTTCTCTTCATCACTCTCTTTCTCTCTCCCTCAGTTTCAATCTGCTCACCTAAAATCTCCAGATCGAACATCCTCCATCTCAAATAAAAAAACCTTCCCCCTTTAGAACCTTTAGAATCAGCACTCATGGAATAATCATGGATTTTTGTTGAGGTAATTTGATTGTTTCCTCTTCTGTAATTTGTTTCTGTTAGTTTATTATTCTTGAATTTTAATTTGTCTGCTTTCTGACTTGGAAGAGTCGACCTTCAGGAGATAAAATCGGGATGTGACCATCGTATTCTCTCTCACAGCTCACAACGATGAAATCGCACAGGGCTTCGTTGATTTCTGTCAACTCCGACCACGACCAGTGTCGGGTAAGCTGTCGACTACCCCCTCTTCATCTTCTTTTTCTTTTTCCGCTTCTCCCTGGGCATTCCAGTTTGACTGTCTGTGTTTTGGATGCATCTTGATTTCCTTAGTATGATTAGACGGTTTGGATGCGCCTAATAAACAAACCTAATTTGCCTCGCGCTTTCAGTCATCACCTTCCTTCGTCTAAAACCTCACGCAGAGACAGAGCTCCCCCAAAACCCTAAACGCCCAAAGGTAATTTTGTTTAATTTTTCAATTAGTTTTAATTATCTGACGAATCCCTAGCATAAATTCACTATCTCTACTCTAAATGCGTATAATTTTTTTGTTTTAATTTTTTTCAGTATTAATCACAAAGATACGGAGCTGAAATTGCAAACGCTATCCATGGCTCGCTTCAAAAATGTAAGCTTGAAGTTGAGAAAAGAGGTTTTTTTTTTGTTTTGTTTTGTTAATTTTCTCGGAAACGTAGTTGATTGTTGTGTTTCTGAAAATTTGAAAACAGAAGAAGAAGGTGTTTGTGAAGTCAGTTTCGACGAAGAAGCTGGCTAATATGGACCATATCACAGGGGATAAAATCCCAAGGAGCTTAGCGAAATGTATGTCTTCTGTTGGTGGATTCTGTATCAAATTTGTTGTTGGTTTGTTTTCTTAAAGGTTGATCTGGATGAAGTGAATGCCCTGGCTTAACTCATGACCTGGAAGACTGCTATGGCCGACATTCCATATGGTGGAGCCAAGGGTGGAATCGGATGCACCCCCAGGGACTTAAGTTTGAGCGAGTTGGAGTATCTGACTCGCGTCTTTGCTCAGAAAATCCATGGCCTCATTGGAACTCATACTGATGTTCCCGCACCCGATATGGGCACCAATGTTCAGACCATGGCATGGATGTTGGATGAGTACTCCAAATTTCATAGTCACTCACCAGCTGTTGTCATTGGAAAGCCCATCATAAGAATTCGACACTGAGAAAATTAAGCCAAAAATCGGTTTCCTGGAGTTGAAAAGTAAGTAATTTGTAAATTGTATGTTTATGTCATTTGTTGTCAATGTTGTGATTTATAATGTAATTGATCTGGTATGCATACAGAACTGGTATTCTATGTTTATATTGTCATTTGTTGTGAATGTGGTATAAAAATTTATGTTTATGTCTTTAGTTAACCAAATGGCTCTCAAGTTCGCTGCAAAGAGTGTAAGAAGAAATCATTATGTATTCCTTGCATACATAACTGCTATGCATTAATCTGCTCTGTATCCTTTAATATTTCTGATTAATAACTTACTAAGATGTTGGGTTAATTGAGTTCGTTTTGTTAGAATGGCCACCACTTTTTGAAGTGATTTTCTCTGAGTAGAATCCAGCAAATGATGTCTGATATGGTTAAACATATATATTCAAGATTTTGATCTCTATGTGATTTGGCAATACTTTTCACCTAATATTCCTCTCTCTCTCTCTCTCATGAAGGCACTGATTGCATTAAAAAAAGGTTCCCAGTTAATCAAGTATAGCCGGAAAGGGAAGCCAAAACTTCGTCCATTCAGAATTTCTACTGTGAGTAATTTTCTTTACATTAGGACATTGGATTCATTTCACACTAATAAGTTTTTTATCTTACATCTTCTTCCTGCTGGGCATCTCCACGATCATTACTAGATATCTTAACCGCTTGAATGGCTTCATTTTTCGTATCTTTAACAGGATGAAACCACACTAATCTGGTATTCACATGGAGAAGAACGAACTCTGAAATTAGCTTCTGTCTCTCGAATTATTCCCGGACAGAGAACAGTGAGTTTAATACTCCACTACCAATAACTAATCAATATTGTTGTGTTTCAGTCTATAATTATGAACCACTATTGTGTCCTACTCGACGTATGTGGTTCAAAAATTTGATTAAAACCAAGGATTGCTTTTTTTTTTTTACATTATTGTTATCATTCAAGCTAAAAATGTCTATATACATAGTTTAGGAAGGGGGTGCTTACAATATAGAATGGCTATAAATGTTACTGTAATAGGTTGCTATGACATTTTGTGGTCAGATTGGTTGTCTAAACTGTGCCATGTGTTTCGTAACTCTCTGTATTTCTTATTTGTATCGGTGGAGTTTATATTTTTGTTTTTCAAATTTGATTTCCTCTCATTCTGTTTTGATGGATATTTTAGAATTTGAGAAGGTGGTTGTGGTTTTCATGCAATCGCCGTTATGCAGCTCAGACCATCACGATTCACCATTGTCACCCCATCACTGCCGTCGCGACCACCGCCGCCACATCACCTCTGTCGAAAACACTAGGTAATTTGTGAATTAGGGTTTTTTTTATTTTGTGAATTTCTGGTTTAGGGATTTAGGGTTTTTGAGTTAGTTTTTGTGAAGGTCATTGTTTGATTTTAGGCACGCTATAATTGATTACAAGTTTTCGGATCCTAAACACTTTGAAAGGGTTTCCAGAAAAGACATATTTCCAAAGGCGAGTAGTGACACTGTCAATTTCCTCAACCAATCTTCACTGGAATTTTCTCCGTCATCCTATATATTTCAGCATTAACACATTTGATAAGAAATTTTGTTTCTGGTCACTGAAGATGGCAGGAAAATGGACACAATAAATTATCCATGGTCTTTATCATGCTAGCTGAGAATTGGAAAATGCCTGAAATTATTAGTTATTAAACTCTTCCTTTTTGTTTGAAATGCGGGTGGTGTTGGACAAATGGGATAAAATAAATGGTTGTTGCCAAAAGTTATCTAAAAATAATGGAAAGAAAATTTTCTGCATCGTTATTCTTTAATTGTATGATAATGTTTTCAATGTTTTAGATTACATTGATCAGTATTATTTTAAAGTATATATAAAGATTAGTTTATAGGTGTATGCACTTAATATTGAATATATGGTATTTTTCAGGTTATTTGACATACAATTGCATATAATCTCAATTTTCTCCTGCAATTTTTGTCTGAGCTTCGGAATCGTTGAAAAATTTGTCTAAATAATAAATTAATTGAAATGGCTATTAGTAATGAATGAGGTGTTTACTGTGTTTTTTTGGTGTGTACAGAGCGAAAGGTATGTTGCTAACGAAGGCAAAAACAAGATGCAGTTTGCTGCATATAGAAAACGGAGGTTAGTTTGATTCCAACTCCTTTTTTTAGTTTATTTGAATAAAAATTTGGTAACTTCGAGTCCAATTTGATTATTTCTTGCTTTTCTGCTGTTTTGCTGCTGCCTGTCTGCTCTCCACCCTTTCCTGCTGCCGTCCATTGCCTTAAACAAAACAAAAAACCATTTGCCAAACCCACCAAAGCCACAAGAAAAGACAAGTAGAATTTTATATTCTCTACCCACTTTTATTCACGATTGCTGTTGGCTTCCCTTTTTTTAGAAAGGAAAACTGCCGCTCTCCTTGGACAAATACCATCTTTCTCAAAACATGGATCCGGAAAGACATCTGATAGAATTTATTTTGAGTTTAAATTATTAAATTAGGAGAGCTAAGAAGATATTAATAACTCTGGTTTTCTCTTTTGGCTACCACCTTGCTCTCAATTTCTCTTTTTCCTCCTGCTCTGCTGCTTTTTCAGTGTTACAACCTCTCTGCAAAAAACACTCTATGTTTTGCATGTTTTTGTTCATGCTTCTATTCTTTGTTGTTGTGGTGGTGACTCTGTGAATGGAATTCTCAGTTATCTATTCCTCTACAATACATGATACATCTGATTTTTGTTCATTGACAGATGATGCCACATGCTTGAGATTTTTATGCCATCACTCTGTTGGTTCTTTTGTGATTGTTATTGTTTGTTTTAAAATGTGTATGTTGTGTGTCATACACAGATTAGAGCAGAGATCCATGATTTAAATTCAACATAATCCTCACATTAAACTTAGTTAAGTTCAATGTTGTTTTTTGAAACTTAGTATGCTGTTACCAATAACGTTAAGTTATCATAACATTATGTATTTAAATTTAACTAATAATGTTAAGTAATAAAATGACGTAACAAAACAATATTCATTGACACACGCCAAAAACAAGAATCTTCATTAACGTTATTAATCAACCAATCAATATTTCATAATTTTTTTGTATGTAAGTGTACTAATATCGATCCAAAGCCGCATGGCCTACCTGTGTGGTCAAATCTTTTGATATAACAATCTACTCGACGTTTTCAATGTAAATAGCATTAATCTTTAGTACATTAATTCAAGGGGTCTTTTGATATGGGTCCAATTGGACTAAAAATTAGACCTATTTCAAAAATCAAAAGTCACTAAAAATTGGATCTATTTCAAAAGATGGGCTATAAAATTGGATCTCTTTCAAATTTTCTCTTAATTTCAAATAAAATTGTGGTTCAAGGGAACAGTTAATGATCCACATGGCATCAAAGTATCTTACTCAATTGTATATTACACGTGTGTATTGCATTATGTGTGTGCGAATACTTTTTTTCACTGTCAATCTATTTTAGTTTTGAATTCTGAGTTGATTTAACAAACAGGTTTCTTTATTTCAGATTAATTTGGTTCTCACTAAATGAATCAAAGATCACAAAACTAGAACCAGTGGTTTCCAAAAAACGTTGGTTCTTGAATATTTTCATTTATGCTTTTTCAGTTCTTTGAATGGACTTCCTATAATCCAAAATGAGCTATTGAACAACTCTTTTGTACATTGTATTTGCAAATCAATATTTAGGCTAATAATTGAAGGCTGATTCTTTTTTGTTGGAAAATGTAATCTGGATTCTTAAACTGTGGTGATTAATGTGGTTTTTAGGTGAATTTTTCGAGTGGGGGAGAAAGGGGTAGGTGGGGGCTTTAAATTGTTATTCTCAATTGGTATATAAATATTTAAATGTGCAAAACATGGATATCATGGAAGAATTCAAATGTTTTTCCTGCATTAGGTTGGAGAGCATGATCATTTTTTGTTTGCACATCACAAAGTTTGTTTTGAGTACTTCTCACGCCATTGAGGCACAAATGTTCTTCCTGCATTAGTTAATTTTCTTTATATCAAAATAAATTCAATTTTCCTTTGTATCCAAATATGTATTAAAGTAATTGTGATTGAAGTTTGTTTATGTCTGCTTTCCAAGATTTATTTTTTGTTTACATGTCTTACTCCGTTTATGAATGCTTTTTGGTTAACTGAAAGAATGCTTTTCATTCTCGGTTTTCAGGACTTTATCTACCATTTACAAGTCAACCCCACAATACCAAAGTGCAAGCGAAGCAAAGATTTGAGGTGATTTTTGCTCTAACTTTTTAAGATTTTATATTCTAGGTTAATTATCAACCGAATTCTGTTACTAGATTTAGAATTGTAATTTGGTACCACTGCTGCCACCTGCCGCTTCAGTTTTCACATCCTAATGCCACGAAATGCTAATTTTAAATTCTAGGTTATGGGTAAGCATTAGTATTTGGAGGCACAAATTATTCTCAGCCGCTAAACCAAGTTCTAAATCTTTTTTCGTGTAGTTTACATTATAGGCTATTCAAGCCCTATTTTAAATTAAATGTATGATTGGTTTGCGTGAAATGAATGAAAAAGAGAGTTAGAATACCCTGTGAGATGACCGATTCCAGAAACCATTTTAAATAAAACGTATCAAAAGTGTTGGAACGGAGAGCGAAAAGATTCTTTGCATGGAAAACATATTTCACTTTGTTTTCTTTACTGAAAGTGCTCTTATTTAATCTGGTTCTGTTTCGGTTGCGTAGTTCGTGGTTTGCAGCGACTAAGAATCGTTTCCTAAGAAATCTATTGAGCTAAGTTCTTTTTGGTAGGAAATTAGGGTTGCTGATGTTAGCAATGGATTGTTTCTGTTTGGTATGATTATATCTCTGAACAAGCATTAATAAATAGAACGGTTTAGATCAATAATTTTATTCGGTCAAGATTCAAACTCCCATTCTAGAGCAAACTATAACTCAAATTGCCATTGCAGATCAAACTATAAGTCAAACTCCCATTCCAGAGCAAACTATGAGTCAAACCCCCATTTCAGAGCAAAATGGGAACGAGAAGCAATAGGGCATGGCTATTTCCGGGGCATCGTTTGTTTTGAGATTCTGGTGTAATTAGATTTAATTAAACATTCTGCTCCTCTGCTTTTTTATTTGTATATATCTCGAATTTCTCTCAATTGCTAAAGGATTTATTTTATTTAAAAATTTCAGAAAGTCGGGTCGTGGGAGGAAGAAGCTGGTTTGTTGACATTTTTAGGTATATAATCATGTGCCCTGATAGCATATTCAAAGCCTATTTAGTTATATCGATTTTTTATTTTTCTTTCTAAAGCTTTTGTGCCTGGATTTAAATTATGTGATTGGTAATTACTTAGCACGATAATTGTGAAGCATATGATCGTTATTCATGAATACAAAACCTTCATTCACAAATCACAAATATTTGATGAGCTATTTAGAAATTCTGCATTTTCGTCATCCAATTCAGTAGCATTTGGGATACTATGCTAGAATTCTATTACAGCTCCAGTTAGAGATGTGAAGCATGAAGAATATCTCTTTAGGAAGTGTTAGCTAATCCGGTTAATTGGTCAACGAAATTAGCCATTTTTGTCATTTAGATTGGATAACCTAGGAAGAATGTTAGAATGATTGATCATATTCGTTAGCCCTATGTTTTTTTATTGCATAATGATGGAATTTGACACGTCATTTAGTCATAGTAATTGATGTAATAAGTACATATCAACTGCCGCATTCACTCATCTATCCCTCTCTTCATTCAGGTAAAATGTATCTTATTCGTACAGTTCAAGGTGATGCATTCAAGTCCCGCAGCAACGCGCGGGTCTATTTTCTAGTTAATACAATTGCCAATGCCAATTTCTAAGATTTTAGCATTCTCTTTACCCTTGCAACCGAAAACCAAAAATCCTAGAAAAATGAGCAAGAAGCTTAAGCAGAAAAAAATCATATTTTAAACCACCAAAACCCAATACCCATTTAACCTGAGATTTTAGTGTTCTCTTTACCCTTGTGCAAGCGAAAACCAAAAATCCCAGGAAAATGAGCAAGAAGCTTAAGCAGAAAAAAAAACATATTTTCAACCACCAAAACCCAATACCCATTTAAGCATTCACGAACGAAAAATCTAAATACAGAGTGAAAGATCAACAAACTGAAAACCCCCCCAAAAAAAAGCCACAAAAAAGAAGAAGAAAACTGACCTTAAAACAGAAGACAATGCACAGAACAGAGAGATGCATCCCCAAAATGAGAGAAAATGAGAGAAAACGAAACAAAGGAACCCCCAAAACCTAACCCAACAGTTCACATCTATGGTAACAGCAAAGAATGGAATAAAAAATGGAACTTAGCTTTCGAAATCCAGCCATTGATCCGACATGCAAAAGGGAACAGACGATCCAGAGTGATTCATGAACTGAGGGGACCTTACTCGGCTCTGTTCATCATCCAACCCCTCCCTCTCTCTTTCTCTCACTGTCTCCCTTCCACTCACCCATGCCAGGATCCCTCTCCCCCTCTCTCTCGCTGTCTCTCCCTCTCTCTCTATCGGAGGCATGGCCTCCCATCCCCGAAACCCTCACTGAATGACAGCATACTCAAACCCACCCCAATCCGTCTCAAGCGTACAGGACAAAATTACCCTCCTAACTTTTAATAACTACGTTCCAACCCAGCCCCAAATCCCATGGTTTTTTTGTAAATAAAGCAAAATCGAGGGGGGACGAATTGACCTCAAAGGACAAAATTACCCTCTGAATTTTTGAGAATTACCCTCCCAACCCACTCCCATTCGGCTGGTATTGTTGTAAATAAAGCAAAATCAAAACAAACGTGAACAGTGCCTGCCCTCCCCCCTACTTTAGAATAAGTAATACTTAATGGGTGTTTGGTTTAATGTCGTTTAAAGGGTTTCGAAATGAAACGTGGTTGACCAGTTGACCTTATCCGTTTCAGAAGTTAGTATATGGGATCCTGAGACCCCAAGAAATATTATCCTTTTAAGAATTATTAAGCTCGTTAATTCGGTGTAGCGGCTTGAGCTTATGGCTGCCCCCACAGTGGCTTTAGATATTGAGAACTGGACACGGCGAACTGAGAGGTCAGTCGACGAATAATTAATACGCTTTTATTTTTCATCTTTTATTTTTTTTCAACTGAATAAAAATAGGTTTAAGATTCGATTCTTTCCAACGTAATCATATGAAACCAAGTATTTCATTGTTTACATATTTCTAACTATTTCATAGGCTTGTAATAAAAATTTACTTGTATATATATTCGATATATATGAACAAATGTAATTCGTTGTTTGACCTATTCATTTCAATTGCATTAAGCTCACTTTTGTTGGTTCCTAGCACAGTTCTACGACGGATTAATTCGTTCGTGCATTATTTTTTATCCAATTCGACGAGACTGCAATTGTTTTTGCGATAAATATATATTTATACTTTTATTTATCTTTCTATTGTTTATGCAGCACTGCAGGTTCTCAAAATAACAGCATCGGGAGGCAATTAACTAATTGCATGAGAACAGATGGAGGACGTCCACGTTCATCAACCGAGACGGGAAAAGGGGCAACCGTGAAGGAAATTCTTGATCCACAGGGACGCTTCGGCGTAATATGGTCTAAGATGTTTGTGATTTCATGTGCGATTGCAGTCTCGCTCGATCCTTTCTTCTTTTACATTCCGGTCGTTGTTGAGGAGAAGAAATGCATAAGGAAGGACACGAGTTTGAGGACTGTAGCTCTCCTCTTACGTTCACTCACGGATATGACTTTCATAATACATATTTTACATGAAGTTCGTGTTACTAGTACCAACACTACTGCTGTGGCCATCTCCATCTTAGTTGACTTTCTCGCCATTCTTCCCATCCCACAGGTAAACCTAAACATTTTGGTAAGTAAAATGTTTGCCCAGAAAAACTTTATCGATTGGCTGTTTCTGCTATATGACGGTGAGTGGCTAAAACATGCAGTTTAGATGACATGTGCCCATTTAATGACACACCGTTTTTAACTGTTTATGTCACTCTACATTAGGACGAAAAACATTTTTTTTTTCGTTAATATTGTCATAATTTTCTTTATAACTTTTGAACCACGTTATTTCTAACTCATTGTGATGCACAAAACTGATGAACTTTGGAACAACGTGTGTCAAGTTATGACCTTCGCAAGGTTGCTTCGGTCACTAAGTGTAGGTAAATATGTAAAGATATAGAGATAAAGAAACAATTACACAATATATACATGATTGAGATAGAGATTTGGAAACCAACACAAGATATACATGGTTCATCCCAAGTTGGGCTACGTCCACGAGGGTAGAGTTCTCATTAATAATGTAAAATTTACATAACACAAAGGTTTAAGCACAATCATTAGTAGTAAGTTCTAATAATGGATTAAGTGGAATAATAGCACTAGGGAGTAATTCTAGGAGAATGGTCTCCTTTTATAGTTGAGGAGAGTCGCTCACTCACGTTCGTGGTTGATGTAGGACTTTAGGAGCTTTATTCTGATGTTGACACGTGCCATGTTATGATTGGTTTCCCGGTTGGAGCAAAACTCATGTGCTTTGGCAGGGATGCCTCAACACGAATCCTTCCATGGATCTCTAAAGGTATAAAGGTACCGTTTGGTACGTGAGACGAGATGGAACGAAGTGGGACGGGGCGTTCCGTCTCACGTTTGGTGCGCCTAAAACGGGTGGAACGTGCTGTTCCACGGGACGAGTTTTGGATGAAATTTTGTTCCACCTCACCCCCTGAAACGACTCGTTCCACATCTGTGGAACACAAAATTATAACATCTTCGTCTCCTTCTTCTTCCTCCTTGTTTCCATCCGAGGGCATCTTTGCTCTCTCTCCGTTCCGTCCCGTCTTGTTCCGTCCCGTCCCGTTCCATTCCGTTCCGTCCCGTCCTGTATGCATACCAACCGGTACCAAGTTCACAGGTACTCGGTAATTTCGGAATTGATAAAGTATATAGGGTACAAACAAATCATATTATCCAATGTGTAACTAGATGATTTCTCTTCGATATATAACACTCTTGACTCTAATTTAAACCTTTCAATTTGTGTAGGTGGCAATATTGTTGTTCTTTCTAGATCTGAATGGCTCTGAGTATTTTTACAAAAGGAGTAAGATTTTGAATGCGTTTCTTCTCCTTCAATATCTACCAAAGGTGTATCGGATTCACTTGACCTCTAAGAAACTTAAGCCAAACACTGGAAAATGGGCTAAAGGGGCATTCAATTTCTTCCTCTACATTCTTGCTAGTCATGTAAGTTTCAATTACATTAATTCTCATATATAATTTCTTTAATCTTTCCTTTTATTTTAGTTTTTTTTTTGCTTTGCTCAAAGTTTTCTCTTAAAAATGTTGTCTAGTAACATTCATCTTCAATTTGTAAGTGAGAAGTCTTATATTCGACTTTCATAAACAACAGCAAATTTTGGTCCACTACGTAGCTTAGTCAAACTCCAAACTCCAATATCGTTGTATCAGAAAAATAATCTTTAAAAAAAACCTATGAACAATATATAAGAAACTTTCTAAAGAAAACCCTAGTTAACCCCATAAATATGGCAACACATGACACCAAAAAAATAGTAGTCAACTTGATAGTTTTAGTGGACCAAGAAACCAATAGCTAGTCTAATATGTTTTAATTCATTTTGCCAATTTTAATGAATGAGAACCAAATTGTTATCGGTCCAAAATCACACAAGCGCAAAATGTGATTAATCCTTCATTTTTCAAGAACTTAGCCTTCTTGTACTTGTTTTAATTACTAACTACGTAACTTGCTGGTGTTTTAGATAACAGGAGCCTTTTGGTACTTCTATTCTATTCAACGAGAGATATCATGTTGGCATCATGCTTGTATGCATCATCCTACAACTCCAGCATGCATGTCTACATATTTATGTGATGGTGCCACTACTACAACTTCAAGAAATATCTCCTTCCTTGGTGAAAAGTGTCCTACCAATCCAACAAATGCAACCCTATTTGATTTTGGAATGTTTAGTAGTGCCCTCGAGTCTGGTACCACGCAGTCAATGAACATTCCACCAAAGATCTTTTACTCTATTTGGTGGGCTCTGCGAAATTTAAGGTTCGTAGATTTACTTACTATATAAATAATTTTTTTTTTCATCAAGTAACTAATAGAAGCCTGACCACATTTTTGAATTTGATATTAAAGGTGGGCAATAAATCGATGTGTTTTTTTATGTTTTAATCTTAACTTTTGTTATTAAATACAAAGTGAATGACTACGAATTCTTGATGCTTGGTGACCGAGAGAACGGGATTTATACTCATTATATACATATGCAGTATTTATAATAAGCTTTTGACCTTAGTATTTCAACCTGTAAACGGAACCCGACCCGTTAAGTTAATAGGTCACCCGAACCCAACCCGTTAAGCTAACGGGTCACCTGTTTCACCCGTTAACACCCGTTAACAATTATTATTATTTTTTTTTTTGCATAAAGTTTATTTTTTGTTATTAAGACTTTACTAAAATTACTAAAATATCCTCAACTAACGGGTGCTAACGGGTGTTAACAGGTCCTAACGGGTCTAACGGGTTGACCCAAAATGACCCGTTATTTAACGGGTTGTTAACGGGTTCACCCGTTAACGACCCGACCCGTTAAGCATCCACCCAAATACAAATATTAACGGGTTGGGTCGGGTCGGGTTAACGGGTCAGGTCCAAAATGCCAGGCCTAATTTCAAACATTGCTTATGAAATTTTGCAGTTCTTTTGGTCAGAATCTTCAAACGAGTACTTATGCGTGGGAAAACGGACTTGCAATTCTTATTTGTGTCATGGGTTTGCTACTGTTTCTACACCTTCTTGGGAATGTGCAGGTTGGTAACAAATTAATCCGTCCAACGTTTGTTTTTCGTATCTTTTTCTTATTGTATATGGTATTAGGTACTTATTGTAGGGTTTTAGGAACACCGTAATAGGGTTTTATGACAATTTTCAAGTTAAAAGATGTGCTTACTATAATGGTGTTATCTATACTATTATTAAGAGAAACCTCCTTGTCAACTTTTTGCCATTTTATTTTTTTTCTAATTTTGCCCTCACTTTTGATACACAATACTTACACAAGGAGGCCAAATAGTAATTTTGTATCTTTTGCCACCTTTTCCCTATTTTGCTCTCACTTTTGATACACAATACTTACATAAGGAGGGCAAGATAGTAATTTTGTATCTTTTGATAAAATGACAATCATATCCCTATTTTTCCTATTTTACCCTCACTTTTGATACACAATATTTACATAAGGAGGACAAAACAGTAATTATGTAATATTAAGATAAAATATGCACTTATTAAGAGAAATTGTCCCACCATCATATTTTTTTCATATTTTTCCTCACTTTTAAGAGAAATTGTCACTTTTGATAAAATGACAATCATATCCATATTTTTCCTATTTTACCCTCACTTTTGATACACAATACTATTATTAAGAGAACCCTCCTTATCAACTTTTTGCCACTTTATTTTCTAATTTTGCCCTCACTTTTAATACATAATACTTACATAAGGAGGGAAAAATAGTTATTTTGTATCTTTTGCCCCTTTTCCCTATTTTGTCCTCACTTTTGATACACAATACTTACATAAGGAGGGCAAAATAGTAATTTTGTATCTTTTGATAAAATGACAATCATATCCCTATTTTTCCTATTTTACCCTCACTTTTGATACACAATATTTACATAAGGAGGACAAAACAGTAATTATGTAATATTAAGATAAAATATGCACTTATTAAGAGAAATTGTCCCACCATCATATTTTTTTCATACTCTTTAAAATTTTAAAAACTAATCACACTCCTTAATAAAAAAAACAAAAAATAAAATGAAATTATTCACACACACAGAGTGCTCATTGGCTAGTTAGAAAAAAGGTAATTAATTTCAAGTTATAACACGAGCAGGATCCGACTCTCATACTTGAGACTTCTCAGTTTCATTAGCATATATATGTGTTATTAATCTACTCATATTAAAATACGTCTTCTCTTTATTTATGCGTTATGCCTAAAATGACAAAAACATATTGGATGGTACATCTATATTATAACAACTAACAAGTGGACTAAGTAACACCACTTGATTGTATTAGGGTCACACTGAACAACCGGTGTTCAATGTTTAATTGAATGAGTACATGATCTTTCATTCAATAATATGGACTAGTGATATTATTTTTAAGTGTAAGGGAAGGTTTTAAGTTTGACTTTTGTCGATAACGAGTTCGAACCAAATTATCATGGAAGACCTATATATTGTGTTGCTTAGTCCAAATTCCGACCCCTTAATATGAGTATATTGTTACAATATAATTATATCGTTATATTTAGAAGAAAAAAAAAGCCCATGGTTATTGTCTAACCATTGCCAAACTACTCATATGAACTTTATTCATTTTGTGTTGTTTGCCTTTCAACATAGAACTCAATTTCATTAAGGGCTTATTTGGAAGTGTTTTTAAAATAATTAAAAGCGTTTTTAGAAAAAAAAAGTGTTTTTGGGTTTCAAAGCCACTAGAAGTGCTTCCTGCAAAGCACCAGTTATATGTTTCTTGTACGAGCAATTCAAGTGTTTTTCCAGAATTGACTCCAAAAATATTTTCATCAAAAACACTTTTAGTCATTTTGAAAGCACTTCTAAACCAGCCCTAAATCCCATTGATGCATGCATGCATATCCCTAATAGTCCAACATTTTGTGAATAACAAAAGTACTTGTTTTCGTGTAAGAATTGCAGACATTCATTCAGTTGGCAACTATGAAATCGGAGGAAAAAAGACTAAATTCAGTGTTATCTATGAAGACGCAAAGGAAAAGGGTAGATATACTTATGTGGATGGACAAAAATGGTATCCGTGATAAGCATATGAAGACAGGAATCATGAAAAACATAGAACAAATATTGAAAGGAAACAAAGATGTTGATATGGAGCACTTATTCTCTATGCTACAATGGCGTGTCAGAAAATCCATAAAGCACCATCTCTGCATGGATACGATCAAGAAAGTAGGTTGTTTTTGTTTAGATAAGAAATTGAGCATGAAGATTTATTTTACTGGAAAACTTACTAGATCATTATCAAAAGAATCAAATAAAGAGGGAAATCAGCAAAAATCATTGAAAAACAAATAACAATTGCTAAGGTGATCAAAATCAATTATCTATGATATATTGAATATTTATCAAGGAATGGTCTCCATGTTTTTTATGAGCCTCCTGCTTTTGTGGATAGGTTGATTTTCTAGGATGATGGGGTTTCCTTAGACCCATTTTGTTAATAGTTGTTTTTCTAATAAGGGTCTTTTGACACAGTTTTACCAAAAGAAATAATGATCAGATCAGATATCCATGATGAGAATTTGATCATTTAAGAAATTCAATTGTAATTTGGAAATGATCGAAGGAAAAAAAGCGTTTAATATTGATGCTCCTACTGAATTAATTCCTCTCTTCTAAGTTTTCTTAAACCTATGCATGATATGAATTATATCTTAATCTTGATTAGGTTCCTTTGCTTCATAATTTGGATGGACAAGTATTGCAAGCAGTATGTGGGAACCTTAAGCAAGTAATGTATGCCGAGGATAGTTTTATTGTCCGAGAAGGGGAGCCACTTGATAAGATGTTATTCGTCACACAAGGCATTGCATGGATCTACTCATCGTCGTCTAGCAACACTGGAGGCAATGGATGTCTTCAGAAAAGCGACTTCTATGGCGAACAACTTCTAAGTTGGGCACTAAAATCTTCCTCGTTTTCTGATATTCCCATCTCGACCAGAACTGTTAAGTCCCACACCAAAGTTGAAGCCTTTGCTCTCATGGCCGTCGACGTGAAGTGTGTAGTCTCTAGACTCTGGTGGCATTTCAGCAAGGAGATGTCCAACTCGGAGGATCCTAGGCCGGAGCAGCGGGAGCTCTTAGCAGCCTCTTCCATACAAGTAACTTGGCGCCGCCGTCAGGCAAGGAAAGTCGGAAGACTATAAACCGTTGCCAATTTACTGAGGCCCTGAGGGTCGTAGCTAGAATCAAAAAGTTGGAAGACTATGGAGTAATTGTAATTAATTGCATCATGATTATAATAATGAATGGTTTTGGAAGAAAAAATTCACATCAGAGCGTGCCTAACTTGTATGATCCACACTAATTCAAAACACACCAGCTTCGCTCGTAACATAAGGGCAATTTTTGCCAAAAACCTTCGTACCATCCCAAGGCTACGTTTTGGGTTTGAGGAATACTTTGCAACTTTGTTAATTGTTTAATTCCTTTTCTATTTGAACATTAGTCCTATTAGGGTTTGGTTTTGCGTTTTGAATGTATAAATACACCTTCTTGGTCGTTTGCTGCCCACTATTTAACCATGGGAACTTTAACGAAAAGCTTCCGGTACCGTTCACTTTAACAAAAAACCATATTTTTACACTAAAAAATCAATCATTATACTATTCATTTTACTCTTTATTTTGTCCTTATCGTTAAAACTCAAAATTTTCAAGTCTTTTTCATTAGTTTTCCTTTTAACCATTACCAGAAATCCAGTAAATCCAATTCCTTCCTTCCCACGTAGATCACGACCATTTCAACGAACGATTTCGGCATTCTCATGGTTTCACAAAATTGAGAACCGGAAGCTGGGTGATTTTTTGTAATGCAACAGCGTAACCACACGAGCACACGACAGAGCACGATGGGGGCGTAAAAACCCGACCACGAGACAAATCACGATTGGGGCAATCTTAAATAAGTCTGAGTCGGCCTATGCTGCTTCCAAAAGTAAAGCAAGGAACAACACAAACTGTGTGTTGAAAAAAAAAATCAAACTTTCATGATAGAGCGAACAGAAAAACATCGATTTCTAGGACAACTTGCTCACAAGAAATTCAACTTAAAACTCAAACAGCAAAATAAGCCAACCACAAAAACTAAACTCGCAAACCAGCTTAGATAGAAAAATTGAAAACAAAAATATAGCTTAGAATTAAAGGGTAAAAAAAAAAGATCCTAAGAATCAATACCTTCTAGACCTGAGGCGATGTGGCTAACTCGTAAAATGCCTAATAGTAGCACAGCTCTCGTCACGGGCAGGCGTTGAGGTTCATATTTTTCGTGAGCGAGATGAGAGAACCCATCCTCATCCCACCTGACTCAACATCAATGTTTCTCCCTCCAGCATTCATATGCTTCTGCAAAACGAGGTTAATGGAATTTAGAAAAGTTCAGGGAAGCCGTATCTAAAAGTACAATATGTAAACGCTATACAGATGAAAAAAGTAGTTTGCAAAGACCAACACAGCTCTTAAACTCAATAAAATAGATATCGTACAATAATGCATTAATCAAAGAAAATAAAACTTACAGCGATGTCACCATTATCGTAATTTTCCATCTTCAAAGTTGCGGGTTTATTGCTCCTTTTGCCTTGCAGAGACTTCTCCCGATTTTCATAGAACGTAAAGTCATCTAGCAAAGATGTTTTAGCTGTGTAACTTTTAAAAATGTTCAGCATTTCCAAACCTTGCTTGTGTCCAATCTGAACATTATAATACATGTGAAATAGAGTCTTAATTACAATCATGTCATAACAATGAAACAGAGAACGTCCAATGGAGCAAACAAGGAAAATGAAGCTATAATGTGTCACGAAAAAATGCAGCTGCCAATGAGATCAAAAATAGAAATAGTACCTCCTGAGTGTCCCGGGTAAAAGTTACTGGTCTGTTGTCATTGTTTTCCAGGATAATGTGCCGCAACTGAGGGTTCGGTATGTCCTTTATTACATGCCACTTTACTGGAAAGAATCCACTCCACTTGTCAACTTGCCAGAAATCCATATCTTTATTAAAATCTACCTGTCCAATCATCTCAGCTACACCAACAAACTGTCCACTTCCATTTACCTGAGAACAATAATAAAAGTTTATTCTCAGTGCATGACCGGGCATACTACATAATGAAACTCTATAACCCAAAAATCAAGAGAAATTGCATATACCAAACTCACCGAGAAGAAGAGAAAGATGGGATACTGAGCGTTTGTCTCTCTCAATTTCAACTCAGAATCATGAAATGCTGCATCCAATTTCTTATTGCCGTTGGGAGTGCTGGCCCAAACATCATATTTAATGGACTTATGGACATCATCTTCACTGTAAGACTTGATGACATAAAACTTCGCTTTTTCATAATCTGTCTGAAAATCTGGTAAGTTATATTTATCCCTACGAACAGTGATTCCTAGTTCTTCCTTCTCAATTGGTGAGTCTAATGGAGAACTCTTGTTGTGGGACCTTGGACCACGTGTCAACTCAGCTGAAGATTCAAAATCTTCATTCCTGTTATATTTTTCCCTTGACTTGAATCTATCATTTCCATTCAGAATTCTACCATTTGATTGGTAGTATGTTTGACCAGTAGGAGGAAACAAACCATATTTCTGGTTAGTATATGATGAGAATCTTCCTGCTGGTGGGTAGCCCTTCAAAAGACCCGCTGAAAAATCATTGCCCAGATGAGGAACCTATAGAATAAAATTTATACTAACAATTAGAAGGTTCTTGTTATACATCAGCAAATAAATATGGAAAGTTATCATGCAATGCAACACATAACATCCATTTAATGGCTCAAGCAAATGCCGGAATCTTTTCTAACACTTAGAAATTCCTGAACCAGAGTTGCAGAAATTCTTTTCCGAACCTTGTTTAATGACTTGCCAGGTTGTGTCTGAGGGAGAGGCTTGGAAAACTTGCTTGTAAGAGGGCCATTGGCTTTAGTCGATGTAAAACCATTTGACCTAGAAAAAGCAGTTGACCCAGGTCCAGCCTTAACATTTCCAGAACCAGCATTTGCTGCAGTCGAGACGTCTCCACCAAATGTTGAGTCCCAAGAATAAGGCGCAGCTTCTGATCCATATGAAACAGGTGGTTGCATATATCCCGAGGAAGGATAATACTGCTGTTGGCCAACACCTTGCCCGTCCATTCCCATTAGAGTTCCCGGGGCATATGGGTTATAGCTGGGAAGGTAATACAACATTGAACCATTGTCTGACTGAGCACCCTGGATCATCATCAAGGAAAAGAATAAAATTACTGCATGCTCAATTAGAAGTGGTCACATTGATGAATAAATTTAAGCATCCAAGACCTGATTGAAACAGCCATACCGTATGCGAACTATTAGCGTGCATATAACCATGATCATCCATCTGCGTAAATGATCCAGTATATCCTGCACCCGCAAGAAATTCAAAATTTGAGTACCAAAATGGATCTAAGTTGAAGAAATAACAGGTACTTTGACTGAAGCACAATTTAGACAAACCAGACTATTAAACACTCTTCTGAAAGTGTTCACGTTTTTTATTCCATGATTTGATAACAGGGTTGCATGTTTTGATAAAATATAAAGCTTCACTTCTTCAACAACATAAACTTTATTGTGGGTTTCATGTTTGAACTGTATACTTATGCTAATTGCCTAGTTGAAACCATTACAAATAACAAAACATCCAAAACAAAGATTCAGGAATTAAGCTCACTTAAAGAATAGACATTTACCACTCTTCCTACGAATTTGTTTATTTTAGTGACAAGAATAGACAGATGGATTGCAGAACACATAAGTTTTAGTACAGCAGCAAAGGTTTCCTTAAAAAACAGATTGTATTCTTCAGTAAAATAATCAGAATGCAATAAAACTATACGTGCAAAAGATGATAACAACAAAGATCTTAAGTTGCTTACATGCATAAAGAAGAAATTCTTTCTTCCCAAGAAAGAAGTTACAATTATAATATAATTAGAACCTCAAGTTAAGCACTCTATTGAAGTTAATTGATCAAAACTAATACAATTCGCCACTAAAAACTCCACTAAATTCACAGCTTTAGTAGAACTCTATTACACTAAGAAATTCAGATCGATTACAAAGAACCATTTTGACATCTAACCTGGGTAATAATAATTGTAACAGCTAGTAGGTGGATAGTAAACACCATGCTCTCCAACCGAGACTTGATCGGTCTCACCTTTGATGCTAGAGGTGGCATCCAATAAAGCAGACATGGACTTTGAATCAGATGGTATTTCGTCTTTCCCAGAAACCTGGAAGAGAGATACATAGAGAAGAACAGAACTGAGAATATTATAGTCAAGACCGAACCTCAACACATTACCTAAAACATGACCCATGACCAAATAAATAAGCAAACAAACAAATAAAATGTAGAAAACAAAAGTACTTTTTTGAATGAGATAAAGCAATCCAATAAAAAGCTTACTAGAACACTTCGAGAAGATGGACAGCCAACAGAAATTGTTTAGAAAATTCACATGAGGCATACCAAATATGCACCACAGAATCATGAAGAAACAACCTGACTAGTCCATTTAAGCCAACAATACATCAAACTTTTGGAACCAAACCTTTCCCACTCAAGTTATGCACTTCTCTATACAACAGAGAATGTTTTAGTGTTTTCAGCACCAAACATATAATCATCACAACAGGCAAATTCAAACTTTAAGGATACAATTAAAAACACACATGCTACATTGGTATTGGAATACAAAATCCAATCAAGACATTTGTTGTTTGGGTTTTTTTTTTTTTTTTTTTGGGGGGGGGGGGGGGAGAAGTAGGGACAGAAAGAGAAATCGTTAAAAATTGAAACATCATGAAAAGAAAGGTTTTACATACCACTTCTTGATCACTCAATCCAGTAACAGGATCTGCCTTCAATACAGTGGATACAGGCTCTCCTGGAAACAGATTGTCAAGAAAAACATAAGATCTTTGCCCATGCAATTATAAAAAAAGATAAACCTATTAACCCAAAAGAAAATTTTCAATTAGGTAGGCAAAAATTGAAATCAACCGGTCAATCATATTGAATAGAACTTCAAGCAAATCATCATAGACTTGCAAAGACAAGCTCAAGAAGAGGGAAAAACAAGGGACTAAACAGAAAATAATTTCATAACGGCTATGCGAATCAAATACAACAACAGTGTCAAAATATAATTTCAATCCAACACAAACAATTCATGAAATTTTCTTCCATGACAGCACATACCTAAGGCTTTTCGAAAATAATTTGCTCCCAACACTTAATTGGATAATTTAAAACAAACCCAGAAATTCTTTAAACCTATAAAACCCTGCAAATATGATTGTCTACTAAAACTTCAAACAAATTCCACTAAAGGCTAAGAGTTGGTCAATAATTACCTTTCTCAATTTTCTTTTCGCCCGCCATTACCAATCTTTAAAACCCAACTCAGCCTAAAACCGAACAACAAAGACGAAAAAAAAAGAGAAGGAAAAAATAATTAGGGTTAGTAAAAAGTAATACCACTACTATCTTCCTAGGGTTTATCAGCCTTAGCTGTGTGTGACCCCAACTGAATAAACTCTCCAATTAAATAAATTAATTAATTCTAATTAAAAATTCACTACGAAATTAACCCATTTCTTTTCTTTTTTTAACAAAATTTTACCAGTACACTAGGGATTATATTTCAAATGAGATTCATAAAATAAGAGGGGGCAAAGTATGCAACAGGCGTACATTAGCAAAGCCATGAAATTAGGTGCGCCTAAAAAAAGATTCGATTTTAGCATTAGATTCCCTTTTCCCTTCTGATATGGACATGTGGGTCGTCTTCGTCTTCCTTTTTTCTTTCAAAATAAAAAAATTCAGCGGAAAAAAACGAGGACAGATAAATAAGAATTTTCAAAAGAAAATATCACAGGATTTAAGATATTTTCCAGGAAATTTCCTTTTTTCCCAAGAAAATCTCTCTGGTTTCAACGATATTACAAGCAGAAAAATCCAAACAAACAAAATCCACACTAGGAACAAATAATAATTTCCGCACAAAAAAAAAATCAAAGGGGGTTCATAGTCGAATTTCATGTAAATCGCAAGAACTGACAGATTAAAAGTTGAAATTTTAATTTAATTTTCACACAAAAACAAGCCGCTTCTACCAATCAAAACAACGAACGAAGCGTTTGGAAGAACAAAATTTTGATTTAAATGAACAAAAAAGGATAAAGCTGAGAAGAGAAACGAACCTAAGAAACGCGGATCGAAACGAGTGAGGCCGATCTGCTGCGATAAAAGGCAGAACCGCTTCTGCAATTGGATTTCTAGAGAGAGAGAGACTGAGGAGAGAGAAGGAATTAAGTGGAGACGAGTGTGTGAGTCGACTGCAGAAGGAGTGGGAGGGGAACCGGCACTGACGTACTGTGTGGTGTAAGCCCTTAAGAAACAAAGGAAGGATCGGAGGGTCAGGATTCGTTCCTAGTTTTTTGAAGAAGGTTTTGGGGCCGTTGGATTAGTGGGGTCAAAGTAGCGGGTGCCGACGTTTTGGGAATTGGGCTTTCTCATTAATTTCCCGTTTGGTGATTGTTTGGAGGGATTTGAAAATTTGTTATTTCGGGTTGGTTTTATGAAGGGAGTTTTAACAAAAAGCCCGTGGTACTGTTCACTTTAACGAAAAACCACATTTTTACACTAAAAAGTCAATCCTGGTACTATTTATTTTACCCTTTATTTTGTCCTTATCATTAAAACTCAAAGTTTTCAAGTCATTTTCATTAGTTTTCCTTTTTATGAATTCATTTGGAGGGATTCTACTCCGCTCCATTTTTAGCATATAGTTTGAGGACATGACTTTTCACCCTGGCCAGAGGTTGCCGGCGGCTACTTTGGAAACTACAACGAAGAAAGCAACGGAGTGGTCAATTTGACCAACGCACCGTTGCACAAAAATTACAAATCCGCAACAAGAAGTATACTACAATTGGATTGGTCACCATAAGTGGCACGCTACACTGAGAGAGAGCCACAGGATCCAGACTATTTGAAAGGGAGTGAAGTTAAGAGAGTATGTGAAAAGGTTGTGGTGGGGATGGATTGTGAGTATGAGGTAGAGGGATGGGATGAGGGAGGGTGGTTGTTTGGGTTTGAAAAAGAATGGCATGAAGGTAGGGAGAGTGGAAATGTAAGGAAATGAAGACAATACAAAACGACGATAAATACCGGAAAAATATGTCACTAACTCTCAAAACGACGTTTGTAGATGGAGCACAAGAAGGTTGGAGGTTTAGAGAGAATGAGGCATTTATTATAAAATCAATTAGTAATATGAGGAGTAGTCCAACCTCTTATAAGCCCATGCAATGTCTCTCCTCCCATCATCAATGTATGACACATTCTCAGCACGTCCATTCACATGCGGCGAATTTTTTAGCCTAACACGTGGACAACACAATAGGGTGACATGAAGCGCGTATAGCCATTTGGCTTCACAAGTGAGACAACCTGCTTTGATACCATGAAGAAAGTTGGGGTTGCACCATAAAACCAATTGGCAATATGAGTAGCCTAACCTCTTATAAGCTCATGCAAGATCTCTTTTCCCATCAATGTGGGACACATTCTCAATACTTTTAAGGAAAACTAATGAAAAATGCTTGAAAACTTTGAGTTTTAACGATAAGGACAAAATAAAGGGTAAGTGAATAGTACCAGGTTTGGCTTTTTAGTGTTAAAATGTGATTTTTCGTTAAAGTGAACAGTACCGCGGACTTTTCGTTAAAACTCCCATAATTTTATCTTTATTTCCTGTGTTTATTATGCTTATTTCATATATGTCTCCTATCTAATTGATGAACACATATTCCTTCACTTAACCATCAAATATAAGGTTGTCACTTAGTACTACGACCTAGTTGTAATCCTCTTCACTTGTTAGTGAGAGATCTTATGTTCGAATCTTGTGAATCACAAGTTCGATAGCAATTTATTCTCTCACCCGCTTAGTGTAATTATATCTTTGTATCATCCTCACATAACAAGGCTAGCTTTAATAAAATTGGAGATGACATTTGTTCATGCACAAAATCAATGAAGACTTCGGAACAACGTAAAGTGTCAAGTTTATGACCTTCACTCGGTTGTTTCGGTCGCCTAGAGATGATAATATGTAAAGAGATAGGGATATGGAAGCAAACACAAGATGTACATGGTTCACCCTAAGTCTAGCTATGTCTACGGAGTAGATGAGTTCTCATTGATAGTAAAGGGTTTACACAAATACATAAGTTTAAGCATAATCATCATTAGTGGGTTCTAATGACTAGTTTAAGTACAATAATGACATTCCTCCTTAATTGTAAGAGAATGGTATTCTTTTAAAGTTGAGGAAAGAATCCATTTTTCGTTCGCAGTCAATGTGAGACTATAAGAGTTTTATTCTGATGTTGACACGTGTTGTGATGTGATTGGCCTTCTGGGTGGAGGGTAATTCTTGTGCTTCGGCAGGGGTGCCTCATCATGAATCCCTCAGTGGGTCCTTGAAGGTATAAAGTTAACCGGTGCATGGTAGTTTCGTGATTGGTCAAGTATGATACAAACAACATTGATAATCCAAAAAAGTTTGTGTGCATTCTTCGTAAGTGTATTTGAATTTCTAAATTTAGAGAGTCACTACTACAAAAGGGCCTTATAGTGTCAATGAGTGGTGTCGGTTTCATATAATATAGTGGCGGACTAGACAGTTGCGACACTTATTGAACATGACGTTGGATTTACTGTCGCTTATAAGCGTCATAAACATTTAATGTCGCTTTTAAACCGACGTAAACATATAATGTCGCTTAAACCGACATATATTTTAATAAATTTTAAATACTAGTGTCGCTTTAAATAAAACAGTGTCGCTTTTAAGCGACATAAAATATGGGTGTCGCTTCTAGCTGACACTAATTATTGTTTTTAAATATTTTAAAGCCTGTGTCGGTTCTGAGCGACATAGATTTTAGTCTTTTTAAATATTTTGAAAATCGGTGTCAGTTGTAAGCGACAAATTAACGGTCTTTATATACTTCGAGATCGCATCAGCAAAAAATCGCAAAAAACAAACATTCAGAGATCAAGTAACGGGACAAGACATTTCGATGGTTATCAATGAAAAATCATGATTAAACGGTTATTTAACTCCGATTTTGATGATTTTTATAGCTAAACTCCTTAACCCTATGTCAATACAATGAAGGAATTTGATCTTCAATTTAAAATATTTACACTAGTGGAAACCACAAAATCTTATGTTATACTTAATGAAAGTATGAATAAACTCTTTAAGTGTTAGTGAATCTATTGTTTTGATGGGATACGCATTCTACGAAACTAGTTTCAATGATCCAAATGTCAAACATGTTTGTATATATTTCGAGATTGCATACACCAAAATTTGCCAAAAACAAACATTCAGATATCAAGTAATAGGACAAAACTTTTCGACGGTTATAAACGAAAAATCACGATTTAAAGGTTATTTTAACTATGATTTTAATGATTTTTTACAGCTACACTCATTGACCCTATATGAATACAATGAATGAATTTGATCTTCAATTTAAAATATTTACACTAGTAGAAACCACAAAATCTTATGTTATACTTAATGAAAGTATGAGTAAACCCTTAAGTGTTAGTGAATCTATTGTTTTGATTGGATACACGTTCTACAAAACTAGTTTCAACGATCCAACCGTCAAACATGTTTGTATATACTTCGAGATCGCGTACGCCAAAAATTGCAAAAAACAAACATTCAGAGATCAAGTAACGGGACACAACTTTTTTACGGTTATAAACGAAAAATCACGATTTAACGGTTATTTTAACTCCGATTTTGATGATTTTTTTACAGCTACACTCATTGACCCTATATGAATACAATGAATGAATTTGATCTTCAATTTAAAATATTTACACTAGTAGAAACCACAAAATCTTATGTTATACTTAATGAAAGTATGAATAAACTCTTAAGTGTTAGTAAATCTATTGTTTTGATGAGATACGCATTATACGAAACTAGTTTCAATGATCCGACCGTCAAACATGTTTGTATATACTTCGAGATCGCATACGCCAAAAGTTGCAAAAAACAAACATTCAAATATCAAGTAACGGGAAAAAGCTTTTTGACGGTTATAAACGAAAAATCACGATTTAACGGTTATTTTAACTCCGATTTTAATGATTTTTTACAGCTACACTCCTTAATCCTATATGAATACAATGAATGAATTCGATCTTCAATTTAAAATATTTACACTAGTAGATACCACAAAATCTTATGTTATACTTAATGAAAGTATAAATAAACATCAAGTGTTAGTGAATCTATCGTTTTGATGGGATACGCATTCTACGAAACTAATTTCAACGATCCAACCGTCAAACTTGTTTCTATATGCTTCAAGATCGCATACGCCAAAAATCGCAAAAAAACAAACATTCAAATATCAAGTAACAGGACAAAACTTTTTTACGGTTATAAACGAAAAATCACGATTTAACGGTTATTTTAACTCCGATTTTGATTATTTTTTACAGCTACACTCCTTGACCCTATACAAATACAATGAATGAATTCGATCTTCAATTTAAAATATTTACACTAGTGGATACCACAAAATCTTATGTTATACTTAATGAAAGTATGAATAAACTCTTAAGTGTTAGTGAATCTATTGTTTTGATGGGATACGCATTCTATGAAACTAGTTTCAACGATCCAACCGTCAAACATGTTTGTATATACTTCGAGATAGTATACACCAAAAAGTGCAAAAAAAAAACATTCAGAGATCAAGTAACGGGACAAATTCAGCGGTTATAAAACAAAAAATCACAATTTAACGGTTATTTTCACTCCGATTTTGATTATTTTTTATAACTACACTCATTGACCCTATATGAATACAATGAATGAATTCGATCTTCAATTTAAAATATTTACAGTAGTGGATACCACAAAATCGATATTTTATAATAAAATTATATTATGAATGAATTCGATCTTCAATTTAAAACCGATATTAATTATTTTATATATTTTAAGTATTAATTATACTATGTTTCAATTAGTATGTGATGATATTTTATAATAAAATTATATTTGACACACCTCGTCCCGAAGGAGGGCATGCTGGCCGTCACGTGAGAGTGACGTAACCATTTACACAGTTCAGAAGCTTTAAAGAATACAATTACTAAGATGAGACACCCGAGGGTGAGTCCTACATTTGTGAATTCTGTCAGAACACCGTTGGATTCCTCGTGGCCACCCGAAACTCTGCTATCTTGAACTTGGAGGGGCGCAAAACAAAATTGAGTGGGTCAGTAAAACAAAGTTTTTCGAAAACTTTTCATTTAAAACATTTCTAACCCCTCACCGTAAAACCTGTATACTTTCCCAGAAAATAGTATATATAAAACCATATGAAATCTCAAATCTCAAGTCTTTAACATTTTTCAAGAAAAATATGCCATGCCATGAATCAAAATATAAATCAGGTGAAATAAGGAATCAATCGGAGACCCTGCAGTTGGTTATATACGATTAATTCTATAGCTCAATATCCCACTCAGCCGGAGTCACCACAGTGACCTATACGGCCCTACTCTGCACATCACTCGGAACTACGTAAGGTAGTCTGTACGATGAAAGGTGTAAAATACGCTCTAGTGCTTCTCTCATCAATCATCAGCGCGCATAACTAAGGTCACCCGCTAGTCGGAATCACGCCTAGTGATCTATACGACTAGCATGTCGGAACCCTCACATGGTCTGTACGACATCCACCTACTTGGATCCAAGGCGAGCGTGCGGTGTGGTGAATAATATAAGCACTAACACCTAGGGTGCATGTTATGAGCTTAAAACGTCTCAACATCAATTAATTAAATGAATAAATGAACTCACCTGACTTACCTGTGCCTCCACAGCACCATGCAACATGTATGCATCATATATCAATTCATGTTTTTCATAAACTTCTATGCTTGGCATTTTAATTCATACTTTTCATAAACTTCTATGCATGGCAACTTAAAAACATTTTCTCATATAAAAGCATTTTCTGGGAAAACAATAGTATATAGGTAATACGAAAACAAAACTGCCCACTCACCTGGAGTTCGCCCAACAACTCCCTAGCACAACACATCAAGGCGTCATGACGATCGGCGCCTAGAACAATAATCAAATCCAACCTCAGAAATCATATCGATAGAATATATAACTTATATAAAACACGTCACTACGTAGTTCGATCCGGAAGATCTGCAACTCGGATTTCCAATCCATAACTTCCAGAGGTCCACAATATAACTCTAGAACAACATCCTAAAATTTCATTACCATCCAACGGTCGGATCTCCGTCAATTTCCAAAACCAAGTGACGGTTAACGTTCTATTTTATGAACTTACAACTCCAATTTCGAAAGATCCGTAAATCGGATTCCCGATCCGTAAGTTCCTATAATCCTCAAATATTACGTATTACAACGTATCAAAGTTTGGTGACGATCCAACGGTCGGATCGTCAATTCACATTTTCACCTAACCACGAATCGTAACGAACTTAGGTTCAATTATTCAATTTACGTCCATCAATTATCAAAACTGAACCTAGAGCATTAAACACATGCTAAGAATGACATTGGCGGGCCATTGGCCACGCGCCGCCGCACGGGCCGCCGCGAGTGGCGGTTAGCCGCCCCGGCTCGCCGGAAAAATTCAACTATTTCCAAAAATTACCAAAATTTGCAGATTTGAAGATCTCAATGAGTAGAACAACTTTCATACCTGAGACCAAGGCCAATTTGGCCTGGAAGTGCTTCAATTTCACCAAAGCCGTGAAGAACCCTAGAATTGGGTG
This sequence comes from Malus fusca, assembly GCA_035220775.1. NCBI lineage: Eukaryota > Viridiplantae > Streptophyta > Magnoliopsida > Rosales > Rosaceae > Malus > Malus fusca. The sequence goes on from CM069066.1 coordinate 31,510,428, forward strand.
CTTCCAATTCGACCTTCAAACTTGTTCCAACGCCTCAACTACCTCTTGGGCTTTGTTCTAGGTCCTAAAGGAATGCTAATGGTGTTAGTAATTGAAAGAAAACATTTCAAAATTTGAAGAATTTAGACAAGAAAGTCGCGGCACCCGTAGGGGTGTTCTTCGCGAAATCACCATGAAATTCAATGATTCTTGGGGTGAAACGTGAAGAGGGAAGATCATAGAAGGTTTTCCAAGTGATGGATTGACGTAACTCACCGGAAAATGGTGAAATTTCAACGAAAATTGGTGAAGAACACCGGCGGGTCGCGCGGGTCGGGTGCGCGGGTCGCCAGGACCCGGCCGATCCCCTCATTTCCTTTCTTCCTCCTTTCCCTCCTGCTCTCTTTCTGATTCGTCACTCATCTCCTCCTTCTCTGATTCGTCTTCATGTTTCCTCTCCTTTTCTTCTGATTGGGCAGCTTTGCCCAATCACTTTCTCTTCTGCTTTCCTTTCTCCCCGTAACCTTTTTATTCTTCTTTCCCAATTTCCTACTAACAACTATTAAAATAAAATAAAATAATAAATAGTAAAAACATTACTTGAATCCATTTCTACCTGTGCCAACGCACCCAATTTAACGAGTATTTCCGGAATATGCTAATAGCCAGAGGAAACACACTCCAGGCCCTATGCCAACACCAAATCGTCGCCCATGACGAACCAGAATCTATCCCTACGTCCCGTAGCGGAAAGGACCATTAAGTAAGTACAAAACCACTAAACATATATATATTGAAAAGCAACTTCATAGTATAAAGTCATCCATCATCTATACTATAAAGAGGTGTTCGAAACATGTTCTAAATATCAAATCGTCATCCATCGGATATTCTACAAGAACATGGGTTATAGGAAAAATAGTAATAATTCAAACTAGCCTCAATAAGCATGTTATCTCAAAACGTCTCATAAAACATAATTGTTAAATCATGCTTTTCATGTATGCATTTCTACTATCAAAACATGCATTTTAGAAGACGTCCACTCACAGATACTTAGCCGTCGAAGAGCCACGCAAGCTAGCAAAAACGGAATGCCACTAACAATTGCCCCTAAGCACATAAAGGGTCTAATTAATAAAACTCTATTATAACAATTGAATTTGGGAAAATGGACGTCAGAAACGGATTCAGGATGTCGAATTACCCTAAGAAGGGTCCCGGTTAAATTTCGTAAAAGTCGATAGAATATTCCAAAGAATATTCCCTGACGGAATATTGTCTAATGAAATATTCCCTAACGGAATATTCCACATAAAGGGATTGGGCCGGTTAGGGTTTAGGGTTTAGGGTTTAGGGTTTGAAAGGTTAAAGGGTTTAGTTTAGTTTCAAACAAATAATAAAAATAAAAATAAAAGGATTTGGGTTGAGTTTAGGAGAAAAAGGGCTTAGGGTTTTAAGGATTTCGGATTTGGCCTTAGGGCCCCAACTGATATGGCCCAAGGGCCTTTAGAATTAAATAGGAATAAAAATAAAACAAAACTAAAAAGAAATGGGCTTGGGCTTAGTGATCCGGCCCAAAGGCCTTTAAACTAACAAAAACCTAAAAGGGTTGGGTTGGGCTCGGCGAGAAAGGCCCAAAGGCATGGTTTGGTTGTTGCTCACCGGAGCTAAACAGAAGGGAAGGCTGGATTTCGGCTGAAAAGTTGGACAAATTTTAAACCCTCATACGAAAGTTGTAGTTCTCGACGAGACGAAGATAATGGTACCTCACACAACATCTAAATCACCGGGGTTGGCCAAAAAACACCTCGAAAGCCGCGGAGGTCGCTGGAAACTGGGTAGGATTCAAATGGATATAACTTCTTCAATACTCAACGAAATTGGGTGAAACAAAAAGGAAAGTTGTAGTACTCAGCGAGACAAAGAGATTGATAATTTGCACACCGGCCAACTCCCCGTGGTTTGGCCGGAAATTGCCTCGAAAGGGGCGGTGCTCGCCGAAAAAAATTGGAAAAGCTACTCCGAGCTATTTTCTACGATTCAAACGTATACACAAGTTAAAACAAGCTTCGATCTAACCCTAAAACACATCCCAAGGATTTTTAGAAGCTTACGAACGTTGGAAAATCATGAAACTCATCGGGGAAGACGATGAACAGTATCGGCCAAATGGAAGAGGGGGGTTTGAAGTGTTCTTTCCTTGTTTTTTAGAACATAAGGGTGATGATGATGATGTTTTTTTGTTGTGGTATTTGATGATGAGGGAGATGAGGGTGTGTTGGTGTGTGTGTGGGTGTGTTCATGGTGCCCTTGGGGCTAAGACAGAGAGAGCTGAGAAATAGGTTAAAGAGAATGAGAGAAAGAGTGAGACCGAGAGAGAGAGAGATCCGGGGGACAACAAACAAAAGTGGGCCCCTTGGCACACTTATTAAGATCCAAAACAATTTTAAAAGCAAGATAAACTCAAACTTAGTGAAAATACAATTTAAATTAGGGGTGGGTGTAACATACATTTAATTCGACGTGAGTCAATTAATGTCCGTTTAAACCGACGCCAAATAAGTACCCATATTTAAACCCCTATCTTTCCCATTTCATCTATGCTTTCATTTCTCCCTCAATTTCAGTCTTTCTTCTTCTCCTTCCCCATTTCATATGTGCGTCCCTTTCTTCCTCTTTTTCTGTTTTTCCTCTTCTCCTTCCCGATTTTCTATGGATCACCATTTTGAAGATCAACATTATGAGGAACTCCAATTCGAAAAGGAAGAGCTCGAAGGTGTTCATTTTTAAATTATTATGATTATTAATTTTAGTTTCTGTTTTGTATTCTAACTAGTTTTATGCTTAAATTGAAAATTTATTTTTGTTTCTTGGTTTTTAATTGTTTTTTATGTATTTATAAGGATCAAATCAATGGAGATGCGGACCCTCAATTCCGAATTGGAAAGAACAGCCTTGTTCGTTTGATTCGTCTGGAAAATGCATTAGTGATAATTCTAGTGCGTTTTCAAAACATTCAGCGGCAAAGGTTAGAGATTACATAAATATTTCGATGGTGGCATATTGGAATAAAGAAAAAACAAGGGTAAACGTTTCATGATTTATTTTATTATACCTTGAAATTTGTCTAATAAATTCTTTTATTTTTCAGGAGATTGCCGAAAAAAAATAAGCATAATCGGTAGTTGAAAACTATGAAACATACAACTGGTTCAAAATCTTTTGCAAGAGTTCGGGAAGAATTTTTATGGGTTGTACATTTTTAGGAATTGTAGTTAATTTTAAATTTAATATATAGTTGGTAAAATTTTATTTTTAATATGAAGTTTGCTTTAAATTGATTGTTTTTTCATTGACATATGGGGAGATTTATTTTTAATTATTATTAATTAAAAATGGAAAAATATTTTTTATTATTAATATATTTGGTGTCGCTTATGAATGATAGCATAATAATTATTTTATGTATCCATATGTTATATAATGTCGATTAAAACCGACAGTAGTTTGACATTTTAATTCTTTAATTGCTGCTTGACGTCGCTTAGAACCGCCATCATGTCAGAACTTAATGTCGCTTCTAACCGACGTAATGTTGGATGTCGCTTTTAAGAGACGTTATTGTTCTTTTTTATTTTATATTACTTTGCTTCTTGGTGGCGGATTAAAGGGATTAACCGACGTCAATACCCTTTTGGTGACGGTAGCAATGGTGTCACTTCACCTATGTGACATTGCACGACTTTATGTCGGATTTTTACCAAAAATCGGACAATAATTGGGTTTTATTGTCAGTTTTAACACCGCCAATGATAGCCTCTTTTGTAGTAGTGAGTTTGAAGTGTACAATGATTTTTTTCAAGTACTAAAAACAACACGCAATAAAATTAGAGTAATGCTAGGGAAACTAAATTTGTAGATTAAATTAGTAAACTAAATGAGGTGTCACCAATAAAAAATGAACACGTTTATCAGCAATTAAGTAATAATCTAATCACTAACTTTCATGTCATTTAGTTTACAAATTGAATCTCCCTAGCATTACTCATAAAATTAAATAGATGTAAATAGATTGCAATATTAACATTGTGAACCTCGATATAAATGGGTATGTATCAATCAGGGTCGACCCAAGCCCAGTGCTGGTAGGGCGACCGTCCGGGGCCCAAAATAATTGGGGGCACCAAAATTATTAGGGTGATATATTTATATATATTTTTTCATAAGAGTATAAATTTACAAAATTTGGTTGAATGACAGAGAAATTTAACTAGAACTGATGGTTTTGTTGTTTGAAATTAATGAGGAGGTCTTGGGTTCAAAACACCATGTGTGCTTATTTACTTTTCAATTTTTACAAATTTCTTTTCATAAGAGTTAAATATATAAAATTTGGCTAAATGATCAAGAAGTTTAATTATAATCAATGGTTTTTGTTGCTTAGAATTAACGAGAGATCCTAAGTTCTAAATGCTAAGTGCATGTTCATTCTTTTCAATTTTTACGAATTTTTGTTTGGTTATTAATTTATTTTTAATTAGTAGCTAGTAGCTATGTGGGCTGTTATTTTTAAACATTTGTTCCAATTCAAGTCTAATATTCAACAAAGAGTAATGCGTTGACCAAATTTTTAGACTAAATTTGCAAATCAATGACGTGTCATCAAAAAGTTTAAGTTAGCACACATTTATTACTTATACATATCAATTAAAGACTCAAAAGCATCATTATTTTTTAGTCCCATATTGGCAAGGTTAGTAAATAAGAAAAAACACCTTACGATTTATACAAAAACAATTTAAAAGTTCAGATGGAAAACAAAACTCATATCTAAATTATTAAGTTTCCTTCTCATGATACAAAATAAATTAGTTTTTCTGTGTTTCTAAATTATTAAGTTTGAAGTGCTTTTCTAAGTATAATTTTATCGATGTCTTACGTGTGAAAACAAATAATTTTCTTATATAAAATGAGGGCACATTTTTTGACGTCGCCCCGGACCTGAAAAATCTCTAGACTGGCCCTGGTATCAGTACAAGAAGAAAAGCAAAACTAAGGAATATCACAACTTTCTTAGTGTTATTATCCCTCGTTTCCTAACTTTTTATTCGGTTGATATCAGGACAGAAAATAAATGGAGAGATTCGTCACTCATTTTCCACTTCGATCTCTAGTAAAGATTTTCTCTCATTTCATCTAGAGTGCTGATAAACACACCCTGTTGTCTTATCTTCTCACCCCACTAGTTTATAAAAGTTTTACTACCATTTTTACCCTTTTGTAAAATTACATCAAAAGACCTGGAAAAATCTCCCCACCCACGCTAGCATCGCAGAGGAGGCCTACGCCGTCATGGCTCTCAAGAGCGTCCCCGCTGACATCCCCCAGAGAGGGGAAAAGAGAGAGATCACAAACCACCACCGTCAAACCCATACGCTCTCGGTCACCAACAACCCCAACACCTCGTCGGGTCCCTTCGTTAATCTCAAACTGCTCCAAGAAAATCGAGTTCTCGGACCCACCATCTGCCTCCACAATGTTGACGACGGCGGTTGATGGTCTAGTTATTCCAGGTTGAGTCTCGCGCTTAGTGGCCGCGTCTCGAGATCATTCCATGGTTGTTTATTGTTCCGTTCAAATTTGTCATAAAGTTGGTATTAGGGGTTCGATAAACCTATCATCATTCGATTTGCATGCTGTAGATGTAGATGGAATTTCGAGGAGAGAGCCTCTCATGTCCAATGGCGACTGCACATCCCAACGTTAACTAGCTTCAAATCGAGGCCGTTCGACCGATGATGCAGTTCGGATGAAAAAAAATGGATTTAGATAATTTTAAGAATAATTGGGGTGGATTGGTAGGATTTTAGTTTGTTAATTTTTTATGATGGGTGAGATTATAATGTGGGGTGTAGAAATAGGACAATGAGGTGAATGTAGTAGCACTCTTGATCTATTTATATATGCCCTTCATAAATCTATTGAATAATCAAAAGAAGATTTTACTTTTCATATATAGCACGGCTAGCTACAACAAAATCAAGCCACATTAAGACCATATACTAATTAAGCTCCAAAAAATGAAGGAAAAAAATCATGGTTGTTTATTAAACCAAAATATCTTGTTTGAACTTGGGACATTTTCCGTCTTTTTCGACGTTCTTCGATTTCTGGGAATTGGCTAAAGACGAAGAGGACCGAAAGGATTCTGGAGAGTGACGAGGAAACTCCGATAGCATTTGAACGACTTCTCTCATCGTCGGCCTCTCAACACTGTTTTCTTGAATGCAAAGCATTGCAATGAAGAACATGTGCATTGCTTCATCTTTGGGCACAGATATAGTAAGCCTATGATCAACAATATTTGCAACATCCTCTTTCCGACAATTCGTTGCTTTCTTCGACCATTGCACTATGTCTACGCCTTCTCCAAACTCGCCTACCGGCCGCCGCCCCGTCAGAAGCTCTAACAGAACCACCCCGAAGCTATATACATCGCTTTTCTCGTCCACCCTCAGCGTGTATGCATACTCTGCAACACATGCATTCATATATACAAAAGCATCAGTACCAAAACTCAGAAAGAAATAGCCCTACAAAAGAAGGGCAAGGCCCAATTTTAATTGGTTTTTGGGTTTTCGATTTGAAGCTCAATATGTTTTCTTTTGTTCGAAAGAAGCCCAATAAATCGAAAGCAAAGCAAAAATTAGTTTAAAGACAAAAAAAGAAAAAAAGAAAAAAAAAAGTGAATGGATTGATGCAAGTTGCAAGAGGAAGAACCGAGAAGAAAGCAAAGCAGCCAAGACTTTCCACGTCAGAAGAAACCCACTTTTGGTGCTCTAAAACAAAACAAAACAAGTGACGGGGGTGGTGGCGGGGATGGTGGCCTACATGTATAAAAAAACATGTCTGCATAAGTGTGTGTGTATATAATTAAAATGGACGTGCATGTCGGGTTAGCTTTCACGACAGTCAAGGCCTGTTGTGTTAGGCATCACTGTCAGACTTCTCTCCTGTGTCGTGTCATTGTCAAATTGACCTCACAGAATACCGATTCTGAAATCAAATCGAGAGAGAAGATAGTAATTAATTTACTATCTCGTTGCGTTTTGATTCACTAAAATAATTATATAAGAAATGGACCCCCACAATAATCTGAGTGGTCTGGCACAGAATTTGGGAGAGGAGAGGAGAGAGGCAGTTTGTGTGTTTTGTGATTACCAAGAAAATTCCAAGCGTAATATATTGTTTGTTTCTTCTCTCTCTCTCTGTGGACACAGATCACGGTGGTTTTCAGACATGTCAATTTTTAGCAAGTTCTCTTCTTTTTCTTTTGTGGTCAAGTGCAAGGACACATGGTATTTTCTAGGGTTTCGTGTGAACTGATATCGCATGCATAGTAGATCTTGGTGCATGGCTTATGGGAGGGACTTCAAGAAAGGCATTAGGAAATCATCAAAATATCAATATATAAAAGAGCAATAAGAAAATAATAAACGTTACTCATTTTTTTTCTTTTACATACTCTTGTTTAATCTATTCGTTATTTTTAATTAGTTTATTCAACTTGATGACTAGAAGTAAAAATCAAAGGAGTGTGTAAAAATCACATGCATATAAATACAGTAAACGAACTAAATTTTCTTTCTGACGTTAGAAGAGGTCTTAAGATGCAACTCTCCCCCTCTTTAATTAATTAAAAAGGGTAACCTTAGGACTTTATGGTCTTCTTCAAGAACAGTATATATTTTTTGGGAAAACAAACAGAATATATTTTGCTTCATGTTGTGGAAATTGGAAATTTATAAAAACATTCCTAACACTTTAATGGACCCAAAAACTAATTAATACCTTAAATTCTCAACCAAGAACACAAACCTAATGGCTTACATGATTACACAGGTATGTTATATTCCTTATGCTCATGATGAAGTCCAAAGCATAAACGAAAAGAAAAGTTTGTCGCCAAACAAATCATGTTCAATTAAAGGAAGTGTTAAATTTAACAAAATGATTTTATAAATAAAAAATAATAATATTTTTGACGCAAAATCGAGCAAAATTCTAGAAATTTCTTACATTTTTTTCCTCAGATCAATCCATTAGCGTTGAAAACTGAGGGCAATGATTGTCTAATGATGTGACCCACATTTTTGACAGTAGCAGAAATTCACATATTGACTAACTTAACTGCCAAGTACCAACTTTGATCAACGCATCAATATATGAAATACACCGATACACTGAATTTACATAGCTGGATTTTGAAAGGCGTTCGTTATACACAAACTACACAGAGCTTGGAATAAATTCAAAACTATTGTCAAATTGATAGGGAAGAAGAAACAATTAACATACCTGGTGCAATGTAGCCGTATGAGCCTGCAATTGCAGACATGCATTCAGACGTTCCCCCATCCATCAAGAACTTGGCGAGCCCGAAATCTGCAACGTGCGCTTCGAAGCTCGAATTGAGCAAAATGTTGTTGGATTTCACGTCCCGGTGAAGAATCCATGGAGAACAATCATGGTGAAGGTAGCACAAGCCTTTGGCAGCTTCGATGGCAATTTTGTACCTCAAATTCCACCCCAAGAAACCTCCCTTCTTCCCATGCAGTGCTTCGCCCAAGCTTCCGTTTCTCATGTACTCGTAAACAAGCAGATTGGTCTCCTTGTTTGAACAAAATGCCAGCAGTCTCACAATGTTTCTATGTCGAATGTTGCCTAACGTCTGGATTTCAGCTCTGAAGCCATGGTCGTGGCTGTTCGGTCCAAAACCAAGTAGCTTTTTCACAGCAATTTCAACCCCATTCGGCATTTTTCCGTGGTAAACAATCCCTGCTCCCCCTCTTCCAATCACATTACCGTCTTTGACGCATTCGAGGATGTCAGCAATTGTGAATTCCAGCCTCTGGAATGCAGTCATTTTCCATGAATCGGTACCGTTCCTTTTGAATGATTTGGCCTTGAGGATAGCAGCCGCAGCAAACACCAACGAACATATTAGCAGGCCTAATGCGAAGATTAGCTTGAAATCCCCCGGAGGTTTTCGCGGTGTGCTTGTGATTGTGGTGAAGTTGCAAGGGTTGTTCAGGAGGGAGCCACAGAGATGGGGATTGCCCGCGAAAGCAGAGGCATTAAAGAAGGAAAATTGCCCTGATTCGGGTAGTTTTCCGGAGAAATCATTGAAGGAAAAATCAGCAATTGTGAGGCTCTTCATGGTTCCTATTGATTTGGGAATATTTTGGTTCAAGTGGTTTCTCGATATGTTCAAGTAATTCAGGATGTGAACCTTGGAAATTTCTGGTGGGATGAAGCCGGAGAGGTTGTTCTGGCTCATGTCAAGGTAAGTGAGATGAAAACAGTTTCCGATTTCCGGTGGGATTTCGCCAGAGAGTGAATTTCTGCTAAGATCAAGCTTTAGTATTTGATGGAGTTGGCCTATTGAAGGTGGGATTGGACCGGAGAATTGATTTCCACTGAGTAGGAGGATTTGGAGGGAAGAGAAATTTGAAAGCGAATAAGGTAGAGGACCGGATAGGAGATTGTTCGACAGATTAAGCTGGCCTAATTTCACTGGCTGCGACGAGCTATTAGCATTCTCCAACAGTATTCCAGATAGGTAATTGTTTTGCAACTCTGCTAAACTCAGCAGAGGCAAATAAATTAGGCCATTTGGTATGCTACCATTCAGGTAATTCTGCCCCAGCCTCACTCTAGTGAGGCTAAAACATGTCCCCAAGCCTTGAGGGATTGGACCGAAAAGAAAGTTTTTCAAGAGAATTAGTATTCTCAGCTGATTGGATGAACACAAGTTTGGTGGGATTTTACCGGTGAGCTTGTTCGAGGACAAATCGAGCAACTGAAGCTTCCCATTCTGGCCAAGTTTCTGCGGGATGATCCCGGTGAAGTTGTTCATCCACAGCCCCAGCGTTTCCAAATTAGGCAAGTCCGCGACGTAGTCTGGAATCGAGCCATGCAATCTGTTCATGAAGAGGTTGAAAAGCTTGAGCTGTTTGAGATTGGAAAACTCAAATGGGATTTCACCAGTAAGTGCATTGTTGGAGAGATCAAGATTGACCAAGTTTGTTAAGTTGCCTAGCTGCCTTGGAATTGTGCCTGAGAGAAGATTGATGTGCAAGTAAAGTGTGTTGAGCTCCTTCAAATTCCCCAGCTCGCGGGGAATTGGCCCATCCAATTCGCAGCTCGAGAGATCCATGTGAACCACATTGACCAATTTTCCAAACTCCTTTGGAATCCCACCTTCAAAAACATTGTAATATCCCAAGTAAAGCTCTCTCAAGTTAGTGAGGTTGCCCAACTCACCCGGAATTTCGCCACTGAGATCATTGCCGGCAAGTGACAAGTACTCCAAGCTGACTAAATTCCCATAAGATTTTGGGATTTTCCCACTTAAATAATTGCCTCCAAGCTCCAAAAACCTGAGCTTGTTCAAGCTCAAAATACCAAGTGGAAGAGGAGCACTGAAGTTGTTGTTATAAGCATCAAAAACTTCCAAATTGGCAATGCCCGAGTAGTCCCAATCCAGTCCTCCACTGAATTGGTTGTTGGATATGTTGAGGAACTGAAGGCTTGTGAGATTGGCAATTGCAATGCTGCCTGTGAAGTTGTTTCCTGCAAGAGAAAGGTAGGTGAGGCGGTCGAGGCCTGAATTCAGTGGAGACACAGAGCCGGATAGACTGAAATCTGTCAAGTCCACGGCAACAACTCTTCCTCTATAGCACCGAATTCCGGCCCACAAACAAACTGACCGTGGAGACGAAGAATTCCAAGTGCTTAAGGACAGTTCGGGGAATTGGAAGCCTTGCTTGAGAGTGACTAAAACATGAAAATCACTGACCAAGGAAGAAGCAAAACAAGATGTGCCAACAAAAGAGAAAAATGTCAAGACAATGAAAGGGAAGACCATCATGTACGTGTGTTTTTGTTTCCTGGAAAATATTCAAGAAAATTATTTTTGGAAGTATTCAAAGAGAAGATAGAGGGATTTAAGCATTTGAGATTTTCCGGGAAAGGAAGGGAGAGTAGGAGGAATCTGAGAAAAATGAAGTGAGCATGGGGTTAAGGAATCAAACATCTTCTTTCACAAAGAGTCTTCAAATACAAGGAAGAAGCTAAGCCTTTGCTTTTCTCCTTTTTCTCTCTTTATTTTCTTTGATCTTTTCTCTTCTCTCAGAGAAGAGAGGAAGAAGATTGAAAATCTGCTAAGCTGTGAAACTTCTTTAGACTAAGCTAAGATGGAAAAAGCAGGAAAGGGGAGAAGAAGGTTTGTTGAGAACAATTGAAAAATAAGAGCCGTTGGATAACAAATTTAAAGTTAAGATTTGGGGAGGAAAGGTAAAGTTCATGAGATGATGCTCTCTCTTTCTTTATTCACATGACAAAAATGTCCTTTAGCTTTAATCAAAGGGGGTGGATGTGCTAGCTCTTTATTGCTTTGAATGAGAGGCAGTGATGATGGAGCTGCACTTTCAAATTCAATCATTGAAATTGGTTCCATTGTCTTCAAGCTTTTGGTAAATGACCATCAGCTGGTATCCTCTAAGCGCTGCAATCTATGACTGAAATCCGAGGTTATAGCAGTCAAGACATATGCACAATTAAACTGATTGCAAACTTTTAATCGACAATGAAACTGAAAGAACACTATCATGATTTATATTCAAATTATTGTCAGTATAGAATTAGAAAGAATGTTTGGATAATAAATAACTTCGGTAATGATTTCCAGGAAGCAATATTAGAGTACCGCTAGCTAGCATGTTTTAATTGTTCTTCATGATTCATTTCATAAAATTCACGTCTGCAGAAATTGTAAAGAAAGCATATAAACACTTATTAGATCGATCATGCATGGAGGACCCATATATATATATATATATATATGATAGCAGCCATGCATGCTTGCCTCATCATGTTATGACAATCTGTAAGCATCGCAGTGTGCATATGCTTCATCAATCTGTATGCATATGGATAATGTTCTTAATAATTGCATGTGGTTTAATATTTTAGTGGATATGGTGTTGAATTTCTATCTATGCGCAGTGACGAATCTAGGATTCTAATATTGGGTGGTCCAAATATAAAAGCTCAACAAAAAAAAAGGTTCTTTAGATATAGACCCTTGCAACGCTTATTCCCTAGATAAAAACCCACCTAATTCTAAACATCCAAATAAAACCCAAATTTGAAAAAGATTACCAAGTAAAAAAGTAATTGACCTATTATTCCAAAATATTTACAACTTGTGCCACAATATTCAAATCAAATTAATAAATGTTATTACTCACCTTAATTATAATGAACAAATAAATATTGCACATACTATTACCCCTAACATATATATATATATAGACACACATACGTCAAAAGTATATAGTACTACTACAAGTTCAATATATATATAATTTACCAAATAATTATTGCACATACTATTACCCCTAACATATATATATATATATATATATATAGACACACATACGTCAAAAGTATATAGTACTGCTATAAGTTCAATATATATATATAATTTACCAAATAATTATTGCACATACTATTACCCTTAACATATATATATATATATATATAGACACACATACGTCAAAAGTATATAGTACTACTATAAGTTCAATATATATATAATTTACCAATATGTACTACTATAGGTCTTACCTATATATGTAAATTTATGATTAGCAAATAATATATATTTTGTAGGTAAATTAATAATGAATCAAATAACATTCTTTTATTTTTGTAGGTAACTTATTTTTCATATATTATTACATATATTTGACACATTTTATTATTATAAGATATGTACAAATAATAGGTAAATTAACTTCGAATCAAATAACCTTGCATTATTTTGTAAGTAAATTAATTTTGAATCAAATAGCATTCTTTTGTTATGTAGGTATTTTATTTTGTATGTATCAATATCATATATATATTTGACACATTTTATTATGTAGGTAAATTATTTAGGTTGTATTTTGCATATATTGGGTTTGTTATATGTAGGTAAATTATTTTTCATGTATTTTACATATCTTGGGTAATTTTTTTTTTAAGCAATCTAACATTTTAAAATTTTAATAGTAGGTGCACTATTTGAATCAAATGTTTTTATTTTTTGTAGGTCAATTATTTTACATATATATATATATATATGTATGTGTATGTGAAATAATTTATCTACATTAATATGTAAAATATAATTTTATTGACTTAATTAAGCATGTATAATAACATATATTAGACATGTTTTATGTTATTATATATTAGGCAATGAATTTATAACGTTAGTGGTTTTTTTTTTTTTTTTTTTTTTTGTAAAATCATTCATTATTCCTTACAATCTGCATGACATTAATTATGTACATCAAACATCCAAATAGGGTTTATCAATATAAAAAAAAAATTCAAATAGGGGTATTTTAGGCATTCGGAATTTTTAAAATGTGTAAAGTCAAACATAATTAATGAATTTGTTGATGTGGAATATAGTCAATGGGTTTTATTCAAGTAAAAAACCTATGTCGGGTTTTATGTAGAGAAAATTAAGTTTTAAGGGCTAAAGTTATATTTTCAGAAGAAAAAAAAAAGAATTGTTATTGGCACTCTAAAAATCTCATTTTGCACTCAAAACTTTCTATAATTAGAAAAAAAAACACTTGTGAGGAGTGTAGAATAAGATTTTTTGAGTGCTAATAACAGTTCTAAAAAAAAATTAGATGAAAATAACATTAAAAAGTTGAACGAGAAACTACCAAATTTCATTCATAATCTTTACACAAACATTACAAGCTACAAAGACTATATATTTGTCCACAATGAGATTTTATACTCTGAAAACATGTCATGGTAATTTCATAATCTTCTTCTCCTTCGTTAATCATTTGTAGAACCTCCACCTGCTGGTGTGCCGATGCACTCTTCTTCTCCACCATATGCCCAAACTTGGGTGGTCCTCCAAGATCCTCATAGCCACTAGTTATGTACCTTCCAGTAGTCCCCAGACCTCTCGAGTCCGGTAATGCATCCGCCACTGTCTATGAGTTTTGGGTTCGAAACTTTCTTATTTTCTAAATTATTGTAATAATTTTGAAACTCTCTCTAATAATAATAATCCAAAATAAATTAGAAAAAACATCACAACTATAAGTTGAGCCTTAGAAAATTAGTTTATTAAAAAAAAAAAAAAACTAAACTAAAAAAAAAAGGAGGGGTAATTTCCCATGTAGAGTAATAAGTCGAGTCTTTTAATTGATCGTTCTTGAGCTGGAAACATGTGTCTGCTGCAACATGTGCAGTGGGTTGTAAGAAGTACAAGATGGTGATTATTAATATATGATTACCATGCTTGTTTAAATGATCAATATATAATTATGTTTGTTGTTTGAATAGGTTGCATGGAATAAGGAACCAGTGCAGTGGAAGCTTTTCTTGTGCAATGCAGCAGCAGCAGCTTTATTCCCTTCGATCTCCTTCCTTGCCCTACACAGCCGGCCAGCCGGGACCAACTCTCTATGTAGTATGTAATATCGTAAGATCGATGATGGTGGTATATTTAAGGGCTTTTTTAGAAGATGGAATAGTCTTAAAGAGAGGGCTCAAAAGTAAAAGCAGATATATAGACATGCATCATCTGCTTTTGATCTTCCACTTCAAAAGAAAAGCAAATTAATTAAAGAAGAAAAGAAAAGACTAATTTACTTTCTTTTTTTTTCTTTTTTTTCTTTTGGTTTCTTAAACAACAAAATCCATGACCCGCCCGCCCACCCTTCTCCTCCAAATTTCACATGGAAAAGAGTGCTCTTGTATTAACTTGAAAAAACTCACTCACTCTCTCTCTCACTCAAAGAAAAATCCATGGCCCCTCATACATGGGAAAGAGTGCTCTTCTAGCAACACATGAACTCTCTCTCTCTCTCTCTCTCTCTCTCTCTCTCTCTCTCTCTCTCTCTCTCTCTCTCTCTCTCTCTCTCTCTCTCTCTCACACACACACACAAATATATGTACAAGTGGTAGGGTAGGGTTTTGTCATGCAAATGCAAATACTATAGCGCATGGCTGGCTTGGCTCCACTATGATCACTGTTCTAAAAATCTCCGCCTAGGCGCTAGGCAGCTAGTCACCGCCCCGATTAATGTCTAGGCGTTTGAAAATTAATAAAGGGCGCCTAGACCAGTTGAGGCGCTTGCCTAGACCGCCTAGCCCGCCCAAACCCGCCTAGGCACCTGCCTAGGTTGTGACTCACTTTGATAGAAAATAGATAACTTTCAATTTGCATTTAATTTTTTTCAATAAATTGTAAGAGACTTGTTGAATACTTAAATTGGCACAAACTATATGTTTGTTCCCCATGTTTTCATTATGTTCCAATACTTTATAATACATATGTCATTTTATTTTGTAGTTTATGATGAAATTATATATATTTTAAGTATAAACAGACACTTATTTACACGAAATATAATGGATTTACTTAAATCCGCCTAGGCGCTAGGCCCCAGCCCGCCGCCCGACTAGCGCCTAGCGTATTTTAAAACCTTGACTATGATACTCTCATGGCAAGGAAGGAGTAATTGGGTGGAAGAGTGTGCTCTTTTTGAGGTGTCTCAATCTAACTTATTGAAGGGCAGGCCTGCCCTTTGGAAGGGTCACTGTCTTTGTGCCCTTGTTGGCCTTAAGTTTATGAAAACCATAATGTGGTCACTGATCAGTGTGAATTATGGAAACAGCCAAGAGAAGGATTGGATTGAAAATCAAAGATTTACACAATATTGAGATACTATTTTGTGATCAATCGTGCCTTTGTATGCATCAAGTTCTAGTCCACGGGACCATTAGGTATCGTATTGGGTGCATCAGATTTATTTAATTTTGTCATATATGGTATGAGGTACTATTTTGGAGACGTCAGGAATTTATAAAGCCTTACAAGGAATTAGGTCATTTTCCGTATTTTCAATTAGTTTTTTTTTTTTTGGAATCTCAACTTAAATTATAATATTAAAGCATGTTTACTCACATGTTGAATCCAATGGCCAGATAATCTTAGAAGCACCGAAGTGACAATAATTTGCATGATACAAGTAAATTATAGCCTAGAAAGATGCAGGCATTTTTCTAAATGTGCTCAAAGTTACCCAGTTAAAATTGTTTGTGTGTTAGCCTCACAAATTCGTCACTCGTGACTGAGTGTGTAAGGATGTGAATAAATGTCACGCATAAAAAATTTACAAGGACCTATAAGGAGTTGGGTCACTTCTCTGTTACTAATTGGTTTTTTGGTGGATCATCAACTTCCGTCAAAGAGGTTTGTAACTTAGTTGATTAAGAACATTAACTCACCCTTGCACCTGAAGTCTCCAGTTCAGTTCTCATCTCCCACAAGTCACTTGTATAAAAAGAAGAGACAAAAGCTATATAAATGAGAAATACTAAAATATAACTATCTATAATCACGTGTTTATTTCTTAAGTGTGGTCAATTATGTATACATTTTTATTTCTCCTAATAGGTGTAACAAATTATATACGATCATAATTTTCTCTCTCGACACATGACGATAATTGACAAACAATGTGGGACTGCAAAGTTTTTGATAATTGACTTCACATGGCACTACCAAATTGGCCAAAAGAGAGAACCATATTCGCCTCTCCTTTTGCCAATTGAGGCAAAAAAAAATAAAATCTCAATACTGATTCGAGCTAAAAGGATGTACATATGCTCTTTAATGTGCTGGCTTTAAAAATTAAATAAATTGCTAAATTTTTTTTTTTGGCCTAAGTTTTGGATTACAAAATCAAAGTTCAAGCAAAGCGATTCCTTCGAATATATTGTAACATGTGTAAAAAAAATATATTGTAAAAAGACTCAAAAATAAGCAAACAAGATAGCCAAAGTGTCTAAGACTCTAAAACCAAATCTGACTATATCCAAGAGATAAGTTAAGACAGAGAGAGTTGACATCGTCACTAGTATCCATGTTCATGGGAAGGGAAGATTAAAAATATACCACAAACAAGCATTAGTTGCAAGTACTTTCTGCAATCTCAATCTCACAATCTTAAAATAATTATAAACAATTTACAGAACCAAGTGATCTACTTCGAAATAATTAATTAGTAAAGAAAATGAGATTAAAAAGATCAATAATGATGTTTCATATTATTGTTGGTACAGTCTCTAATATATGTCATCATTTTATAAAAGTATAAAAAAATGTGTAAAAAATGATGTCACTTTAATTTGTAAATAATAATACTCATAACTTAACACATTATTATTTCAACATATATGTATCTTATTTTCTTGTTCTGAAACCCTATTATACTCATATTTCAAAAAAATTCAACAAACAATCTAAAAAAGAAATTAAATATGAACAGTAAATGGGTTAATGGTGCTGATTTAGAGTGTAGTTTGCTTACTACCCTAAGGTGGTGGTATGATCACCCTATTAATTACCATTCGATTATTTTAAGTTTCAAGATTAGTATAGTAGATAGATTAAATCAAACTTATTCAACGGCAATCAATAGAGTGGTAAATATCACCATTATTTTAGGACGGTGAGTAAAAATATTTTCAGATTTATGAATGAGAGAAACAAAAAGAGGACAACCATACAAATTGGTGCCAGATGGAACTAATTAAACAAGGTTGTATAAAATAGACAACATGATTACATATCTCACATATGAAACCAATGCTGAGACGGAAAGAACATTATCGCCCCTTTGAATAGGAGGAACCCAATTTATGAAAGTCATCAATATCTCACGCCCTATAGTTGGATTAGGAATGCCTTTGGCGACGCCCCAAAGAGCTTTATTCCTCTAAAGATAGGGGTTTTGACCGTCTCAAAGGGCAAAGGAATCATCCTTGTAAGTAAGGTGGCAAATAAAAGGTTTGTCCTTGTATGTAAGCATCCCTCAATGAAGGAAAAACAAAAAGAAACAAACGTTTAAAGTATAAAGAGAATAAAGAGAAAGGAGAAAGACATTGTGCTATACCTCTATGTCAACGTTAATTATGAGCATTTTAAAGGATGAAAACATTATGCTTCACATGAATGACGAGAATAAACGCATGTCGTATGGATATGAATTGTTGCTCAAAATTTTTGAACGCATTGACCATGAAAGGAAATCAATGCAATATGAATATAATACATATTTGTATGTAGAAAGAGTTGAAAACTAGAGTAGGCAGAACAAATGGATAAACATATTACGAAACTACTTTATTAACTTAACTGTAAACAAAGAATTTGTCAATAAATCTACATAACCTGAAGAGACTACGTCTTGACAGATTTACGACTACATAATTACAAAACATTCTATTTAGAGAGAACTAACCTTAATACAATAGGCAACAAATGCAAATCCTTAACCTATAAGAAAACTAATCATTTTCCAACAAGAAAAACCATAAAGATAATATAAACTAAAAAAGCTAATTTTCCAACGCACAACCCCCCAAATCCGAGGTCCAACTCATAACCATATGAGTTTGCCAACAGACATATGCATGTGGATCATCTCACCCCTATTTTCTCTCACTTTCAAACTCTCAATTCTCAAACCTAGCCCCCCCCACCCCCTAAACCGCGTCTTACATTCTTCTTTCCTCCACCACCATTGTGAATCTCTCCAGACGAAATCTCTCTCATCTCACCCCTCTTTCTTTTGGAGTAGGATTCCCTCCCCTCCTATTTTCATCCTCTTCTCTCCCCTCTTCTCACCTATTGTTTTTTGTCTTATTGTCTCTACAAAAAAATAAAATCAATATAAGATGTCGACGAGACTTAAATGTAACCGTTTAAGTAGGAGGGGAGATAAACCTCCTCCCCTTCTTTTCTCCCTTATCCTCAATCCAAAGTCGGCCGATGATTTTTCCGGATTTGTTGGAGAGGATCTTTAATCTGAAAGACGGGTTCCGATTGGATGTGCTGATGAGCTTGGATAGTACTGTGTTTGTCTTCCTTTTGGTGTGTTGACTTATGGGTCAGATTCTTGCGTTTTGAGTTAGGTGTCGAGATTGCCCACCGAAACTTTCTCATATTATACCGAAACCGAACTAGTATTGAACAGTTTGGCACACCTTCGGTTCCACCCCCATACCATACCACACCGATACCAAAATTTTGTTTCGGTTTCGATTACACCCCTATCCCAAACCGTACTGTGCGCACTCCTAACATCAACCCACAAGAGAGGAAGCTAATTCCATACAATAGACAAATGGATAGTTGTAGGAAGTCGGACAATACAACAATCAACGACCAATCAACAAAGCGAGCAAACAGATAGATTTCGTAAGGCGAACAAACGGATGACAACGAACAACCAATGAAAAATCAAACAACAAATTCCGGCAAACAAATTGAGCATATTGATGCTAGGAGCACTAAAAGAAAGCATATGAATGCTTCCCGTCACTCTCAACTAGTTGCGGATGTACATTGGGACCAAGGTGGTCCTAGAACCATTCTTCTGAGAAATACACATGTGAAGGTCTTCCGATGACCCTTCAAATGTTTGGTATGTGTCTCTTTTGTGCCACCAAGCGTTTGATGTAATACTTCATAGGCATATATCGGCAGCACCGGGCATGTTGCGTTGAGAGCACTCGAGAAATTCTCTCGATAGCACTCAGATTGCTTCGGCATATGTCAATATCCGTTGACATAATGCAATAGAGTTCGGCTGGTGATAACAAGTCCACCAAGTGTTTGATTATATCCAACAAGAATATCGTGTATATATAATTTTTCCTTAAATTATATCCAACAAGGACATATTGTACATATAATAGAATAATCCAACGTAACCTCAAAAGAAGAAGCACAACTAAACAAATATAACAAGATCAAAAAATTCATGTACGTGGGGAAAGCTAGATCTTTCGAAATTTTGAATAACCATCTCGAGCACATGCAAGCAACAATATGCATTTCACATACACATAATTCTTCAAAACCTTTGTCCTACATATTTTCTTGCAATTGTTTAATTAGATTAGCCCTTGATGTTTGATGGTTTATTAACTAATTAATCAAATGTCAGACAACAATATCAAGGCCCTGACCCATGGCTAGCAACTAAGATTGTGCAGCTAAGATTCTTTATACAAGACTTTGTTCAAGTTTTGTTTTGTCCATACCATGAAAAGGCTTCTTAACCTATTTGAATGACATACGTACGCATGCAAAGCAACATACAAAAGCCCCTTAAATCTCAAATTCTTGTCTTTATCTGATTTCTTTATTTTCTTTACAAAGGTTTTGCTTTAGTTTGTGTTTAAAACCTTTAGTTTGTGTTTTTATCGAGAACAGTACATCAGGACCAACATTACTTGGGGGTTTTTCGCTTTGACTAACTAAAGCATGTATGACTCCATGTGTAATTACAATACACACACATGTATATATGCTTTTCTGAAGAATTTTTTAAATAAACTTATTTGATTGTGCTGTGTATGTATGTGTGTGTATATATACACATATGTACACATGGTTTCTGCTAGCTAGTCCTGATACAGATTAGGATCATCTCCTGATCTTTCTATGCGGATCCCGTCGAGTTTAATTCATCTTAACCGACTTACATCCACTTTGAATCAAACGGCCACAATGACGTGGTCCGCAGGCTCCACATAGAAACATCAGGAGTATCTGGATCCTCCTGATACTATTGAAGAAAGGCGGTACAATAATTTTGTCCCATTCAGTTAACAGGAAAAAATATATATATAAAAAACGAAACCAAACTGAAATACAAAAAGAAAGCAAACAATTGAACACAAGATAATAGCAGGCAATTTTTTTTTTTTTTATGAAAATCGATATATATAAATTTCAAAAGAGCCAAGAATAGGCTAACAAGTACAAGGGGTGGAGTTGTCCTCCTCAACTAAATCACTAATCAAAGAGGAAGTTTCTTCATCCCATATGCTATCTCCTCCAGAATGGAGGGCAAAACGGGCTAACCTTTGGGCTACGAAATTGGTTTGGCGACGGATGTGGGACGCAGTAGCTTCAGCGATTGAATTCAGCAAAAACTTAGCATCCTCTATGCTAGGTCCAATGGGGGACACATCCATAGAAGACCAAAGTAAAGCTAACACGATCTGAAGCGAATCACTCTCCAGAGAAATACCATGAAAACCCCTATGAACCGCCAACACAAACCCTTCTCTAGCTGCTAAAGCCTCAATTTGAATAGGAGTGAATACATCTTCGCATCTCCTACTCACAGCAGCAACAAACACTCCATTCGAGTCCCTGTTCCATTTGATGGAGATATAGATTACGTATATATACCTGGGTAACAGTGGGAAATCCAGTTATCAGCGGCGTCCTCCCCTAGAGTATCGATATCGCTTCTTCCTTTCAAGGTGCAACACCAATGGAGGATGAGGAGGTGTGATGGAGACTAGAGGGTGGCAAAGCATGAGAGTTGTAACGACGGCACATATGAGGCTCTGAATTCCCATAGCTACAATTACCACAGGGTGAACCAGTGATTTCGAATGAATTTCAGGCTCGTATTCTACACGACACATTGTGGGTTCAATTTCTGGCGTTCGTGAATCGCACGATGGTGGCTAGGAAAGTTAAAATGCCTTTTTGAGTTCCCGCCTTCTGGAAGGGTGGGTTGCCGTTGCAAAGCAACCAGTTGGTCCCCTTTTTAAGGGAAAAAAAAAACCTCCCATAGCTACGTCTTTTGGCAAGACGAA
This sequence comes from Malus fusca, assembly GCA_035220775.1. Classification (NCBI taxonomy): domain Eukaryota; kingdom Viridiplantae; phylum Streptophyta; class Magnoliopsida; order Rosales; family Rosaceae; genus Malus; species Malus fusca. Next base: position 31,532,190 of record CM069066.1, read on the forward strand.
TTTAAGATTATGTCATGACTTAAGGCTTGTGACGTATCAAATGTCTAATTTTCAAACATAATTTAATTGTAAAATAGTAACTAGCCACTTAATATTACGATCTAACAATATTTTTCTACATTATATTCGTTAATACTTTTTATATTAAATTTTAAATTTTCTTCTCACCTAGGTTTCTACATATTCTTGGTTCGCAACGGAATGTCATTGAATCTTAGGAAACGAGAACCGATAAATCATGAAAACCCATGTGGGGCGTAATATCGTTTTAAGGGCAGTGTACAACAAACCTCGACCAAGTTACGTTTCTCTACAACTCTTTTTATGTGCGTTGTGTATAAGTATCAGAGTGTAAAATGCTTGCCCCCACTAAAATTGTCAAGTTTTTCTAACCCTTACCTATGTATGATTAAGCAACTATTTCTATACATAATTACATGATTTATTTCATTAATTTCCGAAATGATTTTATACCTAATTTTCCAACACAATATAGTGTATCAGTGACGTTGGCCACTTACGGATTAGCAGCATAATTCCAATTGCCATAGTAAATAGGGAACTTTAATGAAAAGGGCTTCTCAAAACTTTTAATTAACCAAAAATCATATACTAACTTTATTTAATAAAAAGGGCTTAAACTTTAATAAAAAGGATTCAAATTTTAATGAAAATGACAAAAATTTTACATAACAACCAAACAAAAAAAAACATATACTGACGCTCGGTCCCCGCGTCACATCACATACACACTCTCTTCCTCACTTAGCCGTTCAACCTCTTTCTCTCTCTTCCTCTTTCATATAGTCCCATCCATTTTTTTCTCTCATTTCACCTCACCCATCCACATCAACTTTTTTTTTTTTCACCTCTCCCCACGCTTCTCTCTCCTTTCACCTCACTCCATAAACATTTTATTTTTATTTTATTATTTGTTTATTTAACTATTCTTTCAATTGTTTTAGAACAAACTAAGTAATAATATTACAAAATCAAAAATAAAGAAAAATTTCATTATTCAGTTTTAGGAACATTAAATAATGTGACTATTTCTTAAACAAAACATGGACTACTTCTTAAACTGAACACTATTTCTTAAATTGAACATTGACTACTTCTTAAACCGAACACTATTTTTTAAACTGAACATTGACTACTTCTTAAACTGAACAATATTTCTTAAAACTAAACACTAACTATATCTTAAACGGAACACTAATACTATCATTACTTCTTGAACTAAACACTGACTATTTCGTAAACTGAACAATGACTATTTCTTAAACTGAACGCTAGTACTATTACTATTTCGTAAACTAAACACTGACTATTTCTTAAACCAAACACAATACACTATATATTAAACCAAGTAATAGTACTATCACTATTTCGTAAACTAAGCACTGACTATTTTTTAAACCAAACACTAGTATTATCACTGTTTCGTAAACTAGTATTGTCACTATTTCGTAAACTAAGCACTGACTATTTCTTAAACAAAAAACTAACTATTTCGTAAATTAAACACTGACTATTTCTTAAAATCGAATACTAGCACTATCACTATTTTTAAAACTATTTCCTTACAAATTACTGTCATGTATTGATGTCAGCAATATATTTTTTTTATCTCAAATTTCTCTCTCTTTTTAAATTTTTTTGGAGTTTGTTGATGTCAGTTTGAAAGGATTTGGTTGGCTCTACCCTCACAATCTCTCTCTCTCTCTCTCTCTCTCTCTCTCTCTCTCTGAACCTTTTCCTTTTTGATGAAATATTTAAAAAGTAATTTGGGTGATGCTTTTGCACTGTTGATTTTCTGTTGAAAATTACTATTTTTCTTTTCTTTCTTTCTGTACGTAAACAGATTTCTCTCTCTCCCTCTCTAAAAGAATAAAAGTCATTGAAGCTTCACTCTCATGTTTTCCTTCCCAATGAAATGTTTTAAAACAAAATTATTTCATCCATCCATTCCATCTCATCATTTTAAAAATAATTTATTTTATCCATCCATTCCATCTCATCATTTTAAAAATAATTTATTTCATCTATCCATTCTATCTCATCATTCATTGTACTACTCCCACTACTTATTTTGCACTGCACGTTAGTCTTCTTATTAGTTATATATGCTCACAGTCACAACAGATGCTTGATTTGATAATTAAATTGGTTGGCGGGTTGGATTGTTTTTTATTTTTTATTTTTTTTTCTTGTCCTTATCATTAAATAAAGTTTGTATATGATTTTTGGTTAAAATTCAAATTTCTGAAACCCTTTTGGTTAGTTTTCCTTAGTATATATCGTACGAGCCATGAAGTTTCCTATTTTGATGGCTATTTAATTATTATTTTAATTGATATTTTTATCATTTCAGTGGCTCCAACAAGTGCTATTCGTGTCATATCAATTGTTAATCATATGTGTAGAATATCTCTTGGGGTGTGATATCCACACATCCTATTTTATTTATCACACACCTTTTTAATTTTCGGCCGTCGGATCGGATGAATTGAATAAGATCTAACGGATATAAATTATCAAGGGTGTGTGAGAAGTAAAATAGGGTGTGTGGATAGCACACCCCTATCTCTTATCAGGAATAATTAAGGGGTACCAAAAGAGAATCTAGTGACGTAATTAAGATTTGACCTAATTAAGGGTACGAAAAAGAGTATAGTGACATAATTAAGATTTGACCTAACTAAGGGTACGATAAAGAGTCTACTGACTTAATTAAGATTTGACCGATAAAGTGTCTACTGACTTAATTAAGATTTGACCTAACTAAGGGTACGATAAAGAGTCTACTGACATAATTAAGATTTGACCTAAAAGATTAAGAACAGATACATGGTGCAAGTATGACATATGAATATCTAAATTGAGATCTTTTCCGGTTCTTTGCGTTTGAGCCGACGGATTAGAAGTTTCGTACGATTCATTTTAAATGTTGTGGTTTTTATTAGCTCATTTCATTGACTGATCTATGACTCAACAAAAACCCTAATCTTTCAAGAAATATAATTGTTATAATAGGAATACGTCATCCAAGGTCTGCGCTGTGGATCGTGTGATTTTATAATTATATGACATCATAGCATTGGAGATAAGGGATTGTGTTGACCCTGCAAGCAAATTGACCATGGTGGAATTCCAAGTCACGTTGAAATGGGCTTGTCATCTTTGTCGTCTAAAATATTTGATTGCCACTCATGCTCTCTAAGAGCAGTTTCACCGTGGGAAAGGCCCCCTAGGCAATACACTATGCTATTCATCCAGTGAACAGTAATTGCCCTTAATGAACAGTAATCGCCTTTTGCATCTCCACCGTTGCACTTCAATAGCCCTGGCAATAGGCAATAAAATATTAGTATTTTTTTTATTTATAAAATATTAGTATTTTTTTATTTATAAAATAATGCAAAATAATTTTATTTGTAATTTCGGATAAGATCTTTAATCGTTCTCGTTGCGCCACGTGTCATTATCCGAAAAGTTATAAAATAATACAAAATAATTTTATTTATAATTTCGGATAAGTTTGCGTTGCGCCACGTATCATTATCGGAAAAGACAATTATTAGTGATGGATTTCCGATAAGATTTTTAATCGTTCTCGTTGCACCACATGTCATTATCCGAAAATACAATTATTGGTTATGGATTTCCGATAAGATTATTAACCAATCACATCACGTCACGTGTCATAATCTATTTACAATCTTTGAGGATAGATTTCCATCAGATTTTTAACGAATGACGACATACCATGTGGCATTATCTACAACCTAGTCATTTCTGAATCCTCCATATAATCCACCATCAATCCTCACAAATCTCACACCAATTTTCTCAAGATCTCTATCATTATTCATATTTTATGCTTCCTTCTTCACCAAAATCTCTATCATTATTCATAGTTTCTGCTTCATTTTTACAATGTCTTATTCTTCAAGGATGATGTGGGAAATTGATCAACAAGAGGAAGAATTATTTAAGCAATAAGAAGGAATGTTCAATCACCAGGTGGCCCAAAATGAGATGGAAGATGATGAGGAGCGTAGAAGGAGAGATGACGAAGCAAGAAGGAGCAGAGCCTCACATTCCTGTCGAGTCATCCAAGCTGTGGGTCAGATCTGCAGGCCCAGCCATTCTGGAAACCTTGATAGAAGCAGGCAAGGAAGAGGTATGAAACTCTTGGATGATTTTGTCTGTAACAGTGCATTCCCTGATACGTACTTTAGAAGTCGTTTTATAATGGAACGACATTTGTTCAACAAAATCATGATTGATGTTTGCAACCATGATTCTTACTTTGTGCAAAAGAAAGATGCTTTTGGTGTTATGGATCTCATTCCTGAGCAAAAAATTATTGATGCCTTGCGGATGCTTGCATATGGAGCATCTGTAGACCAAGTGGACGAGATAGCGAGGATAGGGAAATCAACCATTCTTGAATCCCTGATGAGGTTTTGCGGAGCAATCAAATATATCTACACCGCAGAGTACCTCTGGACACCTACTAAGATGGACTTGCAAAGGCTTCTGAAGAAGAGCAAGATGCGAGGTTTTCGTAGGATAATTGGAAGTATCGACTGTATGCACTGGACGTGGAAAAATTGTCCAAGTGCATGACAAGGCGCTTATGGGGACAGAAAATGATCAAAAAGTATCATTTTGGAGGCAGTGGCATCTTTTGATACATGGATTTGGCACGCCTTTTTCGGGGTTCCGGGAGCTCAAAATGACCTCAACGTCCTTGCCCAATCCCCAGTGTTCAACGATGTCGTGCAAGGAAAGGCACAAAAAAATCACGTATTGGGTCAACATACATATGTACGACGGGCCATACTACGTAGCAGACGACATTTACCCAAGGTGGTCATCGTTTGTCAAAACAGTGCCACGTCCGCGAAGTGTAAAGGAAAAACATTTTGCAAGCTGTCAAGAGAGGTGCAGGAATGATGTGGAGCGTTGTTTTGGTATCCTCTAAGCTCGATGAGAGATTGTCAGGGGTGCTGCCAGAATGTTTAATGTAGAGTCGCTTCGATCCATCATGATGACGTGCATCATTCTTCACAACATGATTGTGGAAGATGAGTACGATTATGATGTCGTTGATGAATATGAGCCAGATACGATGAACAATTCCAGAACACAAATATATTGTACTCATGACACCACCGAAGAACCCATGCAACACGAGTCATTAGAAAGGGATGAACGTTACAATGAAAGGGTCATTCAACGATATACTGCACTTCAAATGCCATATATGCATAATGCCTGGCAAGTTGACTTGATAGAGCACCAGTGAGAATTGAAACAAGCTCAAGAGTTCATTTAGTGTGTTTGTTTTTATTTGGCGTGTCTATTTAATTTATTTGGTGTGTTTTTTTAGTTCATTTAGTGAGTTTTTTATTGGGGTGTGATATCCACACACCCTATTTTACTTCTCACACACCCCTTGATAATTTTTTTCCGTTGATTTTCTTCAATTCATCCGATCCGACGGTCGAAAATTAAAAAGGTGTGTGAGAAGTAAAATGGGGTGTGTGGATAGCACACCCCTTTTTTATTATTCGGTATGTTTATGTAATTTTATTTGGTGTGTTTATGTCATTTGAATAAAGATTCTTTTAGTATAAATAAATTACCAAATTAAATCAATTTACTCTTGTTGATGCACAAAACCGGAGGGGTCTTGGAAAAACGTAAATCCGACCGTGAATCTGCAAGAAAGTAAAGAACACAAGATGTATCGTGGTTCACCCCAATGTTTGGGCTACGTCCACACTGATATTGTATTTCTCTGTTTGTGAGAGGATTGTGAGTGAGTGAGAGCTTCTCAGAGAAAGAGAGAGTTTGAGAGAGCTCTCTGTTTATGAGGATGAGAGCTTCTGTATGTGGGGATGAGAGCTTTGTGAGGGTGAGAGGGCCCTGTAATGTGAGAGTGAGACCTTTTTTATTGTGAGGGTGATGAGTCCCTTTTATAGACTAATGGCTCATCACTTATTACATATTTGCCCCTTCATTCATTACATAATTACATTTGAGTCCCCCGAGTATTTATACGAGGTCTAAATACGGAGGCCCTAAGTATGGTATAAACAGTAGTCCCCCAAGTCTTCAGTCAAGAAAGTCTTTTGGCTGGAGACTTGAAATTCAGTCCATGTGTGGGCCGAAGTAGCTAAATGTCGTCTAGAACTGATACTCGATATGAGGCGGTGCCCAATCTGAAATGATGCTCAACCAGAAGTAGCACATGTTGCGAGGCTGCTCTGATTGTGTCTGATATGATGGCTTAGGCTGCTCTGCTCTACTTTCATTAGCTTGGTATAATGCCAAAACCAAAAGCAAAAACAAATCATTCACCACGTGGGAATGTTGGAATATTGTCAATGATTGCCTAAATTCAAAGTTGTGCCAGTTGGTCCCGAGGTTTTCATGAACAACACTCATCTACACTCTACGCCCAATCATTCCTCGCATGTTCATGAAGATGACGCAGAAGAAGTGCCCGAAATGCCCCCCTGAACAAGCGTCGGGGTCGACCATTTATCCAATTAGGCCTCAAGGTAAGAACGATTCAAAGAAAAAAAGGAGTGCTTCCAAGAATGATTATGCAAAGTATCAGATCTTCAGCAGAAAAGGTAGAATAGTTGATGAAGTCATCGGCACAACGGGTCATCGCGAGTCTCAAATTTAATTTGAAATATGCATTTGTAAAAACTCACAAAACCTCGCTATGGTAAAACCCATGAAATGGGGAAAAACCCATAGACTAAGGAGAAAAGTAAGAAAATATGCATAATGTCTAAAACAATCGTCAAACTGGACGAATGAAGTGAACTCAATGGAGTATGATCATCCCAGAATGGGTGCCTCGTTAAAACCTAGTTAGGTCGCAAAAACCCAGTGGAAAAAATGCTCATAATCGTAGGGAAAAAGAGTACATTAAGATCATGTGAGTATGCTTCTAGATACTCCCCCTGAGTTAGACATAACTTCTTAAATAAGAGAACTACAAGCGATTTAATTCTGATAATTTACGCATACAGATTCCTTGGACGAGCTTCTGAAATGTAGACTTGGGCAATGACTTGGTGAAGAGATCGGCCAGGTTGTCCTGGGAACGGATTTGCTTAACTTCAACGTTCTGATGCTGCTGCTGCTGGTGTGAGTAAAAGAACTTTGGCGCTGTGTGCTTGGTGTTGTCTCCCTTGATGTATCCCTTCTTTAACTGCTCGATACATGCTGCATTGTCTTCAAAGATCGTCGTAGGAAGGTCAACGACTGATGTAAGACCACTAGTGCTTCGAATGTGTCACATCACTTCTCTCAGCCAAAAGCATTCACGCGATGCTTCATGTAGGGCAAGAATCTCAGCATGGTTAGACGAAGTCGCAACTAGCGTTTGCTTGGTATACCTCCAAGAAATAGCGGTGTCTTCAACGGTAAAGACATAACCCGTTTGAGAACGTGCTCTATGTGGGTCATACAGATATCCAGCATCTGCGTAACCAACAAGGCGAGAATCAATCCTAGATCCATAGGGGGCGGCAACACTAGGAGATTTGTGGGTATAGAACAAGCCCAAATCCGTATTACCCTTGAGGTAGTGGAAAATGTCTTTGACACCATTCCAGTGCCTGCGTGTAGGCGCATTACTGTAAATAGCCAATAGATTCACAGCGAAAGAGATGTCGGGTCTAGTGCACTGAGCCAAGTACAATAAAGCACCAATTGCACTTAGGTAAGGAACTTCGGGTTCCAAAATCTCTTCATCATCCTCCTTTTGACGGAAGAGATCTCGTTTAGCATCTAGAGTCCGAACGATCATGGGTGTGCTCGAAGGCTTAGCTTTATCCTCATTAAAGCAACGTAACACCTTTTGGGTGTAGTTCGATTGATGTACTAAGATTCCATCTGAACAATGCTCGATCTCCAGGCCGAGGCAATATCGAGTTTTCCTAAGATCCTTCATCTCAAATTCCGATTTCAAGTGTGCAGCAATTTCCTCAAGCTCTTCGGGAGTACCAATGAGGTTCATGTCATCGACATAAACTGCAACAATTGCAAATCCAGAATGTGACTTCTTTATGAACACGCATGGGCATAGTTCGTTGTTCACATAGCCCTGACTTGTCAAATATTCACTCAGACGGTTATACCACATCCGTCCGGATTGTTTCAACCCGTAGAGTGACCTCCTCAACCTAATTGAGGGAGTGTTCTGTGGTCTAGAACTATTTGAGCCAGTCAATGGAAGTCCTTTTGGAACTTTCATGTATATTTCCGTATCTAGATCCCAATAGAGATACGCGGTTACCACGTCCATAAGCTGCATATTCAGTTTTTCACAAACTACCAAACTGATAAGGTAGCGGAACGTTATAACGTCCATTATGGGGGAATATGTCTCCTCATAATCAATTCCAGGGCGTTGAGAGAAGCCTTGCGCTACGAGACGTGCTTTGTATCACACTATTTCATTCTTCTCATTACGCTTCCTCACGAAAACCCACTTGTAGGCAATATGCTTCACGCGTGGTGGTGTAGGGACGACAAGTCCAAACACTTTACGTTTCGCGAGTGAATCAAGTTCGACCTGGATTGCTTGTTTCCAGTTTGACCAATCGGTTCTACATCGGCATTCATCGACGGAAAGTGGTTCAATGTCATCGCTAAGCATGATGTCAGTAGAGACTGAGTACGAGAATGCGTCGTCGACGATCATCTCATTCCTATTCCAAACCTCATCCAATACTGCGTAATGGACCGAAATCTCGCGATTCTCGGGAGGCCGGCATGTTTCATCTGAAGCATCACCATAATCTAGAATAACCTCATGCGTTGGAACGGATGAGTCAGCGATGGTCGGATTCAAACTAGGGTCACTAGTTGATGCCATTTTCCTCTTCCGGGGTTGTGACTCATTTGAACCAGGGGGTCTGCCACGCTTCAGGGTCGGAGCAGATGATTGGCTAGCCGCCAATGTACCATGCCGTGTGGAGGGTACGGTCTCCCCACATTCGGGTACGGCTCGGCCTTCCCATATGGTTGTTAATGTACACGGGGTACATCTATCCTTGCATGTGTGTTTGCAGCGGGTATATGTGATCTTGTCACCTTTGTTAGATCATTAAAAGCATCCGGCATGCTTTGAGCAATGCTCTGAAGATCTATAATTCGTCGCACCTCAGTTTCAGACTGGGCAGTGCGGGGGTCTAAATGAGACATAGTGGGAGCATATGTTACAACCACCCCCAAAATAATTGGAATACTTGTTATTTCCACCCCCAACTGCCATGTGGCAGTCATCTAACCTCCCTTCTTTTCCCTCTCTTTGTCCCCTCACCCCCGTGACTTCTCTTTTCTTCATGTCTCTCTATCTCTATCTCTATCTCTCTCTCCCGAACCTCTCTCCCTCAGCCTCCCGCATCTCTCTCTCCCCGGACTCACTAAGACCGTGTCCCAATAGGAGAGGCTCACAACGAACTGGGGACCTCTGCCCTGCGAGCTCGACGGCACAGAGCAAAGCTCCGGCGAACTTCTTTCCTTTTCAGTTGGGGGTAAGTCACGAATCCTTCACTCTCGTACCTAGTTTGTGGTTTGGTTGTGATTTAGAAGCTTGAACCTTACCTTTTTACGTAGGTTTTTGCTTCGGAACGGTCGTGGGTGAGCACACCCATTTTTCCGGCGAACCCGTGCATTCCGTGGGCTTTTCTGGTCACCTCCGACCGAGTTACGGCGTTTGGAAGGTAGAAATCTCTTCCTCTCTCTTTGTTCTTCATGTTCGTACCTAGATCGGAGCTTGAAGCTCCCGTTTTCAGCTGACCGGAGCTGTAGCAGCTCCGGCCTTCTTCTTCCTCGGCACCAGGCTGTCCGGCCTCTCCCATTTCCCTCGGGCCCAAGCCCGTTTTGTTTTAGCCCAGCACCCTAGCCCTTTTTGTTTTTATTTTTTTTAGTTATAGTTTAGGGGCCTGGGCCGGTTTTGATTAAGGGGCTTAAAGCCCAGCCTTTTAATTTGTGAGGCTTTGGGCCGGTTTAATTCAAGGGCTTAAAACCCTGATTTTTTTTATAAGGCTTAAGGGCTTTTGTGCCCGTGTGTGTGTGTGTAGGTAGGTGTGTGTGTGTGTATGTGTTTATGCATGCACATGCATGTTGTGCGTGTGTGTGTATGTGTTTGTAGTATGTGTGGGTTGGGTTAAAACCCAAACCCCCAATTATCCCCCTAAAACTATTTTAACCCAAAACCTTAGAATTTCTAATATCCATTTAAAACCCTAGATTCCAAAATCCTTTAAAACCCTAAACCCATCCAATCCCAAATTCCCTTATTTTATTTAATTCAAGCCCAATCTTTTAGAAAATCCTTTTATTTAATTATTACCATTTTGTGCTTAGGTAATGTTGCTAGTGGAGAAATTCTTAATCCGTATTCGCGCGACTTTTCTGCTAAGGAATATTTGTGAGTGGACCCCTTCTAAAATTACATGATTTAATAGTAATTGCATAAATGATTAGCATGCCTACGAATTTTATGAATTGATTTATATCAATCCTGTTTATTGAATATATTGATTTTCGTCTCGTGTTTTGGTGAGGAATTAATTGTTAGCCTATTTTGAGCTATACTTTAATATATCGTATTTTCTATAAAAACCATGAACTGGTAGACTATCTGATAGATGACGATAAGATGCTAGAACATGTTTTTGAACCCCTCTTTATAGTGTAGACGATGATCGGTAACCTATGCTATGAAGTGGTTATTTATGAGAGATGTAACTATTTGTGCGTACCTAGTGGACACTATGCCGCCTGGGGCGAGGATCTGGTGTTGGCATTTAGGCCGGGAGAAATAATCCCTAGCGAAAGGCTGAGGGACACGGAGACAGGCAGTGGGCCGGGATGGAGTTATCTCTGGCTACGGGCACAGAGACTTAGGTGCAGGCAATGGGCCGGGAGTTATATTTATTCAGTGATCTTTCTAGCAGCACACCGCGTTTACGAGACGATTTATGATACGTTTACTGTTTTGATTTCCGTGATGCGTTTCCGCGATGTGATTTTTGAGATATTTGGCATGCTAGGATTTTTTATTAAATCCATCACTTATTATTCTAGTAGTTTTCATTTATATAAATTTTGGGGGTTAGTATATTGATAACTATTTTATTATTACTATATATAAACTTGGTCCACTCACCTTTGTTTTGCGCCCCCATTCAGGACTTAGAATCAAGGCACCTAATCCCGGCGTGAAGGTACTTCCGCAGCAGCGTCTTCGGATCCTCTCGAATGTAGGACCCACTTCCTTATTCATTCAATTTTATCTTAATTCTTTTTAGTGATTAGGTTTAGTTGTATGCTCTGAGCACGTTCCTAAAATTGTTAATTCATTGTTTTTTAATTTCTAACCCTTATTTATTTCTTATTCTTAGCTTTTGTATCAATTAATGGCTTTCGTCACATTCGGGTGTCGGCCAGCACGTATCGGTCCTGGTATTCGGGGAATATCAGGGTCGGGGCGTGTCAGCATACCACGACAATTCGCGGCGTTCTACAGGAACGTTAGCATGCTTATCTCCCCCTAACGACGGGAAGAATGTCTCATCAAAGTGACAATCAGTAAAATGTGCGGTAAAGAGATCTCCTGTCAAGGGTTCTAAGTATCGAACAATTGATGGCGAATCATAACCGACATAGATTCCCATTTTTCTCTGAGGACCCATTTTGGTACGTAGCGGCGGCGCTATTGGCACAAAATGGCGCACCCAAACACCCGTAAATGCGAGACGTCAGGCTTGTATCCAGTGACTAACTGTAACGATGAATGTGGTTGGGTAGCGATGGGCCTCAGGCGGACTAACATAACTGCGTGCAATATTGCATAGCCCCAGGCAGATACCGGCAGTTTGGTTCTCATAACCAAAGGCCGAGCTATCAATTGAAGGCGCTTTATGAAAGCTTCTGCCAGGCCGTTTTGGGTGTGAACATGGGGCACATGATGTCTACATTAATCCCTACTGACATGCAATAATCGTCAAAAATCTGTGACGTAAACTCTCCAGCATTATCCAGTCGAATCGACTTAATCGGATAATCAGGGTGGTGAGCCCTTAGCTTAATGATTTAAGTTAGGAGTTTAGCAAACACGGCATTGCGTGTGGACAACAAGCAAACATGTGACCATCTTGTCAATGCATCAACCAACACCATAAAATATCTAAATGGTCCGCAGGTTAGTTGGATAGGTCCACAAATGTCCCCTTGAATCATCTGAAGAAATTTAGGAGGGTCTTGATTAATCTTTGTATGAGAGGGTTAAGTATTCAACTTCCCTAAAGAACACGCTATGCATGGCGGGACTCCAACATGTGGATGTAACTTATGCCCGTGTGAAGATTTGAGGATATGGCGCATCATGTCACGTCCAGGATGTCCCAAACAGTCATGCCAAAGCAACAAAGTGTCCTGGAACTCAGGCATAGAGCCGGCCACACTATGGGCCTCTATGCTGCGAATGGTTGTGATGTATACCCCACTTGGCAGACGTTCCAACTTCTCGTGAATATGCTTCTGGCCATATTCGTATGAAGTGATACAAAGAAATTTAGAACCATGATCTTTAGTGGTTTCAAGATGATATTTATTATCTCAAATATCTCTAAAACTCAGCAACGTTCTTCCGGAACGTGGAGAATAGAGTGCCTCCTTAATGGTCAAGATTGTACCATTAGACAACATGATACGTGCCTTTCTGTATCCTTCAATCAGGTTGGATGAGCCTGAGAGAGTTGTCAAATGAGCTTTCTTGGGTATGAAGTTAGTAAAATAGTGTCGTTCACGCAAAATGGTGTGCGTAGTTGCACTTTCTGCCAGACAACTAATTTCCCCACTAGACATACCTAGAAATAAATTGATTGAATTGGTCACATGCTTAAATATAAGTCCATTCATTCAATTAAGCAATTCGAGAAAATAATATCCATTCCAATAACAATCCATAATTCAAAACAAACCAAAACCAAACAAATGATTCCAAATACATAGAAAAATTGTTCAAAATTAAACCATAAACCTAGCAAAATAGGGGGGTAGGGGCCGGCCACTCCTAGTGGGTTCAGCCACTAGGGGCTAATGCCCTAAAACATGTCTAATTTAGTCTTTCATAGGTGCTGAATCATCCTGGAAGTCTGATATCTCCATTGATGTGGTTGCATCGTCCGGATAATCCACATGTGCAAAGTTAGACTCACGACCGGAATGATACTTGGCAATAGCCTCAGGGGAAGCTCGGCATACGAGTGACTAATGATCATTTGATCCACAGCGATAGCACATATCCAATTCAGTAGAAGCGGTCTGAACGGGAGCTTTGCCCTTGTTCTTGAAGTTTGGGACCTTAGGTGTGAGTGGTGGACGCTGCTGGGTCGCAATTCTTCCCTTAGGTGCGGCACTCTGTTGACCTTAGGCCCGTGGCTGCTAAAATTGGTCACATACGCTGCTGGGTCGCAATTCTTCCCTTAGGTGCGGTTCTTTCGTCGTTTATGGCTGCTAAAATTGGTCACATACGCTTCAGGCGCAGCGTTCGAGCCAATGGGTCGAGCTTGATGATTCCTCATCAAAAGCTGGTTCTGCTTTTCAGCAAGAAGTAAAACAGAGATCAAATCCGAAAACTTGGTGAATTTATGTGCCCTATATTGTTGTTGCAGGACAATATTGGTGGCATGGAAGGTCGAATAGGTTTTCTCCAGGATATCTGATTCGGTTAGTTCCACTTTGCAGAATTTCAACAAAGAACGGATTCTACAAACTTTAAAGTTGTATTCATTCACGGACTTAAAATCTTGGAAGCGAAGATGCTGCCAGTCGTGCCTTGCTTCAGGTAACTATATGTCTTTTTGGTGATCGAAACGGTCAGCCAGAGCAAGCCAGAAGGTGCGTGGGTCTTCCTCAGCGAGATACTCAGTCTGCAATGCATCATGGATGTGTCTTCGAATGAAGATCATTGCAGTAGCCTTCTGAGCTTCGTCGACAGGTTTGTCGGCAATAGGTGTCTCAATGGTGGCTCTAATACCCTTTGTAGTGAGATGGAGCTTCACGTCTTGAACCCAATTTAGATAGTTTCTTCCAGAGACTTCGAGAGCGGAGAATTCGAGCTTGTTCAAGTTCGACATGTCCCTAAAACAGAGGAAAAAACGTGATTAGTTATATGGTAAGCCATATACATATATCGTAGAACATACATGTTCTATAGACATGTATTAGTTTAATTTATGCATGAAAACTTCAGGTTTCATGTGGTATGTTTTGAATGAAAACTTCATGTTTCAAAGGCACTAATTTTGAAACTACAGGTTCAAATTAGTTTTATGAACGATTAGTTCATAATGAGAGGTTCCTGCAAGAAACACAGAATGCAATATACTAACTAAGTGTAGTGGATTTGAGTTGGCTTCGGGAACTCAAGTGTGAGAGCTTCGGTACTACGAAAGTATGTGACGGTTCAAAGTATAAATATAAATTATTGAATCGTTAATGTCCAAAAGTGATCTTCAGGTCAATAATTTTGGATTCATTATCAGATTAGTGGACTGCGGGTCACTTTTAATTAATTCAATAAATCGGGCCATACAGGGTCGATTGTATAAGCAAATAATATTAACATACTGGTTAAATTATTTAAAATGATAAAATAATAGCTTGTGGGTGGAAAAATGCCCCAAAATAATTTGGGCATGGGTACCGTGGGTAAGGGAAGGCACGGGGTGCCTTGAGTAAAAACGGCAGGGCCTAGGGTATGGTTGCAGGCCACGGGAGAGACAAAACCCCCAGCTGTAGCTGGTTTAGGTGTTTTGGTCCAAAGGGTCACGGGGGCAAGCCCAAGGCTTGCGAGTTGGTCACGCAGGGAGCCCGGCAAAGCTGGGGCCTTGATTTTGTGGCGCAAGAGGCCCAGCCCGAGGGCTGGCTTTGTGTGCCTTGTGTGCATAGGGCGCCCAGCCGAGGGCTGGCAGGTTTTTGATGCAGGCCGAGAGAGGCCATGGGCTGCAGACCCAACAAAGAAACCAAAATCAGGGCGAAGCCTGTTTTTCTTTTTGGCACAGGGATGGTGCGATGCACCAAATCCCATTCCCCTTTTTTTTCATTTCCCTTTAGGTTTTAGGAAAAACCTATTATGCTTCTAATTTAATTTTATACATTGACTCACAAATTCCACATAACAATTTAATTGTGCGATGCATGAAACAAATATATATAGTGACAAATATATGAACATATACAATATATATATCGGAAGGAAAATATAAACATAGGGGGTTCATGCATCATGGGGAATGTTTTCATGCTTCATGGGTCGTTTCAAATATCTTCCTTTATTTTAAGCGTACCTGAGCAGCAGAAAACGAATAAGCCTTTGAATGTGGTGGATGATAGCCTCCTCCTACGATGCTTCAGTTCCTCAGCTTCTGGCAAGAGCGTGCTGATAACGTGTTGTAGGCCTATTTAATTGAGCGATCTAAGGTTTAGAGAGAGAGAGGGAGGCCGGCCACATTAGAGAGAAGAGAGATTGATTTGATTGTGAGATGTGTTTGATTCACCCCATTGTGCCTTTATTTATAGTAGTTGGAATGGTAAATACATTTCCCTTTATGATTACAACATTTAATAGGTAATCTAATCCTAATAGGAATATATAATATTTTCCCATATTCTCTAGGATTTACACAATCACATTCCTATTCTAAATAGAACTGCAACATTGTTTAATTTTTCAAATTTTTTTTCTTCAGATTTTTAATAATTTTTTACATTTTTTTAAAATTTTTTATTCACCTAATTAATCTATACCATTGGATTTAAACAAATTTGAATTCCAACACACGTGGCACAACGGTAACATTTTTGATTTTTTTAATTGTTTTTCTTTTTTTTTTCAAAAAAAATTTAAAGTCGAATAACGTGGACTGTTGATCTTAGATCCAACGATTGAAATTAAATGAGGTTTTTAAATTTTTTTAACCGTTGGAAATCCAAAGGTCCTAATAATATAGTCATTGAAATCCAACGGACATGGGGAAGCCACGTGGCCTCCCCAACGGTAACATCGCAGAAAAAGCGCCGCATGCCCCATCCCTAATTTTGTGTAGGAAGACGCGCGCATGCGCCTGACGCTTGCGTCAGGTCGCCTTCGGGCTCTCGGGCTGGCAATCCTTGCCAGGCCTGGCTTGTCCATCGGGCTGGCATACGCTGGACCTTACCCCCCATCCTATTTGGCCCTGTCCATCCCCAATCCATCGGGCCAAAGCAAACGATGGACTTGCTCTAATGCGACATCGTATATTTATCAATATATTATCAATCGATCCCTACTCAGCTCTACGTTGAAAGCATATCTTCACCACTCACTTTTATTATTACGTCCTTAATGCATCTCAAGGGCATCGTACCTAAAGTTTACTACAAAGTATAGATACACTATTTTAGTCAATGGCATCTGGTTTACGTGCATTCTTTCTTTAGAGTACAAGCTCATTTTTCTTTACAATTAGCGTATTTTGACCGTATAGGAATCGTTTATTTTCTTAATCATCATTTAAAGATCACTAAAAAAATTATTTTAATCATAGATCATTTAGTCATTAAAATGCATAGAATAAATTAAAGGAAAACTAATGAAAAGGGCTTGAAAACTTTGAGTTTTAATGATAAGGACAAAATAAAGGGTAAAGTGAATAGTACCAGGATTGACTTTTTAGTGTAAAAATGTGGTTTTTCGTTAAAGTGAACAGTACCGCGGACTTTTTGTTAAAACTCCCATAAATTAATGGTCTAGGTAATCACTAGCCGACCTTGACCTCTGTTATTTTGAGGTCATATTTAGTATTCAGAGTTTGCCTCGATTTGATCATTTTAGTCACAAATACATAGAATTAATTGATGGTATAGGTACCAAGTGATATATTCATGATGAACCGTCTATTTATTTTGTATGAGTGATCTTCAAAAGAAAATTAAAGGAGAAAAAAGTTATGTTCGTCATTTTGCTTTAATGCAAAAGAGCAATTTGGCGAAAATTGAAAATATTGGAACCACAATGACAAATATGCTCATGATTTAGAACATGCTTAATTGTTTTAATACAACTACATTAAGGGGTGATGAATAAATTGGTATCGAAGTCGTATTTTATAAATTTAAACCTAAACTATTTACATACAAATGAAGAAAAATATCACTATACTATAGTCTAAAGTATATATATTTACATTGTACTCTACCATTGTCTAAAATAACATTATACTCGTATTTTTTTCCCAGTTCTAAATGCTTCATGGGCTGGTCGACCCAGGTTCATCTCGCAGATTCTTAATTATATAAGAAAGTCTCACACAGACATTGTACCGCTGCCATTTCAAAAATATTGAATTCTACATTACATATGTACAACTCAGATTATACATTTAGAATTCGTGAATGGTTGAATATCTTTCTTCTCACTCGGAAGAAATACACACACACACACCCACAACCTTAATCACAATTAATGAAGGAAAACTATTATGGAAAGAAATTCTCAGCATGATCAATTACAGTATTTACATTTCTATTTCTAACACTCATCCTTAAATTGGTGCATAAATATCCCAAGCCCCTGAAGGTATTTCGTACCCAAAGCATTTCAATAGTTCCCAAAGCAACTCCTCTATATTATGATGGGGCACTCAAGTGAGCAACAATATTTTGTCTATTTGTCCACCAAGTAACAAGATTATCTCCCACAAATGTGAAGTAGCCTGATGTTGATCGATTGTAATCAATCGAACCTGCTCAATTGGCACGTGTATGGTTCAAGCTCCAAACAACCATTCTTTGAGAACAACACTCCTGGAGCTGACTTGACTTGTCATAAAATTATCATCAATGCATCCATGTTGCTTCCTAGGATTATGCATAAACTGACTTACCACACTTAAAGCATAAACCAAGCCTAGTCGCGTATGAGCCAAATATATCAATCTTCCTACCAACTGTTGATATCTCTTCTTATCACACGATGATTGATCCAAATTAGACCACAATTTTAAAACTTCTTCCAATGACATATCAATTGGTTGATACACTAACATTCCAATCTCATGTAATAAATCAAGAGCATAATTGTTATGTGATATGATACCATCATTTGAACGAGCCATTTCAGTACCCAATACTTCAATAAACCAAGTTCCTTCATCACAAATTCTCGTGCCAAATAACTTTGCAATGCTTTTCGCTCCTCACGATCATCACTAGTTACCACCAGTCAATGGAAGAGAGGAGTTAGAAAAGGTAGGTGTCTGAAGAAGAATCCATGCTAGCCATGCCATGGGAGATTTGTAGACTTCGAAGAAGAAGACTTATGTTTGGTATCAGGTTTAATGGGTTGGTTTGAGTTTGGTTACAAAGATAGTAGTGTTGGAATTAATATATGTCTCAAAACCATTGGGTCACATACGCAAGTCAGTACTTTGGGTACTTATCAATGAGTACCCAAGTATTACTTAAGGCCCTAAAGAGGAGTAAGTATTTAAAGATAATACTTAGGTATTTACTACTGAGTACTTTGTATCTTTACTTTCTGATTTGGCCGAATTAAAAAATAACATGTGTTTCTTATTTTTTAAAATCCAAGAAAAATTAAATAATATGTCAATTATTTTCTTACACTAAAAAATATGTGTTGAAATATCGTTGAACAAAACTAAAAGGTGAGTTACTCACTAGTGAGAATCAAAGTATTATTTATTATCTAAAATTGACAAAATATATGTACGAAGAAATATGCATATTGGACTGAATCCAATAGTTACAGGCCTCGTACAAAAGCCCAACTTAACCCCAACTCAATTGTGCCCTAAATCTAACGGACAACAATCCATGTAATCATTTAGACAAGTTAATCGTAGCCGTGGGTTCCGCTTTAAAAGCACTGTAAGATCCACAACCCTAAATCCAGCTAGGGTTTGCTCAGTCAGTCTCGCCGAAACCAATCCATTTCTGGTTGCGCCGCTTGCTTCTTACATTCTCCCTCTCTTCGTCTCGTTTCGCAGGTAACATCGTTCAATATCTCTGAAATTTTTATGTTAAACCTATTCACTTTCATGTAATTCATGGATTTTTTTTTAATTTATAATTTTGTCAATGCCCTAATTCATGGAAATTTGAATCGCAAGCTAAATTATGAATAAATTATATGAAATCACTTTATGATTTTTCCATTTTTTAGTAGAAAATTGTTAAATTTTTGGGGGGTTTCAAGGAGTTTTGGTATGTATTTGCTGTGATTTGTATCTGTACTTGTTGCCCCGATCACTGTGGACATGTTAGATACTACAAACTTTCTCTGTTGGCGATACCGAATTGCTTCCCATAAGAACATTGTGAGTAATCAAGGCTGGAGTCTCAAAAGGGCTCTATTTTTGCCAAAACCCTAATTGGGGTTTTGGAAAGAAATACCGAGGAGCCCGAGAATTGGCACTATATTTTGGTGCCATAGGCTTTTGGTTTTTGGGAGCATTTCATGTCACCTATTGGAGAAGGTGGTTGTATTCTACCTTGTTTTTGGTTCAAGGGCGCGTCCTTGGAGATTTCGATTGTTTTTGTATGTTTTGAGAAGATTTCAAATTTATTTAGAAGGTTTTATCTTGTAAAGAATTTAAATTATTTTTACAGTTTTAAGGTCTTTGTAACCAATTTCTGGAGTTTGATATAATAACAGTGCAATGGTTTGTTGTTGTCAGGAAATTTTGGAATTTTCACACATGTTGGAGATTTCAATTTGTTTCAAGTGGTTTTATCTTAAAAGGATTTATAATTCTTTAACAGTTCTAACTTATAAGATCCTTTGTCATCAGTTTTTTGGAGTTTCAAATAGTACCACAATGATTAGATTTTTTGCGTTTGATGCCGCACATGTCACTTGAAATTTCATACATGAAATCATTTTGTAGGTTAATTTTATGTGGATACTATAGTTATGTGATTTTCTTCATCACTGTGTCAAAGTAATTTGTTTAATTCTTTTTACCTGAAGATATTATTATTGTTTGAGATACATGGCTGAATTTATTTGTGTAATTGTAAGAAAATCTGAGGTTTTGGAGTTTTGTAGACCTAGTTTGAGAAGGAAGCATGTCTCATCGTAAGTTTGAACACCCAAGACATGGCTCTTTGGGATTTCTTCCAAGGAAAAGAGCAGCCCGCCACAGAGGAAAAGGTTTCTTCTTCTTTTCAGTTTCAACGTGGTATTCAATAGTTTGTGTTTCCTTGAAAAGTTGCAATGAAATGATGACTCATGTTTGTTTGAACTGGCTCTGGGTTTTCTCGAGTGAAATGCACTGGATCTTTTTCATATTTTTTTGTTGAAGTTATAACTCATATTGTTCCTAGGTTTTTTTCCGTGCTTTTGGTATATGGTTAAGGAGCTTTTTAAGTTACACCTCACTTGAGGACTTGTATCATTGGTTCATTTATATAGGGATGATAATGGATGGTTGGTATCAATGCGCTTGTTGCGTCTTGCTTTATATCATATCTAATATTTCTCATACAAGTTATTAGTTTCTCAGTGTATATCCACACATTGGAATGCTATATATAATATGTTTTATCCACTTTCCATTTCGTATTTATATCTGAAAACTGTATTGTTGTTTGTGATTGCATCTTATTTCTGTTACTGTTCTTTATGGAACTGTTAAACTTTTTGGTTGATCTCTCCTTGGAAAATTTGGCTTACATGGTTTTGTGTATGCAGTGAAGGCCTTCCCCAAAGACGATCCAACGAAAACTCCCAGATTGACTGCTTTCCTGGGATACAAAGCTGGAATGACCCATATTGTGAGAGATGTTGAAAAACCCGGATCAAGTGAGTTGGTCTATTGTTTTACGCTTGTTCTTTAGTTGAATGAGAACTTAAAAACTGTTACTTTGAGGAAAACTTTGTGATAAAAGTATTAATAGAAATATAAGATAAAAATTAGTAGAAATATCTTGCTAACATTTTCACAAGTAATTTTTCTGCATTTGCATTGTAAATTCTAAAGAATACTATGATGTTTTGCATGTACCAGAATAATGCTTTTCGTGAGTTTCTATAAGTTCTTGAATTAAGGTTTTTGCTGTTTTTATTGATCAGTGTTCTGAAGTTTTTGAAATCAGAAGTAAAATACGAGCGATCTATTTTCTATTATTTTACCTCAGTACCATTGTGTATTGAATTGTAGTATCATGTTATTGAGTTATTCACTAGGCTTAAAAGAGATTTGGAACTTTTAACTAGTTCTTTGGGTTACCGAAGCATAGTAGTATTGCTATGTGGCTTGTTCTAATGATATATCATCTGTACTCCATAGTGTCCTGAAACCAATATTTCCCTGCAGAGCTACACAAGAAAGAAACATGTGAAGCAGTTACAGTTATTGAAACACCACCAATGGTGGTGGTTGGTGTTGTTGGTTATGTGAAGACACCCCGTGGTCTCCGCTCCTTGGACACAGTTTGGGCCCAGCATTTGAGTGAGGAGGTGAAGAGGAGATTCTACAAGAACTGGTGCAAGTCAAAAAAGAAAGCATTCACCAAGTACTCAAAAAAGTACGAGAGCGAAGATGGGAAAAAGGACATCCAGGCTCAGTTGGAGAAAATGAAGAAATACTGCTCTGTTATTCGTGTTTTAGCCCACACTCAGGTAAATTATATTGATTTGTTTGATGAACAAAATAAAATATGTGATTACTGAACGTGCCCAGTAAAACAGTTAACCCAGTTTGCTGCCATTCTGATTTTCTATTGCTGAAAATATTTACTTTTACCTAGAATAATCTTTTTTGGCTTCTCTTTTGCAGATTAGGAAAATGAAGGGGTTGAAGCAGAAGAAAGCCCATCTGATGGAGATTCAAGTGAATGGTGGGGAAGTTGCAAAGAAGGTTGACTACGCTTATAGCTTGTTTGAGAAGCAGGTTCCTGTTGATGCTGTTTTCCAGAAAGATGAGATGATTGACATTATTGGGGTTACCAAGGGGAAGGGTTATGAGGGTGTGGTGACTCGATGGGGTGTCACCCGTCTTCCACGTAAGACCCATCGTGGTCTACGCAAAGTAGCCTGTATTGGTGCCTGGCATCCAGCTAGGGTGTCATTTACTGTTGCCAGGGCTGGGCAGAATGGTTACCATCATCGTACTGAGATGAACAAGAAGATTTACAAGCTTGGGAAGGCTGACCAAGAGTCGCACACTGCAATGACCGAGTTCGACAGGTTTGTGACTCTTCCTTTGTAATTTTTTCTTTGTTTGATTCCACTGTGATTGAATTTGTATTGGTTTACTCATACGCGTTTGAAATTGGCACGATGTATTTGGTTTTTCGCAGTAAGGCTAGTGTGAGTTCAACTTCGAACTTCTATTAATGATATTTTTACGTTTTCATGTTCAGGACTGAGAAGGATATTACCCCAATGGGAGGTTTCCCGCACTATGGTGAAGTGAAACAGGATTACCTTCTAATGAAAGGCTGCTGCGTGGGTCCTAAAAAGCGCGTTGTTACCCTGAGGCAGACGCTTCTGAAGCAGACATCTAGGGTTGCGTTGGAGGACATTAAGCTCAAGTTCATCGATACATCGTCCAAATTTGGCCATGGCCGCTTCCAGACTACCCAAGAGAAGGCTAGGTACTACGGGCGGCTCAAGGCTTAATCTGACAGTATTGATCGATCCCAATTTTCATGGAGCTTTTATAAGTTAAAGACATCTTTTGCTTCTGGTTTGGATTCGAAGTTTTGATTGCTTCCAGTTTTGCGACAGAATATATGTTTGGGATTCTAAACTATGAGAAACAAATTTGTTGCTGTTGTTGCTTTCGCTCAACAGACATGTTTCATTCTATTTTTGTTGGAGTTGATTCTATAGGGAGAGTAATTTGTATGGCACGGGTATAATGTTGTAACAGCATCCGGTGCATATAATGCAAGGATACGTGGAAAAAAAAAAGTCCTTATACTCTATTGGGACGGGATGTCTTGTGGGGTATACCTGTGCCATGCTTATCATCTTAGGACAAGGATTGTTTGCCCTTTCACTTCCGGTGCCTTTCTGTTTTGTGTGGTCGTAAGTCATATTAATATTTTAAAGACACCTTAACTGTGACCACACAAACAGAAGGGCACGGGAGGGCAAACAATTCTTGTCCATCATCTTAAAGTATCTTAAAGTGATGGTGATGTTCGTTATCGAATTTAAGACAGTTGGATGAGTTTAAGTTTCGAGATCGGTATACTGGTTAGATACAAGTTTTAACTCTAAACTTATTCAATGATAATTTGTAGTGTGGTAAGCATTACTAAGGATGGTGTGTATTATTACCAATGAATGCATATTGTATGATGTCCCACAGAGCATATATTTGATGTGATGTAATACTTTATAAAAATGGTAATCAGACGGCCCCTAATAATGAGAAAAAGTAAAATGATTAAGTTCAATTACTCTTTTCCCATGCATGTTCTATGTTCTTTCCTTTCCTTTCCTCTTTAATATAGTATGAGAACAAAGACATTAGTAAAGTTGATCAAAAGAGTTGCTTGCCAAATCTCCAATAGATATGGATAACCTTTGTTGAAAATGTCTTACATGGACAATGAAATGTAATTGTCTTTTTGTGAGGGCGATTTTTGTGTAATTGATTATCAGTTGTGAAATTATTTTAATTTACTTACCATTTATAAAGAACGTGTCTTTAAAATGATTGAAAATGTTTTTTATGAAAATATTTTTGAAACCATTCCTTAATACAAATTCAAGTAGATCCTAAAAAAACACTTGAAGTGATTTTCAAATTCATAATCAATTTCACCAAAAATTGTTTAAGTTATTTTAAAAGCACTTATATTTGTACTTTGTGTTTTGAATGTATTACTGACTTTTATGTGAAAAGCCCAATGGAAATAATGAAATGGGCAGCTTTGTATTTCTCATAAGATATTTTTCCCATAAAAGTATATTTTTATTCATATTGAAGATTAAAAGGAAGGGGGAATCATTTCTTTTTTGTTTTTCTGATTTGACATGGCACATTGGCTTATTTATTTGATTCATAATTTTATCTTA
Source organism: Malus fusca (assembly GCA_035220775.1). Lineage (NCBI taxonomy): Eukaryota > Viridiplantae > Streptophyta > Magnoliopsida > Rosales > Rosaceae > Malus > Malus fusca. The sequence continues at coordinate 31,556,341 of CM069066.1, forward strand.
CTTTTTCTTACTATTAATTTGGATATGCGATTCTTTTTGTTTAAGAGGTTAAGGATGTTAATGAATACAAGAATCTCACATTAGAAAGTAAAAAAATAAATAAAATAAATAGTTACACTTTTAATATTATCAAGGACTGCTTATGTGATGAGTGTTGTGCAACTAGTAAGATGTAAACTAGAAGATAATATTGATGTTGTTAAGAGGTCGCTGACCTGAACTGAGTATTGACCTTATCTTATCTTGATTGCCCACTTAATGACGGATGTAGAATTAGTTACACATATAGTTCACTACGTGCTGTTCTCAAGTGAAGGCATGCCTCATATAAAGCGAAAATATTTGTGGCCGAAAGATCAAGCGATATAGGATGTCAAATTACGGTCCAAATTCTTTGTTTCTCAAGTGAAGGCATGCCTCAAATAAAGCAAAAATATTTGTGGCCGAAAGGTCAAGTAAGAATGCTCTGTGTTTAAAGTGGCAAGAAAGATAGGATGTCAAATTAATTCTTTGTTTGACAACCATAGTTAAGTTATTGGCATAATTTATGTTGGTGTGTTGTAACATATGTGTAAAGATGTTAAGAAAATGAGAGAGTATATTAGTCCAGAAAAGGATCCTCGCTGGATCATTTTTTTGGGAATTTCGTGGTCGTTTATCGTATATCGTGCGGTCATAAATTATTTGAAATTCAAAATTTAAAATTAAATATAAATAGTACCTAATGAAAACTGATCTCACGATGTACGATGAACGATTATGATCACGAAATTCGCGAGATCTCCAAAAAAATGATCCGGCGAGGATACTTTTCCAATTAGTCCAGATAGGCTTTCACATCAGTCTCAGACATGGTGATGGCCTTGTTGACAAAAGGGTTGCACTCAATGCCACGGCAACCCCACTCTTCCTATTTTTCTCACCATTTTATTTTAGTATAATTCTTGCGTGATTCTTTGTCTAAATTTCCCCCTTTTTTTTGTTCAATTGGCTTGCTCATAAAGGAAGTGTGTAGAAATGAGAAAATTGCATGCGAAAATTACTTTTTTTTTTAATACTTATAAGACCACAATATTAGGCTCGACATTGGCTCACGGCTAATTACATGAGTGAGCTCATACAATCGTTTACTATCCTTTTGAGTTTTAATGATTGAGATTTGAATCTCACACTCCGAAATTTGCAGACTGAGCAATCTGAACCGTTCAACTTAAATCATGCAGTTTTCATTAGCTCATTTCATTAGCTCACCTCACATACATTCTCTCTCTCTTGAACGCTTATAAATCTCTCTCTTGAACGCTTCTTGCCTAATCTGTAAATTCCTAAATGCGAGATCCGAAGATCTCAGTCCTTACTTCTAAAACTTTGTTTTGAGTTTTGGCGGGTTTTTCTTTGTAAAGAATTCAGGTATTGGCTCTAGTGATTCTGACAAAAGCCTCAAAATGTTATATTTATATAAAAAAAAAATATGTATATTAGGAACAAATTAATGTGGTCTATATATCTATATGTCACCTCCTCCTTTTTTTAGCTCTGTTTCTTTATGCATGTTAATTGCAATGCTACCCCTATTGTCCGATTTCCTTTGTTTCTTCATTTTTTTTTAAATTTATTATTATTAAAAGAAGTAAGAGGTTCAAAACTATTTCAACAATTTAAAAAAATAAAGAGTTTCGAATTTCAAACGCATATGTAAAAACACATTATCCTATTCAATAAGATGTGGCCCCTTTCCTTTCATCTCTTGAATCATTCATTCCTCATATGTGGAGGTGGATTGTCTGCCCTTCAATTTCCATACTCTTCTCATCCCTTCCTGTTTTGTGTGGTCACGGTTAAACCACGTCAACATTTTATATTCCTATTATTTTTATTTTATTATTTTTATAAAAAAAAATTCAATATAAAATATTGACGTGACTTAAGGGTGGTTTGGGAGTGAGGTGCTTAAAAAAAAAGCATCCATGAAAAAAAGCTGTGAGGGTTTTAGGTGTTTGGTAAACTAAAAAAAATGGGCTTATTTTGGAAGCTGCTGTGAGAATAAACTAAAATCAAAGGAAAAAGCTGAAGCAGCTATTTGCAGTTTTGGAAAACTGGTTTTTTTTCAAAGCACACGGAGCTACAATGCTCCTTTAATGAAAAGATCCACTATCAGACTGCTTTTTTTCTTTCCAAAAGCACTTTTACAAAAAAGTTTACCAAACACTCTGCTGATTTATTTCACAGCCGCTTATTCTCACAACACAGCCGCTTATTCTCACAGCAGCTTTTTTTCAAAGCACAGCAATACCAAACCAGCCCTTAACTGTGACCACACAAACAGGAAGGGATGGAAATAGTATGGAAATGGGAGGCCAGACAATCCACCTCCCTCATCTGCTGCTGGTACAACACAACTATGATTCTCTCTCTCTCTCTCTCTCTCTCTCTCTCTCTCTCTCTCTCTCTCTCTCTCTCTAGATTTCCCACCTTAAACTTTTCATGTAAATTTCTATTTTTTTGGTATTTTCATAACCTCTGGCTGTTATTTATTTGGGATGAGGATCCTCTCCTGAGCTCAGGATGAGGATCCTCTTGACCAGCCCATCTGGGCAGTTCAAATTTAATTTAACGGCTCCAAATAAGAAACCTTTTAAAAGTTATAATAATTACAATCGTTAGATTAAATTTGAACGATCCAGATAAACTGATAAGGAGGATCCCCATCTTGAGCTCAGGAGAGGATCTTCTTCCATTTATTTGGGCTTTAAAACAAGGGGTGTGATATCCAAACACCCATTTTTACTTCTCTCACACATTTTTGATTTTCGGCCGTCGGATCGGATGAATTGAAGAAGATCAACGAACCGAAATTAACAAGGGGTGTGTGAGAAGTAAAAAGGGGTGTGTGGATAGCACACCCCTAAAACAAATATAATACACATTTTGCACTGGCAGCAGCCTTTAATTAGTTTTTATAATCTTTAGCAGCTTTTTCTTTTTTATGTCTTTAGTTTTTTGTCCTTCTTTATTTTAGTGGGTAATTATTGGAGAAATGTAGTTAATTTCCACCGGAGGTAGACGGAGTCATGTGGGTTAATAAGTAGGTTTAGAATTACAAATTGTGACTTAAATGAAGTTTATTTTTATTTTTTAACAATGATTGATTCCTTCGTCTTGGTTTTAAATTTATTTCTAGAAAATTCGTTTGATTTAGAAACTTTTTAGTCATCTATATGAATAAAACAGATTGACAGTTGGTCATGAGAATGTTCCTTGTTTATCATAACCGTCGATGGTTGGTCATGAGAATGCTCCTTGTTTATCATAACCGTTGATCTGTTCGACACTTAAGTAAGTTTGGGTTTCACCTTAAAACCAACGTTGAGCACTTTTAGCCGATGGGCTTCACACGTGAAGAAAGTTGGAGTTCCTCCATAAAACCAATTGGTAATATGGGGGAATTGCCCAACTCCTTATAAGCGATTGCATGGGTTGGTCCTTGACCGCTGTGGGACTTTGCCCTCACTTTCTCATAGACACATATGGATAGCTAAACAGACTTCAAATTGAATGATTTTTTTTAGTATAAAATCTTTAGATGATGATAAAGAGAATAGATAATTCTTACTATAACATTTATACGGCAGAATGATGTTGCGTTGTTATTGAAAGAGGAACGATTTTTTACGTGTAAGGAGCTAAGTATTGTCTTTTTTTTTTATTCGAGCAATATTCTAGTCTAATTTAAACTAGAAGGAAATGAAATTAAACTTAATGCTGTGGTGATGTAGCTAATTTGACTACGCTCGAATCTGCTAATACCAAAATGAAGCGTATCCCTTAAATAAGGATAACTTTTAAAAAGCACCAAATGCAAATAGGGCAGTCTTGGTTTTTCTGGCAAGACGGACAGACAAGGAGGCCCACTCTTTTGATTTCTTTAAGCTTGCTTCTTCGGACAAGGTATAGTATCCATCAAGCTAGGCATCAAAAGATCATGAAAAAAACATGAACAGAAGACTTTGCTGTGCTACCAATGCCATTGCCAATCGGATTGTCATATAACTTTGTCTTTACATTTTCGGTGGGGTGAGAGCTGCTTTCTTCTAAATAATGCAATCACAAGTGTGTGTGTGTGTACGCGCGCGTGTGTGGGTAACTAGTTCTTCTGTGGCAGCTAGTTAATCTGTCGAATCGGAGACGAAGATTTACGGTTGCTGCTATAGCTATGGAGCAGAATTCGTGGAATTACTGCTTTTAAGACCAGGTTAGTCGTTAAACATCAAGCTTTTATGTCATTACAGTGCTAATTATGTTCCTAATAGCGTCCGGAAAATCTTGCTCTTTTGGTCAGTGACGAAGCTACAGAGGCGCAAGGAGGTGCGGCCACAATTTTAATGGAGTAGGCTGTTTCTTTTGGTTTCAAGCACAAAAATCTGTTTTTCTATTTTGTTTTTTCTTATAGTTTTGGACTACGTTTCCAGCCGCAGACTTGAGCGTACCTAAGTTGGCTTGAGCAATTTATCCCCTATGCATTCAAGTCCGAATCTCCCACGCATAAGTTCAGATAAATTTAGTGTAGACTATCGCTCGAATTAGAAAACAAGAAAGTTTTTGGACCGAGTCTGATTCTTGCCAAACACTTCAAATTGATTTTGGGATTTCAATAGAGGAAATCCTTCTTCCTGTGTCAGTGATAGATAGATATAAAGCTGTTGACAAAATTTAGAGATAGGGGATGAGGGGCCGTTCTATCGGAGAGTTAGCCCTTTCTAATCGTCTAAGCGGGAAGGAAGTAGCTAATGGCTAATCCTGGGGTCTTGGTTCTTTCTTTCCGCCTTGTGTGGGAGAGTAAGGCTTCTACTATTGTAGTCACACCAAGCCTTATGGGTGGTTCGATAAAAAAAATCTTGTTCATTTTTCGGGTTTTCGTTTATTCATGTTGATTTCAGCAGAGTATTGATTTTGAAACATCCTTACAACCGGCATCAGAATGTTAAAAGTTACTTTCATGTGTTCCTTTTCAGCTTGAGGTTTCAAGCATTCAAAATGTATGTGCAAAGACAAACATACACAAGAAGAAATATTAGCTGCATCTGAATTAGCAGCAACAATCATATGTTTGATTACTCTCGTTAATTAGTTCGTAGCGTATCCATACCAAATACCCGAAATCAGCTTTGTAGAGGGGAGAGGAAAGCGAAAACCTAGTGACCGGAGACTATGAACAAGACTGGTTCAGAAAGACCGAAGCCATGGAACGGATACACTACAAGTACAGACCCTAACCCGTCTCAAGCAGGAGGGATCGATCGACAAGTGCAATGGCAAAGCTACGGAACATCATCCATGAGCGCGATTTCTTACGGTTTTGTAGCCACGGCTATCTTGGTTTCCATGTTTCTTATCATGGCCATCTTTGAACATTTGTTTAGGCCAAGTCCTAATCCCTTCTCCACACCTCAAGCTCTCCCTCGTGCTTCTCTAGAGTCTGCACATTTCGACAAGCATGGACGAATTAATCGACAAACTGTAAGTAATTTGTTTCTACTTCGTATGCATTTGCTCTCGAAAGAAAGCGATTACATGTACTAGTTTGAGCTCGCTGATCATAGTTTGTTCGTCGATGTTGCAGGTTTCGACCTTGTGTGCGCCGGATTTCTCAGTAGTGATGCCGGGAGAGCAGTGTCCGACCTACATTGCGCAACGGGCTCCTCTCCCGACGTGCTCCAGGGAAGGGGTGCATTGGCCTTCCCATGAACATAATAAATTTGTACTTCCTCCTTAGGATGATTGTAGAGGATGATACTTCCACCTAGGCATTGAATTATAAGTACTGAGAGAGGGTGTTTGTATATTAGTTTTACCAAATCATGATGTTTCTTCACCATATAATAATCAACAATTGACTACTTGGGGTTTAAAATTGTCAAAAATCAAATATTTCATGCTGTGTTTTGTTTTCCTTATCTGAAAGCGAACAAATTATATACGTAGTACACTGCCACGTGATGTCCCGTGTCAATGAAATAAGAGTAAATTATAGCAATGATCTCTTAACTTTAACTCAATTGGAGCAATGGTCCCTCAACTAAAAATCTATTACTATTGGTCCCTCAACTTTAATTCAACTAGAGAAATGGTCCCTCAATTTTAAGTCAATTGGAGCAATGGTCCCTCAAACTTTAACCCAATTGTAGCAATGGTCCTTCCAACATAACTCATTTTGACAAAATTTTGATGAAGTTGACTAAAATGATGATAGCTACACGTTTTGATTAGTTAAGGGACCCCAATTGTAGCAGTGGTCATTCCAACATAACTTATTTTGACAAAATTTTGACGAAATTGACAAAAAGGACCATAGCTACACATTTTTATGAGTTGAGGGACCAATGGTAATGGATTTTTAGTTGAGAGACCATTGCTCCAATTTGATTAAAGTTAAGAGACCATTTCTACAATTTACTCATGAAATAATGACAATGGACAAAAACTGACAGGTCCTTATTGCATTGACACAAGACATCACCATAGTAGTTTACCCGTGTCATATAAGTCCTCCATTTGAAAGTTGGTCCCTCTCGGGGGACCAAGATCCACTCTGGATATGTGTATGGAGCACGGGGACTAAAAGTTTCAAACCACTCAATTTCAATCATACGCTCCTTATTTACCGATTTTACTGGTCTACTTCACAAAAACCCAAAAACTTGAACGGCTCAGATCTCTCTCTCTCTTGAACGGTCTGAATCTCTTAATCCACGTGCTCCAAACACAGAATCGAAGTGGATTCATTCCAACTCTTTACATGCTTTTGTGTGCTTTTTTGTTTTCTTCAGATTTTTCAACCTTCAGTTTAGGAATAAACTTATGACAAATTATGATCTGCAATTTGTAAAATCGATCGGTCTTGAAGCTTAATTTGTGAAATCAAATTATTTTCAAGGAATGCAATGCAAAAAATGGATTCCCTTCCCTATTTGTTTACAAGGAAGACGACCATACCGCCTCGTTTTTCTGTTCCGGTAAATTCATCCAAATCCGGCCGCCATGCCCGGCAAGCCTGGTCACTACCGAAAGCCAACGCTTAGCTCACCCAGTCCAAATTTTACACCATACAATTTCCAAATGGCAGAACCCTGCCCTGTTGTAAACTTGTCAAGGTCAAAAAAAACCACATTGCAAAAACAAATGACATGAGAGGTGAGAAATGAAATATACAACAGCCACGGCAACTCTCCAGTACCGGATGCCCCCGCCTGTATCCTCGCATCTCCTCCGTTCATCCTCCCAGCACCAAGCATCGATACCATCTCTACTTTTTTTTTTACCAATTTTCTTTGACAAGCAGCGGAATCCGCTACTGTCCCTCCAACTCTTCTTCGTCAGGTAAAATTACAGTCAATAAAGAATATTTCACACGGAGTGATATCCTGCCCTTCTCAACCACTAGCCTTGCCCCAGAGACAACCCAATAACCTGGAGTCTCCTGTGGCCCTCTTACCATCTCTGTTGTGTCAACGAATTTCCGAAGCTTTGAGGCTTGGATAGGAACCGGAGGACCTCCAGGGTAAACGGCAGAGTTTATGTTCACATCTGCTGGCCGTGGAGGTGGCTTCTGAACTGTTGTAAAATGATGGCTGATTAGTGTTGATATGAGTCCGGACTTATGTGCCAAACCTGGTGATCCATCCCACTCAGGACGCTTTACAATTGCCGCGCTGAAAACAGTAGAGAAGCGGAGTCTCAAGAAGAGAATATTCTTTATTCCATAATTCTCAACCTGTAACTGGGCTCCAGTTACTATTGAATGATCCTCATCGGACTCCACAGGGGCAGTGCAGACATGGGAAAAGTTCTTCCACTGGACTTTCTCATAGTATTTACGATCATAGGGATCGCGACGAAAGTTTCCATTTGGATCATCTTCAAGTTGGAAGATTTTTGGAAGAGAGGAGAGGTGTTGTAAGTGAATGGCCAAACGGTTGCTTCTTTTGCCCTCTAGATACAGTCGCAGGCCAGTCACTGGCCTCTTTCCCACATCAACCTGATATCAACATATAACAAATAAGATTTCTGCCAGTAAGGAAACTATTTTTAAGCACGACAAGTACTCATGGAATTCCTCCTCTCTTTTTTCTGCTCATTAATCAAGCGGTTTAGTTAATGCAATGGAATTGTTGGTGCATCATATGAGAATGAATAGGAAAGCAGTAAATGACCATTCGAACAGATGCCGTCCATACAGCATGTTAATTTTTCCCATGTTAATGGATGAATGTCTCATTTGGTTCAAAGTTCCACATGATAAAAAACAAAAAAAAAGTTATAAACATAGAACATTTACAATTAAAACACTCATGCAACAAAATTTTACTTCTGCTAAATAAAAGGTAAAGGAGACACTTTACCAGACTGGTGTTCACGTAAAGTTTGGGCCCCATTAAACTAAACTGTAGAGATACATTGCTTTGTTGCTTCCGCTGTGGACCAAGGGGAAGGTCGCTAAAAACTGGTGCCCATTGCCTCGGCAGCTGAAACTCCAAAAACTGATGGAGTTCTTCAATTGGTGGTTTATCTGTAAGAATAGGAGCAGAATTAAAATTTCCGCATGTTAACTCCTGCCATGTTAATATATATATATATATATATATGTTTATGAAAAAATCATGTTGTCTAAGTTGATATTTTCTTCTCCTATAAGAGAAGAAAATATGGTGAAGAATAAGCAGCTCCCGAAGTAACTAAAGTAAATACAAATAAGCAGCTTTCAAAGGCACGCGCTCACAAACACACGCTGCCAAACTGTGAAATTAGACCGCGCATCCAAACAAGATTCCACTTGATCAATGATCCAGACCGACAATTTGGCAACCTAACAAACCAAACTATTTGGTTGAAATTTCAATAAGGCACTTACTATTGTTCAACATAGGAGCCTAATAGTAATATCTAAAGATATGACATGCACTTATGAGAATCAAGAATTTCAAAGCAGCAAATAGAAAATAAAATGCAAAAGTGACGCAAACAGGAAAATCTTTTACTTACATCGTAAATAAAGGTTTATGGCATGGCTCAAGAATCCACTCCCAGGGACTCCATTCAACAGAGTGGTAATTGGTATAAATGACATTGTGATCACATCAGGCTCCAACTGAACAGTTTGTAACCATTCATTATGTGATAGATTTCTCGTATCACTTCCACCTCTCCTCTTGCAAATGCTTACAATGTCCTGCAATTAAAGTAACTTAGAAACAAAAAACAGAATTGAAAAAGTAGTGATTTATTTTTTGATTTATATATCTGATAACCAACGAATTCAGTAAGACAATCAACAAGGTTTAGTAATTATACGCACCTCCTTGTGTGAATAAGTACTTGATGGACTAGTATCTGCAAACTGCAACCGCTGCTCCCTGATTTCAAACTGAAAAACAAGTGATTAGATAAGGAACTTTTTTTTCAACGGGAAAAGAGGATAAGTAACTTATTATGCATGTAGAAATTATAATACAGTAGAAATAAAGAAAAGCAGACTTAGAATAAATTCAAAAGAACAACTTTTTAACTTAATTCTTGTATTATCAGTACTAATAAGAAATTGTCCAGGGTTAAATTACAAGGAATGGACTACATATAAAGCCAATCCTTTGTTGAATAAAAGAATTATATAAGCAATTCAAAGTACAATCTCACAAATTCCTGCCAAACTAGTTCGCCACCTATGCTGGTCATACTAATGGTTCCCTATAACAACATTCAATCATTGGTTGGTCATACTCCCTTACAATGATGAAACTTCCATGATTATCATCCTTCACACCAAATGAAAACTTTAAGAAAATAAAAAAGTTTGCACGTCATAATCTATTTATGGATTCATCTGAAGCTTTTCTTTTCATATCATTCATTATGATCAACTCATGAATTTTGGAAAATCTAGGAAAGGATACATCCTTGGTATCCAGCCACCGTATACTTACTAGAAACTATAGCAAGATTCAAAATTACCCTGAGGAAAGGATGTTAACTTCTGACATTCAAAGACCTTGTAATCCATTTTTTTTAGAAACATGTCATTTTTAAGAATTAAGAACTAAAACTATTAAATGACATACCATAGACATGTTACGAACCTTGCCTTTCTTGTAACCTTGTTCCAAAGGCATACCAGACTGACCATTGGCGTCTAAAAACCTTTTATCTGCCATATCCTTTAGTTTTTTCTGTATATCAGCCGGTTGAAGAGTTGAAGAATGCTGCTGCTTCATATATATAACATCTTTCCCTCCCATCTTCACACCAACAACAATATGCGTTCCAAATGTCTCTATAAACCTAGAATGAACATGAGAACACGTTCCAGTTTTCAAAATTTTAATACAGTAGACATGGATATATATATATATACAGGAAGCATTTAAGGGAAGGGATCCCCATCTTTTTTATAAAAATGGGGATTAGTTGTGGGGTCCAAACAATATCGAATTTTAACGATCCGAACCGTCTATTTTTCAAGTTCCACCTCATGATCATCCTTGCAAAATATTAGCCAAATCGGAAATCTTTAAGACATCTAATTGGGTTCAAAAAAATTAACGAATACTTTGTTATTTAAGAAACAATGAAATTTTATCTTGATAATTAAATATGCAAATGATTTTGGATTGAATTGAATTTTTGCAAGGATGATCTATGAATTGAGACTTACAAACTAGACGGTTCGGATCGTTGAAGTTCGATGTGGAGTGGGCCCCACACTTAGTCCCCATTTTTTTGGAAAAAATGGGGATCCCTTTGCATAAAGGGATACATACATACACATATATTTATCATAACATGCCTTGCAGAAGACTAAATCCCATCTATTACAGCATTTTACTAATGCCATACAGATTAAACCAATAAAAGCATCAACATGAAAATTAGTTATTTCGCTAGAGAACCATGACGTCCAAGTATTGCAGAATTTACAGGAATATACAGAAGCATGAAACATACTTAAGGTCCACTGAATTTAAGGCAATTAATTATGGAAACAGCGTTTGAAAGAAGTATGCAACAATCAATTCCCTTCTTCAACGGGATTCAAGACTAAGATTAGTTGACGGAACGAGAATAATGTGTCCTGAAAAGGTGGAATAATGCCCGCGAGGGGGGTGGGGAATGCATACAAGGGACAGATCAAGAAAATTTCACAAAAATATAGAAAACTCACTTGCTACAGATTTAAAAAGGTAAATAAATATTTTGGACAAGCTTTGTGAACCATGGTTCTTACTCATTTCTTTTCTTCTTTTTCCCCCCATTTTGTAACTTCCACAATACAAGAAACATAGGTGCATGGCATAGGCAAACAACTAGCATATGAAGTACATTACAAAAACAAGCTTCCTATCAGAAGTTAATAGACTTTGTATGAAACTTCAAAGACCGAGCTTAGCATGTAGATCAACGCTAAAGTTATAATTTGACTAAAAACTCCAAAAACCTCTCACCTTGCTAATGCAGCAGGGTCCCACGATGATGGGACTGCTTTTTTAACATTCTCGTGCAGTACCATCTGAGATTTTTCTAGTGCAACAGAATAGAGAGTGATGGACACCCCATCAAAAGCAAGGGTCTTAGTGTTGGCTGCATCTTTCTGCCAACAACCTGAGAATTCAAACATAGAATTGAAGAGACCCGAGGGTATTTTTCCAGTCAAAGATATTTCCTGGTTGAACTGCTCTGACATCTGCAAGAGAGAAAAAAATTATAGAAAATTTAATTTCTCTCTACTACCACTCCAAATGCTTAAAGTAAAATCACAGTTGCAAAATAAGATTATACCAAAAGAACTTATATTTTACTGAAAACCCGGCCTCACATCCACCCAATCCCCATAACCGAACAATATGAAGCCTTGATCTTGCACTACGACATTTTCGTTTTCATCTTTTATTTTCTCGGGGGTGGGAGGAGTGGTAAACACACATTGAGCTATATCATTGTAGTGTTCATTTTCGAACTATTTATATTACTATAATGATCAGGTAATCATAAAACATTTTATACGAATAACATTTTTCGCTTGATGTCTTCCGATCCCAATGTGACTCTTACATGTCCTCCATTACTACTCTAGATTGCATCCAACTCCACGAATGTTTTAAAACAAGCCAAGCCGTGATAGCGGCGCATTTGAACATTAGAGTTTATATTACAAAACTTCAAGAAACGACATGCATACCAAAAAATTCAATCAATAAGAAAAACATGCGAGAATTGCGATTAAGAAAAACTGAAGATACCTGTTGGAAAGAGATAACATCGGACCTGAATCGTGTGCGCTCTCCTTTATCGCATTTAATCGATTTGGGAACATTTGGGATGGTAATCCCACCCGGAAGAACAACCTCGCGACCTCCACCGTCATCGATTTCAATCAATCGAGCAGTGTGAGACTCCCCTTTACAGTACTTGAGCCGTAAATCAATGGATATATCGTATCCACGCCCAATCGATGCAACTGCAATTTCAGCAGCTTCCGTAGCCGGAGCCTTAAGCGCCATTGCTCAGCGCATCGCTCTCATTCACCAAATCAAGAGCAAATGTCTGCATTACATACAAAATTCGAGTCTATACGTAAACAAAAATTCTAATTTAGAAATGATCTATCTGCAGAGACCATAAATTCAGCTGAAAATAAAGAAAAATGGAAATTTTTTTACAGAGAAACCAGATCGACGAGGATTCGATACATTTTATGAGCAGAAACAGAGAGGGAATCGAGGTGAAACGCCGTCGTTGCAGTCGGAATTCTTGCGAATTGCGCAATGCCAGTGCGAGATTGGGCTTCAAAGAGAGAAACCCTAGTCACAGAGTGAGAGAAATGTTCAACTGAATGAGTGAAAAGCACGGGAGAGAGAGAGAGAGAGAGAGAGAGAGTAAAAGTGAGAGTTGTGGGGTTTGACCGAATTTGAAAGATTTATTGACTCGTCGTCTCGGTCGGTCGTAGTCAAAGACAAGTGAGAACCAGAGAAAAAGAAAGTACTGGGAAGGATCAATATTTTTTTGTGTCCATTTTGTTAGATTAGTCATTAGCGAAGTTTGAACACACGTCGTTATGCAATAACTCAACATATTTCTACCACTGTGGTAAATGACCACTTACGAGTTATGAAGTTTTAGTTTTTTCATATTCGCTAAAATAATAAAACTGAGTCTGCTGAGCAGGCGATTTGGGCCATTGAAATTGGAGGAGGATTTTCTACCCTCCTATTCTTATCCCCTTCCATCCACTCCTCTCACACATTATTTTTTGTCTTATTATCTCTATAAAAAAAAATCAATATAAGATGTTGAAGTGGCTTAACCGTGACCGTTCAAATATGAGGCCTTGGAAGGGTAGAGAGATTAGGAGGGTAGAGAATTCTCTTCTTTTGAAATTTGATCTAACGGCTACAAACAGGGACCCTCTAAAAGTTATAATAATTGTAGCCGTTGGATCAAATTTCAACGACTTGGATCGCCTACTCAACAGGCTCAGTATATATGGATCCGGAGGGAATCCAATTCCTTGGTTATCAAGTCCCTTAAAAATGTGCACAATAAATAATGTGACAAATAATATAAGCTACGTAGTACTAGTTTGATACTGATGTGCTTTTATAAAAAGTGGGTATAAAAAAATCTGAGCTCAAAAATGTGTTTGGTAAACACTTAAAAACAACTTATTTTCACAGTTTTTTGGGAAAAAAAAAACTGAAAACGTGAAGCAGCAAAAATGAGATTTTTCTCACAGCACAACATAAACAATTTTTTTTTCAAAGCACATTAATACTAAACCAACCCGTAGTAGTTTTCATAAATAATAGTGTGCATATAATTATATTATTATTATTATTATTATTAGTTAACATCAGGAGCTAAATTTAACATAACTTGTATTGGTTTAATGGTTTGTGTTGCCTGGCAAATCCACCAAGCAAAAGGTCAATGAGCTTAAAAAAAATAAAGAAAACAAGTTTTAAAAAGAAAGGGTGAGATCTGATCATCTCACCAACTTCTCAAAAAAGAAAAATATAAAATCGAACCATTTTTCTACGGTCATACCCTACCTGCATATGTTTCCAAATCTGAAATGTACGTTTCACTTTTTTATCTGCATTCTGCACTGCACTCCAAAATTCCAACAGGTTAAAAATCTACCGACCTGTCTAAATTTTCAACTTACATGGTCTCTCATCCACAACTTGTCTCCCTCCACCACTTTCTTCTCACCTTCTACACCCCATCCCTTGTAGCTTGTACCTTCCGTGCTTCCGTTCCTTTGTCTTTATATATATACCTACTGCAAATTACCATCTACCTCCACTCCTCACTAGCTCCACTTTCAAACACACAAAAATGGGTGGATATTCCAAGATCAAAACCATGGGTACTAGTAGTAGTCGTCGCTCCCAAAACTCAAGATCCATAGACTTTTCAGATCTCCAATCATTTGCCGAAACGCAGATATCTACCCCAGAAAACCCCACCTCCTCAAAAGTCCAAGAAAAAACCAATCTCGATCTGCAGCAGGAGAAGAAAGACAACACAGCCCATGATTCTTCTGAGGAAGATGGTCAGATCAAAGGCAATGGTGGAGAGAGGTTTGGCACTCACGTGGAGCTGAAGAGGAATAGCTCAGTCTCTTCTTCTTCTGCTGCTGCTTCATCTGGCGGTTTAGGGTTAGGGTTTCAATCAGCAGTGAAAGGAGCATTCTCATCCATGAAAAGATCTTCTTCTGTGTCAGAGAGGTATTGCAGGATCCATGACCAGTCTGCAACTACAACTTTCATGACATCTTCCATTGATGGTGATGAGGAAGATGAAGATGAAGATCATCAAGCAACAAGATCTATCAAGAAAAAGCACAAGGGAGGCAAGATCCTTAAAGTATGTAAGCGCTTTTTTGGAATGTAGCTAGCTAGCTCGTAGATTTTATTGTTCCATGTGTAAAATTTATTTGTTTTTTGGTCAAAGAGTGAAATTTCATATAATATGCAGTTTTTACTACCTGTAGTAGCAGACAGATACACTCCCACTTATGCACTGAATTCTGTATCTTAATTTTGGTTGAGCAATGAGAATTGAGATATATTCACAAATTATCGTTTAAGTTATGACTTATTTGGAAGTTCTTTTATAATGATTGAACATGTTTTTTTGTGAAAATATTTGAAATTAATTTTTAGAAAAAACGTGAATTATGAAATAAAAAACAATTGCTTCATAGAAGAAGTATATAACTAGTGTTTATTCTAGGAAGCACTTTTATGTGTTTTTGAAATCCAAAAATATTTTTTCTAAAAGCACTTTCAATAATTTTAAAAGAATTTTCAAACAAACCTTGTTATCTTAACTCTCATGAACTTCATCCATTACTTTCATTGTACCATATATAAGAAGATCCAATGTACAAAATGTTTCCATCGAAAAAGAACTACACAATGTTGTTTCGAGCAACATCTGAGATGATGCTTCCAATTATTTACAATCTCATATTTGAAAGTCATTTTCACTTATCTTTTTTATTTCCTGCACATCTCCGTTTAATTTTTATTTTTTATTGAATTGAAGAATCAAAAGAGACTAAGCGATTAAAAATGAGTAGAGGTGTGCAATAGAAGAAGTGACAAAATAGATATGTGAAAATCATTGCCCTCTCTTATTACATAACGAGTGAGGTGGCCTTTGAGGCTTTTGACTCAAACCCAAAATAATGAGAGATGTATAGCGAGGACGGAGAAAGCAAACGACCACTCAAAAGATTTACAACTTAAGATTTACAACGAGGGTTAGTTGAGTTGGTAAGAATCGTCCTCTTTATTAGACTAAGATTAAAGTTTGAGTCTTACTGATGACAATGGCAATTTGTAAAAACCAAAGAAAGAACTAAGACCCTCTTTATAAGTTTTCAAAAAGACTTTGTGGTATATACCCTGATCTTGAAATGGTTTAGCATACCCTCCCTTAAACTTCTTCAGAGATACAAAGATAATAATCATGTTATTAAATCGAATGTTTTCTTCGATAGAATGAAAACATGCAAACAAAAAGTAAAAGACATAAAAACATGAATAATATCTTGTTGTATTGACGTTTATGAGATTCTAAAACTCTCACATTCACATTAAATAAAATAATACTGATAGTCTGATGCATTCATTGCATGAGCATGAGGTAGGGATCACATTACTCAACAGCCTTTTCAACTTTATGTGTTTGGAAAACATTAGATCAATGTCAACTTTAAGTGATGTTGCAATTTGCCAGCTGAAAAATAAATTGTGTCAATTTGTGAATTCATATAATATTTTGTTGCAACTGTGCAGTTAACAACTTGACTTTGTCTATTTTCTCGTTTAAAAAATTGTTCATACAGTCGTACGTGATTCTTTAAATAAAAATTATACTCTTATCATATTTTTTATATCATATTTGTACCGTATTTTTAATAGAGATGAGACTCATATGTATTGATAGCTCTTACCTCTATTTGAGAGATGATACAAATATAATATGAAAAATGTGGCAAGTGTAGCATTACTTTTCCTTAAACAAAAAGAGTATTTTAAAGTCGGAGATACAAGAGACAGCTGGAGCAATGGTCCTTGAATTTTTGCTCAATTAGGGGGTGTTTGTTTCCCCTCACTAAAGTTCACTGGACTAGACTAGACTAAAGATTAGTCCAGTCCCGTGTTTGTTTCCAGGCTGGACTAGTTTTAATGAGATTAGCGAGGACTAGCTTTCACTAACAACCTCACTAGCCGTTCTTAGCGTGTCCCCCAAAAAACCATTGGACTAGCTAAGAACTTCTTCGTCCTGCTCAAATCAACTCCCCGACCTCGATTTCGACAGCATAAGCTTCGGGTTCATCTCCGACGACGAACTCATCGACTTCTTCATCTCCGACGATGACCTCGTCGACTGGGTCATCTCCACCATCTTCTTCTCTTTTGCTACTTCGCTATTGCCATGGTTATGGCTTTGAAGCTACTGATTTTGGCTTTGCCGAAGGCTTGCCTCCTCATCGACAGGGTCAGCTCCTCATGACTGCTTCGCAATCTCAGTAAATCGATTTTTGTTCTGGGTTTTTGGGTTTTTTTTTGGTTTCTGAGTTTTTTTTTTGGGATTTACCCAATTGATTTTTGTTTTGAATTTCTGTAAATCGATTTACAGGTTTAATTGGTTACTGGAAGGCTTGCCTTTCTTTTTGGAATCTCTGAAGGCTTGGCGAATGGTTAACCAACAAATTCTCTTAATTAAACAAGAAAAGTAAGAGATTGATGCATTATTTGATGGAGAGAAAATGATGGAGAAGAGAAACGCGGAAGGGTAAAGGAAGGGGAAAGAGAATTTGCTTAGGTCCATTCATTTCCAAGACTTCACTGTCCTTTAATTATTAATTTTTGTTTAATTTTTAAGGCAAAAAGAAATTAAAAATGGCAAAAAAATATATAGTATGTGACTTAGTCCGACACTGCACCAAATGCTTCACTAAACTAGTTCAGCTTAGTTTAGTCTAAGCCAGTCCATCTTAGTCTCTAAAGCTAGTCCAGTCCGAGACAGTCATGTGCAACAAACGCACCCTTAGAGGTTTAGTCACTGATTTAAAAATTTGTGATTGTTGATTTTTTAACTTGTAATCGTATGGAGTAATGATTATTTTGGCTAACTCCGTTTAAACTTCGATCCATTTTTGTCCCATTTGAACCCTTTATGTTGGATATAAGTTCAAACGTAGTTAGCGAAAACGATCATTGCTCCACACTATAACAAGTTCAAGAACATGTACTTACAAATTCTTAATTCAGAGACCAAAACTTCAATTGTCTTCAAATTCAAGAACCATTGCTCTAATTTCTCTTGATATAAATATTCATTTCGAAGAATCACGTATTAAGCACATACAATTCTTTGATGAAAAAGAAAAGGATGAAGCTGGCACATTATAATTTTTTATATTTTTTGGTCAAGGTGAAAAGGTGATTCAAAATTTTGTTAGGTGGCAAATTGCAGTAGAGCACTCTACCTTGAGTTAAAGTGACATTCATGTATTTCCAACGTGGAAATTGGAAATAGTAATATTTGCATCTTGCCTTGTTTGGACCTTCTCATCCTTTCAATCATTGATGTTATTACGTGTCTAATTTTTTTTAATATTTTAATGAAGTTTTAATTGTTGGGTTAATGAATGCAAAAGAAAAAAATCTATGATTGAATAACTTCGGTCAAAATATATTAGGAATGTGTAATGATGTTATTGGACCAGGTGGGGTACTTGAATCGCGTCATCCACGATATTCTCACAACGATTGAGACTCTCAGGTACGTTGGTCACGTCCGACCCCACACTAGTCCCGTTAGCTAAATGATGGCATCGCAGATCAAGAGAATATGAAGGAAAAAACACGAGCTAAAATCTAAATAAAATAAATAACCAGATACAATTAAAGATACGCAACACTTAGTAACATAAGCTTCATGCAAAATCCATCCATTGTAAAAATTCATTAGATCCTTATATGCAAGATCTAGCTGTTAATTTTCCAAACCACTCAATGGTACG
The DNA here is from genome assembly GCA_035220775.1 of Malus fusca. NCBI lineage: Eukaryota > Viridiplantae > Streptophyta > Magnoliopsida > Rosales > Rosaceae > Malus > Malus fusca. The sequence goes on from CM069066.1 coordinate 31,574,933, forward strand.
CGCTATCGATCAAAAAACCCATAGCTTTTTAATTTCTTCTATTATGGAAAATAAAATCGTAGAAAAATCATGTGGATGATGAAGGTATATTGACAATTAATCTTCTGTACACTTCTATACAGTTAAATGCCTTTCAAAGTCGCCAATGGAAGATCCCTCCCTTCCCCTTGTGTTTTATGATTCCAAACGCAACCTGCCTATCACATGGTACTAACTTGTGGTACTTTCAAATACACACAGATATGAAGAAAGTGCTCGGGGTTCAGCAGGTTGTTTGCGACCCAAGAGAACGGTATCTCCAATTTCGGCTCAATACCTTGGATACGGACTAGCTTGATTTCGGCATCAACAAACTGGTTGCAAGACTCTGTTTGTTCACCTGACTTTTCTACTTCCTCTTCGGCCCTCGCATCTTCAGCGGAAACCTTTTGTTCATCCTCTTCAGCTACCGTCGGTGATTCTTCATTGATCAAGGATTTGTCAGGAAAATACTCTGGCAAAAGGCTCTTGATTGCATCATTTAGAGTGAAGCATCTACCTGTAGTGCAAGATCAATGAACTCAGTCAAAACTTAAGAGATTATAAACCCTAACATGATCTATCCGACATGCTCCGCGGTGCTAATTTAATCGATAAATTGACAAGGCCGCCAATACATTTACACCTTGAACTGATATAATAATGCATTCACTTATGTGAGACACGACAGCGGTTCCTGTTCGGACATCCTGGTCATTAAGTCTGCCGACTTCCAGGGGCCTGGTTGGGATTCAAGAACCAGCTTTGGGTCAAGCATAAAACAAAAATAGAAAACGAGATCTGATGTTTGTCTGTCTGTTTAACATGCGCACATGCATTTCCAAACCAGGAAAACTAAGAATATAAGATGTGGAAAGCAATTCCAAACCAGAAACAGTCATGGTGTATGGTGGAAGGAACTACGGTCCATGTAACTTCAGTACAAATTTTAATGCATTCGACAAGAAAGTAAATGAAAGACGTTCTTTGTATCTACACTGACCATATTAACAGGCAGCCAAGTCTACTTTGTCTTGATTCTAAAAATACTTTCCATAAATTTACTGTAAAATGAAAAGGGAAATAAAGAAACTTGAATTTACTACATGCACATATTCCTGAGGAAGGTTTATGAGAAATAAGAGCCGCCTCACCTCCTTTTCCTCCTGGTATTTCAACAGGCCGGTTAATGTAAGAGACTTTGTCCCAGCTATCAATCTGAGGTGCATCTTCTAAATCATCAAAATCCTCACTGACACTCCAAACATATAAGCGAACTGGAACTCGACCTAAGAATTCAATCATTTGAAAATTAATTACAACAATAAATGTGTACCTATATAATTTCAATTCAATTTCAAATGTAGGAAGCTCTTTCAAGGATTTTTCTTTCAATTTTAACAAGGACTGTCAGATAAATTCAGGGTAAAGGGTTACAACCTCTATATCTACTTTAAGTCTATACTTGAATAACACTAAGACGTACACCCTTTTCGCAGTTCTTAATACGTACTGCAAATTTGCAACCCCTTCTAGGCAACAACTAGGAGCCAGAATTGCTCCAAAACCCAGAACAATGTTTCAGTACTGCTCTCAGTCCCAGATAATCTACTAAACTTGGTCAGTGATGCAGAAGCAACTAGGAGGCCTTCAGGGCCAAGTGGGCCTGCAAGCCAACATGGCTTTGGTTCTTGTTACTTTTTTGTCATGGTTATTTCCTTGTATTTATCTATCTAGTTTGAAATTTATATTTTATTCAGTTTAGTAGATGATAGTTATGCTCTTAGTCTTTTTAAACAGTCCAGGTGGCAGTTATGTGAGTTTTTTAGTATTTTGGAGAGCTAAGATTAAATAGTAATTGAATTAATTAAGGGGTAGCATGCTAGGTTGTAGTATAGTACAAATACTCTCTTAACAGGCTCTGTATGCAGTTTGTTTAGAAATTCCAGATTATAGAGTTTCCCCTGGGTCTTAATGCCCTGGAAAATGTGAGCACACTAATCATGAAGACAAGCTAGAACATTAAATCTTCGCTCACCTGCCTTCACTTGTCCAGAAACATCAGTTTCACCCATATTTGGTCTGGATTTTGGAGCGCATAAATTCTTTGCTGCCCATTCTTCCCCAACTGTTCCAAGCTTAAGTTTAGAAGATACCCGGAAGTAGGCTTCCAAATTACCTACAAAAAATGTTTGGAGGAAGTCATTAAGCTAAGAAGGCTCGTTCATAAAAGGCACAGCCACAGCAAAAAATTAGAAATCAGACAATTAAGACCCAAATCAGATGAAGAAAAGGGAGAGAAGACGTATTAGCAGAATATGACCTTAAGAACTATGTGCATATATAAAAGTCTGAATGCAAGCATCGATCCCAAAACCAATGGGTGGAGAGGTGGCAGATCTATTAAGCACTTACTGCAAAACTTCCATCTCCAATGTGGGATATTCTCAACAAAATGATAGTGATAAAGAGTATCCCTATATAAAGTGTTTGATTATAGATAACATTTTTTACAAAATTTTATAGAAATTTTCTTCTACTATCACAAGTATATGTAGATCTTATAAGATTTTAATAGATGGGTAATCACCTATACTTGTTCAACTTAACTAAAATATGGGTAAATTTGACACTGGCTATGGAGTACTTTTTAGGAGAAGGAACCCAAAAAAATGTCGCAGATAACTCCTAAATCCTAATCATCAGCAATTAGCAGGTATACCATTTAAGACCGAACGCCAGAGCTCCACCTGATCTGGTTGAGACATGTTCATCACATTCTTACAGTTTCCATTGATTATATATGCAGCCTGCAGATGTCACAAATATCATTAGAAATGTTTTAAGGACATCTACATTGTCATACAAGACTTTCCAATGAAAAATTGTCACTTTGTCACTAGATCCCAAACTAAACAGTAAAAACAAATTGAGTCAAATATAATAATATGGCAGGGAAATAAACAGTTTTATAAAAAGACAATATGAAACTAACAAAACAGTCCCTGACCTCTTTCAAAGAATTAATAAAGCTCCACTTTACAGTATCGTCATCATCACAAGGAATCAATATGTTCCCCGGATATCCTCTAAAATGCACCTGCACAAATATCCAGAATTCACTTCTAATCTACAAATGTGAAACATAATATGAAAAGGAGATGGAGCAAGACACTAATAAAAAGATCATCAGAAAATATTGTTTGTCGATACCCAGAAATTCACTACAGCCACTGTACAGACTTGGATGCAAATGGCTAGAGAAATCAATGTAGACCCACATGGGAGCAAACCACAGGAATGACCACTCGACTAAACCCTTATTGGTAGATCATCCAAAAATATTCGTAACATTATTCAAGTTGTTGTGTACTTAGACGTCAAAAAATGAATGCTAAAAATACGTGTTCCATTGATACCCACCATTATATTGTCGTAAAAGTAAAACATTTTACATGGTCCAACCAAACTTATCCTTTACAAATAAATAATGGTTGGAAAGTATGTGAATCCTATAATCTAGTTTAGACCATTAACCTGATAGGCTGTTTGCTATACTAGTTTGTTTAAGCTAAGTTATAACCCTTAGAACAATACTGAGACAAAAAAGTCAGAGGATTACATATCACATAAATAACATCTTGTGAGTCTAGTTTAATTAATTGTGAGAACATGGGGGATAACTGTTGTGTCATGGTCGTAGTCTTGCTGATTTCAGCAACAACAAGGTGTTGCATGACAGTAATAGTGCCAGTGCTTAGTGGTGGTGACGATAAATACCAGTGGCAGAAACAGAGTAGCAATGGAGATGGCGGCAATGGGAAAATTAAAGTGGTGCAGTCGCAATGTTGGTGGCAACATGTAGCAGTGTAGCACCATTGATGGTGTTGATGTTGGCAGAAGAAGGTGATGGAAATGAAGATTTTCCAGGTTTGCTTTACAATTGGTTTGGTCCCAAATTCGTTCAAACACATTCCCACTACATTATGAAATTTTAAAACTGGTCCCGCAAAACACATCTAGCCAATTTTTTAGATTTCCCAACAGCCACCAAAACAAGAGAATAATTGATAATTCTTATCTATCGATTTTTAATTGAGTTAAAAAAAATACATAAATGACTCCAAGATGTTCGGCCTTAATATATTCTATTTCGGTACCAATGGCTCCATCATGTCCAAAATCATTTACCAAGAATAATTTCTGAAATAAACTTGGTGCACAAATGTGATTTCTGATAGCCAGCCATCTCCTTCTTCCATATATGAGAACCAAACATGGGTAGGATTTTTGTTCATAATTCTCTATTTTTGTTTTGTGACTAGTTGCCTCCTAAGTTTATATCTAAATTTCCCGAGAAACAAATGACAAGCTCATCAATTTTAAACATAGCGATGATAAAAGATAAACCAATAAGAACAAATATTTACCGTGAGATTCCAAGGTCTTTCTGGTTCCGCACATAGAAGATCAAACAGAACTCCTGTCGGTATATACCTGCAAGAAGCTCTTGCAACGTTACGAAAACAAATAAAACTAACACGAATCTAACAACCTATGAAAGCATCCAGCGCTATTAATTCACTCTTTCCTCCCTCAGTCACTTCAAAACACAAACTTCTTGCACGCCGCGAACATTAGACAGGCATGTGAGATCATATAAAGAACCAAAAGGGCATCAACAATTAGAGAAAAACCAAAAATCTAGTGCAAATTATATTGATAGTCACTAACATCAAAAATCAAATGGCAATCAATTATTAACACTTTGTTTTCTAATTTCTATACGAAAACCGGCAATTTAAGCATTGTAGCAAATCCGAATTTTCAAGTACAGAAAAAGAGGAAATTGGTGCATACCATTTCAAAGGTAAGCCTTTGTACTCGAACCAAATGGTGTCTAAGCGAGGAGGGAGTGCAGAGCTGAAGTAAGGTTTTAGAAGTGAGGCCAACAATGGCAGGTATCCAATCCGAGGAGCTAAGATCTGTTACAGAAAGAGCAACAATCAGAGTAAAATAGGAAGGGAATCGGGGGCATAATCGGAAATTTGGAAGATATATAGAGATATATATATACACACACACGTGTATGTACATAGAGGTTTAGTACCAGGGCAGGTGGGGGAGCAGGAAGAGTGGCGACGTCGGATTCATGGAGATGAATCTGCAGAGGAATTGCTCCGTCCCATACAAACCTCTGTGCTTCCATATCCATTCCTTTTCTTCCTTGGCACAATTCTCTCTCTCCCTCAAACGGTGTCGTTTTGGTTCAGTGGAAACTGAAAGACTGAGTTCTGCTCCAGAGAGAATGAAAGAAGACGAGGAGGAGGAGGAGGAGGAGGAGGAAATAAATATAATAAAAACGGTGTAGTTTTGGTCGGATTATAGCCTCAATTGGCGCCGTGTGCAGTGCGCAATTGCAGAAGGCGGCAGCGCTTGGTTGAGGTGCAGAGGTCTTCGCGAGGAAGAAGACGATGTGAAACTATTTCTTTTCTTTGTACCAGAACGACGCCGTATGTTAGACCAATAAAAAAAATGGAACGATGCCGTATTGTTTCGTGGGTTTATGCCGTTTAGTTGACACGCATACATCCCCTTGGTGATTTTTTTATTTTATTTTGGTTGGTTCTACGCTAAACTTCGTCTGTATTGTTGGGACGGAGTTTCGAACTTAGGTGTAGAGAGATGAGCGCAATGCTCGAGTATATATTAGCCAACTTGATTAAGCTCAAGTCTATTGGCATGACCATTTAATATATATTGTATTTAATTTAATCAAAATATATCGTCATAAGAGTCCGACTAACTTTTTCTTCAAGTAGACAGTCCCTTGTTGGCCCATAAAACACAAAAAGTAACTAGCAATAAAATCTAAGAGCAACTTCATCCCTAAAAAATGAGCTGGTCCAAAGTCCATTTAAATAGTAATTGACTGCTATGAATAGTAATTGGCCAAGTGCATCTTCACCCCTAAACCTAAATAAGCTAGTCCATTTTATTAAAATATTATTATAAAATAATTAAATAATAATAATTTTATTTTTAATTTCTGAATTTTTTTTTATTTATAAAAAAAATATAATTAATTTCTGACATTTTATTTATTTATTTATTTTAAAAGTTTTTTTATCGAAAAATCTGGACTGTTGATTTGAAAATCGAACGGTCCAGATTGTGCCACGTCACTACCGTTGGGTTTGAATTTCAAATTTTTTTTTACTGTTGGAAATCCAACAACCGAGGCTTAACCACGTGGCCCATGTCCTGCGCCCCTTTAGTGCGCCTCGGGTGCATGTTTCCCACGCGCCTAACGCAAAAAAATTTGTGTTGTCCACTGACGTCATGCTGGCGTCAGCATGATGCCATATAGGCCGGTTCCTACCTCAGCTCATTTTGGACCGGCCAAAAATTGACTTGGACTTTGAGCTGGCCTATTTTTAGGGGTGGAAGGGTTTTTTTGGGTGCCAGCCTATTTTTTTAGGCTTTGGGCTAGCCTAAGAGAGGGCTGGACTTGCTCTAATAGATAAACAAATAAGACAGATGAGTGAGAAAATAAGGCGGATGATGGCCTAGCATAGTAACATTCAAAAAGTCATAATTTTCGAGAAGAACAACCAATCCCTAATAAAACGGACCACATAAAAAATGTTTGTGGGTCGGTGAGTGAAAACAAATGTGTGTATGAAACTAAAAGTATTAATGCTTTCGTTCTATGTAAGTCATTTTTATTCTCGTACAAAAGAGAGAAATTTAGGGAAATCCGTAGAAACTCTCATTCAAGAGAAACCCAACAACAAGAATCTCTCTCTCTCCGCTATTTTTGGATTCTTCTTTTCATTGTTCAAAAAATATCACTCCCCAATTCAATCTTGTTCTTTCCCTCTTTTCTTTCAACCGCGCCTCCCCTCTTCCGTACAGAGTAAGCTCCAATTAAGCATATAGGAAACCTCTTTTTAAATAAAAATGATATAAATTTCTAAATTAATAAAAAAAAAACAAACAAACAAATATAATTATATTTTTTTCGAAATCGGATTTTGATGTTTTGATTGATTGCCGCCGTTGCAGATTCCGGGGGCTTTTCGTGACGGCGATTCAAGGTCGAGGGGAGGGGGTTGCAGTTGCAGAAACGCTGAGTTGATTATTACATTATAACTAATTTATATGATCAGTTCATACAACAATACGTACATGACATAATTTGACATGAAAAATGGCGGGTGAAATTGGCGGTAATGGTGGCGGTAGTTGCGGTGGTGATAGTGACGCACCGTCCTCCCCCAGAAACAGGGTCAAGTTCTTGTGCAGCCATGGTGGCAGAATCCTACCCAGGCCCGCCGACAGCCACCTCAAGTACGTCGGAGGGGAGACTCGCGTCGTCGCATTGTCTCGCAGCATTACGTTCGCAGGTGCACATTTTGTTAGTCTATTCCTCTTGAATTTCAGGGTGTATCGAACTTTCATGAAATTTGAATTCGGAACCTCCTCTGCTTTAACAAATTTACGAATTTTTTAAGAACATTACATTATCTACGTGACAGAGTTGATGAAAAAGGTGAGTACATTGTCTGATGGGGAGATGGTGCTGAAATACCAGCTAGTCACGGAAGATCTCGACGCCTTGGTCTCCGTCAAAAGCGACGAGGATCTAAAGCACATGCTCGACGAATATGATCGACAAGAGAGCGAAGGGAGCCCGAAGCTGCGAACATTCTTGTTCCCGTCCAAGCCAGTGGTGATCGAGAGTCCAACCCCGTCGTCGGAACACCAAATGCTGGAGCAGCGTTACATTGACGCCGTCAATGGAATCATTCGATCACCACCGAAAATGCAGCCCCAACAACTGCAGCAACAGCAGCAGAATGCTCCGACTGCCCCGATGATCATCGCAAGTAGCCCCATGGGCAGCCTCAGCATATCTTCGGCGTGTTCATCGCCCACATCAGTATCCCCAGAACAGCACGCGCTTGTGGGTGACATAACCATGGGAGGTCACCGGTTCTTGCTTACGCCTCCAATGCATAAAGTGCACAGCTCGCCGAGTATTTGCAGTGCATATCAAGGCCATGCTCAAGGGCGTCACCATCACCCTAATTACCACCAGAACCACCACCACCATGCGTACCAGTCTTCGCTTGGTGCAAGAGCACACCACCTAGGGATTAGGACACCACCTCCTTCGTCGCCAGTCAGGTCTGAGTCCGGGAGCGCACGGGGCTCGTTGATGGGCCCTACTGTTTCTACTGGGCATGCCCAAAATTCGATTCCTTACAACTACCCTACTGGTAGCAAAAACAATAGTCCTAGATCATCACTAAGACTAAGTGGCGGCGGCTGCGGTGGTGGATGAAGCAGCAAATGTGGACATTGTGACAATTGTCCGCCCTGAATGCTTGTAACACGAACATCAGCAGGGACGAGAGCCTCCCTCGAAGTCCCAGATAGTCTCTGTTGGTTTGTTACTATTGGTGTTGGTTTTTACTGCTGAATGCATATACGGTGCCTGTTCTTTTTTCGTGCGAATGAAAGAAATATTGCAAAGATAAAAGAGAAACTATCTATCAACAAGTATCAATACTGGAACAAGTACAGACATATGTAGAGGTTCAGTCAAGTTTACTGCTCATCTGCATTTAAATCAATCGATGCTTAAACAATTTGCGAGGGATCTAATCGCCCTATTGTTTTGTTATCGTTCTTCTCAAGTCCCCTAATTAATTTCAACTAACTAGTCCTTTGCCATCTAAAGGACATTGTTTCTCATTCTCCGTAAAACAAAAATGACACAGCAACCCCCGACACCACGATCCCATCCCAGCAAAATCATTCTTACATGCACATTCAATCTGAACAAAATAAGCAAGAATGGCACTTAACTTCTGTCCAACAGTCCTCCTCACTTGCTGTCGGTGAAATCTGCATCAATAACATCTCCGTCAGGTCCCTTGCCGGATGATGATTCTGAAGGCCCACCAGCTTCAGCACCAGGTGGAGTTGGCCCTGCACCAGCGCCAGGAGTGCCAGGCTGGTTGTAAAGTGACTGGCCAAGCTGCATCACTTCCTGGTTAAGGGCAGCGATGGCATCTTTTATGGCTTGAGTTGAACCCCCTGAGACTGTCTCCTTGAGCTCTCCAAGTTTTGCCTCGACCTTTGCTTTAACTTCAGCTGGAACCTTGTCTCCCAGCTCTTTCAGTTGCTTCTCTGTCTGGTAGACAACAGAATCAGCCTGGTTCTTTGTGTCGATGGCGTCTCTCTTCTCCTTGTCCTCCTGTGCAAACCTCTCGGCTTCACTAACCATCCTTTCCACCTGTACATTTGCAGACATTTCCCTCAATATAATTCAAGACTTAAAAATACAAACAAGTAGTTCCAAATCTAATATCACAAATCTGACAAATTTACAATTTGCTGGTCAGCTAACCTCGTCACTAGGCAAGGTACTGGCACCAGTAATGGTGATGTCTTGCTTCTTTCCTGTGCCCTTGTCCACAGCAGCAACAGATAGAATACCACTGGCATCAATGTCGAACTTGACTTCAATTTGAGGAACCCCTCGTGGAGCAGGAGGTATACCATCCAACCGGAAGCTCCCAAGAGACTTGTTATCTCTAACAAATTCTCTTTCCCCTTGAAGGACATTAATCTCGACACTTGTCTGCCCATCTGCAGCTGTTGAAAACACCTCCGACTTGGAGGTAGGTAGAGTTGTGTTTCTTGGGATGATCTTAGTCATGACACCACCAAGGGTCTCCAAACCCAATGACAGTGGTGTCACATCCAAAAGCACAATGTCACTGACATCTCCAGCTAATACACCAGCCTAGGATCAAGGAAAAAAAAGGTATCACAGGTCAGTACGACAATAACAACTGAAACTGTCCCATATAAAATAATAAACATAAAAATAAAATAAAAAACCAATAACTTCACAAAAATTGTCGTAACAATGGACATAGCACTGTAGAAAGAAATCATAGAGAACCACCTGAACTGCAGCTCCTAGGGCGACAACTTCATCAGGATTAACTGTAACATTTGGTTCCTTCCCTGTCACCTTCCTTACAAGCTCCTGTACAGCTGGTATACGTGTTGAACCACCAACAAGTATCACCTCATCTATATCTTTCCAGGCAAGCTTTGCATCCCTCAAGGAGTTTTCGACCGGTGTTCTAAGCCTAAAATATCAACAAAATGATAACGTTAATTTAGAATCAAATATTCCCTGGTTTCATAGAAGCAAAAATTATACCGCTAAATATAGAAACAAGAAAACATTCTACAACCCTAGACATCAAAGACGATATCTTGAAATTTGCAAGACGATTGTAAGACAAAGAGCTAGAATCAAATATGCATATATCCACAATCTCATAACAAGTTGAAACAAAATTCACACCTGTCAAGCAGATCTGAGCACAACTCCTCAAACTTTGCCCTTGTAAGGGTTGTCTCAATGTGCTTCGGCCCATCAGCAGTCGCAGTAATGAAAGGCAGACTGGAACAAAACAATCATCAGCAATAGAGCATTGTTAGAAAACAGCCCAGATAGATGATCACGGAGATTAGTCGATGGCTGAAAAATGCTTCGGACTAATGAAGGTTCTCAGATATTGGCAACATACATACCTAATGTTAGCCTGAGTCAAAGATGACAACTCCATCTTGGCTTTCTCGGCTGTCTCCGTCAGCCGCTGAAGAGCCTGTTTATCCTTCAACAGGTCTATTCCTTCATTACTTTTGAAGTCTGCAGCAAGCCAGTCAACAATCCTCTGCAAAATAGCAACATCATCAGAACCGTCTCATTTAGGCCTCTAAACTTAGCTCAAAAGAAACACAGTTTTTTAATATAAAAGGATTCAAATGAATGGTCATGGCATAATAAAAATTAAAAGAAATAGCAAATCCTAACCTTATCGAAATCATCACCACCCAAATGTGTATCTCCTGATGTAGATAGCACTTCAAACACACCATCACCAACCTCAAGTACTGTAATGGAAGGAGAGCAAGTTAGAAAAAGTTTATAAAATAGATCAAACAAAACACGCAAACCAACATCTGTATGGAGTATGGAAGTAATGGCTAGAGAACATATCCCAATAACAAACACTGTACCTGAGACATCAAAAGTACCACCTCCAAGGTCAAATACCAAGATAGTTTCACTGTTCTTCCTGTCAAAACCGTATGCTAAAGAAGCAGCAGTAGGTTCATTTATAATCCTAAGAACTTCCAACCCGGCAATGCGGCCAGCATCTTTTGTAGCAGTTCTTTGAGAATCATTGAAGTAAGCAGGCACAGTGACCACCGCTTTAGTAACTTTATCATTCAAAAACTTTGAAGCATCATCCACAAGCTTCCTCAACACCTACACCAGCAATAAAAGGAGATAAAGAATAAGACAATCAAAGCACTACATCGGTTTTAAAAGTTAACCAAACTCTGTTAGCTGAATCACACAAATAGTGCACTTCGGACAAGTAAAGACTTTTCAAAGACAATAACAAATCGTTTCCTTAAGACTGAAATTGGATCTTCATATCCGGTTATCTATTCACGCAATTTTCTAAGCACTGAAGCACAGTTGAGTCTAATTCTACTCAAAAGCTTCCTTCAATGCAAGTTCTACAATCTCCACAAACCACCACCAAAACAAAATTACCATTAACCTTATTCATTTCCCTTCATTTTGCCGTCGCCCGAACAGACCCGTACATAAATTTCGCAACACCCATCACCAAAACCGAAAAACAACACCGTGCAATTGTACGACCACCATTGACTTCCAACAAATAACATCAAAAATCATACTTTTAAACAAATTAAAACATAATAACACCACAAATTACTCTACGAACTTCACCCTCATTCAAATTTGTAAACTTTCAACATCCCATTGCCAAAAACAAAGAAGCAATAAAAAATAACCCAAAATGTCAGCAAAAAGTTATACCTGAGCTGAAATTTCTTCGGCAGCGAACTGCTTCCCGATAGCAGGGCAGTCAATCTTGACATTCCCATTCGCATCCCTTACAACTTTGTACGACACCTGCTTCGACTCCTCATCCACCTCAGACATAGTCCTTCCAATGAACCTCTTCACCGAGAAAAAGGTGTTCTCCGGATTCACGACGGCCTGTCGTTTGGCAATCTGACCAACAAGCCTATCCCCGTTTTTCGTATACGCCACCACGGACGGCGTCGTTCTCTGACCCTCAGCGTTGGTGACTATGGTGGGCTTTCCGCCCTCCATAGCCCCAACGGCCGAGTTCGTCGTCCCCAAATCGATTCCCACTACTTTCTCATTGACTATCCGGAGCGGTCCGACCCTTCTGATGCCGTTGGGTCTAAGGCTCACAAACGCCTTCAACGGCGTCGTCCTGCCCAGTCCCTGGCCAAAAAACGCCGTCCTCGGGGTTGTGAAATTGGGCACTGTGCTGAGGACATTGATTTGCGCGGAAGCCATTTGTGAGAGCTTTCACGTGAAATTTGGGTTTTTTACTGTGTGTACAGAAACCCTAATCCTTCCGCTGCGGATTGGGAGAAGGAGAAGAGCGAAGAGAGAGAGAGAGGCGAAGTGAAGTGAGGAGATAAGAGAAGTAGAAGAAGGGTTCTTTTCGCGGGGGGGAGTGAGAGAGAGAGAGAGTGAGGGTTAGGTGATGCCACGTGGATGGGTTCTGGAATGATCTACTGCCCGTGAGATTTTTGATTGGCGGGCAGGATTCCTGACCGTACGATTGCTAGCTCAAGGACTGCCCGGTGAAAGAATCGAGGTGGTTTTTTGGTGCCATTTCGCTACCGACTATTTGGAGGCGTAAAGTGGGCTCAACTTCAAGGTATGTGTGGCGCAATGCGCTTCTCTGATTTGTTTGGACTCGTTTGTTTTGAAAGCACTTTCTTTTTTGAAGAACTGAAAGCACTTTACTGAAAGAAAAAAAAAGCTTCAAAAGTTTTTTAAAAAGAGTTGGATTCTGTCACCTTCTATTTTCGTTCAATTTCAGTGCCTTTCTTTCTTGGCCAAGGATCTGTTGTACCGAAAGAGAGAACCTCACTAGAGATTCAAAGCAGAAATTTTGAAGAATTTTAAGAGATCCAGTATTAATTCCGACTATTTTAAAAGAAAGTTTGAAGAATTTTAAGAGATCAATGTAAGTCATCAAATTTGAGTGAATTTTCATACGAATTTTAAAGAAGTTTGTAGGACTTTTATCATGAATTTAAAAGATGAACTCTCGTGTATAGCAAATACGTGGCGCAAGAAGAGTTTTTTTTTTGGAGTTTTAACAAAACACTTCCAGTGCTGTTCATTTTTAACAAAAAACCACATTTTTACTTTTCACTGACACTATTCACTATACCTTTAAAAATGGTTTTTCGTTAAAAGATAAGTTTTTTTGGATTTTTCGTTAGTTTTTTTTTTTACCAGGTAAGTTAAAAAAATATATACTTATATAAGAGCAGTTCCACCGGAGGTGGAATAGCCCAGCACCCAGTCAAAAAATCAGGCTGGCACCCTGTCAATTCACTCCAGCCCGTGAAATCGACTGGCACCCAGCCCAAGCCAGTCCACAGGCCTGCCTAAAATCGACAGACCTTGGGACTGGCCTATCTGACGTCAGCGTGGCGTCGGAGGATAATCCGAGCACCGAGACAACGAGTGGTGAATCGCTCTGGAGCTCGTTTTGGAACTTGCGCTCGCGCTGGAGTGACCCGGAGTCCACGAGCTTGACGGCGACGTCTTGGCGGGTGTGTGGGATTGTGCCGAAGAACACGGACCCGGAGCCGCCTTGGCCGAATCGGTGCGTCGAAGAGAACGAGTCGGTCGCTCGGCGGAGGACGGAGTAGGAGTACCGGTGGGGGGCTTGGAGTTGGATTCCGGGGCAGTCAGCTTCCGGGTGATTTTTCGGAAGCAGACCAGGAGGAAGATGAGGAGAGAGAAGGCGGTGGTGGTAGAGGCGGCGGCGAGAGGGTGGGGGAAACGGCTGCTGATGTGGGGTTGATGCTGAGGACTAGCTGCGGGCGATGGCGATGGGGAGTGAAGGAATTGGCGCATCGTGGGGACCAAAACGACAGTCAGATGAGTTGAAGGAGGAAGAAGAAGAAAGTGTTTATAATAAAAAATAATAATATTTTAATAAAATTGACTAGGCTATTTTTTTTAGGGGTGGAGACGCATTGGCCTATTACTGTTCACTGGGGTATATTACTGTTCATTTGAGTGGATAAATGCGCTGGGTGCTGGCACAAAGTCCTTAGGGGTGGACTTGCTCTAAGGAAACATGTGCATGTAATTCGGTCCCTAAAAGTTCAAATTCCAAAATTACAGCCTACACTTTTTCGGCAAGCATAAATGCCTTGGTAGTAACTTTTCTGACCAAGTTAGGGCCACCCCAAACTCTTTGAAGCTCTTCAATCACCTATTGTGATAACAAATTTACACCTTGATCTTTAGCTGCATTGACTCCAGAGTAAGACCTTAACATCCTCACCACCCCTTCAAATGACGTCTCTCATTTGGCATTTCCAGTGGCGCAGGCCGACCTTCAGAACCCAAACCAACACTCTCAAATGGAAATGGAAGTGTCCTATACCCTTCCCACAAGTAGTCCATCTTCGGATCCCAAAACGTTTTACATGCTTCGCGAAAACGCTTCAATACATCGTCAAGTTCGGGGTCTGTTACGCTATCGTTGTAGCCCCATGCTACAATAACGCATCTTGGCTTACGCAAAACGCGCTTGACGACCAAGTAGAACTTTGGGAGGTCGAACCAGTGCACGGCCTCTGTTGCGGTCACCAAATGAACTGAGTTTTCACCCCCTATTAACTCAACCAAATCGTCGTCAGACATGGTCATCGGAGTGTGAACGTAACGAACTCGAGGATGTTAGAGTGCAAGCTTCAGTTGGGACTCACTCATATCAGTCCCTATTACTTGCTCATAATGCTCTCCAAGCTGCAGAAAGTAATGACACAGCACAAAATTTAGTACTCTTATTTTCTACAGGACACCGTTGTATGTGATTCATCGGTGTTTGAACTGAGACTTTCAAAATCTAGTCTTCCAATACACCGGTGCATTATGGAAGTTTCGGAAATTAAGAGAAAGTGCTCACAGAAAAAGCAGCTTGGCCATTGCCAGTGCCGACATCCCAAGCTAAAGAATGATTTGGTGTGAGAGCATCCAGCATGGAAAACTATTCCTTGGGATAAGTTGGCCTTCCTACCAAGTAAACCTCTGCGTGCTTGCAGAATATACCTTCCATTTTTTTACTTCTGTAATTTACGGCCCGATACGCGCCGGATACGTATGTTGTTAGATTAAATAATAGAAATATAGAGAATAATCCGAATAATGACTTTGAGGTACGACTTGAATCATTTCCTTAAAGTGTTATTTGCCCCCACTCGAATGAGTTTGCTAAAAGGTTCTTGGCAAATCACTTCCAGGATACAACAAAGTATGGAATATTCGATTAGCAAAACCGAATTGTATTCCCTTAGAAATAACTAGAAGAAATTGTATGAATGTGATGATGAGAGAAAAGAGAGCAAAGAAATTATGTAGACAACAAATTTCTAAATGAATCTCTTCTACTAATGTTACCAATATATATAGAGAGAATTGCACCTTTAGACATATCATTTGGTTTTGGGTGTGTCTTCTCACCATGAGATACAACTGAACATTGCAGCAATGTTTCTAATGAATATGTCTGATGCAAGAAGCGTTAAAAAGAATGCATATGTACAGGATGCATGATGCATTATGTCTTTTCGCTAATTACAAAAAGATGTACTGCTTCATTTCAAAGGGTTGGGTCGAATCCCATCCCATCCTGTCAAACATTGCTGGTGTCAAACATTGTTGGTGCACTGCACCAATATATATATATATAATAATTTATATATTTATTATTAAAATCTCTAACAATCCTTCCCAATTTCAATAATATATAATAAATGATATTACAATAATTCTCTCTTTATAATTATCACAAGCATACCAATACAATCATGCATACAATAAAGGTGTCTTTCGAATTAAACCTTTAATTAGTGTAAGTAATTCAAAGTTATAACGAATGCGATGGTGACCTAAGTTTAAACCAACTATTCTTATGTTAAAACCAAAATCACTACACACATGACTATGTCTTATTTCCTTAAAAAAATTCATGAACCAATTAAGCATTATTATGACCTTGTGCTTCATCCTGGTTTCATAAACATTTACAAGAGAAAACTCAACTCTTGGCAGAAGCGGCACCACTTCTTATGTTCATATAGGTGAGGTTCATTCCCATGTCCCTGCTACTATAGACATAACTACAAATAACCTCATTAAGAGATAAAACTCATCGTCCTAAACGTAGCAGTCTTGCACTGACCATCCTGGAATGAGCTATATAATAATTTTCAGTGCTTGCACAACCACTTAACAATAACTTGTTATTACCCATTAAACTTTTAAACTAGTGATGTTCTAGACAAAGTCGGGTTACCATTATTGGTGGCTAATTTTTAGTACAGGGTTTTAGCCTCATTCCACTAGATGTATTAACTACCAAAGCTCTTGAAAGTGCTTTCGTTAACGGATCCGCCAAGTTATTACTTGATTTAACATAAACAATATTAATAACTCCATCAGTTATTAATTGCTTGACATATTCATGTCTCAAGCTAATATGTTTAGATTTTCCATTGTATACCTTATTGTATGCTCTAAACAAAGTAGCCTCACTATCACAGTATAAAGAAATGGATGGCATTGGTTGTGGCCATAACTCTATTTCCAATAACAAATTTCTAATCCATTCCGCTTCTTTACATGCTGCTGCTAATGCTATAAATTCAGATTTCATAGTTGAATGTGCTATACATGTTTGCTTCTTCGAAGCCTAAGAAATTGCTCCTCCGGCAATTGTAAAAATCCACCATGATGTAGACTTATTATCATTAGCACTTGTTATCCAACTTGCATCTGAATATCCTTCAAGAACTGCTGGAAACTCAGAGTAAGTTATACTTAGGTTAATAGTTCTTTTAAGATAACAAAAAATTCTATTTATTGCTTTCCAATGAGCAGTACCTGGATGACTAGTGTATCTAGAAAGTTTGCTTACTGCAAATGCGATATCTGGCCTGGTAAAATGCATGGCATACATTAAACTTCCGATTACACTAGCATACTCAAGCTGTGCAACAGACCTACCAGAATTATTAAGCAAAGTTTCACTAGGGTCATAAGGGCTATTTGCTTCTTTTATTTGTAGATGCTTAAACTTAAGAAGCAATTTTTTTATATAACGTGACTGACACAAACCGTAACCCCCATTATGCTTCTTTACTTTAATTCCTAAGATAGTATCTACTTCATTCAAGTCCTTCATCTTGAATTTTGAATTTAGATATTCTTTAGTTTCAGATACACCTTTCATGTTTGTACAAAAGATTAGCAAGTCGTCGACATATAAACATATAACAACACCATAATCATTTGTGAATTTAGAGTATATGCATTTATCAGCACTGTTATGTCTAAATCCATATGATAAAATGACAAAATCAAACTTTTCATGCCATTGTTTTGGTGTTTGCTTCAATCCATATAATGACTTTACTAATTTACAAACCTTCTTTTCATTCCTAGAGAGAACAAACTTTTCTGGTTGTTCCATATAGACTTCATCTAAATCACCATTTAAAAATGTCGTTTTCACATCCATTTGATGCACATGCAAATTATATAAAGATGTCAATGCAAACAATATTCTAATTGATGTGAGCCTAGCTACTGGTGCATATGTATCAAAATAGTCTATTCTCTTTTTCTGCTTAAAACCTTTGGCAACTAGCCTGACTTTAAATGTCTAAATAGACCCGTTTGTATTGTATTTTCTTTTAAATACCCACTTACAACCTATTGCTTTTGATCCTTGGGGCAAGTCTACTAAAACTCATGTCTGATTAGATATTAATGATTCAAATTCATCATCTATAGCCTCTTTCCAAAAGGCTGCATCTCTTGAAGTCAATGCTTCGCTTAGACTTTTAGGATCATCCTCAACATTCAACAATATGGGTATTTTCTTAAGAATCTTTGTTCTATTTCCTTCGACTAAAAATACAATAGATTGAGATGAAATAAAATCAGAGCCTAGAGTCTTTTCTTTTCTTACCCTTTGGCTTTTCCTTGGTTCATTAACAGTTTCATACTGTTTTCTTTTCTCACCTTGAGAATGACTAGTAGACGGATTAGAGAAAGATGTTTGATCATTCTCTATTCCAGACACTAAGTAGTCATTATAGAATTTATTTTCTATAAATTCGACTCTAGACTCAACTATTGTGTTCGAGTCTAATTAAGCAACCTATATGCCTTTGAATTATCTGCATATCCTACAAATATGCTTTTAATTCCTCTTGGACCCAACTTGGATCTCTTAGGATCGAGTGCCTTATAAAAAGCTACACAACCCCATACTCTCAAATATGACAAATTTGGTTTTCTTCCTTTCCAAATTTCATATGGTGACACATGTGTCTTCATAGATATAATTTTATTGTGTATATGGCAAGCAGTAAACAATGCTTCACCCTATAAATATTTTGGAGTATTAGCATTAATCATCATAGAATTAATCATTTCAGTGAGTGTCCTATTTTTTCTTTCTGTCAAATCATTTTGTTGTGGTGTATAGGGTGCAGTTCTTTGATGTACAACACCATGCTCTTCACAAAAAATATCAAATTCATGTGAAAAATATTCACCACCTCTATCACTACGAAGACATTTAATTTTCCTTCCCTTTTGGTTTTCAACTTCAGCCTTATAGCGCTTAAAACACTCAAAAGCTTCATCTTTATTAGACAATAAATAAACATAAGTAAACTTAGAACAATCATCTATAAATATGATAAAATATCTTTTTCCTCCTCTTGTTAAAACATCATTAAATTCACATATGTCAGAATGTATTAAGTCTAATAAATTTGTATTTCTTTCGGTAGTTGGAAAAGGTTACTAGTCATTTTCGCTTGAATACATGTTTCACATTTATCAGTATAATCATCATTGCAAGCAATAAAACCAAGTGTGCGCATGTATTTTAAAGATCTAAAATTTATATGTGTTAAACGTAAATGTCATAAATGAGAGGAAGATTCAACAATATAAGCAGAAGAATTCACTTTATTATTAATACTTAGTTTGAACATCACATCACAAGAATACCCCTTCCCAACAAACATCCCATTTTTCGACATTATTAACTTGTCGGACTCTAGAACAGTATTTATACCGTTCTTACATAATAAATTTGCAGACACAAGATTCTTTCTAATTTCTGGAACATGTAGTACATTAAGCAACGTCAATTTCTTCCCAGAAGTAAATTGAAGTTCAACGGTTCCTTTTCTTAGAACTTTGGCGGAATTATGATTCCCCATTAAAACTTCTTGATTGTCCGTTGATGCTTCATATGTCTTGAATTGTGCCTTGTCATTGCACACATGTATAGTAGCCCCTGAGTCGAGCCACCAATCGGAGGATTTTATTACCGCTGCCATATTCAGTTTGGTAATCATGCTAATATGCATCATTGATACCATTACAACAATGTTATCAATTCCAGAGTTTTCCACCATATTTGCGTTATTGATCTTATTGACATATTCCTCACTTGCTTTTCTGTGTCTATAATCACGAATGTAATGACCTTTCTTTCCACAATGGTAGCATACACCATTTGCGTTCTTTTGATTGTTGTTGGAATTGGTCTTCTTAAACTTCCCTTTGTCAATTTTGACTTTGAAGTTCTTTTTATATTTGTTTCCTTCGACAATGTGAACTTTAGAGAAATCTTGATTTGCAAAATTCTTATCACGATTTCGAGTTTCCTCTTCAATTTGAATACCCTTTTGCAAATCCTCCAAGTTAATATTTTCCACCACGTGTAGAAGTTTCTTTCTATAGTTATTCCATGTTTGGGGTAATGTTTGAAGGAAATTTTGTGAAAAACATGTTCATTTGAATAACATCATATAGCATGCAATTAACAATTAAAGGCGGAATCATGCTTTCATGCATTCAAAAACAAAACATCAACCATGAAATTCAAAGCCTAGTAGATTGGTGAACCTTGACTCAACTTTTAAATCAACATTTATTAGTTGAGAAATATTTACTTTTGTAGATTCCTCTTTGCATATGCAAAGGATAATCACCCAAGAGATAGGGCATTCATTCCTTGCTTCTTAGCTCCATGGATTTGGTTGAAAGAATAGGATTCTCCAAGTTCCCAAAATAGAGAACCTCTAAAGATTCTACACCAAGGTTGGATTGGAGAGGAAATGAGTGACCTTGAGGAAGTAGAATTGCTAGACAATATCCCCCAAGGTGGTTGGCCTCTTAGAGAGAAATGGAAGCTTTGTGTTATCACCAATTTTCTCTAAAATCAACAACTTATGAATTTTAGGTTATAAAGTTCTTTATATAGTCACTTCTTTAAATGACCTAAAGAACCAAAAACCCTAATTCAACACTTAATGGATTTGGGCTTTTGGGCCTTTGTGAATCTTTATTCATTAAGTTGTCAAACAACTTAAGTCAATGGGCTTTGACGTTCGAAGCCCATTGGGCCTTAAGGTCCAAAACTATCCCGAGGTCTTTAACGAACTTATTCGTTTGATTAATTAACATATTAATTAATCATTGCCATAAATAATTAAACCATTTAATTATTCTTATTCATCTCCTTTGTTTCTTCAATCTCCACCTTACACGGTGTACGATACATTAGGTTCCTTTTAGCGAGGCAGTGGGCGATTAAAACCATTTTACATCGATTGTGAATTGAAACTTACTTTCAATTCTCCCTTTAGTGATTACACACGTTTAGGGCTTCCACAAACCATGAGTGACACCTAGCAGCATATCATGGCTACCCAAGCTAATCAGAAGAGGTAGAGAACCTATTCAGTTTAGGATTACAAATGCAATACGGTCTTTCTCTAATCTAATACTCTTGACCACATTGTTTGGTTTGATAGTTTATTTATTCATGTCTACTATCCAATGTGATTCGTTTGCTTATATGATTACCTTGAATGTGATTTGGAACGCATTCCCTAATCTCATTCATACTCTGGCCAGAGATTTTAATCATATCATAGAGTATTCTCCCTCAAACCATTTTGAAGGTTAAAGATCCCTTGTTGCACATTCACTTGTCTCCATGACTAAGTGGCTTAACCCCAATGATGTCGTGGACACCCCGATGGGGTGACTTTGACATAATCAAAGATCAAGGACTTAACCACAAGACAACAACTGTGATGCCTCAGGTCAAATGACTAATTTGCATTATCCCAACCATGAGTTCTCATGTGACATGAGTATGAGAACTCCTCGTTGATCGTGTTCAGTGGACTCATTCTCTATTGAGCACCTACGTACTTGTCTTGATGTCACACACACCAATGACTCGAGACTAGTCACTCTCCCTGAGAGAAGACATAGTACTTACTGATCTTATCGGACTGTCAATGCCCAATTGGCAATCCTATGATCAGGAATTTAGGATGCGTCTACGAAAGAATGGTCTCATTAATCTAACTTCATTAGATTGCATTCTCCCAATCACATATTCCTTAGACTTTATCGTTTAAGCATATAACATTTATATGAGATGGCTCAAACAATAATGTTTGCCCTTTTATATGTAAACTAGATTAGTTTAACATGTGAAATGTCCATAAAGTATCATCATATGATTGGCTTTAGGGCACATTTCCAACAATCTCCCACTTGCACTAGAGCCAATCAGCTTGGTCATCTGTTATGATTCCTCTTCTGTAGTCATTTCATAAATGGCTGAGTAGTAGGACTAGGCAATGGATATCTATATGTTATCCATAGAAGCAACCTTGAGAATATCGACGTCACCATTATACATGATTCCCAATCATGTGGTTCAGTCTCTCATATGAGTTCGGATCTTGATGAGACCTTGATTCCCTAGCTTGAGCTATCGCCCCATTAGTGTCATACACTTTCTGGTTGGAACCGAATAGAGAGTTCATAAATGAACTTTCCCATCCAAACAACATTGTTGTAAACTTCTATATGGCAATATATTTTGCATTCATAATGGAACACACTAAAGTCATTGCTTTAATGTTTCCATCCAAATATCTTTTTAGTCATAATAAAGAGATATCTGTTTATTTCTTCATTCATAATGACGAAATATCCAATGATGGATTAGATTCACAATCTAATACATTTACGCTTCCATTACGTTACTCTAATTCTTCCTCATTCTTCGAGGAACCTATCCTTTAGTATTTCTTAAATACTTAAGGACTCACTTGACTGTTGCCATGGTTCTGATCCTGGGCTTGCATTGATATCGCCTTGTACCTTTCTAGGTACAACTCATATCAATGTTTTTCATACAATATGAAATACGCAAATCACCTTTCTGCGTATGCATAAAGGATTCGATTTACGCATTATTTCTTTGGGAGTCAAAGGGTACGTTCCCTTTGAGAAGAGCTACCTCCTAGTCTCACTAGAGTTGTTCTTCTGATTGAAGTTTATCATCATATGAGAAACTTCCTAGCATCCTTTTTGTCTATTATTAGGGCATGATATAATCCAATTATATCCTAAAATCTATCATTATAGATTTCCATCCCATGTATATAGACTATGTCTCCCATATACATTCTATCGTTATAGAAAGTTTAAAGTCATAACTTTAACGAATGAAGTATTCTTTTCATTTCCAAAATTAATATATCATATATATATTCTAAATTTTAGGAACATGATTAACTCCCACTAATCTTTTGTAAACCTAGTAAACAAAAGATTCATTTACATCTATATAAGAAATCAAACAATTTTGATCTTTCTCTCATAAGACGCTTATGGCTCCCACTAGCTTGCTTAGATCCATGATGGTTGGATCTCTACAACTGACATGTTTTGTGATTCATAGTTTTAGACATATATTATTAGGACTATCTTAATAATGGTTTCGGAAACCTATATTATGTCCAAACATTGAATCAACATTTAGTTGTAGCTAGCTATCTTCGAATTAATTGAAACTAAGACTACGTCAAAAATGGTTCCTTCAAAGTCAACCATTCTCTTTGATTGTAGTCACCTTAAGCTACCAATTAGCTATGAAGGTTTCATTATTTCGAGTCAAATGGTACTTTACCATTTCCTTGAGTATATATTGTATATACACTCAATGTAGTCATAAAGTTCAAACCATTCAACTGAGACGGTTTAAAATTCTTTTTGACTACCTTGGAGCTTGTGGTATAGGAACTAGGTTGTTATATTTGTTGATTATCATCTTGTCTCTCAAAGAACCCATTCTTTTGAGTTCTATTCCTAGTTCATTTGCTCTGAGGCAAATCACATTGTAGGATTACAATGAACTACTCAACAAACAACATTTGTTGGTTGGTTTATAGAAGTGATATCCAAAGGTTAATTTAAGGATATCCACAATAATTTTTAAACAAATATTGCTTATTAGCACACAACCCCAAATCTTAACACAATTAAGATTTGTCTTTCTTTCCAACTACATCCTATGGAGTTATGAAAATTTTGGAAGATCTTCTAATTGACAATCATATTGTGTTAAAAGCATATATATCCTATATATGGGTAATTGATAATATCCAACGAACTAAATCTTATTCAAGTTCGTTCTTCTCCTAATGGAGAAAATCATTATCTTATGATGCTAATTTCCTTGATATCTTTCAAGGAAACTCATCTAAAGTGTTACCTTTCCTTGGATCAAATCTAAGGAGGTAAGTACTTTAGACGTCTTACTCATCAACTTACATTTCTTGAATTCTTTGAAACCTTTTGCAAAGTATTCGGACTTGTGTTTATTCATAATAAACTATAGTCCAACCGAGAGTGATCTTCGGTGAATGTCAAACAACATGAGTAGTATTATGTTGTAGACAAGTACCACTAACATCTAAGTGAATTAACCTCAACAACTTTGTGATTCTTTATTCTTTCCAAAAGAATAAAGATTCGAACATTTCGCCTCTATACAATTTTGACAAGAAGGTATTGGATCCGGATCTAACGATCCAAAGCATCCATCTATGACCAACTCGTAATTTATGTTTTAGAGGTATCACAACTCAGTTGGGATTAGTCACTATCTTGCAACCTTTTGGGTTTTAAGCATCATTATATTCTAAACAGTTAACGCTACCATATCATCTCTACTATAGAGACAATCAATTAGATTACTATAATCCAATCAGTGATTAATAAAGAACAATGTTTTGTCAAACAAAACATTCATCCATCTCTACTATAGTGACGGAATTAAGTTCCTTAAAATTGGAATGTAAAGACAATCTTTGGTTTTTCCAATTTCTTTGGTAGTTCATATGAGGAAGTTAGTACCATCTGCTTTCGCAGAGATCTATATTTTATTCACGTTCCGAATGTGAAGTACTTTCTCTTCTCCCATTAATCTTCTACTTCTTATTAGCCACACTTTTACAACGATTGTAAAACATAGTTACTAATACGGAATCAAGCATTCAAGTAGAAGAACCAACTGTTTTGAACTTATTCAAGAACAATTTACAACACCTTCGAAAGGTGTGTTCTTGACACTTGCAAGACATTTCTTGCAAATACCCCTTCCAATGTCCATCATTTCATAAAGAAAGTTTGTTCCCTTGGAGTTAATTTTATCTTCTTCATTTGACTTCTCCTTTGACTACAATAGTCATGGTCCCTAAACTCCCACTATTTCTCTTGAAACCTTTTTCAATTGTGTTATATACATCAAACATTTTGGAGAGTGTGTGGTTATTGTTCACTACATAGTTTACAATAAACTTAGTGAACCATTAGGATAGGGACATAAAGGTGAAGTCCTAGCTTAGTTTCCGTCTCGTTAAGTGGTTTATCACTTCAACACTCAATGATTCAAAATCATCATAAGTCCATGTTGATGGACTATTTTTGTCAACCAACCATTATGTTCTAAACATAATTACAAACTTTCAAGAGTTGTTCAAGGCAACTCTCATTTCTTCATACGTTCCTTTGTTCATATAACGAAGGAATAAGCATTGGTTGTTTGTGTTGTCCTCTTTATGATAGACATTTCTAACATGTTCTTCCAATGATACATTATCAATAGGAAGATTGTGAGGATGAGACTTCTTAGGTACATGCACAATCCATTTAAGACAATCTTTGGGATTGTGTTACCAAGTCCGGAAACTAAAACATTCGGCTTTTCTTTGTCAAGTTTTGGATAGCGTTTGCAAATATATATTGGTAAACAAATACATAACGAATATAAATTGATTGATTTTAAGCCATTTGATTCGGGTCTTTAAATCAAATAGCACCACCCACTATTTTTGGCAAATTCCATATCCCTCATTGGAATTCGAGAGTTTTTAGAGGAAACTCTTAGTAGGTTATGGGAGACTCACTATTACCAAGCCCACCTCACAATGATATGATGTTGGCTAGCATTAATAATAATGAGAGAGTACGCTTACTCATTTGCAACTAATGCAAGTACCCATCAATTTGGCCTCTAGAGAATGTTGCCTCACGATGATACGATGTCGGCGCCATTGCACTTAGTTAAGTTATTCCCACCATGCTTAGTTCGTGAAGGGGTTCAAGAATAGCCTCACGATGATACGATGTCGGCCATCCTCGTTGCCTACACTAACCTCATCATATGTTTATGGATTCCTCCTGAGTATAAGCATGCACTTTGTACTCCCCCATGATAGGGTGAAGCCGGTGTACAAGTCATAAACGATTGGATCCCACCACGGTGGAAGGCCACGAAAGAGTGTTCTAAGCACTCTCACGCTTATCAACTTAATAATGGTTTGGTTGAGGGTTTTAGGTCTCATCACATATAAATATTCATTTTAATCTTTATTAAAACAATTTTGGTCCTATTACAACTATTGGTCCATTTGATTCAATTTAGTTGTATATAATACTCCCACTATATTTATAAAACGGTTTTTAAAGCAAGAGTATATGATACTACTAACATAAGGTTTGCATTCATTTGATGGACTATATAGTTGCCTTAGGGCCTTAGGATGACTATGAACCTTTTGTTTAGATTCAACACGAGCCTAGTGTTGAATCTCGGACTAGGGATGGAGATTGATTTTAGTTACGCGTTTAATCACATTAAGGCGTGTTGTTCCTAGGGGCGTTGGACCCAACTACTTCATTTTCATGCATATCAAATAAAGCAAGAAAGAAGTACTTCAAAGTAAAAGAGAGCTTATGCTCTTTACAACATTTGCATAAAACAAATTACTTTAAAGTAAAGAAGAGCTTATGCTCTTTTACAACATTTGATCAAATCAAATTACAACCGAAATTAATCTACACATTCCCATGGTTCAAACAAATTTGAAACGGCCTTTCACATAGCTCAATTATCATAGGCTTAGGTTCATAATCACCCTTTAATTAATCAACACTTTAATTAATTAAATTGAATGCAACATTTTCATTTTGTTTTTGTATCCATAAAATTGATTTAAATGGAGCTAAATAAAATGAAAATCCAATTCTCATTTAAAGAGACAAAACAATTTTTGTTCCCTACTTAATTTGGGCCATCATGCAATAATCACAACCTTTTGGGCTATATTGCGAAACACAAACTTATGGGGTCACTTTGTAAAAACACAAAAGTCCACTACTTCATGTAATTACAACTAGAACCCAAAAATTTCAACAAATACAAAAAAAACTTCATTAAAGGAGCAAAACAATTTGTCCTTTAGCGTTTTTGGACCTTAACGTAAAAACGTAAACTTTTGGGCCAAAGTGCAAATACACAAAAGTATCAAAACTTTATGTAATTGAATAAAAGACCCAAAAATACCCTATTCTATTAGGGTGGCCGGCCATGATAGAAAAAATATGATTTTTACAAAGTTTTTGTAAGTGGGTTTTATTAGGTGAGGTAAAGATGAAATATTTTGAATTTATGTTAAACTTTTAAAAAAGTTTGTCTACCATTATAGCCATTAATTGAATTTATGTCAAACTTTTTAAAAAAGTTTGTCTACCATTAAAACCATTAATAATACTTTACAAATAATCATCACCCACTAAAATCACCCACTAAATTTAAACCAAAACTTTATGTAAAAACATAAAACATTTTGAATCAAAACTTCAAAACTTTTTGTTCTTGGCAAGAACTTCAAGAACATTGAAGAACACTCATGAAAACTCATAATAGCTCCATGAATGTTTTCACTCACCAAAACTCAAATTTTCATCACTCAAAAGAGGGTTAACATCCTAGGGTACTTAGGGGTTCCAAAAGTCACTTTAAAACCATTTTAACAAGACAAACATGAACCCAAAAAATCACCCTTTGGATTTGGCCGAATTTCCCAAAAAACATGGCACCAAATTTTAGCTCCAAAATTCATGCTCATATGAACTACATCTACAACATTTGAGATGGCAAATTTTCTAACAAAATTTACATTCAAAGAAACAAGAATAAAGCTTGTAACATATTACAACTTTTAAATAAAAAAACTATGAACTACAAAACCCAAAATGATTCACCAACTACTAGACCTAGGCTCTGATACCACTTGAAGGAAATTTTGTGAAAAACATGTTCATTTGAATAACATCATATAGCATGCAATTAACAATTAAAGGCGGAATCATGCTTTCATGCATTCAAAAACAAAACATCAACCATGAAATTCAAAGCCTAGTAGATTGGTGAACCTTGACTCAACTTTTAAATCAACATTTATTAGTTGAGAAATATTTACCTTTGTAGATTCCTCTTTGCATATGCAAAGGATAATCACCCAAGAGATAGGGCCTTCATTCCTTGCTTCTTAGCTCCATGGATTTGGTTGAAAGAATAGGATTCTCCAAGTTCCCAAAATAGAGAACCTCTAAAGATTCTACACCAAGGTTGGATTGGAGAGGAAATGAGTGACCTTGAGGAAGTAGAATTGCTAGACAATATCCCCCAAGGTGGTTGGCCTCTTAGAGAGAAATGGAAGCTTTGTGTTATCACCAATTTTCTCTAAAATCAACAACTTATGAATTTTAGGTTATAAAGTTCTTTATATAGTCACTTCTTTAAATGACCTAAAGAACCAAAAACCCTAATTCAACACTTAATGGATTTGGGCTTTTGGGCCTTTGTGAATCTTTATTCATTAAGTTGTCATACAACTTAAGTCAATGGGCTTTGACGTTCGAAGCCCATTGGGCCTTAAGGTCCAAAACTATCCCGAGGTCTTTAACAAACTTATTCGTTTGATTAATTAACATATTAATTAATTCTTGCCATAAATAATTAAACCATTTAATTATTCTTATTCATCTCCTTTGTTTCTTCAATCTCCACCTTACACGGTGTACGATACATTAGGTTCCTTTTAGCGAGGCAGTGGGCGATTAAAACCATTTTACATCGATTGTGAATTGAAACTTACTTTCAATTCTCCCTTTAGTGATTACACACGTTTAGGGCTTCCACAAACCATGAGTGACACCTAGCAGCATATCATGGCTACCCAAGCTAATCAGAAGAGGTAGAGAACCTATTCAGTTTAGGATTACAAATGCAATACGGTCTTTCTCTAATCTAATACTCTTGACCACATTGTTTGGTTTGATAGTTTATTTATTCATGTCTACTATCCAATGTGATTCGTTTGCTTATATGATTACCTTGAATGTGATTTGGAACGCATTCCCTAATCTCATTCATACTCTGGCCAGAGATTTTAATCATATCATAGAGTATTCTCCCTCAAACCATTTTGAAGGTTAGAGATCCCTTATTGCACATTCACTTGTCTCCATGACTAAGTGGCTTAACCCCAATGATGTCGTGGACACCCCGATGGGGTGACTTTGACATAATCAAAGATCAAGGACTTAACCACAAGACAACAACTGTGATGCCTCAGGTCAAAGGACTAATTTGCATTATCCCAACCATGAATTCTCATGTGACATGAGTATGAGAACTCCTCGTTGATCGTGTTCAGTTGACTCATTCTCTATTGAGCACCTACGTACTTGTCTTGATGTCACACACACCAATGACTCGAGACTAGTCACTCTCCCTGAGAGAAGACATAGTACGTACTGATCTTATCGGACTGTCAATGCCCAATTGGCAATCCTATGATCAGGAACGTTTAGGATGCGTCTACGAAAGAATGGTCTCATTAATCTAACTTCATTAGATTGCATTCTCCCAATCACATATTCCTTAGACTTTATCGTTTAAGCATATAACATTTATATGAGATGGCTCAAACAATAAAGTTTGCCCTTTTATATGTAAACTAGATTAGTTTAACATGTGAAATGTCCGTAAAGTATCATCATATGATTGGCTTTAGGGCACATTTCCAACAATTTTACCATAATAGCCCCAACTATCATAGGATCCGGAATAACTATTTTAAGTTCACGAAGCTTTGAGACCAAGACCAATAATTCATGAACTTGGTCTAGGATGAGTTTGTTATCAAACATAGTGAATTCATAATAATTGAACATTAAAAATTTATCAGTACCTCTTTTTTCCGTTGTGTACTTGTGTTCGAGTGTTTCCCAAATTTCTTTTGGAGATTGAATGTGTGCATACAGGTCATATAAACGATCAGATAATGTGCCCAAGATGTGTCCTCGACATACCAATTCATCTTCTTCACGCTTCTTCCGATCGGCAACTATATTGTCCAAGTCTTTGTCACTTGGTTCACAAATAGGCTCCAATTTCGGGTCCAACACATATATGACATTTAGAACAGTAAGCATGAAACGCATCTTGTCCTTCCATCGGGTGAAATTTGATCCATCAAATTTGTCTAACTTGTAGACATCTTGATTGATAATCTTCAAAACCATGTTATCAGATTTGTTATCCAAGACGAAAATAACACTTTAAGATTGTTAGATTAAATAATAGAAATATAGAGAATAATCCGAATAATGACTTTGAGGTACGACTTGAATCGTTTCCTTAAAGTGTTATTTGCCCCCACTCGAATGAGTTTGCTAAAAGGTTCTTGGTAAATCACTTACATGATACAACAAAGTATGAAATATTCGATTAGCAAAACCGAATTGTATTCCCTTAGAAATAACTAGAAGAAATTGTATGAATGTGATGAGGAGAGAAAAGAGAGCAAAGAAATTATGTAGACAACAAATTTCTGAATGAATCTCTTCTATTAATGTTACCAATATATATAGAGAGAATTGCACCTTTAGACATATCATTTGGTTTTGGGTGTGTCATCTCACCATGAGATACAACTGAACATTGCAGCAATGTTTCTAATGAATATGTCTAATGCAAGAAGCGTTAAAAGGAATGCATATGTACAGGATGCATGATGCATTATGTCTTTTCGCTAATTACAAAAAGATGTATTGCTTCATTTCAAAGGGTTGGGTCGAATCTCATCCCATCCTGTCAAACATTGCTGGTATCAAACATTGATGGTGCACTGCACCAATATATATATATATATATATATATAATAATTTATATATTTATTATTAAAATCTCTAACATATGTGAACGTATCCGTTGACCAGTTGGCCTCTGGATACGTCGTCGATACGCTTACTATATGCGAATCCGACTGTCTGGATACGTTTTTAGAGGACAAGTAGACTCTGGTGGGAGAGAGCTTCACCGTCGACCGTCGTCTGCAACTGTGTTGGTTGCGTTGTCTGCAACTGCAAGTGTGCTAGCTACTGGTGCTGGGTAACTGGGTTACGATTTGAACAATAGAAGGTAAGGAGAAGAAGCAATAGTATTTTGGGTACATGACCTGTCGGCTGCCCGTGCTGGGTTCCAATTTGAACAACGGAACAGGTAAGGAGAAGAAGCAATTGTATTTTGGGTGGGATCTGTTCAAAGAAGAACGGAGAGAAAGCTTTTTCTTTTGAAATGGATATGCTGAAGCAGCTGAACCAGTCTTTTTTTTTCTTTTGAATGTATGACTTTAGTCACTGAAACTTAATTTTTTTCATTTAAAACCCCATATAAGTTTTTTATTGAAACAAAACTTTACTAGATTTCACATCAGCAAATTAATTAATTATATTTGATTTTACATATTTATTTTGAATATCGTGGTACATATTGTAAATATTTTGTAATAATAAGTCAATTACTTCTATACTTGGCAGTTATTTTTAAATTTGGGTTTTATTTGAATGTTTATAACTACGTGAGTTTTTGTCTAGGAAATAAGAGTTGCAATGATCTATATCTAAAGAACCTTTTTTTTCTTCTTGAAAATGTGGCCAGCTAGTGGTTTAGCCCTAGTTTGGTACTGAGGTGATTATGAAAAAAGTGGTTATCAAAAAAAGTTGGAAGCTTTTTTATGTTTGGTAAACATTCAGCTTCAGCTTTTTTCATAGTTTTGGGTGAAAAAAAGCCAAAAAACACAAAGCTGAAAAACCCAGCTTTGAAAAACCAGTTTTTTTCACATCTGTTTTACATAAAAGTCTATCAAACACTATAATACTGTTTTTTTTTTCAAAAGCACTTTTACAAAAAAGTTTACCAAACACTCTGCTGCTTTATTTCACATTTGCTTATTCTCACAGCACAACAGAAACAGTTTTTTTTTTTCAAAGCACAGCAATACGAAACCAACCCTTAGTCACGATGATCCATCTTTTCGGAGCTTGAGAAGACTTACAGAGACATTTCAGCCTCCCCTAGCCACCAACATGTCATAGCGTAAAAAATCGAACCCAAAACGAATTGTGTGAAATATGGCCACACCTTGGTGGTGAGCCAGTCTTTTTTCTTTTCTTTTTTCTCTATTTTTTGGCTTTTCTCTCACTTAATTTGTTAGTATAATATAAATTATAATGGAGTCATTTTGGTTCTAGTCCCTAATCAACTTAATTGTTATATTGAAATCTTGTTTGTTTAAATATTTTGATCAAGGTCCTTAGCATCATTTAAGAGATTTAATTCATGCATTTATACATTTAATGTCCCACAAATTATGAAATCTAAACAAATTCAAATAATTTTTAAAAAATATAATAAATAGTTAAAAATCAATTTTAGAGTAATATTAGCGGGGGGAAATTTTGCCATAAACCAATTTACTGACCGAACCATACCGGTTGGCTTATAATGGTATGGTATAATTTTGACATTTTTTCATAATTGGTTGGCATTGTACCGAACCGACAATTAATGGCATGGCCTTGGTAATTAATTTTATATGCCGGCGGTATGCCATACCTACCAATATATATATATATATATATATATATATATATATATATATTTCTATTTAGATATTATAGGTATTTTTTACATGCTTGACTCCTCAGTTTTAGTGTTTAGAAAATAAATAACTCTTTAGTTTTAGTGTTTAAAAAATACATGCTTGACTTCTCCTACTTCTATAAATTAGAGTCTAATTGTCCATACTTTGTGTTGCAAGCCAATTGGAATTGGGGTGCAACGAAATTGATGGCATAGAAATCATGTGTGGCTCACTAATATACTTAATAACCACATGGGTCCCAAACTCCCATACGCGAAGCGACTTGTCATCGCTAGAAGCAACAAACCTACGGTTATTGTCCAAAAATGTAATCGTATTCACAGCACCCAAATGCTGATCATACTCTTGCAAACCTACAGTTATTATCCACACTTTTCTTATTTGCAAACCACCAGTTGTGCCATTTATCAACCGAACCAACCAATAATTTTGGCTTGACTGATTTTTGGCAATCGCAAGAAGACGGTTGGTTAGCGGTAATTGATTTTCGGTAATTATGTATATGTGGCTGGCAGGTGACACAAGGAATTTGGCACGGTTTGCTAACCGAACCCAGCCCTAAGTAATATTGTTCTTCACAAAAAGTATAGCAAAAAAGAAAAATAATAATAATAATGTACCCACACAATAATTAACATATTTTTTAAAATAACTATTGATATATTCTAAAATATAAAATAAATACATATAATTAGCATGGGTACATTTAGAAAAATTAAAAATGGTTACAAATAAATTAAAAAGATGGGTACAAAAACAAATAAAAGTTAAAAAATATGGGCACAAAAAGGAATTAATATATGGGTGCAAATTAAAAAAAGGGTTGCAAATTAAAAATGGGTACAAACTAAAAATAAAAGTGCATGATAAAAAAATTTAGCCATAAATATGAATATATCAAGTGTAACGTTTCTAACACTAAATGAATATATTTAGAAATAAAAATTATTTTATTATTGGAATGATTAATAACGTTTATTAAAATCTAAGGACCTTGATAAAAAATTGTAACATCCCACATTGACCAACGGAAAGGGAGTGATGTGCCTTATATGTACATGCCCACCTCCATATGGCACGAGGCCTTTTGGAAACTCACTGGCTTTAGATTTCATCGGAACTCTGAAATTAAGCGAGTTCGGCCTAGAGCAATCCTAGGATGGGTGACCCAATGAGAAATTCTCATCTGAGTTCCCAGAAACAAAACCGTGAGGAGTGGCCGGAGCCCAAAGCGGATAATATCGTGCTACGGCGGAGTCAAGACTTGGATGTGACAAAAATTGAAAAGGAATAAAGTTTTAATCAAAAATTTTCTATATATTATATGTGGTGGTGGCCTCATGTAAACGATAATATTATTTAGTTCTTTGCCCCAGCAGTCTATTTTTTCAACGGTTGGAAAGACTCACAAATACATTTTAGTCTTTCCTTAACCACCGTCGTGTAACTTATGAGCACCAAAAATCAAACTCATGACATACTATGTGAAATTCATTTCCAACTAATAGACCATCCGGTGATGGTTTAATATTATTTAGTTTCTATTTGTAATTATTGCGCACATCAATTTTGTTTTCTCGGATGACTTTGGCATTGCTTGGTTTTTTTTAATTTAATAACTAAATTGTAGATGTGCCAACATAAGTACATAACTGAAGGTTTGGGTCTAATAATATAAATTTGTACTTGAGTAATAAATTTGAATGTTTATTTTATAATATTTTAGGTATATTTATTTTTTTGTATATATTTATTCATGTCATATCGTGTTTTTGTTTTTTAAAATCTGATATATCTTCGTTGTGTCATGTTGTATCTCCGTGTCCATGTCATTACAATGTATTAGCCTTAAATAAGAGAGGACTAGCTCGAGTGAAACTATGTGGGTTTTAAACTTTTAATTTTATACATGCAGAAATTTACTGTAAATCATTCCTGATGGCTACTAGCTAGTACTGGTAATACTTTTCAAACTTCAAGACTTGCAATTTTCTCCAGTCGCCAAGAAAAAATGAATTATAATTGTTGTTGGAAAGCCAAGTCCAATTTGGCTTCGACTAATTAATGTTAATTATTAAAGGGACATTTGACAAAGACGTTTTGTTTTCAATTTTCATTTTGTTTAATAAAATTAAAAATAAAAAAACTCGTTTAATTACTATTTGTTTTTTCAATATTAAAAATTGAATTAGTTACTAAACGAATTTTCAAATTTTGGCAAAAATAAAAACTGAAATGTTATTAAACGGACCCGGTAAGTGAACTAAGTTGAAATTCTATAATAAACTAATTGGTAATATAATAAGTATCCAAATTAACTGTGAATCTTTCCTAGTAGCTAGTACTGGTAATACTTTTCAACTTCAAGACTTCCGATTTTCTCCGGCCCAAGGCCAAGAAAAATGAATTAAAATTGTCGTTGGAAGGCCAAGTCCAATTTGGTTTAGACTAATTAATATTAATTATTAAACTAAAAACAGAATATTAAAATTAGTTATCAAACATGAACATGCAAAGTCACTTCTTTCTTCGATGTAGAATTCATATTTTCAACATGCTCATTCACGTATAGCGAATTTTCAAACCTTACAGGTGGACAATACAAATCGGGTGACATGGAGCAAGTGTAGCCATTAGGCTTTACATACGAGACAACTTGCTCTGATATCATGAAGGAATTTGAGATTTCACCATAACACTAATTAACAATGAGGAATAATACAATTACTTATAAGCAAATACAACATTCTTTTTTTTCGTGTGTAAAGTTTATACTCTCAAAACTAAAGACTACACGAAAGCAAAGACAATTCTGTTTGAATAGTCTTAGGTTGGGGTTTATGGCCATGTACATTAATTAATTTGACTAATCAACACATGCTGAAGTTTGACATTAGAGTTAATTATGCTAGTGTCTCTTTTGCAGCACTCTTTCGATCTGTCTCCAGATTATGTACGACAAATTTCTATGTTCATAGTTTTGATTGTAGCTAGCTCAGAAAACATGCATGATTGAATATTCATTTTATGAGTTTTTTTTTAATAAACGATATTATCTACATTAAGGAGAAGGGGGTAAGCTTAATTTCACAACAGGCTAGCCATTAAAAAATGTATTAGAAGAGCGTTTCTGAAACTTAGGCTAAATTTGGGAAGCTCTTGAACATTGCCTATCCAAAAATAAATTCTTAGATCCATCACTGGTAGTAACTACCAATATTGTTAAATTGTCATGGAATGGCTTCAACCTGTCACAAATATATCGCAGCATAACTTTTCCAGCAAGCATATAAAAGCCTTACACCAGACCAGTTTAGAACCACCCCAGGCACTTTTCAGCTAACAAATCCACACCTTGTTCCTTGGCTGCAGTGACTACAGATCTACCTCAACATCTTCTAAAACATATCAAACGACAACTTCTTCAGAATGTCCAATGGCAACGGATTCCCCTCGCATCCGAAACCAACACTTTGAAATGGAAATGGAAGTGCCTTCTGACTATCAAACAAATACTGGATTTTTAGGGCTGGTTTGGTATTGCTGTGCTTTGAAAAAAAGCTGCTGTGAGAATAAGCGGCTGTGCTGTGAGAATAAGCGGCTGTGAAATAAATCAGTAGAGTGTTTGGTAAACTTTTTTGTAAAAGTGCTTTTGGAAAAAAAAGCAGTCTGATAGTGGGTCTTTTCATTAAAGAAGCACTGTAGCTCCGTGTACTTTGAAAAAAAAGCCAGTTTTCCAAAGCTGCAAATAGCAGCTTCAGCTTTTTCCTTTGATTTCAGCTTATTCTCATAGCATCTTCCAAAATAAGCATTTTTTTTTTCATTTTACCAAACACCTAAAACCCTCACAGCTTTTTTTCATGGGTGCTTTTTTTTTAAGCACCTCACTCCCAAACTAGGTCTTATTGTCCCGAAAGGGAAGGGTTGTGACAAGAAGTTGCTTCATAAACAGTGAAAAGACTAACAGTACGTGTTGAGAGTTGTCCCACATTGGTGAGGGACAAGGTTTGCTATGTGCTTATATGGTATTGGGCTACTTCCTATATTACCAATTGATTTTATGGTGGAACCCCAATTTCATCATGGTATCAGAGCAAGGTTGTCCACATGTGAAGCTCAACGGCCACACGTGCTATACGTCACCCAGTTGTTGTCCACGTGTAGACTTGACAATCCTCCACAAGTGCGGGGGCGTGTTGAGAGTTGTCCCACATGGCGTGTTGAGAGTTGTCCCACATTGGTGAGGGACAAGGTTTGCTATGTGTTTATATGGTCTTGAGCTACTCTCTATATTGCCAATTGGTTTTATGGTGGAACAATCCGCCACAAGTGCGGGGGCGTGTTGAGAGTTGTCCCACATGGCGTGTTGAGAGTTGTCCCACATTGGTGAGGGACAAGGTTTGCTATGTGCTTATATGGTCTTGGGCTACTCTCTATATTGCCAATTGGTTTTATGGTGGAACTCCAATTTCATCAGTACAACGACAATAAAAGTTACATATTGGCGGACACACGCTTGCATGTACAAGTGTGAAGGGAGCCTCAGAGTAGGCATGACTTCTACTAGGGTTGCCAGGTAAGTGACCATTCCTGGATTTTCCGACATGTCAATCTCCTCTGAATTCACTCCTTGGCCGGAGCCCAACTGAAATGGTGCAACAGATGACCCAACACGGGGGTAACCAAGTTAACACCAAGTTGAGCTCTGGGACATTCTCGCATGCTTGCTCGAAAGGGAAGTAGTCTAAAATTATGGCCTTTCGTGTCAACATCTTCCTCAAGGAGCCTTTCCGGTCGAAACTCATTTGGATTTTTCTAGAAAGCGGGGTCACGTGCTATAGCCCAAACATTAACATGAACATTCGAACCCTTGGGGACGTCGTAGCCACCAATCTTAACATCGGCCTGGGCCCTCAGTCGTTGTCCACGTGAGCACCATGTCATGTGTTAACAAAAGTTCCCACGGAAAGTTGAACGATGGATGAAAGTGTCTCATAATTCTCAAATTAGGTATTACATTGGGATGAAAAAAACTTGATGTGTAAAAGCTTGAAAACCACGATACATCATGATAGTAAAATAAGAATTACCCAAAACCAATATGTTGACATGATGAGAATTAAGCATATCATGCATATGAATCATTCCCAACATAACAAGACGTGGATTAGTCCAACTTATTAGGACTTTTTCCGTCCCTTTGCATCAATGTTAAAATTCTTCATTGTAGATACTAGAGTGGTTTGAAATACATGTCGGATGAAAACATTACAGCCTACACTTTTCCGGCAAGCATAAATGCCTTGGCAGTAACTTTTCTGACCAAGTTAGGGTCACCCCAAGCTCTTTGAAGCTCTTCAATCACCTCTTGTGATAACAAATCCACACCTTGATCTTTAGCTGTATTGAATGCAGAGGATGACCTGAACATCCTCATCACCCCTTCAAATGACATCTCCTTTGACATTTCCAGTGGCACAGGCTGACCTTCAGAACCCAAACCAACACTTTCAAATGGAAATGGAAGTGTCCTATACCCTTCCCACACGTACTCCGTCTTCGGGTCCCAAAAGGGTTTACTTGCTTCACGAAAATGCTTCAATAAATCGTCATGTTCGGGGTCTGTCACGATGCCATTGTAGCTCCAAACTGCAATTACGCCTCCTGGCTTACGCAAAACGCGCTTGACGACCGAGTAGAACTTTGGGAGGTCGAACCAGTGCACGGCCACTGCCACGGTCACCAAATCAACTGAGTTTTCACCCCCTATTAACTCAACCAAATCGTCGTCAGACATGGTCATCGGGGTGTGAACGTAACGAACTCGAGGATGTTGGAGTGCCAGCTTCAATTGGGACTCACTTATATCACTTCCTATTACTTGCTCATAATGCTCTCCAAGCTGCAAAAGTAAAAACACACACATCACAAAATTGAGTACTCTTATTTTCTACAGTGCACCGTTGTATGTGATTCATCGGTGTTGGATTTGAGTGTCAAAATCTAGTCGTCTAATACAGCGGTGCATTGTGGAATTTTTGGAAATTAAGAGGAGTACTAACAGAGAAAGCAGCTTGGCCATTGCCAGTGCCGACATCCCAAGCTAAGGAGTGATTTGGTGTGAGAGCGGCCAGCATGGAAAACCATTCCTTGGGATAAGTTGGCCTTGCTACCAAGTAAAGCTCTGCCTGCTTGTCGAATAAACCTGCCATTTCTTTTACTTCTGTAATTTTTAGCCGTCAATAAAAGAGGACTACCTAATGAGGAAGAGTG
The DNA here is from genome assembly GCA_035220775.1 of Malus fusca. NCBI lineage: Eukaryota > Viridiplantae > Streptophyta > Magnoliopsida > Rosales > Rosaceae > Malus > Malus fusca. The sequence continues at coordinate 31,613,633 of CM069066.1, forward strand.
AAATTACGTGGGTTTTAAACTTCTAATTTATACATGCAGAAGCTAGTACTGGTAACAATTTTCAACTTCAAGACTTCCAATTTTCTCCAGCCCAGGGCCCAGGCCAAGAAAAAATAATCAAATTGGTTGTTGGAAGCCAAATTCCAATTTGGTTTCCACTAATTAATCTTGACTATTAATACGACTTATGATAACTATTTTAAAATTTTGTTTAGAAAAAATACAAGCCAAAAATTCATTTGATAACTACTTTTAGTATACCGTTTTTTGTTTTCAGTATTGAAAATTAGAACTAGTTAGCGAATGAGTTTTTAATTCAAAAGAAATGACAACTTAAATAATTATCAAATGAGGACCCTCAATAAAAGAAGTTAAAATTCTATCATAAAACAAATTTAATAATATGAGAGTAACCCAATTAACTCTACATCTTTCCTAGTAGCTAGTACTGGTAATACTTTTCAACTTCAAGACTTCCATTTTCTCCGGTCTAAGGCCAAGTAAAAACGAATTAAAATTATTGTTGGAAAGCCAAGTCCAATTTGGTTTCGACTAATTTATTTTAATTACTAAATGGGGCTCTAAGTGAAGGAAGTTGAGGTTCATACTCAGGCACTTTAACGTATGACGAATTTTCAAGCTTAATACGTGAATAACACAAATCGATTGACGTGGAACACGTGTGTTTATTGGCTTCACACGCATGACAACACACTACTCTGATACTATTAAGGAAGTTGATGTTCCATTGTAAAATCAATTGGCAATATAGAGAATAATCTAATTACTTATAAACACATGCAAGATTCCTTCTTTCCTCGACTATGAGATTCATACTCCAACACTAAGTACTACTGGAATGCAAAGACAATTCTCTTCTCTTTGAATGGTCTAAGGTAAGGGTTTGTGGCCATGTATCCAAATTAATTTGACTAATCAATACAAGTTTGACATTAGAGTTACTTAAGCAAGTGTCTCTTTTGCAGCACTCTCTTGATCTATCTCCAGTTATGTACAACCAGTTTCTAAGTTCATAGTTCTGATTGTAGCTAGCTCAAAACTCATTCATGATCGAAGATTCGTATTATGGTTGTAGTTAGCTCATGCGTTTCTTTTAATTGGCCATAATGTTATGTTTGGACGAGGAACTTTCAAAAGCTCAAAGCATTTTAGACCCGATTTTTGAAAATGCATTAGAAGAGCATTTCTGGAACTTAGGCTAAATTTGGGAAGCTTTTGAATGTCGCCTACCAAAAATAAATTCCTAGAGCCGCCACTAGTAGTGACTAAAAATAGGGCTGTGATATTCACAAACCTCATTTTACTTCTCACACAGCTTTTTAATTTTCGGTCATCAGATCGGATGAATTGAAGAAGATCAACGGACATAAATTATCAAGGGATGTGTGAGAAGTAAAATGAGGTGTGTGGATAGCACACCCCTAAAAATATTGTTAAATTGTTATGTAATGGCTTGAAACTGTCACAAATACATCAGGCCAATTTAGAACCACCCTAAAACACTTTAGCTACCCTTTCAGCTAACAAATCCACACCTTATTCATTGGCTGTAGTGACTGCAAATCATAACCTCAACATCTTCTAAAACATATCAAACAACTTCTTGGGAATGTCCAGTTGCAACGGATTCCCCTCGCATCCGAACCAACACTTTGAAAAGCAAATGGAAGTGTCTTATGACTATCAAACATATACGGGATTTTTATTGTCCCAATAGGGAAGGGTTGTGAAAAGGAGTTGCTTCGTAATCGGATCACGTGCTAGAACAATAACAATACGAACGATAATAAAAATTACATATTCGCCGCCACTCGCTTGTACAAGTGTGAAGGGAGCCTCGGAGTAGGCACGACTTGTACTGGGGTTGCCATGTAAGTGACCATTCCTGGATTTTCTGACAAGTCAATCTCTTCTGGTTTTACCCCTTCGGGCGGAGCCCAACTGAAATGGTGCAACAGATGGCCCAGCATGGAGGTAACCAAGTTGATACCAAGTTGAGCTCCGGGACACACTCGCCTGCCTGCTCCAAATGGAAGTAGTCTAAAATCATGGCCTTTCATGTCAACATCTTCCTCTAAGAACCTTTCCGGTCGAAACTCATTTGGGTTTTTCCAGACAGCGGGGTCACGCGCTATAGCCCAAACATTAACATGAACATTCGAACCCTTGGGGATGTCGTAACCACCAATCTTGACATCGGCATTGGCTCGGTGGGGGAGCATTAGTGGTGTTGGAGGGTGCAACCGCAGTGCTTCCTTTGCTACACATTGTAGGTAAGGGAGGTTTGAGAAATCATTTTCTGTCATGACCCGTTCGTGCCCAATAACCCGATCTAGCTCCTCCTGAGCCTTTTGTTGCACCCTCGGGTTCTTAATCAGCTCAGCCATGGCCCATTCAACTGAAATTGCTGTGGTGTCTGTACCGGCAGTCATCATATCCTGAGCAAATCCCTTCATTAGTCTCGAATGTAAGAAAAGAATGCGCCATGATTATCTCAGAGTGATAACAATAGTTCCGTTCACTAATCAAAAGGAAGATGAAAGCATAAAAACAAGCGAACGAGTGCAAAACATACAAACGAGAGCAAAAATTAATCCCAACTTTTTAGCAACAAAGTAGGAAATTAAGAACATATTAATGTATACTTACCCAAAGAAGTCCAATAATAGTGTCCATACTTAGGTCATACTTGTCCTTCAAGGTAAACAATGCATCCACAAAGTGGCTCTTAGCAACGCCACCCTTGGAGCGTGCCAGAGCGTGTTCGTCCATGATTTCCTTGGTGAGTCTGTCTCTGTTTGCTCCGTGTCGAGCAAACGCCTCTTCATCAAACGGGCATGCCCAACGCAACCAAGAAATGTGCTCAGCCACCGCGAGCGATCCGCCTATCTTCACTCCGTTGGCAATAAGAGCTCTGAATCGTTTCCCTTGCTCATCAGTTATTTCATCAGAGCTGATGAAACGTTTCCCAAATGCTAGCCTTGTTATGTTGTTGAAAGCCACGTTTCCCAAATACTTCTTCACTGCCAAACTTTTCCCATGGTTTTCTGTAATATGGTGAATAAATCGTTAACAACAATCAGTTAATTGGTACAAGGACGAGTTTGCAATGCATTTACCGGAAAGGGAGCCCTTCCTCCTAATCCATATGTTCGGAATCCGGACTATTGAAATTTGATCCAACGGTTACAAACAGGGGTCTACTTTAAAAGTTATAATAACTTTAACCGTTGAATCAAATTTCAACGGCTTGGATTTAACCGTTGAATTAAATTTCAACAGTTCGAATCCCCGAACTTAATGGATTAATGGATTAAGATGAATGCATCTACATTTACCAAACACGTTTTTTATTTTATATTTAATTTGTACGATATCATTAATTGGAACTTAAAGAAGATATCAAGTCTTGAAAGATGATGTCCCGAATACCGTCGGGAGGGTCCTCAAATCAAACAAGACCAGTACTAACTGACAGGGCAAGATTTGCTATACAATGATCAATATTACCATTCCATTACTACCAATCTTTCAAAGTTGCGGGAGATTTTTCAATGGTCCGAACACGTGATCGATTGCCACATATCATTAAACAATTAGAGGAAGACACTTTAAAAAAACTTTCTTCTAATTATGTAATGACATGTGATATTCTACTTCATGATTTAGACACACTGAAAATATCACCAATGCTACCAAAAAAAAAAAAGTAAATTTAGGGATGTGCTATCCACGTATCTCTTTTTACTTCTCACATATCATTAAATTTTGACAATCGTATCAAATAATTAAAGAATATTAAAGGACAAAAATTAATAAAGAAGGTATAAGAAGTAAAAAAAAAAGTGTTTCAATACCACACTGGACCCTAAATTTATAATAGGTTGCGTAGTAGTCAAATGGTCTAAAATAAAAAATGAATATTATTTGGATTGAACATTCCATTCACATTTACTTTTCCATATTTTCCTAATTTTTGGGTACGGATCTTTCGTGCTATGCCAATTTTTTTGTGAAGTATGATTCTCGTCTTTTTTTTTTTTTTTTCTCTCCTTCATTGCTTTTCTATTTGAATGGTCACGGTTAAATCACGTCAATATTTTATATTTTATAGAAGAAAAAAAAATAAAATAAAGAATGTAAGAAGAGATAGATAAAAAAAAATGAAAAGATGAGAGAAGAGAATCCTACTTCATTTTTTGTCGACCAGTGGCATGTGTAATTTTGGTGAAAGGACGAGTTGGCAAGTGCATTTACCAAACACGTTTCTATTTTATATTTAATTAGTACGACATCATTGATTGGAACATAAAGAAGATATCAAGTAAGATGACGTACTGAACAAATTTGGAGGGTCCACGAACCAAACAAAACAATTACTAACTGACAGTGACAGGCCAATGTTTGCTATGTTCTATTAAAACCAATCTTTTAAAGTTACGAGAGATTTTATAAGAGAGCTGATTTTCACACACATTTTATAGTTTTTTCTACATTCTTCTTTGTTCCAGGTCATCGGATTGAATAAATCAAACGAAAACAACAGACATGATTAATCAGGGGTGTGTAGGAAGCTATAAAATATATGTGTTTATCATTTTCCCATTTTTTAATGTGTTCAAAACACGAAACATAATGCCATATATCATTAAACAATTAAAGAAAGACACTTAAAATATTTTTTTTCCAATTATATGATTACATGTAGTCTTGATTTGGTACTGAGGTGATTTTGAAAAAAATGTCTATAAAAAAAAGCTGGGAGCTTTTTTTATGTTTGGTAAATATTCAGCTTCAGCTTTTTTTCATAATTTTTGGTGAAAAAAAACCAAAAACACAAAGCTGTGAAAAACCAGTTTTTTTCACATCTGTTTTACATAAAAGTTAATCAAACACTATAATACTGTTTTTTTTCTTTTCAAAAGCATTTTTATAAAAAAATTTACCAAACAATCTCCTATTTTATTTCACAACTGTTTATTCTCACAGCACAATATAAACAATTTTTTTTCAAAGCGCATAAATACCAAATATGTTGTGAAAAATCTCTCAAATGCTACCAATCTTCACAAAAAAGTAATCATAGGTGGCATAGTAGTCAAAAGTCTAAAAAAAAGGAAATATTATTTGAATTTTTCTAAAATTGGCTTAGAAACCGGGAAGAACCCAATATACAGACATTGTCATGTGGTCCAGTTAAATATAACCACGTGTAATTAACAAAAGCTCTCTAAACCTATAATCAAACAACCAACTATAACCTTGCACCTATAACCAAACAGCCAATTTCTCCTTTACGCCCATGCCCCAGATCTCATCTCATCCCGTCCCTCTCACCGGTGTGTTTGGTCACGTGTTTAAAAGAAGTATCGCGTGTTTGGTTAGTGCTGGGAGAAACTTCAAAGGACAGGTGTTTTAAAATGATTCGACGACATAAGAAGTCAGTGAAATTTGATCCTCCCCGGTGAGGACCCAAATATTATCCTTAAGAAATTGGGTTCATACACACTTTTCTATATTTCGGAATGTTTTGGGTACGGACCTTTCGTGTTTTTGTCGTCCAGTGTGGCATGTGTAATTTTGGTGGCTCAATCAGAAGAGCAACTTCTACGGCACAACGGTCACGGTGGCGTTCAATCCAAAAAATACAAAGACACTCGGAAAAAAATTAACACGTATTCTTGTATTATTGACACGAAACGTTTAGTTCGGTGCCGCACGACTTTCAGTGTAGCACGGCTTCTTCACATGAATCAGGGGTTTTTCTATTTGTTGGTTGATTTGCAATTTTCTCCAAATTATTATAGTAAATATTACTTTTCTTAAGAAGATTATGCTTTCAATTAACTATTTCATAAAAAATAAAAAGTTAACTGATTCTTAATGAAAAGAAAGAAGTATCTACCAGGTTTGGTGCAGTGGTTGAAGATGGACTCGACCATAGCAGTGACTTCATCTTCTCTAATGGGTCTGAGATCCTCAAGCCTCTTTGCAGAGAAAAGCTCAAGAGTGCACACCTTCCTCACCTTCACGTAGTGGGGCCCATAGTCTGCCCAGATAAGATCCTGACCGTCCCTGCTAAACTTTGCGGTCGATCTGTTCCTGTGCCTGTCAGCCAGTTTCTGGTCATTCTCCTTGAGCACCTCCTTTGCAAGCTCTGTGTTGCTCACTACGACGTTCAGTGTGGATCCAATCCACACTGAGAAGATGGGCCCGTATTTCTCTGCCCACTCGGCGTAGCAGCGGAACCTCACCAGCTTTATCTGGTAGAGGTTTCCGACGACGGGCCATGGACGTGGACCGGGTGGGAGCTTGAATCTGAGCTGTTGGTAGAGCTTGTATGCAAGGAAGATGTAGATGATGATTGATGAAATGGGGAGAAGTAGTCCAGAAAGAGCCATGTTGGAGTTGAACCTTGAAAGGAGCTGAGGTATACATACATACATACATACATATATATGGAGTCATATTGTGTTGTGGAAGTGTGGATCGGATATTTTAGGTGGTGGGTATGGTACCTAACCCTTATGTGTGGCCTACAAGCCAACAACCCTTCCTCCCATCACTCCCAATTTTGCAAGAACCAATTAATATTAGAGTAATGCTATCAACATTAAATTTATAGATAAAATTTTACAAATTAAATGATATGAAAATTAATGATTGAATTATTACTTAAGCGTTGGTAAATGTGTTAATTCATATTTGTGACATATTGTTTAGTTTGTAAATTTTATCTCTTTAGCATTACCCTTAATATTAAGAGAATTCTATTAATCTTCTCATGCCATCTTCTCGGTTTTGGTTCTCATTTTTCAGTGTTGCTAAATAATTAAAAAAAAATCTATTTTCTAGATAGAAAATTAGACTCTAATTAAGTTTAGATTAATGTCTACAAGATTAAAACTTTAGGGGTATGTTATTCACACACTTCTTTTACTTTATACACATCATCTTTAACTTGCGGCTGTCGGATTAACTGAATTAATGAAGATCAACGGACATAAATGAATAAAGAATGTGTGAGAAGTAAAAAAGAGTGTATGAATAGCACATCACAAATAACCAATTTTGCAAGAACATATTAATTAATAGTAAGATAATGCTAGCAATCTTATCATGCTATCTTATCGGTTTTAGTTCTTATAGTGTTGCTTAATGACAAAAATACATCTATTTTTTAAATAGAATATTAGACTCTAATTCTCAAATAAGATGAAACTTAGATTAATGTCTATTTCAAGATTAAAACTTAAGAGACCATTTATTTAAACTAAATTTTGTAGATCATATGACGTGATTGTTGATAATTAGATTATTATTTAGATGTTAATTAACTTGCTTATTTACTATTAATAACACATCATATAATTTGCAAATTGACTCTGAAAATTGATCTATCTAGAATTATCTAAGGACTTGTTTGGATGTGCTTTTAAAATGACTAAAAGCGCTTTTAGAGAAAATATTTTTGAGTTCTAAAAGTACTTAAATTGCTTTCTGCAAGAAGCACCAATTATGTGCTTCTTCCAGAAAGCACTTTAAGTATTTTTTCAGGATTTACTTGCATTTTTACTAAGGATTGGTTCTAAAAATATTTTCACCAAAAGCGCTTTCTGTCATTTTAAAAATTATGTGCTTCTTGCAAAGAGCAATTTAAGTATTTTTTCAGGATTTACTTGCATTTTTACTAAGGATTGGTTATAAAAATATTTTCACCAAAAGCGCTTTCAGTCATTTTAAAAGTACATCAAAACGAGCTCTAAACTTTATTTAAGTCTCTTGAGTATTAAATGATATTGTATGTATTTTATGTGTCCGAAAAATTAATGTTTATGGAAATATTGTAGGATTTTAATACTCTTTCCAATAGATAAACTCGCATTAAATGTTGACATTTTGCATAAATAATTTATGATATCATTTTGCATAAATAATTTATGATATCATTTTGCATAAATAATTTATGATAAGTAATTTATGTAAGAAAATATTTACGCACAGACTTTTCGTTATAGTTAGGTATACCCAGGGTTTGATCGAGATCTCTAGTGGCGTACTGGAGTCGAAATCATTCCAATACATTGCACAAGCGCAAATGGATTCATAATCACTGAATCTGGATTGGAAGAGGGCCAGTGACACACCCCGTCCCGAAGGAGGGCATGATGGCCGTCACGTGAGAGTGACGTAACCATTTACACAGTTCGGAAGCTTTAAAAAAATACAATTACTAAGATGAAACACCCGAGGGTGAGTCCTACTTTTGTGAATTCTGTCAGAACACCATTGGATTTCCTCGTGGCCACAAAAGCTCTGCTATCTAGAACCTGGAGGGGCGCAAAACAAAATTGAGTGGGTCAGTAAAACAAAGTTTTTCGAAAACTTTTCATTTAAAACATTTCTAACCCCTCGCTGTAAAACCTGTATACTTTCCCAGAAAATAGCATAATAGCATAATACTTTTCATAAATCTCAAATCATCAATCTTTCTCAAAAACCAGAAAGTATGCCATGTTAAAAACTTTCAAAAACAGAATGAATGATGCATCAATGTAACAGGTGAAATGATGAATTAACCGGAGACCCTGCAGTTGGTCCTGTACGGTTAATTCTATAGCTCAACATCCAATCCAACCGGAGTCACCTCGGTGACCTGTACGACACTACACTGCAGATAAGTCGGAACTACCTGAAGTAGTCTGTACGACATGAATGGTGTAATAATACGCTCTAGTGCTTCTCTCATCAATCATCTGTGTACACAATCTAAGGTCACCTATCAGTCAGAACCCTCTCATGGTATGTTCGACATGTCGGAACCCTCACATGGTCTGTACGACATGCACCTACTTGGATCCAAGGTGAGCGTGCGGTGCGAGGTGAATAATATAAGCACTAACACCATGATTGCAGGTTATGAGCTATCAACATAATATACATCATCAATGCACATGAATAACATAAACTCACATGATACTCACATGTGCATCCACATCACCAATTCACATATATATATATATATGCATCAATTATCAATTCATATAACTCATATCATGCATGCATGGCATTTGAAAACGTATTTTCATTCAAACTCAATTTCTGGGAAACATAGCAATAGTATATAGGTATAAACAGAAATACTGCCCACTCACCTGGAGTTCGCCCTACAACTCCTTAGCACAACACATCAAGGCGTCATGACGATCGACGCCTAGAACAATAATCAAATCCAACCTCAGAATTCATATCGATAGAATATATAACTTATATAAAACACGTCACTACGTAGTTCAATCCGGAAGATCTGCAAATCCGATTTCCAATCCATAACTTCCAGAGGTCCACAATATACCTCTATGACAACATCCTAAAATTTCATTACCATCCAACGGTCGGATCTCTGTCAATTGTCAAAACCAAATGACGGTTAACATTCTATTTTATGAACTTACAACTCTAATTCCGGAAGATCCGGAAATCGGATTCCCAATCCGTAAGTTCCTATAATCCTCAAATATTACGTATTATAACGTATCAAAGTTTGGTGACGATCCGACGGTTGGATCGTCAATTCACATTTTCACCTAACCACGAATCGAAACGAACTTAGGTTCAATTACTCAATTTACGTCCATCAATTATCAAAACTGAACCTAGAGCATTAAACACATGCTAAGAATGAAATTGGCGGGTCACTGGCCATGCGCCGCCGCACGGGCCGCCGCGCGTGGCGGTTGGCCGCCCCGGCTCGCCGGAAAATCCAACTATTTCCAAAAATTACCAAAATTTGAAGATTTGAAGATCTCAATGAGTAGAGTAAACTTTATACCTGAGGCCAAGGCCAATTTGGCTTGGAAACACTTCAATTTCACCAAAACCGTGAAGAACCCTAGAATTTGGGTGTTTTCAATTCGACCTTCAAATCAATTCCGCCGTCCCAACCAATGCTTGGGCTTTGTTCCAGGTCCTAAAGGAATGCTAATGGTGTTAGTAATTGAAAAAAAACATTTCAAGATTTGAAGAATTTGAACAACAAAGTCGCGGCACCCGTGTGGGTGTTCTTCGCGAAATCACCACGAAATTTCATGATTTTTTGGGTGAAACATGAAGAGGGAAGGCCTAGGTGTTGATTGGAAGTGGTACCTTGATCCAATTTGTGAGAATCCGGTGAAAATCGCCGGAATTTGGGTGTGGGTGTCGCGGGTAAACGGGTTGGGGAAAAACCCGTTTTCTGATCTTCTCTCCTCCGCTTCTCGCCCTCTCTCCTTTCCTCATTTCCTTTGTTCCGATTGGTCGGCTTCTCCCTCTCTCAATCCCTCCTGATGCCTTCTTCTCTCTTGTCCCGATTGGGCATTTCTGCCCAATCTCCTTCATCTGTTTCTTCCTCTCACGCACACACACACACCAAAAACCTTCTTTCACTTATATTTATTTATTTTTATTTTCCTTACATCAAAGCCATCCATTTAATTCTTCATTAAATATGGGCCATCCACATTTTAATAATAAAATTTATAAAATGCCCAAACTTCAAACTTTAAAAATCTTTTTCGTTATAACTCCAAATAACGAACCGTCTGCGCCCACGCGTCCGTAGCGACGAGTACTACGATGATACGTCAAGAAAACAAATCTTAGATGGCACGACATGACGATTAACCTTGAATAATGCGCGTACCTCAAATGACATTTTTGTAAAATCCTTTATTAAAACTTTAAAAACTCTTAAAATCAGGGACGGGCTGTGACAGTCAGGCCTACCAACGTGCCCAAAAATTAAACCTAAAAGTTAAAAAAAAAAAAAGGTATATGCTGTTGTGGCCTATATTTAATAAAAAGGTGCGGCAAATGGAAGAAAAAAAGATGGGAGAATAGACTTGAGGAATTGTGTGTGTTAATTCCCCAGTCCTTGTGCCTTTATTTATAGTAATTAGGAGGAGGGAAACTTGCTCTCCAAGTAATACAAAGTATATTAGGAAAGATCTTCTAGATCCTAAAGGATTCATATTCTATCTCTACTTAGGATTTACACAATCACATATTGATCAGAACATATATCACAACACTCCTTGAGTGTGCAAATACTCAAGTAGATGGCGCATCAGATCTTCAGGCAAATGTTGAAGCAGTTGATGAAGTCATCTCGTCTAGTCGGCACAAGTAGCGAATGCAAGTCTCAAAACAAACGGAAGAATGCATGGGTAGTAAAACTCACAAAACCTTGCTATGGCAACCCCAATGTGGGAGAAAAACCCATAGGCTAATGAGAAAAGTGAGAAGTTGCATTAAGTCAAAACTATACGTCTTCTGGACGCAAGTAGAAGAGCTCACAAAGGTATGACCAGCCCAGGACAGGTGCCTCGTCAAAACCTAGTTAGGTAGCAAAAACCCAGTGGGAAAAATTCTCCTAATCGTAGGGAAAAATAGTACCTTAAAGTCAAGTGAATATACTTCTGGATACTCCCCATGAGTTTGAGAAAACTTCCAAATGAAACTACAAGCATCGCAAATGAGAAAGTTACGCATACCAATTCCTTGGACAAGCTTCTGGAATGTAGACCTCGGCAGTGACTCCGTGTAAAGGTCGGCAAGGTTGTAAGAGATCAGACTACTTGACTTCAATCTTTTGATGCTCATGCTGATGTAGACACAATATGTTTGGTGTTGACTTGTTGGATGTATCATCATCTGGTTGATACATACAACGTTGTTTTCATGGATCATTGTTGGGACTCAACGATGGATGAAAAAAGCAGGGAGTTTGAATATACTCAACAAGAATTCTTGACCATATCTCTCACGTGATGAGACATAGTGAGTCTTGGAACGATTTAAAGGTTTCGCAACAAAGGTCTATCTGGTTGACCTCCAAGATATTGCGGTGTTCCTTAATGGTAAAGACTTAACCATGTGGGAACGTACCTTGTGCGGTCAGACAGATGGTCTGATTCAGATTTCTGAGATGCATAGGGATAGATAAGCCCAAATCTGTAGGGGGTGTGATTTCTGAGATGCATAGGGATAGATAAGCCCAAATATGTAGTAACGAAAAAACGTCTTTAACACCAAATTTGGTGGTGGCGTGTAGGCGCAGTGCTGCTTTATGCCAAAAGATTATCAGCACATAAGATGTCTGATATAGTGCATTTGAGCTAAGTACAACAAACGCCCATGGTACTTAGATATGGTTGCCTCACGTTCCAATATGGAACCTTATGCTCCATACCCTCCGTAAAGGTCTCATTTGCATCTAGCATACAAATGATCAGGGTATACTCACACGTAACACCTTATGGGTCTAGTTCGAGTGGTGGACCAGAATACCATCAGAACTAGCTCAAAACTTCAGGTCGAGGTAATGTCGAGTTTTTCCAAGATCATTCATCTTAAAGTTCGACTTTATGTGCAGTTTAGTATTCTCAACTCTAGCAATTTCAGATTTTGTACACGCAAAGGCATATATCCCTAACTGATCAAATATTCACTTAGACGGGTATACCATATCCGCCCGGATAGTTCTGCATCAGCAAAGTGTAGACCTCTTGAGAACCGAGAAAATGTTTTTGTGGTCTATAACTATTTGAATCAGTACATGTAAGTCCTTTGGAAACTCCATGTAGGTTCGTATCATGATCCTAGAGATACTACAACCACGTTTGTAACACTGCAATCAATCACATGGCGTATGAGAGAAGCATTGCGCCACAAGGCGTCATATCGCACTATTTCATTCATCTCATTCGTCATAGATTGATTCTTCTAGTTGACCAATCAGTTCTACATTGACGCTGATCAAAGGAATACAATTCGTTATCGTCGCTTTTCATTTATGTCGGTAGTCACCATATAAATGAAACATCTCTATGATAATCTCATTCCAATTTCATATCTCATCCAAACTAGTATACATGGCCAAGAACTTCGGGTCTTGAGAGTAATCCGGATTTTATCTCATGAGATGAAAAGGATTGAGACAACGATCGAGTGGCGGATTCGTTCATGCCATGTTCCTCTACTTTTGAGGAGGTGAATCATCGAACTGAGTGATCTGCCACGCTTCTGGCGTAGGGCAGATTGATTTGCTAGCCGCCAATATACAAGGGTCGGCCACAATTGTGGCGTTCCTGTTTTCAGAACGAATGTCCATCGTACATGTGGTACACATCTTTGCAAGCACATTTGCAGTTGGTATATGTGATCTCGTAACTTTTGCTAGATCAGATGAAGTGTCTGGTTATACTCTGACGATCTAGATTGGGATCAAGATGAGACATAGTGGGGACGTCCACGATAATTCGCGTCGTTATTTAGGAACTTTGACGTTCTTATCTCCCCCTAACGACGAGAAGACTGTCTCATAAAAATGACAATCCGCAAAATGACGACATAGATTTCCATCCTTCCTTTAGGACCCTTTTTTTCTTTTGTACATAAGGGCGGCGCAAAATGGCATATAAACCACACAACCAAAGACGCGCATATGCGATATATCGGGTTCGTATCTAGTAACCAACTGACACGCGTTTTATAAGGTTGGGTCATGACGGGCCTTAGGCGGACCAACATGGTTGCTTGCAATATTGCATGGCCCCAAGCAGAGATCAGGAACTTTGGTACGTATGACCAATAGATCACACAATCATTTGAAGATGTTTAATGAATGCTTCTGCTAGGTCGTTATGGGTATGAACATGAGACTGGATGTTCAACTTCAAAACCCAACAAACATGCAATATCCATCGAAAGTTAAAGTTTTCGATGTAAAGTCTCCAACTTATCCAATCAAATAGATTTGATCAGATAATCAGGGTGATGAGCCCTGAGCTTGTTAATCTGAGCCACCAGTGTGGAGAATGCAGCTTGTGGGCAATAGCCACACGTGTGACAAACATCAACCAATACCATAAAATATCTAAATGGTCCGCATGGTGGTTGAATCAGCCCACAAATGTCCCCTTTGAATCATTTGTAGAAAGATAGAAGGTGTTAAGGTATGATACGCATCCAAGTATGATGTCTTTACTTCTTGTAAAAGGATGCCCAAAACGGCACATCACAGATCATCCTAGATATCCCAAACGTACATCCATAGCGAAAATTCCTTTGGAATCGCGGGCTTCTGGCCGACCACATAGTGGGCCTGAATGGGTGTAATCCACTCGTTAAGCGTTCCATCTTCTCTAGAATATTCATATGGCTATATTCATAGGAAGTGCAATATGGTAATATGCCAAGGAATTTTACTTCATCATCTATTTACTTGTAAGCCCGAGGTTTTTTGGTTCCCTTCTCTCTATACAAAATAAATAAGTTTTTTCCGTGTCTAAATTATTAAGTTTGAAGTGCTTTTCTAGGTATAATTTTATCGAAGTCTTACGTGTGAAACGAAATAATTTTTCTTATATGAAGCTAGGGTACATTTTTAAGGTCGCCCCAAGCTTCACAAGTCTTAGGACCGACCCTGTCTATTGACCTATAATGTTATATTTGGACGAGGGACTTTCAAAAGCTCATAGCATTTTAAACTCGATTTTTGAAAATGCATTAGAAGAGCATTTCTGGAACTTAGGCTAAATTTGGGAAGCTTTTAAACATCGCCAACCCAAAAATAAATTCCTGAATTTGCCGTTGGTAGTAACTAACAATATTATAAAAACACTTTGAAAAGGAAATGGAAGTGTCTTTATGACTATCATGACACATACGGGATTTTTATTGTCCCAAAATAGGGAAGGGTAGCGAAAAGAAGTTGCTTCGTAATCGGATCAAGTGCCAGAACAATAACAATACGAATGATAATAAAAATTACATATTCGCGGCCACACGCTTGTACAAGTGTGAAGGGAGCCTCGGAGTAGGCACTACTTGTACTGGGGTTGCCATGTAAGTGACTATCCCTGGATTTTCCGACAAGTCAATCTCCTCTGGTTTCTCCCCTTCAGGAGGAGCCCAACTGAAATGGTGCAACAGATGACCCAACATGGAGGCAACCAAGTTGATACCAAGTTGAGCTCCGGGACATACTCGCCTGCCTGCTCCAAATGGAAGTAGTCTAAAATCATGGCCTTTCATGTCAACATCTTCCTCTAGGAACCTTTCAGGTCGAAATTCATTTGGGTTTTTCCAGACAGCGGGATCACGCGCTATAGCCCAAACATTCACATGAACAGTCGAACCCTTGGGGATGTCGTAGCCACCAATCTTGACATCGGCATTGGCTCGGTGGGGGAGCATTAGTGGTGTTGGAGGGTGCAACCGCAGTGCTTCCTTCGCTACACATTGTAGGTAAGGGAGGTTTGAGAAATCATTTTCTGTCATGACCCGTTCGTGCCCAATAACCCGATCTAGCTCCTCTTGAGCCTTTTGTTGCACCCTCGGGTTCTTAATCAGCTCAGCCATAGCCCATTCAACTGAAATTGCTGTGGTGTCTGTACCGGCAGCCATCATATCCTGACCAAATCGCTTCATTAGTTTCGAATGTAAAGAAAGAATGCTCAATGACTATATCAGAGTGATAATAATAGTTTCGTTAACTAATCAAAAGGAAAAAGGATAAAAACAAGCGAACGATCAAGTGCACACATACAAACGTAACTGAGAATTAGTCGCCACTTTTTAGCAACAAAATAGGAAATTAAGAACGTATCAATGAATACTTACCCAAAGAAGTCCAATAACAGTGTCCATACTAAGGTCATACTTGTCCTTCAAGGTAAACAATGCATCCACAAAGTGGCTCTTGGCAACGCCGCCCTTGGAGCGTGCCAGAGTGTGTTCGTCCATGATTTCCTTGGTGAGTTTGTCTCTGTTTGCTCCGTGTCGAGCAAACGCCTCTTCGTCAAACGGGCATGCCCAACGCAACCAAGAAATGTGCTCAGCCACCGAGAGCGATCCACTTATTTTCACCCCGTTGGCCATAAGAGCTCTGAATCGTTTCCCTTGCTCATCAGTTATTTCATCAGAGCTGATGAAACGTTTCCCAAATGCTAGCCTTGTTATGTTGTTGAAAGCCACGTTGCCCAAATACTTCTTCACTGCCAAACTTTTCCCATGGTTTTCTGTAATATGGTGAATAAATTGTTGACAACAACCAGTTACTTGGTCCAAGGACGAGTTTGCAAGTGCATTTACCAAACATGTTTTTTATTTTATATTTAATAAGTACGATATCATTAATTGGAACTTACAGAAGATATCAAGTCTTGAAAGATGATGTCTCGAATAACGTCGGACAAAGATTGTCTGCCCTTCTTGTTTCAGTGCATTTCCATGCCTTATTATTTGTGTGGTTACGGTTAAGTCACGTCAATATTTTATATTACCATTCATTTTTGTCTTATTATTTTTATAAAAAAAATAATATAAAATGTTGATGTGGCTTAACCGTGACCACACAAAACAGGAAGGCATATGAACAAAGAGGGCAAACAATCCTTGTCCATAACGTCGGGAGGGTCCTCAAATCAGACAAGACAAGTACTAACTGAGAGGCCAAGATTTGCTATAGAATGATCAATATTACCATTCCATCACTACCAACCTTTCAAAGTTGCGCAAGATTTTTCAATGGCCGAATACGAGACCGAATGTCACATCTCATTAAACAATTAGAGAGTGACATTTAAAAAAAAACTTTCCTCTAATTATGTAATGACATGTAATATTTTTTTCTGTGTTTTAGATCCATCAAACAATCTTTCTAATGGTACCAATCTTCACACACAAAAAAGAAGGTAAATTTAGGGATGTGTTGTCCACATACATATTTTACTTTTTACATATCCTTAAATTCTGATCGTGTATCGAATAAATTAAAGAATATTAAAAAATTAAAAATTAATAAGAATATATGAGAAATATAAAAATATCACACCCCTAAATTTATAATATAGGTTGCATAGTAGTCAAATGGTCTAAAATATTACTTTTCCTAAGAAGATTATGCTTTCAATTAACTATTTCATAAAAAAATAAAAAATTAACTGATTCTTATTGAAAAAGAAAGAAATATCTACCAGGTTTGGTGCAGTGGTTGAAGATGGACTCGACCATAGCAGTGACCTCATCTTCTCTAATGGGTCTGAGATCCTCAAGCCTCTTTGCAGAGAAAAGCTCAAGAGTGCACGCCTTCCTCACCTTCACGTAGTGGGGCCCATAGTCAGCCCAGATAAGATCCTGACCGTCCCTGCTAAACCTTGCGGTCGATCTGTTCCTGTGCCTGTCAGCCAGTTTCTGGTCGTTCTCCTTGAGCACCTCCTTTGCAAGCTCTGTGTTGCTCACTACGACGTTCAGTGTGGATCCAATCCACACTGAGAAGATGGGCCCGTATTTCTCTGCCCACTCGGCGTAGCAGCGGAACCTCACCGGCTTTATCTGGTAGAGGTTTCCGACGACGGGCCATGGACGTGGACCAGGTGGGAGCTTGAATCTGAGCCGTTGGTAGAGCTTGTATGCAAGGAAGATGAAGATGATTGATGAAATGGGGAGAAGTAGTCCAGAGAGAGCCATGTTGGAGTTGAACCTTGAAAGGAGCTGAGGTATATATACATATAATCACAGGGATATATGGAGTCATATTGTGGATCGGATATTTTAGGTGGTGGGTAAGGTATGGTCCCTAACCGTTATGTGTGGCCTACAAGTCAACAACCCTTCCCTCCCATCACTCCCAATGGTAGGAACATTAAATTTAGGGGTGTGCTATCCACACACCACATTTTACTTTTCACACACCTTTGATAATATCTGTCCGTTGATCTTCTTCAATTCATCCAATCCGACGGCTAAAAATTAAAAGGGTGTGTGAGAAGTAAAATGGGGTGTGTGAATATCACACCCCTAAATTTATAGATAAATTTTTGTAAATTAAATAGTATGAAAGTTAATAATTGAATTATTATTTAAGCGTTGATAAATGTGCTCATTCTTATTAGTGAAATATTATTAGTTTGCAAATTTTATCTCTTTAGCATTACCCTTAATATTAAGAGAATGTTATTAATCTTCTCATGCTATCTTCTCGGTTTTGGTTCTCATTATTCAATGTTGCTAAATAATTAAAAAATATATATTTTCTAAATAGAAAATTAGACTCTAATTAAGTTTAGATTAATGTCTGATACAAGATTAAAACTTTAGGAGTGTGTTGCTTGACTAGTTTTTGGGGCTTGTACTAGTTTTTAATGGAATGAAAGTTCGCTTGCTTGACAAAAAAATTGTAGTGGTATTTAATTCGATATGTTGACAAACTCTCTATAACATGGGATATTTTTTCAAATAAACACTGTAAAGATGTAACATGTTTTAATTTATTATGAGTGTAATTTCATACCCAAAATGTGAAATTAATAGCGGATTTAAGATAAAAATAATACTCTTTACAAAACAAAACCCTAAACAAAATAACAAAAAAAGATGAGTTGGATAACGTAAGATAGGAGCGGGAGATGGAGGAATGAGAGATGAAGCCGGAATGGAGGCTGGAGGGAGTTTGATATGCTATTGCCCATTGTTGTCGCAATATTGAGGATTTGCAACTTTATGTTTCGCTTGTATAAGTTTATTTTACGTTGTCGGTCAAAAGTCGAACAAAAGAAAAAGAGAAGGGCATCAAGTAGTCGACAACCGACACTCCAGCTTCATATCGAATCCCTATTATGAACTTTCGCATTCAAACATTTTATTGCCAGCAAAGACAATTCATACTCCAATACTAAGTACTACAGGAAAGCAAAGACAGTGCTCTTCTCTTTGAATAGTATAAGGTACGGTTTATGGCCATGTACCCTAATTAATTTGACTAATCAATACATGCTGAAGTTTAACATTAGAGTTACTTATGCTAGTGTCGCTTCTGCAGCACTCTTCCGACGTATCTTCTGATTATGTGCGACCAATTTCTAAGTTTTGATTGTTGCTAGCTCAGAACTCATGCATGATCCAAGATTCGTTTTATGAGCTTCTTTTCTATCGACAAGGTTGGCCCAAGCCTAGTGCTGGCTGGACGACCCTCCGGGCCCCAAAAAAATCAAGGGCATCAAAATTATTAGGAAATTTGGAAAAATAACCAAAATTTGGATCCCATATATAATTATAGCCATCCTTTTAATTTTATTATAATTATAACCAAAAGTTGATATAAAAATACTAATATACCATTTTAACAATGAGGGAAGCAATTACGCCCACCATTGCAAAGATTAGAGCGGTAACCACAAAACCTGTTTTGGTGTTATCTGATTCCAACACCTTTTCTTCTAGAAATCAACTCCACAAACAGTTGATCTACAAAGGCACAATCCTTTTTCTATAAATCTTGTTACAGATTAGAGCCCAATTTGATTTTAACGTGTACTTAAATCCAATTTGATCTTCAACAAAGAGAAATGCAAGAGGGAAAGAAAGGGGGAGAGCTTACTGCTTAGTGGTTACCTTGAATAAATGATATGATTGTCTTCGAAAAACAAATTGTAACGTTGCATGAGGCTCCAACCTCTGGGTTTTGCTGGGATGGGAAAAAGATGACAAAGATTGGGATTTTTGAAAAAATTTAAAAAGTAACTGTTAATATCATATGGAAAAATAACCAGCTTAATAAAACTTCTCATCAGAAATTGGCTGAGCTTTTGAGCTTTTTTAGAGGGCTAGAATTGTCTAGGTTGCTGAAGTGAGGCTTTGAATTTCTTTGGATTTGTTTTGTAAAAAGTTTTAATCATACGGGTGTATTAGTACTTTTATATTAGATTTTGGCTATAATTATCATAAATTTAAAAAGGTGGCTATAATTCTATATAGAGTTCTAATTTTGGTTATTTTTCCAAATTTCCCAAAATTATTTCGGGTGTTATATTCATATATAATTTCATAAGAATATAAATTTATAAAATTTAGTTAAATGACCAATATGTGAGTGCAATAGTCAACACTCGACACTCGGAGAGGGAGAGGGTTACTTTGTTGGAGTTGAACCTTGAAGGGAGGGTTACTTTGTTGGAGTTGAACCTTGAAAGGAATTGAGGTGTTTATATATATATATACACACACACACACACACAGAAATATATGGTCATATTGTGTTGTGGAAAATGTGCGAATATTTGGGTGGTAGGTGCGGTACCAAACTCTTATGTGTGGACTAACAAGCCAACTACGGCTCACTCGCATCACTGCCACAAGAAATTATTATTATTATTAAGAGAAGTATAATACTAGGAAAACTAAATTTTAGACACAATTTTAAAAATTAAAGGATGATTAATTTATTACTTAAATGTTGATAAACGTATTCATTCCTGTTGGAAATAAGTCATATAGTTTGTAAATTTTATCTCCATATTTTGTCTTCCTAGCATTATCCTTAAGAGAATCCTAGCAATCTTCTCATGTTATCTTCTCGATTTTGGTACTTATCTTTCAATGTTGTTTTATGATAGAAAAAATATTTTCTAAATAGAAAATTAGGCTCAAATTCTTAAATAAGATGAAGTTTAGATTAATGTCTAATACAAGATTAAAAATTTATCAGTGATACTGGAAAGACCATTTATTTAAATCAAATTTTGTAAATTATATGATGTGGTTATTGATAATTTGATTATTACTTAAGTGTTAATTAATATGCTTATTTACTATTAATAACACATCATATAATTTATAAATTTGTTCTGAAAATTGATCTATCTATAATTATCTAAATTTTATTTAAGTCTCTTGATATTAAATGCTATTGTATGCATTTAATGTCACTTTTTTCCTTTTTTAGATAATTTCATGGTTTTCATACGATCTGTAATTTTAAGTGTCCGAATAATTAATGTTTATGGAAATATTGTAGGCTTTTAATACCCTTTCCCATGGATAAATTCGCATTAAATGTTGACATCTTGCTCAATAATTTATAATAGCATTTTGCATCAATAATTTATGATAAGTAATTTATATAAGAAAATATTTATGTATGGACTTTTCGTTACAGTTAGGTAGGTATCTGCATGGTTTCTTTACGTTTCATTAATTGGTTATAATATATTTAGGTATAGACATTTTGATGTACTTATTATTTATAATATATTAAGATACAATTATTTAGGTACACTAATTCATTATAATACATTTAGGTACAAACAGTTAAATACATATTTGTTGTTTTATTCATAATGTTTCCTCATTTAAGGACAATTATAATTGGAGGAAAATACGCATTAAATATTAAAACAAAAATCAAATAACATTTTTAATTAAATTTCAATCTTACAAGAATTAAAGTTCATAATCCATTTTCTAATCATACGTCAAAGATCATTTATATAAAACAAGTTAACTATGTTCGAATTTAGTCATCAAATAGTTGTCCAATAAATAGACAAATTATGTTTCGCACTTAAACACTAAAATTTTGACAAAAGTTAAACAACAGTTAAACAATTTATAATTTAATTGATTTTTTTTTATAGAGTTGATCTTTAATGGGTGATATATAAAGTAAACTATTCGGATCATCAAGTAAAATTGCAACATGAGAAAGAGAATTGTATGTAGAATGAGAAAGTTGCTAGCAGTAACCTTAATATTATTATGCATCTATTTTAGGATCCCCATCTTGTGGAATTCTATTTCTAGAATTGTAGTTTGTATATATGTAGGGGTTTGGGAAAGGGACTTGAATCTGGTGTCTACTCTCTCGGTCCGGAGTTTGGCTTCCTCCGATGATACGATGGCAATGGCGGTCTGGTTTATGCTGCTTGAGATTAGGGTTTTTTTGTTATTTGTTTTTGCAGCTCTCATTGTATCTTCTAGCCTAAGCTTGTGTGGGTCTCCTGTTGTATCTCGAGTTGCAACTCTGATCTTGCTTGAGGCTTTTACTTTATCTGTTGTTGTTTACCTGGTTCTTTTTGGCATTGTACTAGTTTTTAATGGAATGAAAGCTCTCTTGCTTGACAAAAATAAAATAAAAAATGTAGTGGTATTTAATTTGATATGTTGACAAACTCTCTTTTACATGGGATATATTTTTTTTTCAAATAAACACTTTAAGGACTTACATGTTTTAATTTGTTATGAGTGTAATTTTATACCCAAAATGTGAAACTAGGCGGATTCAAGATAAAAATAATAATCTCTTTACAAAACAAAATAACAAAAAAAAAAAGAAAAAAAGAAAGAGTTGGAGAATGTACGATAAGAGCGGGAGATGGGGGAGGAATGAGGGTTGAAGCTGGAATGGGACAAGGATTGTCTGCCCTCCTTGTTTCCGTGCCCTCCTATGCCCTCCTGTTTGTGTGGTCATGGTTAAGCGACGTCAATATTTTATATTAATATTCATTTTTGTCTTATTATCTCTATAAAAAACAATATAAAATGTTGACGTGGCTTAACCGTGACCACACAAAATAGAAGAGTACGGGAGGGCACGGGAACAAGGAGGGCATACAATCTTTGTCTGCTTGAATGGAGGCTGGAGGGGGTTTGATCGAGATCTCGAGTGGCGTACTGGAGTTGAAATACATTGCACAAGCACAAATGGATTCTGAATCACTGAATCTGCATTGGAAGAGGGCCAGGCCTACCAATGTGCCCAAAAATTAAACCTAAAGTTATAAAAAAAGGTATCTGCATGGTTTTTTACGTGTCGTTAATTTATTTGAATATATTTAAGTACATATATTTTGATGTATTTATTTTTTTACTATATTAAAATACAGATATTTAAGTACATTAATTCATTATAATACATTTAAGTACAAATATTTCGATACATATTCGCCCATTTTTTCTTGTGTGTCACTGTTTTTTTTATTTGTAATGTTTCCTCATTTATGGACAATTATAATGGGAGGAAAATAAGCATTAAATATTAAAAAAAAATCAAATAACTTTTTTTAATTAATTTTCAATCTTACAAGAATTAAAATTCATAAACCACTTTCTAAATCACCTTTAAAAGATCATTTATATAAAACAAGTAGTTCGAAATCATTTAGTTATTAAATAGTTATCGAATAAATAGATAAATTATGTTTCACAATTAAACATTAAAATTTTGATAAACTTTAAACTGCAGTTAAACTATTTATAATTTGGTTGATTTTTTATAGAGTTGATCTTTAAAGGGTGATATTGCAGAATGACATTGCAGAATGAGAGAGATAACTACATGAGAAAGTTCCAATAAGAAGGTTGTTAGCATTAACCTTAATATTATTATGCATCTAGGTATTTTGGGATCCCCAATGTGACTTGGGATTTGGTCTTGGGATTTGGTGTCAACTCTCTCGGTTCGGAGTTTGACTTCCTCTAAGGATGTGACGGCAACGGCAGTTTGGTTTATGCTGCTTGAGATTAGGGTTTTTTGTTTTTTTGTTTTTTTTGCAGCTCTCATTGTATATTCGGGCCTAAGCTTGTGTGGGCCTCCCGTTGTGTCTTGGGTTGTAACTCTCATTTTGCTTGAGCCTTTTACTTTATCTATTGTTGTTTACTTGATTCTTTTTTAGCCTTGTACTAGTTTTTTATGGAATAAAAGTTCTCTTGCTTGACAAAAAATTGTAGTATTTAATTCGATATGATGACAAACTCTCTATAACATGGGATATTTTTTCAAATAAACACTTTAAAGACGTAACATGTTTTAATTTATTATGAGTGTAATTTCATACCCAAAATGTGAAATTAATGGCGGATTTAAGATAAAAATAATAAACTCTTTACAAAACAAAACCCTAAACAAAATAACAAAAAAAGAAGAGTTGGATAACGTAAGATAGGAGCGGGAGATGGAGGAAGGGGGGTTGAAGCCGGAATGGAGGCTGGAGGGAGTTTGATATGCTATTGCCCATTGTTGTCGCAATATTGAGGATTTGCAAGTTTGCAACTTTATGTTTCGCTCGTATAAGTTTATTTTACGTTGTTAGTCACAAGTCCGAACAAAAGAAAAATATGAGGGTATCAGGTAGTCGACAGCTGACACTCCAACTTCATATCGAATCCCTATGATGAACTTTCGCATTCAAACATTTCATTGCCAGCAAAGAAAATTCATACTCCAATACTAAGTACTACAGGAAAGCAAAGACAATTCTCTTCTCTTTGAATAATCTAAGGTACGGGTTTATGGCCATGTACCCTAATTAATTTGACTAATCAATACGTGTTGAAGTTTGACATTAGAGTTACTTACGCTAGTGTTGTTTCTGCAGCACTCTCCCGACGTTTCTTCTAATTATGTACGAACAATTTCTAAGTTCATAGTTTTGATTGTAGCTAGCTCAGAACTCAAGAATGATCCAAGATTCGTTTTATGGCTACTTTTCTATTGACAGGGCCGGCCCAGGTCCAATGCTGGCTGGGCGACCGTCCGGGGCACCAAAATTATTTCAGGTGTTATATTCATATATAATTTCATAAAAGTATAAATTTATAAAATTTAGTTAAATGACCAAGAAGTTTAACTAGAACTAGTGGTTTATGTTGTTTAAAATTAACAAGGAGGTATCGGGTTTAAATAAACAAGACGGTATGGTTTATGCTGCTTGAAATTAGAGTTTTTTTCTTATTTGTTTTTGCAGCTCTCATTGAATCTTCTAGCCTAAACTTGTGTGGGTCTCCCGTTGTATCTCGAGTTGCAGCTTTTATCTTGCTTGAGGCTTTTAATTTATCTGTTGTTGTTTAACTGGTTCTTTTTGGCCTTGTACTAGTTTTTAATGGAATGAAAGCTCTCTTGCTTGACAAAAAAATAAAAAATCATAGTGGTATTTAATTCAATATGTTGACAAACTCTCTATTACATGGGATATTTTTTTCAAATAAACACTTTAAAGAGGTAACATGTTTTAATTTGTTATGAGTGTAATTTTATACTCAAAATGTGAAACTAGGCAGATTTAAGATAAAAATAATAAACTCTTTACAAAACAAAACCCTTAACAAAATAACAAAACAAAAAAAGAAAACAAAAAGAAGAAAGAGTTGGAGAATGTACGATAAGAGCGGGAGATGGAGGAGGAATGGTGGTTGAAGCAAGAATGGAGGGAGTTAGTAGTCAACAACCGATGCTCCAACTTCACATCGAATCTCTATAAAGAACTTTCACATTCAAACTTTTCATTGTTAGCGTCAAATGTTGTGATATATTCGGTCAATTTTGTAGAGTTTGGAACGAGGGTAATAATTTTTACATATTTCTTTTAGTTTTCACACACATTTTAATTTTTGTTTCTTATTTTTGTATTAATTCATTTCGAGAGTCAAAAATAACAAAAAAAAGTTTAAAGAGCGCGTGGAAATCTAGGGGTATTCAATCAGGATTTTAAGTGATTATTTGAAATTTAATGTGTATTCAATCATGATTTTAAGATAGTTTATTAAAATTCTTAGAAATCCAAGTGTGTTCAATTAGAATTTTAAAGAAGTTTATAACATTCCAAATGTATTCAATTAGAATTAGAATTTAAAGAATTTGGAAAAGTTGAGGAATTATGGGGAATTGGAGATATTTTGTAGTGCATTTTAAGCATCTACAAATCTCACATCTCCCAATGAGATTTCGAGAGAATTGAATTAAATTTTTACATAGAATCTCTACAAATCAGTTAAACTATATAAAAATATATTAAAATCTCTCAAATTCTCGATTGAATACACCCCCTGGATATCATTAAATGATTTGAATTTATTTGGTTTTGTGGGATGAGTGGACGAGAAAGAGACAAAGGAAATATTTTTCAGTCATACGAGATGGTACACCACGTATTTCTATATAAATAGTGGGTTATATGTGTTAAAATATTAATAATTAAAAAATTAAAAAATTTCACCACTTATATAAAAACACGTGATGTACCATCCGTATTGCTATCATAACTAAAAATTTATCGAGAGAGAGGTGGTAGGTGAATTATTTAAGGCCTATTGAATGTGAGCACGAGAGATTATCCGAGTGCTCTGGTCCGAACGCTCCATATTCATCAGACGTCAACTTGTCTGGAACGACATGGACGGTGGGGCGCCGACATATCTTGAGAGAAGTACAAACTTTTTTCACATGAAACCTTAATTTAATGAGGTAATTAAACATGTCTGTAATTGATGATGGATTAAATTGAAAAGATTAATAACTAGGACTTTTCAGAAACCAAGGCTCAAAAGAAAATAAAAATAATAAAAAGAAGAAACTGACAAGTTACATGTGTGCAGCCACTCGTTTGTATAACTGTCATGGAAGGATTAAGATTCTCTCTCCATCCTCTTTTTATTCTTTTTAATTTTCTTCTTTCACATTCTCTTATTTTGTCTTTCTCTTACTATAAAAAATTAATATAAGATGTTGATATGGCTTAATCGTAACCATTCAAATAAGAAATAAGGGAAATAGAGGGAAAAAAAGATTGAAGAGAATCCTACTCCGTCTTGGAAGCCTTGGAGTAGGCACGGCTTGTAAGTGTTGGTATGTAATGTGCTGCTTTTGAAAAGAAAAAAAAAAATTATTAAAAAATTTGTTTTTGGTATTTTTTTATTTTAAAATTAAAAGTAGAAAAGTTAAATCAGGTTTTACTATGCTTCTAAAAAAATGTTTTTTTTTCAAAGCATAGTAATTAATGATCATTTAATGAAATTTTTAAATGGTAAGTATACCCTCACATATTTTACAAAAATACAATATTTGCCCCTATATTATTGACCTTGACAATTATTATATCACATTAAATAATATATATTTTTTTTGTTATTTAACATATTCAAAGCAATTTATATAAAAGTTTAACAAACACTCAGACACTGTTTTTTTATTAAAAGCACTTTTACAGAAAAAAATGTTTACCAAACACTTAACAACTTTATTTTATAGCTGTTTATTCTCACAACACAGTATAAGCAATTAAAAAAAAAACACACAGTAATACCAAATTAGCCCTAAGACCATCTCTAAAAGCACTTTAAGTGTGTAAAGGCTCCATTTGGCAATAGGCAATTCAATCCACGTCATTTAGCTGTTGGGGGAGGTTTGAATTTTTTTTTACAGTTGAAAATCCAACAGCCCAGGAAAAAATAGCCATTGAAAATGCAACGGCCTGGAAGTAGCTACGTTGCTCAAGCAACGGTAATTGAGTGGGGCTGATATGCGGGCCCCAACATCTGAAAATATGTGGAGACACGCCCCTACGCGCCTCACACAATTATTTTTAATAACATGGCTAATGTTAGCCTTGCATCACATCCATCCAGGCACTCGGGCTTTGAATTTCTACTTGTCCTCTTGGTTGGACTCCCCTTAGCCCAATTGCTCGAAGCAAAGTTCTAAAAACGCTAGGCGCTAGTCAGGCGGCTTGGCGGGGTCTATGCAGACGCCTAGGTGGCCTAGGCGGATTTAGGTAAATTTCTTGTATATCTTGTAAATAAGTGCATATTGACACTTACAAAAAATTATATTTGTATGAAATACATGGATAAGATAATAAAATAATGATAAAATGTGAAAAAGAGTTTCCAAACAAGTCCAAAATTTAAAAACACATTAAGCATATATGCTATATAACCATAGTGAGGAGTATTGTAGGATGACACGCGAGAAAAATATACTCGGGAAAAAGAATGAAAAAGAAACACAAAACAACCACTAGGAAGAATTGAACTCGTGATCTGGAAACTAACACACTGACCAACACGCATAAGGCCACACATATGTCAATCGTTTGCAACAGGTACAATATAAGCTGGTGCGGTAGCTTCATTTGACATTTGAAAAACCCTAGCAGCTACACGGTGTAGCCTACACACACTCGCATTTCAGCTTTTGATGACCTCAAGCCCACAGCCCAAACGGCTCTCCCTCGGGTAGCACGGAGGCTTAGGATGCGCACACGTGTCATGCATCTGAATGCCCTTCCTTCATTTCTGATTAAATTGAGAAACCCTAGGTCTCTCTCTCATTTCTAATTAAATTCAAAGGCTACTTTTGTGTTGATAAGTGAATGTTGGTTCTAATTAAACAAGAAAACCAGGTCCAACTTTTAAAGGAGAAACAAAAAAGTGATGAAGCAGCAAAGCGACTGCAAGCTGAAATTCAATATATCAAATCTCAGAAGGTTGGTTCTATTTTTTGTACATTAGGCAGTTACAAGCCTTGCTTCTAACTCGGTCTGAGGTTTCTTGGGAAACATCTCCCAAGAAAATCAGAAACTTCTCTCTTTCTAGAAACCGAAATGAGTCTCTTATTTATCTCCACCCTCTCTCACATCAACACAAACCTCATACCTGATCCCAGTTCACCTATTTCAGCCAACACGGTTTGCCGATGCACAAAGGTAAAACGCTTCGATATCTTCTCTACTCATTAATTTCTTATTTCCAATGTACTCCAAGTTCACAACTTAGACTTACATATGATTTTTTTTAATTTCAAAAAAAAAAAAAAAAAAAAAAAAAAAAACCGCCTAGTCGTCTAACCCGCCTAGAGCCCAGCCGATTTTTCCAACCGATTTGCAAGAAAACGCCTCGGGTCACCACCGCCCAGCGCCTAGGCCGTTTTTTAGAACACTGGCTCGAGGTGGGCTAAAGGGGGGAGGGAAGGTTGAAATTAATTTGGAGCCAATCTGCAAGGCTATTACCCACATGGAATCTCTATTAATAAATTAAACTCCATAAAAATCCATTTAAAGCTCTCAAATTCCCAATTAAATACATCCCCTTTATCTTTAAAAAAATTAAGAACTTAAGAACTTAATTTTCACTCGCGTAATAATTTACCAAATCGACAATTTTTTTTACACTAATATAATGTGATATATTCTATATAAACATGTCATTCTAACCAGGGCTGGCTAGGCCCAGTGCAGGCTGGGCGATTGTTCGAAGCCCAAAAAAATAAGGGGCACCAAAATTATTTCGGGTGTTATATTCATATATAATTTCATAAGAGTATAAATTTATAAAATTTGGTTAAATGACCAAGAAGTTTAACTAGAACTAGTGGTTTATGTTGTTTAAAATTAACAATGAGGTCTCGGGTTTAAATAACTATATGTTTATTTACTTTCTAATTTTTACAGATTTCTTTTTATAAGGGTATAAATTTATAAAATTTTACTAGAAGTGGTGATTCATGATGTTTAAAATTAACAAATAGGTCCCAGGTTCAAAACGTTATGTGAATGTTTCTGTTGTTTGAAATTAAAGAAAGGTCTTAGGTTTGAAATGCTATGTGTTTTTTTTTTTGTTTTTTTTTTGTTTCCAATTTTTACCAATTTATGTTTGGTTGTTAATTTCTTTTCAATTGCTAGCTAGTAGCTATGTGGGTTGTAATTTTTAGACATTTATTCCAATTCGAGTCTAACCTTCAACAAAGAGTAGTGCGTAGACCAAATTTGCAACACATATGATGTGTCATTAATAAGAAATAAGCATGTTAATCAACACTTAAGTAATAATCCAATCAACACTTAAGTAATAATTCAATCATCAACAATCACATCATACAGTTTACAAAATTTGGTATCCTTAGCATTAGCGTTCAAGAAATTAATGGATGCATGTCTCTTTTTTTTTTTTTTTTTTTTTTGGGTCAAAGGGGCGAATTTTAGTACCTACAGACAACTAAACACAGGAGGTCCAAAACAAGTGATACACAACAAAAAACAAAAGGACCCAAAGTTACGAATCATAGGGCCCAAAACACTAGTTGGAAAACTAAAACCCCACAAACAAAACAATCTAGCCTTATGTAGACGCCGTCACCGCCTACACAGTGCAACCCCGTCAGCGCAAAACCAACGCCCTGGACCGCCGTCAAGCATCCATCTCCCAGGGAAGAAGAAGATGGTGACTCCTACAACCTGCAACGATCACCGTGCCGAACGCAACCAGAATACGAAAGAAGCCGATGGAGAACCCACTAACGACAGTGCCAATAAAGGCAAGCAAGTGGAAGGTGACAAATATACCCCGTCAATTCTCGTGCGTGCATTGCACCGCATCGCGTGTTATCCCTCTTCGTGCTTGCTACATTTGAACACCTTTTGGGCCCATTGGGCCTTTTCAGTCAAATTCCGTTTAGCCCACATTTGGAGATTGGGTTTGTGACAAATATACCCCGCCATTGGAGATGCCTTCATCACCTCAGTGAGAGTCGTCGGAAGTCGGACTGATAACAGAGCAGATGGCAGCGACGGCGTGTTTCATCATCGTCAGCAGAAACGACATCCCTATTTACGAAGCTGAAGTCGGATCCGCCGCCAAAGTATCATTCTTTCTTTTTCTTCCCTTTCAATTTCTAATTCCAATTGCAATTTTGTTCTGATTTTCCGTTGTTTGATTCATTCTGACAATATAATCTCATCAAATTCAATCCAATTTCAATTAATTAAAATGGGTTTCTTCATTTCTTGGCAATCTCTCTGCATCTGCAATGCTCGCTTCAATTTTCTTTATTTTTTGTAATTTTTTATTTATTTGATACTAGTGATGTTTTATATTAAAATAATCTAAACTGCGGAGAGGGTGATTCGAACTCGGGTGCACAGCGGAGCTCATCCGCTCTATGCAATGTAGTTAATAATTTGTAAATCCATCTAAATATTTATGTTTGTATGGCTAAATACTTAGATGGGTAATGGGTGTTGGTTTGACACTTGACACAGAGAGAAGATGCTGCACAGTTGCATCAGTTCATATTACATGCGGCTCTCGACATTGTCCAGGACCTTGCCTGGACTACCAGTGCCATGTGAGCCAGCCACTTTTTCTGTACCCTCCATGCCTTTCTTCTTCCCTAAACTTGTTTACGCGTATGTTATTGATCTTTGTAACATTCTTGGTGCAGGTACTTGAAAGCAATCGATCGCTTTAACGATTTGGTGGTTTCCGTCTATGTTACTGCTGGTCATATCCTTTGTATTTCCAACTCAAATATATGTTTCACCTTCACCTGTCTTAGAATTGTATGTTTTTCTCGGATGCGTTATTTTCTGCGCCAGTTCTTTAGCAACTCCGTCGTTTTTCAAATCAAGAAAGTATCTTTAACTTGTACTAATGATGAACCTCAGCAGATGGCATAACAACGGTGCCACATGTATGTACTTACGTTGTCTTCAATTTCCGAACATTGCTGTTATTTGTATTTGTTCAACCTGATAGAAGGCTGAGTGAAAGGTCTTCATGTTGTGCTCTGTTAGGTACTGTACAGTTTCGAGTTTGACAGTTTCTTTAACTAGACATACATACACGACTTATGCTACTTCATGACTCTCGTAACGATGATGGAATCAAGAGCTTCTTCCAAGAGGTTCATGAGCTTTACATCAAAGTAAGTCACTACATACCATCAGCCCTTTTATTTAAGTTCATTTTTACACTTCCGTAGGTTCTTGTTGGTTGATGTGTTCTCTGTGGATTCCATACTGTATGCTTCTAATCTCGTAGTCTTGGGTGGCATGAGGTGAATAGAGGTGAACTGTGCGTTCTGTAATTATGAATTGTAGTAAAAAGGCTAGCTCTCCTTAGAAAGTACGTAGTTACATTGCTACACATGTTTCATTTAGAAGTGCTCATGGTCAGTTGTTAGTGCCTAGGAAACCCTTGACTGCGACACATATTCTCGTTACTGTTCCGAGTATCATCTGATACCAGCAAATAGAGCCACCTGTTTAAAATGAAACTCCTTGTGAGGAAGATCATCTGGTGGTATCTTGGATGAATCGTAGTCGAAGTTAGAGAGTAGAAACTCACTGGCAATATCACTGAATAAGGGATATGCAAAAAGAAAATATGTAAATAGAGTTTTTGTCTTTCCTTTTATTCTTGCGAATCCAAACAACGATACTAGTTTATGTCAGTTCATGAAATCTTAAGAGTTTTGTCTGAACACTTAATTATTTCATTACACAGTTTCCATTTCGCAATGTTAACTTCCCTTTCATAACAGAAAGGCATTGATCATTGACTCACAAGATGTTTGTGGATTTGCAGACTCTTCTCAATCCCCTCCACCTGCCTGGTTCGCGAATCGCGTCATCACATTTTGATACAAAAGTTCGTGCGCTTGCACGAAAATATCTGTAGGGGCAATGGATGCTGTGGGTACAC
Source organism: Malus fusca (assembly GCA_035220775.1). Lineage (NCBI taxonomy): Eukaryota > Viridiplantae > Streptophyta > Magnoliopsida > Rosales > Rosaceae > Malus > Malus fusca. The sequence goes on from CM069066.1 coordinate 31,645,727, forward strand.
AAGCTCTTGACTTTTCGCAACGAGGTGCACAGCTTAAACTAGGGGATTTCGAAGCCTTTCCTTTTTGTTTCTTTTTCATGATTCTAGTTCAAGACTGTTACGTATTATACCACGTGTTATTTGCGATATTAGGATAAGTCGATCAACATTTCAATGCTAAGGGAGAAGTGCATGAAAGAGAACATTTTAAGTATTAAACATCCAAGGAAGCAAACCTTAAGGGTGCGTTTGTTGCACCGGATTATTTCGGACGGGACTAGCTTCAGGGACTAAGCTGGACTGGCTTAGCTTGGACTAAACAGGATAAAACAGTGAAGTGTTTGGTGCAGTTTCGGACTAAACTATAGGCTAAAATATTTTTAAGAACCACAATATTTTATTATTATTTTTAATTCACTTTCAAATTATAAAAATAACAAAATAACTATTATATTATAAAAATATCTTCTGCCATTACATTTTTTTTAGTCGTGCTTCTGCCATTGCCTTATGGAAGAAAATTGATACCCTTCCTGAAATCCCTTTCCTCTCTCTCTCACAACTTTGTAAAGACACACCTCCACCTCTTCACTTTCTCTCACATCTTCACTTCTCTTTCTCCTTCTTAGTACAGAAAGTATTGGTGCTCATCCCAGTCGTCGTCGACAAAAGTTTACCCTCTCACAACCAAACAAAACGAACAAATCATACAATCAACAAAGCCCATGGCGTGATTTGGATTTTGGAGGTGCTGGAACAACTGATGTGCGGCTGATGGAGTGACTAGGTTTTAGAGGCACAACGATTTTGTAAATTTTTTTTCTGCCTTTTGTTTTGAATTCTGGGGTTGGATGTTTTGGGTTTTTTTTGATGTGCGAGGCAATGGGAACAACTACGCGATCTCCTTGTGGAAGTGAGGAAGAAGTAAATGAGCGCGGCGAAGCAAGGAGAGACGACGCACGAATCAACTAAAAAGCACACGAAGCAACTAAAAAGCGAAAGTGGCAGAGGAAGCCGTGATTTACGAGGACACGGCGGCAGTCCTGGGATGGTCCGGCAAGGTTGTCGAGCAAGGTGAGGAGTCGAGCAGAGCAAGGAGTCATGCAGGACAATGTGAGAGAAAAGAAGGGTCTTCGCAATCCGGTGGTATTTGGGGGGTCTCACTAAGACTATCTAGCAAGCCCCGTAGTCAAGGCGAGTGAGGTTTAATCCCACTAAAGCTAGTCCCTTCCTCTAACAAACATGAAACTACACTAACACCTAGTCCAGTCTAGTCCAATCCCTCTTAGTGAGGGCAAACAAACACCTCCAGTATCTCCGTGTTTTTCTTCCTAAGATTTTGGGTCCGCGGCCACACATAAACACACGCACATACAAGCGATCCACGTGTCTATTTTCCGCTGCCACAACAGAAAGTAGCAGTAGCTACTAGGCCAGAGGTAGGACTTTCGCGAATCATAAACACTTCTAACTACGTAATGCCTAAATCAGAGGAGAAAAACTTGACAACTGCCTTTGAAACTGAAGATGTTCCCATAAACTTGTCGATAAAAAAATGCACGATTACATGACATGAAGAGTGATGAAAAGGTCGTGAGAAAAACTACGTTATATTTGTAAAATCTTACAAATAAGATTCAAAACCCAAGACCAATTCCGATATCCAAAACTGTCTCTTTCCCGGTTTTAGGGGTGGACCAAGACGAGAGCGTGTGCTTCATCATTTAGAAACAACCTGCCATAGAAGAGACGAGATGAGATGACAACATATGTTTTATCTTCCAGAAAATGGTACAAAGAGAACATGACATACCTTCTTTCGGTCGGTCTTCCTTTTCTTTGGAGCAGGCTCCTCACTACTACCCACCTGCCAGGAACCAAAAACATGTGCAATATTAACAACTAAATCAACCACAAAGAAATGCAGGCACGATGAAATGTCAAGTACCATCGTGAAGAAAACAAAACACAATTACGAACAACCAAAAACAATTACAAACAACCTTCTAACAGTGAAAAGAATATATACAACTGTAAATAGGACCAGATTCTTACAATTTCTGGGCATTTATAATCAATACCAGCAGCCTCAATTTTCTTTTGACGCTTCAGATCTCTCTTCACAATCTTCCCCATTAACTTCTTGTGCTCTTCCACTGTTCTTTCCTGAAAAATCACCACCCAACAAGGAAAAGGTTAATGAGTTGAAAGTCCTTGCAGGTTTGTTGTGCAATGTCAAATGGGAGAACTTGCTAGAAGTTGCGTTTCATGTCTTCACTGAATACCTTGTCTTGTCTCTTCCGCTCAATTTGAACCCAGTTCACCGGTCTGACTCGGTAGTTGAAACCTTTCCATCTAAAGTTAAACAAGACACAAATAGTGACATTTACAGCAACAAAAGCTATCAGTAAGGGGGAACGCAAGAAATTCTCAACCCAGCAACCAACGTACAATTGAACCACTGATCCTTGGCCCTACCTTTTCCCTCCGCTAGTTTGATGAATGATCTATTTTTCATAACATTGAATTTAAACCCTGAAAATTTTTTCCTACAATAAAAGTCCCCCTTAACTTTGCTCGCATCTTTTCCCTCCATTCCTATTTATAGTTTTTCACTGTTCTCAGTTTCAAGTGATACAGAAAACTGAACGTGAAATGATTACCACTTGGGACTCAAAGCACACAGATGAACCAAGTCGTATGATAAATCTTTTAAAGAACCATTGAACAGCTTAACCACATTAATACACATTAGAATTACTATAAACAAAACTATCTTTGATGCCAAACTAACTCTCATCATAATAAAAGATAAACAAATAATTACTTACAATTTCGGGTGAACTTTCTGCGGAGGAATAAGATGGACTTGCAACACGTGTTCGAACAACAAATAGTTATGCATAGTGTCAGCTACAACTTTCGCCACCTGCAAACAGGGTAGTGTTAGCACCGCAAAAAAAAAAGGGAACATTTGGGAGTTTAGATAATAAGTTCTAAGAAATTGAATACAACCTGAGGGTCTTCAAACTCAATGAAGCCAAAATGCTTTGATTTCCCTGTCTATTGAACATAAGATGAAAGAAAAAAAGAGTTAAAAAATGTCAAAACATAATAATTCCTGTAACTATGATACTGCATACTAAATGAAAGGGATCTTTTATCTGCAAATATTCACAAGTCACGGAGGAAAGAAGGTGTTGTAGAATTACATTCAAGAGTGATAAACATTATACTTATCTTCAGTTACAAGGAGCTAAAGATGTTTCAATTGGGAACTTAAAAAATAGGGAAAACATATATATAGTGACATAGTTGTGGTCCAACAGCCTAACCTTTTTGTTACGCGCAATTCTTAATTTCTTAATCGAACCAAATTGCCCAAAAAATCCTGTGAAAAACATCCAATTAGCAGTTTTAGCAGGTATACAATTACAAACATAGCAATAACCTTGAGCACATATTACAAAACATTTGTTCTTCATTCAAATACATCAAATTTGACAATCTCTATTGCACACCTTCCATTTCTTTCTCATAGAAGCCATGAGGTATCCGACCAATGTATAAAACTGTAGCAACATCCTCCGTAGGCTTTTCTTGAGGGAGTTTCCGCGCTGGACCGCCTTCTAATGGCTTAACACATAAATTCACCACCAAAACAATAAATAACACAACCAAAAGTGAAAGGGAAATAAATAAATAGGATTAAATTAAGCATTACCAAGAAATCAGCAGCGGTAGAAGCAGTAACAATTGCAGTAGCAGGAGGAGCAGCAGCTTCTTTATTTTTGTGAGAAGAAGCTGTTAACTGAGCAGAGGCTTTGCTCAATTGCTTTTTCATCGCCTTTTTCGCCTTGGCCCCCATCTCGCTGCTGCGAATACGCAATAATTTGTTACTAATCTCAAATGAAATTAAATTAAATAATTTAATTTGGACAAAATTCATATACCAACTACAAGAAATTGACAACATTTACATGATTGCCGCAGAGCACGAAAAAATTCCTAAACAAACTCACGCAATCAAAATCCAATGAATCTAAACGAGCTCCAATTTCTTTTTATCTCGAATTTCCCACCGATTTTCTCAGCAAACAAACAGAAATTTAGGATTCATGAGAGAGCAAGCAAACGTCATAACTTGAAGGAATCCGAGATTACCATTCCGTGATAACAATTAAAGCACAAAACGTAACAAAAATCACCGCTAATTACAGAACATATATATATATATATATGTATATATATATATATATATAGAGAGAGAGAGAGAGAGAGAGAGAGAGAGAGAGTAGGGTGTACCTTCACCTGGAGAAAATAGAGCTAGGGTTTTTCTGTGTAAAGAAGAAGACTGGGAGTCTGAAAGTGGAGGAGGAGGAGAAGGAAAGAGGCGGGTTTTAGGTTTAGGTTTTTCTGTTTTATTTTTTTGGTCGACTTCGCTTTCTCATAGGCCTTGGGCTTGGTCTTGGGCTTGGGTTTCGGCTCGGGCTTTAGGTCATGTTTAAGCAAAGCTGGAAAAATCACACCAAAAGAGGAAGAAGAGCAAGCATATGGTAACTCAGATGGTTAAGGACGTTGATTTTTGCATCCGAGATTTCGAGTTTGAATCCTTCTCCCAGTTGTTTAATGAACATTTTCGGTTGTGAGCAAGTTCTCATTGGTGACTACTTTTTTACTTTTAAATAAACGAAATATGTATGTATACGTGATGATATCGTGTTGGAAAATGTCAATTGAACTGGTTTGTGGACGTGAAAATACATTTTTACCCTTTTATTTTAACAGACATTTTGACGAAAATGACATTTTCAATTTGTGCTATATTACTAACCTCTTTGCCACGAGGGTTTAAATATCACATGAGTTATCTTTCAACAAGTCTCTTGTGGAGCAATTAACTAGTTTGAGCTCTACCGACGCCATGTATTTGCTCCTTAATTATCAAGCCTGAACTAGTCGTAATTTTACTCATAGAATTGAGATTTATGTCATGCATACGGCATTTTGTTATGGTTTTACATTTTCTTTGTGGTGTTATGCATGTGAATAAGTGACAAGCGTGACGAGTACACAAAGGAGAGAATGAATGCGAGAAATTAATGATGAGTTCGAGCTCTACCGTCACCATTCCCATTCCATAATGTGATTCAAAATGTCTTAATTTTGAACCTTCGTGACATTTTTTCTCTATGGGCAGTAGTACACTTTTCTTTTAGTTTTGACCCTCATGTCACGAATGTTTATAAGGAGAGGAAGGGCTCTCCGCCAATATCACGGTGGTAGAATGTTCTTGGCCAATTTCTCTTCCACTGGCAGTCACCCCAAGAACACGGAAATATTATTATTCACCATCTCATTGATTACCGTTAGATTAGTTTGATCTACTACATAAATTTTGAAATTTAAAATCATCTAACGACAATCAAGAGGAGCAAAAATGCACTCCCCCTAGAAACGTTGGAGTTCCACAAGGCACCACCAAAGCATGAAATCCACCAAAGCAATGTAGCAGGAGCGACTTACTCCAATAAGAATAAATGCATGAAATCCACCAAATGGACTCGATTTGCAATGAAAAAAAGAGTTCAAATTCTTGAGTTTAACCTCTCAAAAGTATATCCTCCGGCATATGATGGTTCTGTGCATGTACCATGCTATACTTTTTCTCCCCGCCAACTTTTAGGTGGTGTTCCTAGTCTACAACCTTGCATCGACGTTGGCTCCAACTTCCTCAGAGCAGTAAAGCTCAAAAATGTTCGTCTTGCTGGTGGAGGTCTCGAGTACTTTTTGTGTAACTGTCCAGCTCTCGAACGATTGGCAATACATGATATTCCAGATTTGCGTATACTGAGAGTTGTTGGTCTGTCAATTCCATTGAAGTACCTGGTGATAAAACATTGTGAAAATATCGAAAGCATTGTGATACGTGATGCAAATCTTGTTTCATTCAGTTATTATGGATATAAGATGAACTTGATTATTAGAAATGTACCGCTGCTTGCTGAAGTATCCATTGTGCAGGGGTACACTAAATGTGATTTTCTCGATGTTGCCTTCACCCAACTTGAATCTTGTTCTCAGTTACACATTCTCAAGCTGCTCAAGTATATTCCCTACAACAAGTATCGCGTTTTTCCTATCTTCTCAAGTCTCAAGCAACTGGAAATTTATGTTACAGATAAAGATTAGTGGCGTCTTCATCAAGTAACATCCTTCATTGAGGCATCTCCTCGCTTGCACAAACTTGTGTTGTTCTTGGAACACTCATCTTTTGCTGTTGAAAGAAAAATATTCAAGAGAGCCGAGTGCTCCCATCGTTGCCTCAAGGTTGTGGAAATGCTAAGGTATTATGGTCGCAGAGGTGATGCTCGACTTGTCAAGTACTTGACAAAGGCTGCTGTCAACTTGGAGGAAATTGGTGTTGGTCCTATCGAGAGTTCTTATTACCTTGACACAGACGAGAAACGGGAAGAATTGGAAAGTGATCGTGCAAGGATGGATCGTGCTACGAAAGAGATGAAACAAATAGTGCCATCAACTGTAAAGGTGGTATGCTTGAAGGAAGCAAGAGCTGCAGTGCTCGTATTTGAATTTTTAAGTTGTCTGGCCGTGGAGGCGAGCACAACACAGGTTTCCGTGGCCGGAACACTGATGCTACTTGATTGAGGTTTTTAGTGCTTTGTTCCGTGGGCGGAACAAGTGCGCCACAAGTCTCTTGTGGAGCAATTAACCAGTGCAAATGTACCTCTTAAAAGACTACAAATTTTGAAACATATGAACATTTCACAGGCATTGCTCTGAGAATTTCGACTTGAAAGGAGAAAATAAGCCGTCTTTTTAATTTCAAAGTTGACAAGATGAGGACTTTTAATTCGAGTAGGTAAAAGCGCTTATCCTAATTTCACATTCTCTTGTATCGCTTGTACTAGAAAAAATATATGACTTGTAACGAAAATACGTACCATATATATAAAATTTGCTCCACTTATGGGATTAAACATGAAGAACATACACAATTACATCTCGTTTAGCCAGGATTTTCTAAGTGATGAGAGTTGACAATTGGTAACTTCATAAAACGTAAACGCTACTCGTGAGCCCCGAAAAAGGGCAATGCATAGCCGTTTCTCATAGAATGGCATCACTTTCATACAGCTCCCATTTGAATAGCAATGCTACAATGTTTAACCTCCTGTCACAAACTGTTTCTGAGGAAGAGGAAGGGCTCTCCAGCCAATATCACGGCGGTAGAACCCTCCTGGCCAATTAATTTCTTCAACGCCTTGATATGCCCTATCGCGTGCCTCTTTGAGATCTATTCCCTTGGCAGTCACCCCAAGGACACGCCCTCCAGCAGCAATGAAATTCCCATCTGAATCCAGTGCAGTTCCCGCATGAAATACCTTAACAGATGGGGCAACAGCTTCTGCTTCATCAAGGTTCCGGATCACACTTCCCTTCTCATATGATCCCGGGTACCCCTTACTTGCCATTACCACCACCATGGCTGACCCAGCCGACCAGTTCAACGACACTTCGCTTAGCTGTCCTCTACAAGCTGCAAGTAGAACTTGTGCCAGATCAGACTCCAAGCGAACCATTAAAACCTGTTTATAATTAAAGCCAAACAAGCACCCAGAACTGTTAACATTTTATTCAACTCCAACATGATCTAAACAATACACGACAAATCTCAATTTCCCTGCCTCAAATCAACTACTATACAAGATGCTGACCGACCTTTAAGCACAACATTAAGCTATGACATGAAAACCACAAAAAGTAACGGCCACACTCAAGATGTCGAACATAATTTATTCTAAGGTATGAGAACAGTGCAAAGAAATGCATGAAACGGTAACCATATGGTGTACATAACCCACATAACTCATGCCAAGTAGCACTGGGATAGCATAAAGATTAAGGGGAAAAAACAGCGGCTGAACAAGCAATTGAGGTATATAACCCAAACCAGTAACAGTACACTGAAGGTGGACATAAACAGGAAGAAAAAATAAGAACAAAAAATCCATCAAAACTTCAAATACTGCATCCAAACGAAATTGGCCTTTTGCAATCATAGTTTCCTGTCTCACTAAACTCATTTCAGTTAGTTCCATCTTTTTCCTTTTATATTAATAATACATACTCCCTTTCCCACTCCAGCCTAACATTTATACTAAGATCAATTCAAATTTTCATCAAACTCATTCCACAACCCATTCCTTCAATAAAAAGAAAAGTATTCGGAAAAGAACCAGAGACAGACATAGATGACCTTTCAATTACTGAACCTAAATTATTGGCTATAAAATTAGCAACAAATTCTTGATAAAGACTTCACAAATGGTAAAAGGAACACGAGGTGCATTAAACAACGATTGTGAGAGTTCAAGTAAATCCTAATCCTCCGCATTTAAAATCAACGAATGAAACATATATATAGATATCTACTAGTGGTCTGTTTACTGACCTGACACTCTGGATCGCCAAAACGCACATTGTACTCTATCAGTTTAGGTAAGCCAGACTTCTTTTCGATCATGAGTCCAGCATATAAAACCCCAACAAACTTACAGCCCTCGGCTGACATGCCTTTCACTGTGGGGTAAATGATGGATTTCATGACTAAATCTTCAAGTTCTTTAGTTAGGATGGGAGCAGGTGAGTATGCACCCATTCCACCAGTATTTGGCCCCGTATCGCCATCCCCAACGCGTTTATGATCCTGAGCAGATTCCAGAGGTATAGCATTCTCTCCATCCACCAGCGCAAAGAAAGACGCTTCTTCACCTTCCAGATATTCCTCAACAATGACACGACAACCTGCAGACCCAAAAGAACCTTTTACTAGCATTGCGTCAACCGCATCAAAAGCCTCGTTCAAAGTCATAGCGACAATAACTCCTTTTCCAGCAGCCAATCCATCTGCTTTAACGACAATAGGAACCCCTTGCTCTTGTATATATTGCTTTGCAGCAGACGGGTCTGTAAACGCTTGATACTGCATCAATTAATCAATGCATTAGTTAACTCTTGTTTGTATGAAAGAAAAGGCAAATTCATTTTAACATGGCATTTGTTTTTCCCTATCGTTTTCTTGTTCTAATTACAATAATCAAGCAATATTTGAATTAACAACGCTCTTTCGTAACATAATATCAAACGTAATGAACAAACCTTAGCAGTAGGTATTCTGTACTTGTCGCACAAACTCTTCATGAAGTTCTTGGACCCTTCCAAAGCAGCAGCCTCAGATGAAGGGCCGAAAGCATGGATTCCAGCCTTGAGCAAATCATTCACGAGACCAGCAACAAGAGGGGCCTCAGGTCCGACAACGACAAGCCCCACACCCCATTTCTGGCAAAATGTTATGACTGCCGAGCTATCAGAGATGTCGAGGTCAGAAATACAAGTGGCATCCCCGGAGCTGGATATTCCGGGATTGCCAGGAGCGCAAAAGACGGCGTCACAGGAAGGGGACCGCTTCAATGCGTAGCAAAGAGCGTGTTCTCTTCCCCCTCCACCAATCACCAAAACAACCACCCGCTCTTGTTCTGTAGTATCAAGGATTCAACAAGCAAACAAAAAACTAGATCATCATACATATATGCATTCATAATTTCTAAAAAATAAAACACCAAAAATCAGAGAAAATTAACCAGAAAATATGAAAACTTGAAGGAAATAAAATCAAATGAAGTAAAATTTAGAGGGGAATTTTTATTTTTTTTGCCAGAATTACCAGGAGCAACAGTTGTGGTTGATTGGGCGCGAAGGGAAAAGGACGGCCGTGATTTGTCAGCACGACAGCTGAGAAGGTTGGAAGGGGGGCCGTTGGGATGGCGGCGAGAGCGGATGAGTTCCACAAAGGAGAGGAAAGGCTTCGGAGAGCAGCGGAGGAAGTGGGTATCGTTGTTGAGCTTGAGAGAAACAGCTCCGGCGAGGTCCAGCGTCGCACAACCCATTATTTCCCACGAATCAGAGAATCTGTCTGGCTGATTTCTCCCTTTTTTTGTTCCGAAAATGCCCCTGTATTACCCTGATCGGAGATTAAAGTTGGAAGGAAGAAGAAGAGTAAAGGGAGAGGAAGACGAGCACGATGACGAATTGACGATGGGTTTGGGGGGTTTTGAGGGTTTAAGGCGCTCTAACTAATTAAAAAAAAAAAATATATATATATATTTTTTTTTTAAATAAATGACATTTTTTTAAAAATAAATGAGATTTTTTTTTTTTTTTCTGATGGGATAAGTGAATAATTCGGTTAAGCAGTATTCTGCTTAGTTTAAATAATATTGTTGTATTAAAAAAATTGATAACTTTAACAAAAAGCTCATAGTACTGTTTATTTTAACTAAAAATCATATTTTTACATTAAAAAAATCATTTCTGATACCATTCACTTTAGGGGTGTGATATCCACACCTCATTTTACTTCTCACACACCCTTCTAATTTTCGGCCGTCGGATCGGATGAATTGAATAAGATCAACGGATAGAAATTAATAAGGGCGTGTGAGAAGTAATTTGGAATGTGTGGATAACACACCACTTCACTTTACCCTTTATTTTGTTCTTATTGTTAAAACTCAAAGTTTTCAAACCATTTTCATTAGTTTTCCTCTAAAAAAAATTGGTTTGTTAGAAAGTTATAGATAAAGGCATAGGGAAAGTTTAAATTTTTTTTGTTGGGCATTAATAAAAGCACCCTAAAAACACTAATAATCATCATAGAGAAAAACTTCATTCCTTAACTTTACGACTAGATAGAAAAAATTTGAAATAATCACATATTTCGAAATTTAAGTTCATCTAACGATGATAAATCAAGTGGTGCATATCATCTTCACTTCTTACATGAAGATTGCAAACCTTATCTCAACTTTCTGTAGAGAGGATGCCTTCCAAGATTTTTTGTATCAGAGGTGTCTTGAAAATGGTCTCTCTGCTGCATAAACCTCCCTATCATAAATACATTAATGCAGTCCGGCCAAGAAGCTTTCGCTCGTTTGACCAAATACAGCTCTCGATTTCAAATGGTGACATCCGATAAGCACACAAAGGAAATGTTCCGGCGACGGAAAACAACAGTTGCTTAGGATCTAGGTTAAGATGGCTTCTCCAACTGAAACGGGCTCATAACAGTAACTCTGAACGTCTCACTGGAAGTTGTGTATTCTTTTTGATGATGCGAGAGTGTTCGAGAGAAGCATTGCTATTGTCATTGGACCCACTCCCCCAGGAACTGGAGTTATTGCCGAAGCAATCTGGCTGGCCTCCTCATAACAAACATCTCCAACCAGACGGTAACCTCGAGGGATCTTTTTATCCTGTAAAAGAAAATACACAAAACGAGCTCAATACCTATGACCTTGAATCAGCGACAAACATCAACATGGCATGACAGAATCATCTAATCTCATTTTTAAAAAACACTGATTTTCAAAAACCGCTAACAACCAAGTCAGTGCTTCATTTTGTTCACAAATCTTGAAGAAAATCAGCCAAAAACATTGGAGAGAGAGAGATGCTGCGCTTAAGGAATAACTGGCAAAGCACAATAGAACGGCGTATCAATGAAACCTTCCTCACCTCGACTGGATTGATTCCGACATCAATAATTACTGCACCAGGTTTGATCCAGCTACCCCTCACCATATTTGGTTGCCCTACAGCTGAGATTATAATATCCGCTTGTCTTGTGATCTCCTCAGGATTCTTGGTTCGGGAATGGACTATGCTGATTGTTGCATCTTCCCTCTTTCAACATTTAGATATCAAGTTAGCTCAAGAAGATGAACAAATAACTTACTACCGAGGCAAATGAAATGTCACCTGTAGCAATAAAGCAGCTGGCATCCCAACAATATTGCTCCGGCCAATTACAACAGCTATCTTTCCCTTGATAGGGATGCCATACCTATGCAACAACTCTATGCATCCTTTTGGCGTGCAAGGAACAAACAAGGGGTCCCTACCACGCATGGCAAGACGACCAATATTTAGCGGGTGAAACCCATCCACATCTTTCTCAATGCTAACGGCATTTAAGATGTTTTGCTCGTTCATATGCTGGTAGCATACAGATGAAAACAGTTAGATTCAGTTAGTCATAAATCATAGCTGAACAAATGCAGTTCTAGTAATTTTGAAAACTCATCTACAGTTCAATGGTCACGAAAAGTGATAAAGAAGCCCACATACATCCAGTATGGCAAATGGCATGAATCTTAACGTTTTAGTGACGAAATGAGGACAAAGGAAGGCAAGATCCATGGGGCAACCAAACATGCCCTTATCCAAAAGCTTGGATACGATGAAATCCTGAAGGAAATACTGAAAATTGAATAGGCCCTGCAACCGACTAAGCAAAACAACCTAGAGTTGCATCATATGGAACCAACAAAGTATCCATCGACAACAGTCAACGGAGTCAATCATTCTCAAGAAACCAAAACACCCACCTACATGACCAGCAGTTCTTTTCCAAACGAGGATATTGGCGAAATCGAATAAACTAAGAGCTTGAAATTATGCAAAACTAGTGATTTGACTTTAAAACATTAGAATAACTTGTTATTTATATTATGACTGCTACATGATTTCACAAATGGAAAGCAAAATTGGAATTTAGAAGCATACAGAAGGCAGGGGTAGCTGCACAAGGATGCCATGAACTGAAGGATCATCATTGAATCTCGCGACAGAGTTGAGCACTTCTCGTTCAGTTGAATCCTCAGGCAAGCGCACTTCGAAGGAATTAATCCCCACGGACTCGCAAGCTTTCTTCTTGTTGCGGACATAAGTGGCAGAGTCCTTCCTATCACCAACAAGAATAACTGCCAAACCCGGAACAATGCCAATCGCATCCTTCATCTTTGACACTTCTGCATTGATCTCATCTCTGATTTGCTTCGCAACGCCTTTTCCATCGATCACTGCTGCTGATGCTTCAGTAGCCAAAGAAGCTGCAAAATGGATCAATCAAAATTAAAGTAGTACAGAAAAATTCAAGAAATTCAGGAAATTGCTTTTATAATTTTGCAAAGGGGTTTATTCATAGCCCTTCACATGTTCGATGAAATGCGGCAGAGAACAAAACGCTCTCAAACTCTAATTTGCTGTGTAGGAAAGGGAAGAGAGGCTTACCGGTGGCTGACGGAGATGGCGAAGAAGAAGCCGAGGAGGAGTGAAGGGAGAGGCGTCTGGGTGAGGTAGGGCTTATGAGGGGGCGAAGGAAAACGGCGCCGTGGTTGCGGTGGAAGAGGGGGTTCCGTCTGAAGCGGAGGAGGCGTGGGGTGGTGGAGGAGGAACAGTCTGTGAATATCATCGACGCCATCGGATGTTTTATCAGACAACGACAAGAAGAAGATGGGAGTTTTCGGTACGTTATGATCAAACTTCAAAAACCCAAAAAGGTTTTAGGAACAAAGACAAAAAATCATTTCGGGGTTTTTGAAGAGAATAAACATATTTACCAAATACAATTAAAGACCAGGAACTAAAGTTCCCGAAATAAAATCATTGCGTTCCTTTTGCAATTGCCATGCTTCCTTCCCCATAATCAAGCGCTAGTTTGGTATTACTGTATTTAAAAACAAAATTGTTTCTGCTGTGTTGTGAGAATAAACTGCTGTAAAATAAAGTAGTTGAGTGTTTGGTAATCTTTTTATTTTTATTTTTATAAAAGTATTTTTAAGTGTAAGAGTGTTTGGTAAAATTTTATATAAAGCTGATGTGACTGTCAAATGACAAAAATGAGTATGATATTAAATGTAAAATAAGAATAATTTTATTTATATTTGACACAAAATAAAGAATAATAATTTTATTTAGGGAATTGTTATTAGCACTTCAAAAATCTCATTCTACACTCAAACTTTTTATATTATAAAATAAAAATACATTTGTGAGGAGTGTAATGAGATTTTTTGAGAGTCAATAACACTTCCCTTTATTTATTAATACTCTCTCTAGAGTCTTCCCCCTTTATTTTCTCAATCTGCATCGACTAGACTTTTCCAAAAACCAAAAAAATCTCTCTAGAAGTCTCCCCCACTACCCCAATTATCTCAATTTTTATTTTTTCTACTCCGTCTTCTTCTTTTTTATTTTCATCTCCATGGATTTCGAAGGCGTCAATGCCGTGACTATACCGTTTTTGATGGGTTGTTCCTCAATCTCACTTGTCTCACTGCATTTTTCTTCCTCATTTTCTCCGTCTGGGCAATTTGGGCTGTCCTAATTTGCAAAAATACGAAGATCAGTCTACTCTAAGCGGTGTAATCTGGGAAATCTAGGCAATTCCGCGATGCCAAAACTGAATTTGAATCCAAGTCTGGTTATCGCTGGAAAGATGGTGGTGTTTCTCGGTGCGATTTTGTTAGCGTCGGAATGAGAGTGGACGAACGAGAGATGGGTGAAAGGACAGAGACAGAAACGATGTCGTAGGGTATGGAATCCAAGGTCAATAACGGTGATTGTTGAAGCTGGGAGTGAACGGCGTTGTGACGGAGTCGATGAGGAGGATCTCTCAATTGAAGTCAGCAACGTCTTCCAGTTGGTATTATGTGTACTTTATTTAATTGTTTAAGGCCATTTTGGGTATTTGAAAGTTTCATTAAAGGACTCGGCGCCTCTTGCAAATTAAGTTTGCGCGAGAGCTGTGGAAGCAAAAAAAGTCGATTTTTCAAAGTTAGCTTTTTGTTTTTTGACTATTTTTCACCCAAAACTGTAAAAAAATATTGAAGTTGAAAGTTTACCAAACACAAAAAAACACCCAACTTTTTTTAATACCCGCTTTTTTCAAAAGCACCTTGGTACCAAACCTTTACTAACTCTCTCCAATGCTCCTCAGAATCCAAACAGCCTTCTAATGGAAGCAGATAAAGAAGCCAAAAACATATCTACATTTTATTTTTAGAAAAACTAATGAAAATAACTTGAAAGCTTTGAGTTTTAACGATAAAGACAAAATAAAAAGTAAAGTGAATAGTATCAAAATTGACTTCTTAGTGTAAAAATATGATTTTTCGTTAAAGTAAACAGTATCGAAAACTTTTCGTTAAAATTCCCTTTCTTTTTTCCTCGAGCTGCTATTAACACTTCAAAAAAAGTATCTTTCGCTCCTCTGGAAGAGAGGAGTGCGTGGATAGCTAAATTTCCAATATCAAAAGCTCATTCAGAAGAGTACAGGATCAAATTCTAACAGTGAAAAGATGATCCAAGTACACACTCCGTTCTGTCCATCTTGTAAACACTTCATTCATGTCAAAAATCAAGAACGAAGATCACGCGTAGAAGGTAATATCGTTTTGGTTTGAGGAAGCACAGCATCAACGGTAACTCAGGAAACGCAAGATTCACATTGTTCAAATTGAAAGCACAAAGACGGAATCAAAACATTAAACAAATTACAGCAGACGAAAAGAAAGTTCAACCATACACCAAGGAAAGGGAAAAAAGGAAAAAAGGAACTCTTTGCGTATATATATATTACCGGTCTTTTATCTTAAATTACTTGCAGTGGGAGTCGCAATAAACTTACATATTAGTTATATTTGGTCTTCAAATAAGCATACAAAACCACCTCTATTTGCATGCAAACTTAAAGCCTCGGATTTTCCTAAATTGTTTCTCGAACTTTTGCAACACTCGTACTACTCACAACCACAGGACAAATGATGACTAGTAAAAAGGTATAGAGATCTTACATTCTCATGTTGATACAGGACCATACGCATACAGGAGCACAATGGTACGCAGAAGCAAGATACACTCGGTGGAAGTTGCTAGGTGTGCAAAGCCATGAATAAGTTCTGCTTACGGGCATGCTCTGGAATAAGTCGGTTGACTATGTCATGTGGAATTCCTTGAAGCTCTATCATAGCGAACAGAATGAAACATAAAAGGAGCATTAGAAACATGGAAACCAAATATAAAAAATCTGGTGGATGCAAAAACACACGTTTATAGAACACGAACAAAAACTGATTCCCTATGGGTTTCTGTAGATCTGTTTTCAACTAGTGTATCCTCTCTCAGTCATATTGTCTGCTTAAGGAAAATCAAATAGATACGAGTTGCCTGCCTATTATTGGTGTGATTTCAACTGTTTGACTTAATTTACATATGAAAATATGGGACCGAAGAGCATGACTGAAAATCAATTGGTCAGCTATAAGAGAAAACGATTATAAATACCCCAAACTTTAGAACACAGACCACACAAACTTTAGAACATAGTTGTAACATCTCAACCTCAGAACTTCCTCTCTGGACAGACTTCAGAGTGCTTTGACTCATACTCAGAGCAAAAAGTAGTTCGGAACAAAACACGACACAAGTGTAGACATAGAAACAAGGAGATGAACTCCAGACAGGAAACAAGGACAAGAATATATCACAGCTTCACTTGTTGCAACGTACGGGAACCACATCTATCCCTATTAAAGGTGGCCCAACGTGGCTCAATACTTAATGCCATCAAATTAAATACATGGAATACAAAGGTGTTAAAGAAACAAAATCTATCTTCTAAACTATACCTAAATATGTAGGACTATAAGCTATTAATTAACATAGATGTAGTAATCAAGTTAATAAGCTAGAGAGAATACCGCTAAACAAAAGAACAGAAAAACACAAAACCACCTTTCTCCAATAAGTAGTTTTGTTCAAGGCTTATACGGGTGTGTCCCAAATAAAAGTTTTCTTGGATGTAATGTTTTAATAGACATAATCAAGCCATCTTATTCACATCGGATTAAAGAACTTGCAATGATCATAATCACCATGAAGCCATGCCAGCAATCTCCATAAAAATGTTAGGTTTTTCCAGCCCATGATAAGTTGTCCTAAGTCTATAAGGAATTATAGTCTTAGAGGATTAAATTGTTTTCCAATTGGAGTTAGTTTCTCAATTGGAGTAGGATTTATAACTACATTCCAATTAGGATTAATAATCCTTATTGAAGACGACATTTATTATGTCTATATAAAGGGGCCATTGTACTAGTTTTGAATTGGAGGGAGCAAAACAATAAATTGTATACCACTCAAGGGATTAGAGTGAGAGAATATTGTAAAGTGTGCGAGAGAAAAGAAAAGAGAGGTTATTTCTTGTTCTAGTTCTTTCAGGTTTTTCGTCAAGTCCTAGTTCTAGAGATTTGGCAAGATTATTGGTTGTACTCATTATTGATATAGTGAAAGACTGTTGTTGTTGTCCCGTGGACGTAGGCACATATTGCTGAACCACGTAAATTCTTGGTGTTATTTATCTTGGTTATTTGTTTTCGATTTCCGGAGTTTGTTCTATTTTTCCCATTCTTAAACACGATATTCTCAACAAAAAATTTGTAGAAAACTGAAATGGTATTATGTGTTTATGTAAAGGATACTAATCATACTCACCCTGGGGTTTAAAGTTAAATAGAGGAGGAAGAGGGCGACCATTAGGAAGACGAGTATTTGGGTCTCTCAATTCATCAAAGAAAGGGTGAATGCAAGCTTCCAACTGCAAAACAAATGCAAAAAAAGTAATTAAAGCTGAATTGTTTTCTTTCTTTTGTTACTGAAGGAAACTAAAATAGAGTCATACTTACAGCAGTGCATCGCAGATTCGGCGAATACTGGAAAAACCTACAAACAAGATCTACCGCCTCTGGGGGTAAGCGTTTTTGAAATACCTGCACCATGACAAGAATATCATGGTTAATCTCCATAATAAATGAACTCCTTTTTAGAGCAATAGCTTATCACTAACAGAAATGAATAACAGCAATAATGATGGAAGCTACATACATATGAGATGGATATAAATATCACATTAATGGGAACAGGCATACTGCATTCTGCAAATTGCAATAGATAAGATAATTTGGCGGAAGACATGTTAAGGCAGTCAAACTAAATTCATGATTAAGTTACTTTTCATGAGTTTATTTGAGATCCGAATGACACTCAAGAAAATTATCAATATCAACTTATGGAAAACAACATAGGGTTCCCAAGCTATAAATAAACTATTAATGCAAGCCTTGGCTCCATCCAGAATTTTCAACCTTCAACATCCAAGCTATAAACTATTAATGCAAGACTTGGCCCCATACATAATTTTTAACCTTTAACAGGTACATGTCATGACCATGATTTCATAATTAAAAATCTATGAATAATAGTCTCCATGGAAATTGCCAACCCACTTTGGCAGCTCCACCTATACAGTATTTCTGTACGCCCACTCATCTTAAATATATTAGCCAAAATGGTCTCTAAGATTGTCATAACTCTTTAGCTTTGGTCCCTGAGATTTAAAAATTGATAAAAATGGTCCCTGAGATTTTCCACCGCCAATCATATTGGTCATTCTGTAAAAAAATTCTGTTAAATTGAAGAAACCACCAGTTCAAAGGGAGGGGTTCATTTGACAAAAATAATCTCAATTTAATGGAGATTTACAGAAGGACCAAATGACGGTGGACAACTCAGGGACTACTTCTATTGATTTTAAATCTTAGGGACCAAGTGAGGAGTTATTCCAATTTCAAGGACCATTTTGGATAAAAAGCCTAAAATAAAATTTGAAGTCAGAAGCATACATCTAAGAATAATACAAGAGTACGTGCAAAGACACACCTTGTGCCAGGGATGAGGCTTTATCTGTGGGAATTTAAATTCAGTATAGTTCGGATTCATGCACTTTATCTCCTCCCTGGTTGGAGTCCCCAAAACCTGCACAAAAATGTATAATTAACCGTATGTCTTTGAGCTTTCCTCTTTTCATAATTGTGAAAGTTTGAAAGCATATCAAGAAAAAAACTGCTTCTTAAAGACTAGAGAACTTTATACTTTTAAATCCTATAAGATTTCACCACCAAAAAAAATTTGATGACATTCTAAGGAGTAACAGTTTATGACAGTTGATTGAACCTAGGATGACCAAACTCAACCCAAAAAGAGTCAAAGCGAACTCATATACTCAACCCTGATGGTTTTGCTTCACAGTTTTAATCCAATATTCAAAGTAATACAAAATGGCAATCTCCACAGAACTAGATTGACATCCTCACCTTAATGATCTCAACTAGTTGGTCAACTCCACTTTCACCAGGAAACAAGGGCTGCAAGAGAATTTGGCTAGACAATGTTAAATATTTTTAAGGATAAGAGTAACAAAACAGTAAGTATTCACACATTTGAGTACCAATCACCTGGCCAAGAAGTAATTCAGCCATCACACAACCTGTAGACCATATATCAATAGCTGTTGTGTACTCGGTGGCACCAAATATCAATTCTGGAGCACGATAGTATCTTGAGCAGATGTAAGAAACATTTGGTTCTCCTTTCACCTGATAACACAAATGGGACAGCCTTGTAAGCAAATGAAATTACATAACAAGACCAAAAGAAACCTTCATCAGTAAAAATGATGGCGTGCAAAACTTACCAACACTTTTGCGCTCCCAAAATCACAAAGTTTCAGCTGATGTGTGTGTGGATTCACCTGAATAACATGAAGCATTAGAACATGACCAACAAAAGGTGAAGGGCAGAGTATAGACACATGCATAAAGATGTAGGAAAATTATTCAAACAGGAGGCCCGCGTTTTAAGAGAAGTGTGGACATCCTTGTAGAGGCCACCCCGCAACGTACTCCAATGAATTGAATCCTCTATTTTTTCAGACCCTTCCAAGGATACTCCTTGAAAATTAGACAAATTGAAAACAATTTAGGCATCCAATTGTGATCAGATAAATTCTTAAAGTGGGACCTAAAAAGTGGATGGCTCAAATTATTGAAAGACAATATAGAATGTGCCCTACAAGAGTGTTCACACTTCCGCAAAATGTGCCCCGAGTTATTCAATATTATCTAACTTGTTTCTTTCTTAATTCCTTGGTTATGGTATATGAGTCTATGACCAACTTTCTTTTAAGCTTGCTAGGCTGACAATGATATACAGTCTTAAAAACTGATAAGGAAGGGTAGTAACTTCCTATGCACTCCCTTTAAGAAACAAAAATCAAGCACTTTCCCTAGATACCAAAATGCTTAATATCATATAGGCTCTAAGAGAACTAAAATAGCAAATCCTCAAAGGAAGACGAGAAACTGCAATCGCTAAAATCACCCCAACTCCCTGAATTTTAAAAGTTACAAATCAAACTACTTTTCTTATTGAATAGCTTGATGAGAACGGTATCCATCACACTGCAGGGAATTTCTGGAATTGGAGGACTTGTGGTACATAAACTAGAGGCGCAGAAGCAGCATGGTGTGAAAACTTTAGACACACACAAAAAACACATATAGAGATACATGAAAGGTACAAAGTACCATTAAAGTAGCATGTTGTCACACAAGAACTACATTGTGCACATGCAGCATTACCCTAAGCACTTCTTGATTTAAAATAAATCGTCTAACTTAATTACAATATTTATAGGAAAACACGAAAAGCTTATGGTAGTTCAAAAAGCAACAAAACGCCTCATATTATGCCTTCGACTCTGAAAACACTATTACCATCTAAATAACAAAGGTATGGCACCAGTTTGACACATATACGAGAGTTAAGTTTAACCAGTAAAAGCAATCACTGGCTCTGCTTAGTAGCCCAGGGTATTGGTCAGACAGATAACTTGCAATGGTGTAAATCACATATTTTGTCATACAGGAGCTCCCAGTTCCTTAGGAAGAAATACAAATCTTACAAGTAAGTTCTGAGGCTTGATATCACGGTGACAGATTCCAATGCAATTATGTATATAAGCAAGTGCCCTGCAAATCTGCACCACAACAAAGTTGAAAATGAGAAGCCTTAGATTGTGTTCATTACAATTAAACCAAAAGGCGGAGGAAATAAATATGAAGACAAATTCATACCTGATAGGTATAAAGTTTAACATATGTTATTGGCATCCGCTGGTTGATTCTACTATAGTTCCTCGCAATGCGGTTAACCGTCTCAGGAACAAATTCAAGTACAAGGTTCAAGTAAACCTCTTCTTTGTCTGTGGTTGAGAAGAAGCAATGCTTTAGGGCAACAATGTTTGGATGATCCAACATCTGCATAATCTGTAACTCCCTGTTCTTGTAGCGCTTGTCTTGGAGCACCTTCTTGATAGCAACAATCTCTCCAGTTTCTCTACATTTCGCCTGTGCAAAGAAGTTCAAGTTTTATCAACAATGTAATTCATTGGAAAATCAGGTGGGTTCAATTGAGCAAAATATATAGTTCTACCTACCTGGAAAACAACCCCAAAAGAACCAGTTCCAACCACATGTTCTGAAATATAGCTTACTGTCTGTAGAAACCAAACAAAGAAACAAAATGTAAGTCCCCGAGTTATAGGAAATCACTGCTTCTGATTTGCAATACCATTACTAGATTAAATTTGAAGAAAAATAGAATATTGTCCAACCTGCCTAGATTGACCACTTCGACCACCAACAGTCGTTCGTATTACATGTCCTGTTTCAGCACCCACTCCATCAATTACATCCGGTTCACTATCCTACAACAGATGAAATAGTAAGGACTGTCAACAGTGTAATAAAAACACCAAATTCTAGTCAAAACAAGTCGCATTCAACTAGAGCGGGGGCCTAATCTAGACCAAAATGCTTGAGAACCATTTTGCTCATCGGTTGCTTGTGGCAGGAGAAATGTAAAGACCCACCATTTTGTTAAGCGATAGTTGCAACAAATGACAGTTAATGCAAAAATTTCACAATATATTTAAACAGTATAGAACGAACACCGCTTACTCTTTCGTCATCATGATCTGGCTTGTCCTGCAACCTCATCTCGAGCATCTCCCTCCCCAGCCAATCAACCGAACTAGACGAACTCTTGAAGCCATTCACAGACCTTGAACTGCCAACTCCACCATTCCCTAGGCCAGCAGACGCCATACCGACGTCTGATCACTTCACTACTGCAGCAGAGCAGACGATGCTACTACCTCCCCTCCTTGCAACACTCTCTGCTCCTGAGTCCACTCCCATCCAAGCACCTATCCTTCTATTAACAACAAAAGAATCAAACTTTTTCAAATTTTTTTCCCCAAAAATTTAATTAATTAAAATTAAAATTCATAAAACATAGAAATTGAGCTGAAATTATTGTCAAAAAAATTCAAATTAAAAATTAATTAATTAACTTAATTTAGTTCAGATCCACGCCAAACTCACTCTAACTTTCTAAATTAAGCACAAAATAAGAATTCAAAGTCCACCGTCTATCCTCCGAAATCAACCAGACTCCAACAAAACAATTAATTTTCGGCAAATTAATTCAAACGCAATTACATTCAAAATTCAGAGATACGGATCGGTTCGGACGACTGACCTGCAAGCGTTTCGGGGAGGCCTGGAAGCAGAGCTCGCGCATTTTAAACTCCACTACTGGAATTTTTGAGATTTTGGGCAGAAAATTATGGGAAGGAGAAGAGTTCGATCGGAGAGAGTGATCGGATACTGTTACTGCTGCGAGAAAATTCAATCTACTTTTTGAGGTTTTATTTAATTTTTTTTTTAATTTAATTTGAGCAGTGAATGAGTGAGGAGTACTTAGCAGCAGTTGACAGCTTTGGGTTCCTGTATAAAAACAAATAAAGAATAAAGGGTTAAGGACAAATGGAGGTTGAATTTTGCTTTCATTACTCTATCTAGAACATGAGGAGAGGAATATAATAAGATTCTATACTTTTAATTTTGGTCCTTTTTTGTCGCTTACTATTACGGTTTATTGATACCTATTTTTCGTTATAATTAAGAGTAGCAATTTTTCAGCGCGCGGGAACACAATTTAGTACATCAAGTGTTGTACTACAAATGGTTGAAATTTTTTTGTATTCTAAGTTTAAATTAGTCTAATATATATACAAGCATGATTACTCAACAGTTTCAACTTACAAGATCATCCAAGATATAATTCATCAAGCATGAAGGTCCTGCACCTATTCAAATGTTGAAAAAAATCTCAATTCGAATTTCTGACAACTTAGAATTTACATAAAGACCAATTGAGTAGTTCTTAAAAAAAAAAAAAAAAAAAAACCAATTGAGTGAGCCAAAAATAACTTTTCAAGAACTAAAATGTCCAAAGAATTAGGATAAATCCCAATAAAAGAGGCCCACAAGACAACCAGGTAGAAAGCATGCTCTAAAAGCCAATAATTTGAAGTATCTTTTAAGGATAGTTTATCTTATTACTTTATTTTTTGATGTATTAATCAAAAGGTCAAATATGTTGTTTTATGTAATTAATTATTATAGTCACTCAGTACGATAGTTTAGTAATATTTATTTTCATCAAATTTTAGGTTCAGATCTTGTGAATAGCAATCTTGATACCAATTTATTCCCTTCAGCATTAGTGTAAATAGATCGTCGTATTAAAAACCTTAAAATAAATTAATATTGTTATTATCTTATACAACAAAGTCTAAGGATCATGCAAGTGGCCATTTACCACAGTGGTGGAAAGAAGTTATGTCGTTACATCTTAGCGTGGGTTTGAACCTAGTCAACTCTCTAATCTAACATCTAACCACTAAGCTACCGTCTTTTCAAAAAACATAAAAAAATAAAAATAAAAAATAAAAAAGTCTAAAGATCATAAATGAAATAAAGCAATATAAAGAAGTTAGATTAATGAGACCTTTCAATCTTAACGATGTATCGTAAATAATTCCATATTATAGGATTAATATAAGTCCTTAAAGACTAGCACGCACTATTTAGTACTTAATTCAACTATGAGAATGACTATTCTCGGGTCATTCGTGTTAGAATACTAAGATAAGTATGTGCTTAATAGGATTGCGCACACTGAACACAATCAATAAAAAATTTGTCAAGAAAGTTTTACGTACATGTCAAACAAGATATCTCTTAGTTGCAATAAACAAATTAGTCTTTAGACCTGAAATACCATAGTTGTCGTATGAATACGTTTTCTTTATCTTTAATAATGTTACATAGACATGTTAGATCAAGCATGTGGTTCAATGTCTATCTTCAAATGTTTATCTTTAATACGTTTTCTTGATCGTATGAATACGTTTTCTTTATCTTTAATGATGTTACATAGACATGTTAGATCAAGCACGTGGCTCAACGTCTATCTTTAAATCTTCAATGTCGAGGGAGACTTGCTATGAAATATAATTAAGAATTCTAAGTGTTTGATTATGATTGAGTAAGAAATTCAATCGTATCATATCTATGTGAATCATATGAACTTAAAAATTCACATTGCTTCAAAACTAGCGAAATTGCTCAATCCTTATGTGATCTAATCATGTAATTAAGAGAACTAAATTAACGAAAAATCGTATTTCTGAATAAGTTCTTTACCAGATATATACTAGTAGTTAGGTTTTACGTGTGAGTTGTGGAAGCCTTAACCACTATAAGTTCCTCTACTCATTTTCTTTTGACATAAGGAAAAAGAAAAGCATATGCATGGAGCTTTGATATATCATGGAAGTGGACCACTCGATCAAAATGCATGTAATGTCGGGTCAGCATCTGCATCATTGGGGCCGACCTCTACCTTCCATTATGTTGACTTTTTTGGAACTTAATAATCATTCTTGCATGCATTATCTCTTTGCATTCCCCATCTTCATCCAAAGCATTTAAAAATCTTGGATGGCAACATACAGTTTTTGTTAGGGTTGGAGCGGATCAGTTTGTTCGGTTTAACACCAAAAACATAACTGAATCAGCTAGTATTCAACGGTTCGGTTTGATTCGATTTTGACTAATTCCATTATTGAAATCGACCCAGTTTAAATTATTGTTGATCGGTTTGGTTCGGTCGGTTTATGCTTATTCAATACATAAATAAAAAACGTTTAAAATTTCAAGAGTTTTAATCTTCTAAGCATCCACACATCTCGCGTATTCTAATTCGACTGAAAGATTAAGTTTTTTAGGACATAAAAATTTCATCAATTCAAATATAAATAAGTTTCAATTGAATAAAATCTCATGATAGAAAACGATTTATTAATTACAACCTCACATATACATAAAATACATATAAATCTCCTAAATGATGATAGTCATTACAACTTATAATATGTTGAGACTTATAAATGTGTATGGTAAGACCTCTAAATTACCTTTAATAAATTGACATGTGTAAAATAAATAAATAAATAATTAAAAGATACATGATCGGTTTAGTTTGGCTTGGTAAGTTCCAAAAGTATCAAAACCAAACCAAACCAAAAGTAAATTGGTTCGATGGTTCGGTTTGGTTTTTTAAATTGTTTGACGTTTTCTTGTTCGAAATCAAACCAAACCGACTAATATGGTTTGGATTGGTCGGTTCAGCTGGTGTGATGCCCACCCCTAATTTTGAAGTTAATTTGACGATATTGTAATAATGCCAAACATAGGAGAAAGACTTGCATAGAACGGGATCCTATCCAATATGGTATGTATTTTTTGACATGCGGGAAAAGGTGAACCTATTCCATATCAGTTGCCTCAAATTTTCATTTCTTTTTACAAAATAAATTAGATGAACCCTTTAGTTACATATACGATGCCACATTTTCTTCTTTGAATACAATAGTAGATACATAATATTGTATCATCCATTCATAATATGTAGCAGTATAACACATTTCTCAGAGGAAGAAATTATACAAACCAAAAGTGTGTAAAAGACAAATAAAACTCTGAGAAATGTTACAAAAAAGTTAATAAGAAAATTCAAATTCCAATGGCATCAAGAAGTTGAGAGTGTTGAGACACAGAAACTAGTGAGTTGGCTACAATGGCACCACTGGCAGCAACTGCAGGGACTCCGATGCCGGGAAACGTAGAGTCACCACAACAATAAAGCTGAGGGATGGAAGTTGAGTGCCCCGGGAAGGACCCTTTACCGGCTTGTATTGCTGGACCATACGTTCCTCGGTTCCTTCGAAGAAACCTCTGGTGTGTCAATGGAGATCCGACTAACTTCACCTCGCATTTCTCACGGCTAAATCCAGGACCAACTGCACGCTCCACGGCTCTCCACATAACCTGGATTACAAGTGATTAATCATAAGCAATGCAGTTGACACATGTTCGGAAGGAACCGAGGAACATGTCCTCGTGTTTCTTCGCTTTCTTGTAATTCAGATTATGACATGTTACTCATGTAACGTTGCACTAGTCTCAGCAGATCAATGAAGTTTTGAGAAACCATAGCGGAAATCGAATTCGATCTATTAATTATACGCTATCAACATGCTTTTTCGGAAGTTGGTGTATATATAACTCGGTTGAGTTTATATGCTCGCATTAGGACTATGTTTGGTTTTTTCGGTTTTTGTAGGGCTGCGCTATATATTCTCTTGTTCTGTCTTCTTTGAATTTGACGAATGAGAATGTGGCTGTAAGTTTGCAACTGGATTGTACTTGTTTTAGTAATTTTAACGGCTGCAGAATAAATAAATCGAATGATAAGAAAGCATACGCGCGTACCTCAGATCTTTCAGCTTTGAGCTCTTTGTATGCAGAGCTTTTACGGTCCAATCCTTTCCACAAATCAAAGGGTTCGGTTCCAGGAAGATAAGCGTGCAACACATGTTTCCCAGGTGGTGCAAGATCCGGACTTAGTACGCTAGGTATAGATATCAAAACAACGTTCTGATCGGCATCAACTCCTCTATCCCAGTCATTAACAA
This sequence comes from Malus fusca, assembly GCA_035220775.1. Taxonomy (NCBI): domain Eukaryota; kingdom Viridiplantae; phylum Streptophyta; class Magnoliopsida; order Rosales; family Rosaceae; genus Malus; species Malus fusca. The sequence goes on from CM069066.1 coordinate 31,672,416, forward strand.
CTATGTGATGAATCCCCAAGTCCTCGCGTATGTCCTGGTTGATGAGCAGAATTTCGAACACATAATAAACAACCTAAGATTTATGAAATGAACTGCAAGGTTTATACAACACCAGGAGCTTTGCAGGCAATAGTTTCGTAAGTTATTTCAGATCATTATAGCTATGATATGTGCACGGTGATCCTTGAGAGAGAGAGAGAGAGAGAGAGAGAGAGAGAGAGAGAGAGAGAGAGAGAGAGAGAGGGAGAGAGAGAGAGTCGGGATCATGTTACTACTTATGTCAGCTTCTCGATCGGATCACTCACCTTTGCATCGAATCCCAAATGAAGATGCATGAACGATTCACATTGGGGGGTCGTCTTAGTCCTGTCGAGGAATGACTTTGGAACAACTTCCTTGGGTAATAGATTTAGAGTGTCCCACATAGATGCATTGCTAACAACTGCTTTTTTTGCACGTATAAACTGCAGCGTAAACGTTTGTTCGAATGTTAACACATAAACTACATATAATTCACTTCAAAGACTTCAAAAGTTTATTTTATCACACATAATTTACTCACTTGACCGCTTCTTAGCTTGACTCCTGCTGCTCGACCATTTTCGACAACAATCTTTTCTACGTGACTTCCTAGAGAAATACGCCCACCAAATTTCTTCATTCCCCGGACAAGAGCATCAACAACTGCACCACTTCCGTGCAGAGGGTACTCAAGACAGCTACCTGGCTTATACCATTCTGCAAACATGTAAATCTGAAAAATCGGAGAACAAAAGTGTTATTCAATGCTCTAGTGACATGACAACGTCTTGCATTTTATGTTAAAATTGGAAATCATAGAAGTAAGAAATAGTTTGAAGAGTCGAAAACATCATTAGCCTCACAGATTAATTTTATTGCATGTAACAGGTTGGAAAACAAGTACAGACCGCTATACAAGCTTCGAGCACAGCATATATATGCACTTATAACAAACCCAAATAATTTATGTAGGACTTAATGCATATTAGTTACCATCTCTGCTGAAAGTATACCATTAGATTTCACCCCAGCAAGCAAGAAAGCCAGTAGGTCCACCCAGTTACGTATAAAGGGATCTTTCAGTTCCAACGAGTCAACGATTTCTGAGAATGGTCTGAGAAGCTTTGTGGCACCAAGTGCTCCCTGCGGTCCCATTTCAACAAAAGATTTCAAGAGGGAGGGAGCGTATCTAGCTCCAGCAGTGGAAAGAACACCTAAATCCCCTCGGATGGAAAGCGGAGGCAAAGCCATTGCAGCTGCAGACAACGGAAGAATGGCATCCTGTAGAAGAGTTTCATTTTTCATATGAGAGGTAATCCAAAAGAGAACTGCAGAAAATCAAGATATATGCTGATGGTACTCACAAGAAGTTTTTTCCACTCTCGAACAGCATTTGGACTTGCATACTTCTCGAGGTCCTGCAAGGAGGGAATAAACCAAACATAGTGAATTTGACTGTAAAATTCTCAGCGAATTATCGATGGGGCAAACTAATGATTAAAAAGAGGCTAGACAGATGCAACAAAGGGGATGCGAAGAAAAATATACCAACATGCAAGTTTATTGACTAATGATTAGCTACGAATTGCTCATTGTTTCAGGAGAAACTTGCATCCTCGCCGGAGAATTCCCAAGAGATAAGTAAGCAATAATAAGCCAGCATAAGACAGGCCAAATTAAGGTTAAAGTAATGAAACATGAACAATTCACAACAAGATTCGACCTTGTAAAACTCCGTGGGACCAATGCGTGATAGAAATTCAGCTTCAGGTAAGTAGACCATCCATGAATCATAACTGGCACAAGGAATTGCCTCCCCCAATGCATCAAGAACCTGAGATACGGAACACGAATAAGTCCTCCTTATCATAACGAGCAGTGAAAAGAAAAGAGAAAGCAAAGAAAAATGAGCAGAAGGAACAACTGACCTGTCCAAGAGGATTAGCCTGAGGGCCTTTGGACTGAAATCCGGAGAATAGAGAGGGGCCGGAGTCAAACTGAAAGCCTTTAATCCCGAATGAATGAGCAGCACCCCCAGGCAGATCATGACTCTCTAAGACAAGAACATCTTGCTGGTACCTAGCCAAGAGCCCCGCGCAACACAGTCCCCCGATACCACTTCCAATGACTACGACATCAGCCTCTGCCTTCCCTGCACGACAGGTTCAGTAGTTATTTTCTTTTTTTGGACAAACGATAGCGTTAAAGGGTTAAACTGTTAGTCGTTAGGGGAGGAGATCACTGGGGATTCAGTAGTTTTCTAAAGATGAGATAATGTGCGTTACTTATCCCACACGCACAGAGAGAGAGAGAGAGATAGGGGGGGAGAGAGAGAGAGAGAGAGAGAGAGAGAGAGAGAGAGAGTGAGAGAGAGTTACCTGAGAAAGATTTGTTGTCTTGGAGAGAGGCAGCGCCAGCGCCAGTGGAAGAAGAGGGGGCCTGTCCGACGGAACTTCGCGCCAAAACAGGGTGATTTCTGACCGTTGAGGATTGCAAGGTGGAAGGAGAGACATGAGGTTGGAAAAACTGAAGAGTAGAATTTGGAAATGCTGCCAATGCCATTGTCAAAATATTTTCGAGCTTTGGGAGTTCCTCATGCAATCTCAGTTTTCAGTTCCAACTAAAAGTTTGCTTGGTTGGTAAAGAAGAGAGTAGGACTTGGTGTTTTGTAGCTAGCCACGTCATCAATTTCTCAGCCCTGCTTCCACTTCCAATCTCCATCCCTTGTTTTATTTATGGGTTTATCCATCAGCATTGGGAAAAATGAGCAAAACTTAACTCCATTCCAGGAAGTAATATTTTTGCTCGCCACCTCATTTGATTGCAGTTTAAATTTCAATATTTGTATAATGAATAGATTAAATCGAATTCATCTAACGATATTTAATGAAGTGATGAGCATTATCACCGCTCAAAGATGGTGAGCATTCCATTTCTTTACTTTCCTTTTCTTTGTGAGAGTAAAACTTAGAATTGGTTCCTGATTTTTTGCTCGTTTATGTTTTATAATTGGCCGCAGATGACGCTTTACCGCAATGCGCAAAGCAATCATGCTTATGCACCCTAATGCGAGTTTGATTCTCACTAATCCCCATTTTCCTACTAGCTAATATTTTAATCCACTAATGTTACCGTTCATAAAAAAAAAATATTGAATTGAAACTCTGAATTTAACACAATGTGCATTATTGGTCTCTGTCATTAACTTTTTTCAAAATTCTATTCATCTGATTATGTTGCTCAGAACTAAGGGCTTACAAATCTCTCATTTTATCCTCGTGCACTTAGAGATATAACCACATGTGATTATATGTGATTATATGTAGTCTTGTTGCTCAGAACCAAGACTACATATTACCGTAAGAATACATATAAACATTTAGTTTTAGTGGCAAAATTAAAACCCAAAAAAACAAGGTGTACATTGTTACATGTGAAAAATGCGTTCAAGTTATATGATTGATTAAAAACATAATTAAACCAGAGTCAAACTTACTCGGAAAGATGTTGAAAGTACAACACCAGCCCAATAATTAAGGGCCAGCCTCTTTGGAATCATGAATGAGAAATTGCTAGAAAACTCTAGCAAAGTGCAGCAATTGGTGGGAAAAGTCAAGCCCACCGCCTTATGCTTAAGAAAATATAAAATGTTTTTGTTAGTGGTACAATCTAGAAACATATTGGAAAAACTCAATCTCACCGACTAGGTAAGTCGGTTTAGCAAAAGAGATGGAAAAGTGTGCATGATCAATGCACTAGAAAATTCTAGTGATTGTATAAGTCGGCAAACATGTCCTATAAATATGGGTGTGGTGTAACCAAACAAACCAATCAAGAAAGTAACTAAGAAATCAAGTAGTAGTAGGCAACCAAGTGAGAGTGAGAAGCAAGAATAGTCTTGTAGGAGTGTGAGTGATCTACAGTTTGTCTCTAGAAAGTGAGTGAGTGTCATTACTTCTAAAGTTGTGTCCTTGTGAGTGTTGTAATATTTTGTGAGTTAATACAAGTAATTTGTTTACTTGTGTTGTCTCTCCAACACTTGTGTTAGAGTTGTGTACTCTAAATTTTTCCTCAACAATTGGTATCAGAGCGGTACGATCAGGGACCGTCTCTGTTGAAGCTTTTGAGAATCGTGAGAAGTTTAGTACTTTGCAAGATTATTGGTTAATCTTGTTCGACTTATCGAAGCTTTGCCGACACGATGGGAGACCTTCAAGTTGTTGGAGGAATTAAGAAGTTGAACAACAAAAATTACAACATATGTGCGACGTGTATGGAGTCTTACCTACAAGGCCAAGATCTTTGGGATGTTGTCGGCGGTAATGAAGTTACGCAGCTGGAAGAAGACACCAGCGGTGCTTTGAAGAAGTGGAAGATCAAGGCAGGTAAGGCCATGTTTGCCTTAAAAACCACAGTTGAAAATGACATGTTGGAGCACATACGGAAGGCCAAAACACCGAAAGAAGCGTGGGACACCTTCGCCACACTCTTTTCAAAGAGGAACGATACAAGACTGCAGCTTCTCGAATGAGCTATTATCAATGGCCCAACAAGACATGATGATTGCCCAGTATTTCCACAAGGTAAAGTCTATTTGCTGTGAAATTTATGAGTTAGATCCTAGTGCTGCCATTGTAGAATCCAGGATAAAAAGAATAATTATCCATGGATTGAGACCCGATTATCGAGGCTTCGTTGCCACTGTACAAGGATGGCCGACCCAACCATCACTTGTTGAGTTTGAGAATTTGCTTGCCGATCAAGAAGCTTTGGCAAAGCAAATGGGAGGGTTCTCGTTAAAAGGTGAAAAGGAATCGCCCTACACCAAAAGTAAAGGCAGCTTTAAGCAGCGTGCTGATGGTGGATCTAAAAGAAATTGTGACAAGGCAAAAGGTCATCAAGGAGGAGGGAGTTCTCGGCCAGGGAGAGCTCCAAAGTATCACGGCAACCGTGGTCAGTCCTAGAATAATAAAAGGTTTGAGGGCAAGTGCTACAATTGTGGAAAGAAGGGCCACATGGTGAATGATTGCTGGTTCAAAAAGCCTACAGAAAGTAACGTCGTCAACTCAAAGAAAAAAAGTGAAGATGATTGGGATGCCGTAGTGTCTCTAGCCTTGGAGGAAAAGTGGGACGCTGAAACATCCATGGTTATGAAGAAGCAAGAGTTAGCTCTCACAACTGCAAGTTCGAAGTCGATTAACTATGAGAATGATTGGATCGTGGATTCAGGCTGCTCAAACCACATGACGGGTGATGAGAAAAAGTTACAGAGTCTGACTAAGTACAAAGGAGACCGCTTGGTAGTGATGACCAACAACTCAAGGTTACCAATTACTCATATCGGTAAGACTGTAATTGTGCCCCGCTACAACACTAACCAAGTGCCGCTTCAAGATGTCTACCATGTTCCAGGTATGAAGAAAAATCTGCTTTCAGTGCCTCAACTGACATAATTGGGAAATTATGTCTTGTTTGGTCCACGAGATGTGAAGGTGTATCGACATCTCAAGATCTTAGGGATGCCAACAATGGAGGGACGGCGACTGCAGTCAGTCTATGTAATGTCAGCAGAAACTCATACGTAGACAAGACAAAGAAGAACGAGACAGCAGGTTTATGGGACATGAGATTGGGTCACGTTAGCTATCACAAGTAAAATGTGATGATGATGAAGTCAATGCTTAAGGGGTTACCTCAGCTTGACGTGAGAACAGACACGGTTTATGCAGGATACCAGTATGGTAAAGCACATCAATTACCATACGAAGAGTCGAAATTTAAAGCGAAAGAGCCATTGGAGTTGGTTCATTCCGATGTGTTCGGGCTCGTCAAGCAACCATCGATAAGTGGGATGCGATACATGGTAACGTTCATTGATGACTTCTCCAGGTATGTGTGGGTTTTCTTTATGAAAGAAAAATCTGAAACATTTTCAAAATTTAAAGAGTTTAAGGAGACAGTTGAAGGAGAAATAGGAAAGAAGATCTGTTGCATACGCACGGATAATGGAGGGGAATATACCTCGAATGAGTTTTCCCAGTATCTACGAGAATGTAGAATACGTCACCAGTTCACATGTGCTAACACGCCACAACAAAATGGTGTAGCGGAAAGAAAGAATCGACATCTTGCGAAGATATGTCGAAGTATGCTCGATGCCAAGAATGTACCAGGAAGGTTTTGGGCTGAAGTAATAAGAACTACAGCTCATGTGATCAACAGGCTTCCTCAACCAAGGTTAGAATTTGTCTCACCCTTTGAGAAACTGTGGGATATGAAACCTATAGTTAGTTACTTTCGAGTCTTTGGCTGTGTGTGCTACGTATTTGTTCCAAGTCATTTGCGTAGCAAGTTTGACAAGAAGGCAGTCCGATGTATCTTTGTGGGATACGACAGCCAAAGAAAAGGGTGGAAATGTTGTGATCCTACGAATGGAAGGTGTTACACATCACAAGATGTGGTGTTTGATGAAGCATCTTCTTGGTGGTCCTCAGAAAAGGAGGCGTTGCCTGATTCAAGAAAGATAGAAGATAAGTTGCAGCAAAAGATGAGGGAGCAAATTGTTCGAATCCAGTCGAGACCAGATGAATCTGAGGATTCACTTGATGGTGATGGTGTTGAGCAAGCAGTGCCCCAAAACCCTTGGCAAGCTAGCGTATATCAACAACCAGAAGAAGATATACCTAGTGAAGTGGAAGTATCAACTCCAAAATCACAACTAAGGAGGTCAACAAGAATCCGGAAGCAAAATCCTAAATACGCCAACGCAGCCATAGAAGAAGAAGCAGCTGAACCTGAGTGGCTCAAAGTTGGGAGAAGAGGTCACTGCAGCGGAGCTAAATCAAGCTTGGAATCTAGTGCCAAAGGGAAGAGATTCCATATCATGCAAATGGGTGTGCAAGAAAAAGCTTCGTCGTCGACTCGGCATGGAAGAAAGAATGAGCTGGTATTGAGGGGGAGTTTGAAAGTACAACACCAACCCAATAATTAAGGGCCAGCTCATTTGGAATCATGAATGAGAAATTGCTAGAAAACTCTAGCAAAGTGCAGCAATTGGTGGGAAAAGTCAAGCCCATTGCCTTATGCTTAAGAAAATATAAAATGTTTTTGTTTGCGGTACAATCTAGAAAGCGACATTTTCATTCTATTTGTAAGATTTAGCCAAAGGTATTTTTTAACAACTATGATATAGTTTGATTTCAATTCATAATTACTTATTTAGTGAAATTTAACCTCGAATCTGTTAGTTAATCTTTATACTTTATGTGCAAATACATATATAATCCTGTATGTATAATTTTTATAATGTTGTTAAACATTTTTACTTTCATCTTTTTGTCCGTAGAGGGTGAAAACCGAGCTGTTCACAAATGCAAAACAGGGGACATCTTCTACTTCATATGGGAAGTAGAGATTAGTTCGATTGTGATTGTTTTTCTGATTTGGTTAAATTCAAAATTAGTTGGCTTGTGTTTAATTTAGTTGTTTGCATTGTTTGCACATGTAGTCATTTCCTAACTTAGTTCATCAAAATATGTCATACAATTTCCAATCCCGCAGTAACGCGTGAATCAAATTTTCCGCAGCAACGCGCGGGCTACACTTTCTAGTTATTACTTAGTCTAAAGAAGGCTTTTCAATTGCACGGTACAAATGAATAGTTTTTGGATCCGAATTTCACTCTATTTACGGACATGCCATTGCTCTAAGGATTTTGCTTGGGTTTTTTTTTTTTTTTTTTTTTTTTTTTCAGGTTTAGTTGTATGGGCTTTTGTGGGTTTGGGCTGTCACTGGGTTGGTGGGTTTTGTTTGTGGTTGGGTTTTTCGGATGGATGGCCGACACGGCCAGGCCTAGCCTGCAACGATGCCAGTGAGAAGAGATGGAAGGTGTCATGTGATGTGAGAGAGAAGAGAGAAGGAAGGTGTCATGTGATGCGAGAGAGAAGAGAGAGAGAGAAGGAGTCGTCCGATGGCAGAGAGAAGAGAGAGGGGTCGTGCGATGCCAGAGAGAAGAGAGACGAGGACTCCTAGAAGGAAATAATGGAGGAGAGAATGAAGGGTAGGATGATCAAAGCAATAGGTAAGGCTGCCCGAAATTTGGGTTTTGTTTTTTCTCGGTGAGCTCTGCTTAGAGAAACGGTGAGGTAGGAAGGGACGCCTAAACCTAGGGTTGGTTTCAGATATTTGGTTCCAGCTATCTCTGCAAGCATTTATGAGGATTTCTCCCAGCTGGCGGCTTGAATTCCTTTCAAAGCTAAGTGTCCATTTTGAACCGAATTTTCCCTTATTTCACTGTTTCTGGTTTGAACCTGCTTAGAAACATGCTTTTTTTCCTGCTTTGTTTTCTGTTTGGTTCTGGTTCGGTTCTTCAACTTTTAGTTGGGAGTGCAAGATTTTTTTTAAATTATTAAATTGGGACAGAAAAACAGATATTTTGTGATGCTTTCTTCACTGTCTCATAATACCACTTACTCTTCATTTCTCTTTTTCTTCCTGTTGTGTTGGTATTTCAGTGTTATAGCTTCTCTGCATAAATCAAAATGTATGCATTTTGCCCCTTTTTGTTCATTACCCTATTATTTGTTGTTGTGCTGACCATGTGAATCAAATGCTCAGTTTTTATATCCCTCTAAAATACATTATGCATCTGGTTTTTGTTCATTCACATATGATGCACTGTGAGTCGTTTGCTAACAAATCTGTTGAGATATGTTATTTTTGGTAGGAAATTATGGTTCCTGTTGTTAGAAATAGATTTAATTTTTCTGTTTGGTTTAATTATAGCTTATGTCTTTGAACAAGCATGCTTTTAAAGTTGCTGTAAAGTGTTTGTCATCCTAAACATGATCAGCAACTTTGGCTTTCAATGCGTTTTTCATGAAAACAACCAATATATTGATCTTCAAAACCAAGGTTTAGGGTTGACTGTCATTCGATGTATAGAATTTTACCCCTTTTATTAGTTTTTAAATATTTCAATCCTCTTTCAGAATACTAATCCCTAAACTTATTAAATTTATTGACCAGGTGATTTTTCACTCAATCCTGAAGTTCGTATTTCTCGGATTGGCGTTGTGTGCAGATTACTGGTGGTCAGCTTGCTAAAGCATTGTATTTAGGTCAAGGTATTTGACATTCCTGTTTTAAACTTTTCAGTTCCTTTCTGTGATTTGAATTGGAACAAAATCAGTAAACAGAATAGACTGATTTACATTATGTGATTTTCTGAAAGAAAAAGTCATTTTTTAATTGAGCTATGTTTTAACTTTTTTGTATTTGTGCATGTGTGTGTGTTTATGTGTATATCTGTGTGTCTGTGTACATTCACTGCCCGATTTCTTTGTTTATAAATTACGTATTCAGTTTCTATTTTTTGTGTCTCTTCATTACTTTCTGTGATTTTCTTTTGAGAAAACTTGATTGCAGGTTCTTCTCTCTCCGTATTGAGTTATCGGTAGTAATTATTTTCTGTCTTCTTACCCGTAAAAGGTGACTGATAATATGTTTTTCTCTGTTATTTTTCCCTCCCAAAGAGAATCAGAGTTGGTAATGACAAGGGTATTTAGCATGCTATAGCTCAGTCTTAACATGTCGTTATACCATAGGTTGTTTCATATGACGTTGAATAGCTTCATGGATTGTTCCTTACGGGGCAGGCTCTGCATGTGTTCTTATTTAAAAAAAAAAAAATTTAATGAGAGGAGCCTCAGTTGCAATGTTCTAAACTCCCTCTCTGCTTATTTTTCTATTTTCTGTACTTTGTATGTTTCCACTTAGATCGATGGGTTTAAACCCTTGAATTGAAATTTATTTGACAGACTTTAAAGTTTTTGCCTTTTTGGTGCTCTTTGATACGTATTTTCTTTTGTTTATCTGGATTAATGTTTTTCCTGCACTCTTAATCCTTGCAGTTCACAGAGTCCTTATTGATCCTGCAATTGTTGTTCTTAACTCAGGAGAGAAATAACAAGTCCATCACGTATTAGAAAAATCAGTTTTACCCAGTGATGGAAATCATTACAGGATTAAAAATTGGAATCCGACTTTGGAAGAACTTCCATTCTCTTCTAAAACAGCTTCCACCAACGAAAAACGTTCTTGCAGATGTTTAACTGCACAAAGGAATGGAAAAATATAATAGGTCAGAAGTTAATAGTTTACACCCATTTTCCAAACACGGTGGTTGTTTGTTTTGAACCTACACCAGGTTCACCCTGTATCAGCAGTTTCCCACTCACACCAGCATAAACATTGAGTTTGATAAAAAAAAAAAAATTGGTAGATTTGTGTATGCCCCCTCGGGAACTAATTCTGTGTGGAATTTTGTTGTATGGGCTATGGAGTAAATACATGTTGCATGACGTGACTTATTCGAGTTCATTAGAGGGTCGTGGCGATGCCCATGGAAATACAAGCTCAGGTCCTTTCCATGTTCGTTTATGATCTTTGTTTCACAGTTCAAATGGGGGAGGTTTTGCTTCTGTGATGATATTTGGGTTGGGATTCCTATTTTAGTGTCATTTTCTGCCATCTGTATAGGATCTCTTTGCCACAATTAATCACCCCAAAAAAATTATTTGCATTTGATTGTTTGCATAAACTTATCTTATGAATAGTTGAGTGCTCTTTAATGTCAATGCTAATTTGTCCATGACTATATCTTTGGTTCTCTATGGTGTGTTTGGACCAGCGAATTTAAAATTTAAAGTGCTATATAACTTATGCTAAAATATGTTTGGAATACACTAGAAAATTTAGATAGAGGCTTCAAAGGACTAGATCCTATACATTTGAAAGAGCTTTCAGTACAAGACACCTTTGTTTAGTGTTTTTGTAGTGGTGTTCTAATAGCAGCTTCATAGATTTAGTCTAATGTTTTTGTTGAACATTTTTAACAACCGAATCTAAAATCCCTCTGTACTTTAAAGTCCCTCCTCTAGACATCACATTAGAGAATTATAACTGTTTGTACCATACTTGAACAATCCCGAAACTACTGAGCACCGGTCAACGTTATACCGTCAAGGACCCAAAAGAGTTTCCCTCCAACCAGGAGGCCAATCACAACGCGACACGTGTCGACATCTAGTAGCCAATCATAGCGTGACACGTGTCAACATCAGAAGCCAATCACAACACGACACGTGTCAATGTCAGAATGAAACTAGAAACTCTCTTCTATAAATAGAGATCATTCTCTCACAATATTTCCTAATGTCATTTGTACTAAATCATTCACTAGTACTCACAAAAGGAGAGCTTGAACCTATGTACTTGTGTAAACCCTTCACAATTAATGAGAACTCCTCTACTCCGTGGACGTAGCCAATCTGGGTGAACCACGTACATCTTGTGTTTGCTTCCCTGTCTCTATCCATTTACATACTTATCCACACTAATGACCGGAGCAATCTAGCGAAGGTCACAAACTTAACACTTTCTGTTGTACCAAAGTCCTCACTGATTTTGTGCATCAACATTTGGCGCCGTTTGTGGGAACGACACTTATTCTCACTCTCTTCAGCTTTGTTAAGCTGGTTTCCACCATTCGTACACTCTCTTTTGACCAGGCATCCCTCTCCAACATGGGGAGCGAAGGAAGCCACAGCACACAGAATGACACCCATCTTACACCTAGTGCGAAACAACGAAAGAAGGAAGGAAAGAGAGTTGCTCTTCAAGCTAAAGTCGATGAGCTAGAATCTCAAAACAACAAGATAGCAATGAAGAATGACGTCATCCAGGAGCAGTATGAGAAGCTCTTTGAGATGCTCCATGAAACTAGGCGTACTCAAACACGCGAACTCGTTACCCCTGTGGACATCAACCATCATCTGGATGCCTCCCAACAAGGAGGGTCACCTTCATTCGACATGAGTATCCCTGATGAGGAGCGAGCTAATCATCAAAACATTGATCAACATGAGACTTCTCTCAACCCAGCTACTTCGACCCGAAGCAGGAGAAGTGGAGGAAGACACCTCTTTGCAGAAAGGTTGGAAGGATCGGAAGCCGTTTATCGTGACTGTCGAGACTTCTTGAAGCAACGTCGAGAGAATCCCCTCCACATAAGCTCGAAGATCAATGACCCAAGGGTTTCTAAAAGACTCGGTCCCCTCCCACATCCCAGGGCGGCTACCAATTTGGGGAAGGGGCAACAAGTCCTAGAGAAATACGAAGTATAGGGGACTCAGAGATGTTTCGACAGATATACCTTGAAAGTCAGTACGGCGAGTCTAGGGAAAAATCACATGCTATTAATCAAACCTTCCTACTTCCAAGAGGAGATGGAGATTTACGAAATAAAGCTCCAGTGGTACATGACTCCACTTAGGACCCTCTTGTCCTACAGCTTCTTAAGGAAGTAAACAAGTTGAAGGTCGAACGACAAGCTGAGATACCTGATTGGAACCAACCTAGGCCTGGCCCTCTTACAAGGAGGATCCTCGACACCCCCTCCAAGCAAAGACAAAGCAGAAGCTTGGCTTGCAACTCTATACTGGAAAGGAGGACCCGATTGAACACCTTAACCTCTTTGAGTCCACCATGGCATACCGGATGCACACCGACGAAGAGTGATGTCTTCTCTTCCCCTCCACCCTCTCTGGCGGAGCTCTAAACTGGTATTGCAGTCTTCCACCTGAGACGGTAGACTCATTTGAGGAATTGAGGAAACTGTTTGTTTCTCAACACATTTTCCAGACCGATCGCTTGCATTCTGCAGATGACTTGTACACTATTCGCCAGAAGCCGGACGAGTCACTACGAGAGTATGCCGGTCGCGGCAGATGACAAGACCGCCTTCAAGGCCTTCACGGCAAGCCTACGTGATTGTTTCTTCAAGTACATGATCAATGCCAACACTTGGAAGACTTACTATGAGGTGATGGCACATGCTTACAACCATGCCTCCGCCGAGGCAAGGACATATCAAGGGAAACCTCCCACAGCCACCCCTTATCAGCAAGTAGGGAGTGGAAGCCAGATCCAACCAAATGAGAAGACCTCGACCTTCCAAATGGCAGCGGTGCCTCCCCCTGCCTTACTTAATACTTTGCCAAGTCAACAGAGATATCAATCTCAGGGCAAAAGGAAAGATTTCCATCCTCACCAGTCTCATTTTAGTAAAAGGAGTAAGGAACATTACCGCGATAACCAAGGGTATCGCCACGATAATCCCCGACCCCAGGCAGTCAACACAGTGGGTCAAGCACGTGTCAGGACAGCCCCTACCCCGAGGTATGAGGCATACACACCTTTGAACGCCACATGCGTGGCCATTTACCCCAGCATAACACACCTGATACCGAAGCCAAAGCCGAGGCACCCGGATTACAAGTCCACGAAGAACACGGGCACGTTTTGCTGCTACCACGAGTATAACGGCCATGACGGCGAGAAATGTATCACCATTTGTGATCATATTGAAGCTTTGGCACGGGAAGGAAAAATTGATCAATTCCTCCTTCACCCTCCAAGGGGTAACCGTAACCAACGCCAGGTGAATGTGATATATTCCATAAGTGGTGGCACACCCATATCTAAATCTTCCAACAGGGCCATGAAAAATAGTGAACGAGCTTTAAGGTCTGGCCACCAAGTGTTTCACGTGGAAGACATCAGGGGAGGCAAGTATCAAAAGCCTAACTGGGATCCAATATGTTTCTACCCTGAGGAAGAAATAGGTATCATCTACCCTCACAATGACCCACTGATCGTGGAAGCTCACATAGCCAACTTTGAAGTACGACGAATCCTGGTAGACACGGGGCTTCGGTCAATATCATGTTTGCTGAAGCTTTCAGGGCACTTAATGTAGCTGAACACTTGCTCGATCGCTCGATTTCCCCTCTGATAAGCTTCTCCGGTGATATCATGCAACCTTTGGGGATCATACACTTACCTTTCACCATTGGTACCATTACCACTAACTTCCTGGTGGTTGGTTGCCCAACGGCATACAATGTCATCTTGGGACGCACATGCATCAATGATCTCAAGGCCATGGTATCCACACATATGTTGTTGATGAAATTTCCAGCCCCCTATGGCAATGTTTACATCAGATGAGATCAACTTAGTGCACGATCATGTTACAACACTTCGGTCAAGCAACAGCACCTGCTTGTGCCCAAGGAAACCCTTTCTATACATGATCAAGTCATAAAGACCAGCCCAGACGAAGCCAACTTGGATCTTCACGGTGGCAACAGTCAACCCGACGATCCTCGAGATGACTCTTTCACCCAACAAACATAACCCGCTGAAGAGTTGAAGAAGGTTTCCATCTTAAAAGATTATCTGGATCGTATGGTGAAGATTGGCACCACCTTGTCACCACCTATTCTGTTGGCATTGATCTCTTTTTTGCAAAAGAACACTGAGGTCTTCGCCTGGTCATACGAGGACATGCCAGGCATCTCTCCCGATATCATCTATCATCGCTTAAGTATTGACCCCAAGACCAAACCAGTGAGACAGAAGTGAAGATCCTATGACGCTGAACGGTACGAGGCAATGAAGGCAGAAGTTGAAAAACTCAAAGGCATAGGCTTCGTCCGTGAAGTCAATTATCCAACGTGGGTAGTAAATGTTGTCCTTGTTAAGAAGAATCCGACCAAAGAAAGTCTCCTGTCCAAAAGGTCTTGTGGAGAATATGTGTCGATTACACCGACCTAAACAAAGGATGCCCGAAGGATAACTTTCCTCTTCCTCTCATAGACAGACTTATAGACTCTACAGCAGGGTGTGAACTCTTGAGCTTCATGGATGCTTACTCAGGATACAACCAAATCCTTATGAACCCTCCGGACCAAGAACACATAGCCTTCACTACTGACAGGGGACTATATTACTATAAAGTCATACCCTTCGGCCTAAAGAATGCAGAAGCGAGTTATCAGAGACTGGTCAATTCAATGTTCGCCGAACAGATTGGGAAGAGCATGGAAGTTTATGTTGATGATATGCTAGTCAAGAGCAAACATACGGACCAACACATCACCAACCTATCTGAAACTTTCACCATTCTGAAGAGGTATCGAATGAGGTTGAACCCCAACAAATGTGCCTTCGGCGTAGGCTCTGGCAAATTCTTAGGCTTCATGATAAGCCAACGAGGCATTGAAGCTAATCCCGAGAAGATCAAAGCAATCCTCGACATGAAGGAACCAGTAACTTCAAAAGACATCCAAAGCCTTACTGGTAAGGTGGCAGCCTTAACTAGGTTCATCTCTAAGGCCACAGACAGATGTGCTCTTTTCTTCAAAGCACTTAAGGGAAGTAAGAAGTACATTACATGGACTGATGAATGTGCTGAGACATTCAAGAACCTCAAAGACTACATGAGTAAAGCCCATATGCTCTCCAAACCTGAGGTTGGTGACACTCTCATTATCTATCTGTCGGTATCGGCTTCAGCAATAAGTTCCGTTCTCATTCGAAAGGATGGTAATGTCGAACGACCTGTCTACTACGCTAGCAAGGCCTTACAAGATGTGGAGACACGATACTCCAACATTGAGAAATTGGCTCTAGCATTGGTCATGTCTGCTCGAAAACTTCGCCCTTACTTCCAAGCACACTCCATCATCGTGCTGACCAATCATCATCTTCGACAGATACTCCAAAGTCCTGACACTTCCGGGCGAATGATCAAATGGGCGATAGCATTGGGTGAGTTTGACATCTCCTACCAACCAAAGCCAGCTGAGAAGGGCCAAGCAGTGGCAGACTTCATCGCCGACTTCACATATCCTGTTGACATTGTTTCTACGCCTAAAGAAGTGGTTTCATTACCCTCGGAAGCTCAGAAAACAGAACCAACAACCCCAACATGGAGCCTATATGTTGATGGCTCGTCCAACCAACAGGGTTGTGGAGCAGGACTAGTCCTTACAACCCCTGACAAAGTGGCAATGGAGTATGCTATTCGTTTCAAATTCAAGGCGTCGAACAATGAGGCCGAATATGAAGCCCTCCTAGCAGGCTTACGTTTGGCCAAACACCTTGGGGTTAAACGAATTGATATCTTCAGTGACTCCCACTTGGTGGTTAACCAGGTCACCAACAACTTTGACGCTAAGGATAGCTCCATGGCAGCATATCTGGCACAAACACAATTGTTGCTCAAGCACTTCCACTACCAGATCACCCAAATTCCTCGAGCGGCAAACAGTCATGCAGATGCTTTGGCTCGCCTCTCCTCAGCGGTGGAAGATAAGATTGGGAGAAAAATTCAGGTCGAATTGTTGGCAGCACCAAGCACCATGGTTGTGGAAGTGTGCAACTTACAACAGGGGATAGTTGGATTACCCCGATTTATAGATTCCTTACTCATGGCACCCTTCCAAATGACAAAGTCCAAGCTAAGCAAATTCGATACAAGGCTACCTGTTACTTGATCATTAATGACCAACTCTACAAGCGGGGTTTTAACCTACCATACCTAAGATGCCTTACGCCCGCAGAGGCGAAAACTGTCATTCGGGAAATACATGAAGGAGTCTGCGGAGATCATGTTGGATCTCGATCCCTAGCACACAAGGCTTTTCGCCAAGGATATTACTGGCCAACACTCCACCAAGATGCCATCAGAACATCCAGCTCATGTGATAAGTGTCAACGCTACGCAGCTATTCCTCACTCTCCTCCCGAGCCGCTTACTCTTATGATCAGCCCTTGGCCCTTCGCCCAATGGGGACTTGATTTGATCGACCCAATGTCTGCAGGGAAGGGCAAGGTTCACTATGCAATCGTTGCAGTTGACTACTTCACAAAGTGGGTCGAAGTATAACCATTGGCAACCATTACTAAGGCAAAAATAGAAGACTTCGTATGGAAGAACATCCTTTGCAGATTCTGCATTCCTAATATGATAGTCACTGACAACGGGCGACAGTTCGACAACAATAAGTTCAGTATGTTCTGCTCTAAGTTCAACATCAACTTATGTTTTGCCTCCCTAGCTCATCCCCAGTCTAATGGACAAGTTGAAGCCATCAACAAAATAATCAAGCGAACTTTGAAAACCAGCTTGGACAAGGCTAAAGGTTGTTGGCCAGAATTTGTACCCCAAGTTCTTTGGTCATACCGCACTTCGTATCGGACATCAACAGGAGAAACCCCATTCTCACTTGCCTTTAGTACAGAAGCAGTTATCCCAGTTGAGCTTGAGCAAGCAACGTTCCGAGTCTAGAACTACGTGCAAAGCGAAAATGACAAACAACTTACCCTCAACTTAGATCTAGTCGAGGAACACAGAAACCAGGCTCACTTGAGGAATGTCGCCTACAAGCAGCGTATCTCCAACTACTATGACTCAATGGTCAAACCTCGTTCTTTCAAACTGGGGAACTGGGTATTGAAGAAAAGATTACTCTGCGACAGAGTCCCGAGTGAAGGAACACTTAGTCCAAACTGGGATGGACCGTTTGAAGTTGTTGGCATCAGTCGCCCTGGCTCCTACAAGCTTAGAAGCTCCGATGGCAAGACCCTTGGCCATCCATGGAACGTTGATCACTTGAAGTACTATTACAAGTAAACTCACATTGTACAAGTGTTAAGCTTCAGCCGTTCGACATCCTATGTAACGAAGACTATTTGACATGAATTCAATAAAGAGGTGATTTAGACAACTCAGTCCTAATCCTCTTACATTCCTAGCAATGAAACACTCAGGTTCAAAGCTTCAACATGAATGCTTCCAACATGAAACAAAGTCTAAGTATATGTTAACAAGACTATACAAATAAACGAACAACTTCACAGTATATTCGTTCAATCATACATTTCAACACATTCATACATAAGCCAACTGTGCTTTGAAAGGGTTCAACATACTTTGTGTCATTCGACACTTACTACAATGTGCCTAGACAGCTTGCCCTTATTCTCACTAACCAGGTGATGAAATGTGAAGAAGGAACTCATCTTCATGCCACCAACCAGGTGATGAAATGTACAACCCGTACTCTAATATCATTTGGCAAAATGCCACTCATGCCACCAACCAGGTGAAGAATGAACTCATCTTCATGCCACCAACCAGGTGATGAAATGTACAACCCGTACTCTAATATCATTTGGCAACTAGCCATTCATGCCACCAACCAGGTGATGAAATGTACAACCCGTACTCTCCTTCATGCCACCAACCAAGTGAAGAAGGAACTCATCTTCATGCCACCAACCAGGTGATGAAATGTACAACCCGTACTCTAATATCATTTGGCAACTTGCCATTCATGCCACCAACCAGGTGAAGAAGGAACTCATCCTCGTGCCACCAACCAGGTGATGAAATGTGATGAAAGGTGATGACGGAACTCACCTTCGTACCACCAACCAAGTGATGAAAGCAACTCACCATTCATTCCACCTACCAGAAGATGAATGGTAACTTGTACATGTGAACTTCTAGCATTCACAAATAATAAAAAAACCCTCAAGCTTGACAACTCAACTACGGGAGCACTTATGTCCAACAAGAGTTATAGTCACCAACAAAGTCTTATTGCAAGCCAACAACAACTTCAGTGCATGGCATACGAAGATCAAGCTATTCAGCCCTATTGCTTCTGCTTCAGACATTTCCCCTCTGTAACAATGCAAACACTACAACTCGTAGAAAGCTTCACACACTCTTGATCAAGACAGTGTGAAGCAAAACCAATTTATGGTGCCAACAAGAGCTTCATCAAAGGAGTTCAACCACAATTCTCAAAAGCTTCACACACTCTTGATCAAGACAGTGTGAAGCAAAACCAATTTATGGTGCCAACAAGAGCTTCATCAATGGAGAGCAACCACAATTCTCAAAAGTTTCACACACTCTTGATCAAGACAGTGTGAAGCAAAACCAATTTATGGTGCCAACAAAAGCTTCATCAAATGAGTTCAACCACAATTCTCAAAAGCTTCAGACACTCTTGATTAAGGCAGTGTGAAGCAAAACTCATTTATGGTGCCAATAAGAGCTTCATCAATGGAGGGTAACCACAATTCTCAAAAGCTTCACACACTCTTGATCAAGACAGTATGAAGCAAAACCAATTTATGGTGCCAACAAAAGCTTCATCAATGGAGGGCAACTACAATTCTCAAATCTTCGAAGCAAATTCAAGACTGTTTGAAGCAAATTCAATTTATATGGTTCATCCGAACCTTCGACTACTACAAGGTGTGGCTTGCATCACAATCTCTTGCTCAACAGTGTGGAAGCAAAATTTGTATATGTTGTCTCTCCCACATTTTCAAATTTCTAGTTTCCCAAAAAAAAAAAAAAAAAAAAAAAAAAAAGGGAAATTCAACAAAGCTTCATCAATGGAGGACAACTACAAATTCTCAAAAGCTTCACACTATCTTGATCAAGATAGTGTGAAGCAAAATCAATTCATGGTACCTAACAAAAACTTCAACTCCAAAGCTTCACCTACAAAGCTTCAACTCCAAAGCTTCACCTACAAAAGCTTCACCCACAATAGTTTCACCTACAAAAGCTTCACCTACAAAAGCTTCACCCATAAAAGCTTCACCAACAAAAGCTTCACCCACAAAAGCTTCACCCACCACAAAAGCTTCACTCACAAAAGCTTCACCTATAAAAGCTTCACCCATAAAAGCTTCACCAACAAAAGCTTCACCCACAAAAGCTTCCCCCACCACAAAAGCTTCACCCACAAAAGCTTCCCGCACCACAAAAGCTTCACCCACAAGCTTCACCCACAAAAGCTTCCCCCACCACAAAAGCTTCACCCACAAAAGCTTCCCCCACCACAAAAGCTTCACCCATAAAAGCTTCACCAACAAAAGCTTCACCCACCACAAAAGCTTCACCTACAAAGCTTCAATACAAAAGCTTCACACTATCTTGATCAAGATAGTGTGAAGCAAAATCAATTCATGGTACCCAACAAAGCTTCAACCTCAAAGCTTCACCTACAAAGCTTCACCTATAAAGCTTAATATATATATATGAATGAGGAGTTTTGGGCTACCACTTAGAAAGGAAAATGGTGAAGTTTTGTTACTTTGGAGGCTACTAGCAAGACACCTCATTCGTCAACTCCCTCGACCAGAGACTTGGGGGACTCCTACCATATGCTACTGCACCTTGATACTCGAAAGTCTCACGACCACTCAGTGACTTGGATTTTTTCAAGTCTCCAACCGAGAAGTTTTCCCCACTCGGGAAATTAAGGGAGCACTACCTCAACCTACACGCTTCACTCACAAAGCTTCAACAAAAGGAAAAATTCGAAGAACTTAGTGAAGAAGGCCTTGGTGTATTTAACACAATACGTTGAAATGAAGCAAAGCTTGTTTATTGATATCTCCAATAAGTTACAAATATGTACATATACATGAATCAAAATAAACAAATAAGAGGGAACCTTCACAAAGGTTGCTCAGGAAAAGTCTCAGCAGTCGGCAGAGCCCCAGAAAGAGGAGGCACCAGAGGGTGATTATTCGGAGCCTCAGTACTAGGCAGAACCTCAGAAGAATGAGGCACCGAAGATTGATCATTTGGAGCTTCATTACGCGGTACAGCCCCAGAAGACGAAGGCAATAAATGCCTTTGGAACAAACCCACAAACCTCTGATGATCAAGTAAAATCTGACCATCAGATTCCTGTATCTGGTCAAGCTTCCTCTTCATGTTTGTAGCATAGTCATGTGCGAGCCTATGCAACTGTTTATTCTCATGCTTGAGCCATCTAATCTCCTGTTTGAGACTTATCACTTCAGCCGCCAATGATTCAACTTGGCGGGTTCGAGCAAATAGGCGTTGAGCCATATTAGACACAGAACCTGCACACTGAACACTGAAAGCCAGAGAATCCTTAACAGCCAACTCATCAGACCGTTTGGAAAGTAGTCTGTTATCTTAGGGAGTGAGAAGGTTTCTGGCCACCACTGCAGCGGTCATATCATTCTTCATCACAGAGTCTCCAACATTAAGAGGACCAGTAGGGGATAAGAAGGATGGGCGCCATATGTTGTATTGAGGAGAAATAACTGCCTCTTCACCAAAGTTCAAGTCAAAACGACGGTCGGATGGGCCAGACATTTTCAGAAATGATGAAGGAGAAATGAGGTTTAATAAATCTCTGAAGTACAAAAATAAGGGGAAAATTCCTACAAGCAATAACTCTCTGAATGTACTTCTTGCACACAATTGGTGCCCTTATAAAAGAAAGGGCAACATGGCCGTTGGTTCAAAAATCGAAGAGGTACTACTCTCCGGATTTCAAAGAGGCACCACTTTCCACACGCAACATCAGCTCCTCGGGTACCACAGATAACTTTGCCAAAGATCTCTGACAAAGTTTAGACACGTGAAGCTTGCAGCTCCCACTCTATTGCTATGACCAAGAAGGGTAAAGGAATAGCAAAGAAAGGGCAACATGGCCGTTGGTTCAAAAATCGAAGAGGCACCACTCTCCGGATTTCGAAGAGGCACCACTTTCCACACGCAACATCAGCTCCTCGGGTACCACATATAACTTTGCCAAAGATCTCTGACAAAGTTTAGACACATAAATTTTGAAGGTCCAGCTACCCAACTATTACCCACAAGGGTAAAGGAACAACACTACTGCTTGATAACTGGAAAGTCCCTATGTGTGTCAACCTTTGTGCTCCGTGGCAAGGCAAACTGGCAAAAATGCCCAACCTTTACTCATATTCGAGAAAACACTCCCAACAAGATTGCTTGCTCAAAAATCGAAGAGGCACCGTTCTCTGAATCTCGAGAGCCAGACTCCCAACAGGATTACTTGCTCAAAAATCGAAGAGGCACCGCCCTATGAATCTCGAGAACCAGACTCCCAACAGGATTACTTTCTCAAAAATCAAAGAGGCACCGTTCTCCGAATCTCGAGAGCCAGATCCCCGACATGTTCGAAAACCGAAGAGGCACCGCTCTTCGAACTTCGAGAGCCAGATTTCCTTGGATAAAGCTTGTCTGCAATCTTCACACGCAACATCAGCTTTCCAGATACCACAGACCACTTTTTCAAAGTGCTCTGACAAAGTTAAAACACGTGAAGCTTGCAGCTCCCACTACATTGCTATGACCAAGAAGGGTAAAGGAATAGCATTACTACTTGTTGTTAGGGAGACTCCTATATATGTCGACCTTCATCCTCAACGGACAGGCAGATCTGCAAAAATGCTTAACCCTTCCTCATATCTGAGAGGGCACTCCCAACGAAGCCTCTCGAAATACTCAGCTTTCTTTCCCCCCTGATAATACCTCTGCAAACAAGCTACACCAGAGCAAGAATATCTCATATCATCAGGGTTAAAAGCAAGAGTATCCCATATCATGCTTTTTCCCTGTCTTTTCCTTTGGCCTTGTTCTTACCTGCAAGACAATGAGAAAGAGAGCAATCAGTCAGCATTTGGAATCAAGCTTCTAGTCAGGAACTGACTGCCTGGAACCCCTTGCTTGATTACTTACCTGGCATTGCTCTCGAGTACTCATCTTCAACATCTTATGCTTCCAGAGAAGATACCACATCTGCCTGAGGAACAGATAGGGCAAGTAAGAATGATACAAGGAAGCATGTGGAGACAAGCGTAACAGAACACGTGCCGATACATCCACTACTTTGTCAACAGCAAAAGTATCCCATATCATCAGGGTCGAACGTACTCTATATTTGATGGACTTGTTTTGACCCTCAAATTCTTGAGTCGGCCTTATACTCTGGAGGAAACCATAAAACCTTCCAGCCCAGTTCAAGAATAAGCTTGTGGAAAGTTACTTCTTCAAAAGCAAAAGTATCTCATATCATCTCTTTTCCATTTGCTTCTCCTTATCCTTGTTACTGTTTACGACACAAGGAGAAGGAGAACAATCAACCAGAAGCCGAAGTCGAACCTCCGATCCAGGTTGCTTGCTTGGAAGTCTGATTCTTACCTTGTCTGTTACCTCATTCGGCAAATCTCCTAGCTCGGCGACTTGGGGGACTCCTACTATAGGGTTTGTATCGCACTTGACCAAGCCCGAAACTACAAGTAAGCTTCAAGTGAAATTGATACATTACCTTGTGCATCTTCATCGGTTAAAGATATCACCCTTGGATGGAGGAAAAGTACTTCCAGAGAAGATGCCACATCTACATATGAGACAGACAAGGCAAGTGAAAATGATACCACACTTCGGTACTTAGAAGTTTCGTGATTACTCAATGGCTTGGATCTTGCAAGTCCCCAACCGAGGAGCTTCCCTCACTCGGGAACTTAGGGGAGCACTGTTTGTACCATATTTGAACAATCCTGAAACTATTGAGCACCGGTCAACGTTATACCGTCAAGGACCCAGAAGAGTTTCCCTCCAACCAGGAGACCAATCATAGCGCAACACGTGTCGACATCTAGTAGCCAATCATAGCGCGACACATGTCAACATCAGAAGCCAATCACAACACGACACGTGTCAATGTTAGAATGAAACTAGAAACTCTCTTCTATAAATAGAGATCATTCTCTCACAATATTTCCTAATGTCATTTGTACTAAATCATTCACTAGTACTCACAAAATGAGAGATTGAACCTATGTACTTGTGTAAACCCTTCACAATTAATGAGAACTCCTCTACTCCGTGGACGTAGCCAATCTGGGTGAACCACGTACATCTTGTGTTTGCTTCCCTGTCTCTATCCATTTACATACTTATCCACACTAATGACCGGAGAAATCAAGCGAAGGTCACAAACTTAACACTTTCTGTTGTACCAAAGTCCTCACTGATTTTATGCATCAACAATAACTATTCAACATTCATGGTGCATCGGCAGATTAATGATTGTATCACGGAATTTTAGCAAAGTTCCTTGAATTATTGAAGGGTTAATGCTTTCCAAATGTTTTATTTTGATTCATTGTCTCACATTTTCCATGGTACAAGTTTACATGATTGCAAGCCGATAGAAAGAGATATATTATAGTACTAATGAAGAATTATTGCCACTTATGATGTAATTAATTACTTAGGGTCTATCATGGAAAATAAAAGTTCAAGGGGGTAATTGGCTAAAGTAAAATTGTAGGGGGTAAATTGACAACAGGTTACAAGTTCAAGGGGGAATTTGACAAATACCTCTAAACAGAATGCTGGCTTAACACCTACAACATTCCAGACTTCTTATTTGCTATATTTGGGGCAGGGTTCAAGATTGAAATCGAGGAAAAAGAAAACATGATGTATCTTTTTTGTCAGTTTTTCAGCAATAACTTTGGTCTTAAGTATAAAGAAAAAACCTTGAACATGATTCTGGTGTATCAGTATATCTAGAAACCAGAAAGAAACTAAATATGTAATTAACTAGGAGGTTTGTTGGTTCAGTACAACTACGACCCCGATAAAGTTAGTTTTACATTAGAAACGCATATATAGAAGTTTAGACATCTTGGCAAATAACACCTTTTAGTTATTTTCATGCTCTGTTTAGTTGGTTTTCATGCTGTAACCCCTACTTTTGTAAACTAAATTGTGCATTTCCAGTTCTTAAGCATAATGGTATTACCTAAACATGTAACTGTTGCATTGCTTTTATGTCATGCAATATAATATTTGCATAACGTGCAACTAATGGCTATACTACGTTAGTAATTGATGTAGCTTTGCTAGGATCTCTGCTTCAGCAGTGTGTGATTAGTTCTAATAGAATTTCACCACTGTTTCTAACCTATTATTTTCATTGCTGTTCTGTGAGTCCGTGCTAATCAATTTGCTTTGTTTGTGATTTTCAAAAAGTTTGATCGTTAGCCGGAGCACCTGGCCCTTTGACTTTTGAGGTATATTAATTAACATTGGTTTCATGCCTATTCTTACATTTTTTTTTTTGCACATTGGGATTAGATCTAGCTATCTAATTATGATGTCCTTTGAATATATATGACCACAATAACACTAGAATGTGTGATTGTTATGTCTTAAGTTAGTTTGCTGTAAAAAATCTTCATGCCATCAAAACTACACTAAAACATAATTCTAAATAAAAGGGAAGTTAAACAAGAATAGCGTTGATAAACATGTTGTGAGAGGACCGATTCCAAAACACATTTTAACAGCTTTATCCGGCTGATAATTCAGAACATTATCAAGTATAAATGATTGGTCATCAGTTAAACTTTTTTGAGACTTACCCTTTGTTTGTTGCACTTTGACAGATTTAATCCATTCCACCATCATAGTTTTTGTTACATTTACAGTTTCCCCATGCTTTCTGGAATACGTTTTCCATCTTAATAATATCTTCTATTCGATATCTTTTAAACCATCATATACTTTTGGATTGAGAGCAACCTATAAATTGATTGATAGATAAACTATTGGATGCTAGCATTAGCTAAATCCTCTCCAAAATTGTTTTACTTTGTACATATTTATATAATATTTTCATAGAAAATGTGTTCAATTCTCTCTGTATTCGGTTCACAAAGGCACGACAACATTTTTCGCCTTTTGGATATTCAAGACTAAAAATTGTTTTACATTGTTAATTAGTTAGTATCTGGTTTGGTGTACTCTGGTATGCTTGATGGAACTAATGTGAGTGATAAAAGTATGACAATTAGTATAATACCTCCACCATATATTTGATAAATCACCTTATTCAATGTTTAATTTAATTTACTTCTTAAATTTCATTATTGTAGATTGATGGAGCTGATGCCAATTCGCTTTCTAAAGCCGTACCAACCAGGAAACCAACTGCAAATCAGGGTTTGCAGGATGTGGATAACAAAGAGCATAGGAGATTATCCTCAACCTACAAGTTTTGATTGTGTCTTCGTTGACAAACAAGTAAGATTTTTACACCTTTTTACTTATCGTCAAATGTCGGTTTTTTGTTTTTTTTGTTTTTGTAGTATCAAAATGTGTACACGATTAGTAGAACACACTTTTAGCATCAGACCTATACTAAAGTTCATAAACTAAATTATCTATGAATTTCACTACCCAATTATACATCATTTGAACATAATTAATATTTGTCTGGTAAATTTTTCTGCTAGATACAATATTAGGCCTCAACATTCATTTTTACATGATTAGTAAAACACACTATTATCATCAGACATATACCAAAGTTCATAAACTAAATTATCTATGAATTTCACTACCCAATTATACATCATTTGAGCATAATTAATATTTGTCTGGTAAATTTTTCTGCTAGATACAATATTAGGCCTCAACATTCATTTTTTTGCTAGATCTAACAAGTTCATGCAGGTCAACAACAAATAAAAAATCCATTTTCTCCATATACTAGCAAAACTTAACATATAGTTCGTTATGAAAAAGAAAATATTTAATCAACATCAACCATACAAACTTTTGCTCTCTTTGCAATTCGCTACAACGATTATATTTTGTTCTGTTTAACAAACATTTTCTAACTTAATAAACAAAACTGAGTATCAATTATCAGATTTTCTTTTCCTTAATTTATTTTCTTTGTTATTACACATTGTAGACATCGAAATTTTGGTAAATAAATGTTGACTGATAAATCAAAGTTTCAACGCTCATGTATTACATAAATTTTACACGTAGCGTGTGACTTGACGAAAAATTAAAATGAGTCAGAAAAGTCATCAAACAGGACACGTGTCAACGCTTGGCAGAAACGACTTATTTCATCTGGAATATTATATTCAAAATTAGGACTTGGAAAATTCTATAAATAGAAGCCAATTTCATTCATTTTAGGGACCAATTCACATTACACCTTGAAGATCTGAAGCTCTGAAACTCCGAAGCTCTCAAGCATCCAGGTTCCCGAAGAATCAAGAAAGCCTTCTTCGTTCTTCGTTCATCGCTCTTCCAAGATCAAGCCCCGACGGCCCTCGGATCAACAATCATCCACCTTCAAGATCAAGCCCCAAAGGCCCTTGAAGAACTTCCACCAATTCAAGATCAAGCCCCGACGGCTCTTGAAGAAAGTGTTCATCGTTCATCATCCGTTCATCCCGAAGAATCAAGAAAGCCTTCTTCGTTCTTCGTTCTTCGTTCCTCCAAGATCAAGCCTCGACGACCCTTGGATCAACAATCTTCCACCAATTCAAGATCAAGCCCCGACGGCTCTTGAAGAAAGTGTTCATCGTTCATCATCCGTTCATCACTGTTCTTCAAAGATCAAGCCCAAAAGCCCCTTGAAGATCCGTTGATCACCGTTATTCAAGGTCAAGCCTCAACGGCCCTTGAAGAAACGCTTATCCTCAAGATCAAGCCCCAACGGCTCTTTGAAGATCTGTTCATTTGTCAACCTTCAAAATAGAGCCCACGGCCCTTGAAGAATGTTCATCCTTAGATCAAGCCCAACGGCCCTTTGGATCAATCGCACATCCACAAATCAACACCTTACGGAGATCGAATCAGAGGATCAAATTTGAGAGAGATTGTAACCCAAAATCATCAAATACAAATATTTGTTTGTGCACGTTGTTCTTGTCTCTTTCGTTTCAGGAAAATTTCTTGTTCACACACATGTACAAATGAAAAAAAAAAATATATTTAATCAACATCAACCATACATACTTTTGCTCTCCTTGCAATTCGCTGCAACGATTATATTTTGTTCTGTTTAACAAACATTTTCTAACTTAATAAACAAAACTGAGTATCAATTATCAGATTTTCTTTTCCTTAATTTATTTTCTTTGTTATTACACATGTACAAATGAAAATTTTTTTGTGTTTTTACAACGTTGCTTGAATTGCCGACAATTTTAACTTTTAAAACAATGTTCACTATTATCTTCCATATGATCTTACATAATATCTCTATAACCACAAGTTCACAACTATGCTACACTAACTGCTTACATGTTTCCTACACCATCAACATTAAATGTTTTCCCACTCATTTAGTATTTTGTCTTATTTTGTTTTTTTTCTTCTAAAAGGGGGATGCGGTTCATGCAACCATGAACGCTCGAGACATTCAGTTTTTTAAGGAGCACCTCAAGGTTGGTGAAGCATACGAAATCAACAAATTTCGTGTCGTTCACAACAGAACATCAAGCAAGATTGTCCCTCATGCTGCCGTCCTTGAATTGAACAGGAGAACCATTATTATTCCTGTTAACAAAACAAGCCAGGATATACCAATGCAGTGGTTCAATTTCATCGAGTTTGAGCAGCTTCACAAGAGAATTGATAGAGATGTTGAGCTTACAGGTAACAAAGTTAGTTTTAAATGTTGCTCCAAAATCTAAAACAATCAATCTTTTTTTCTTGCCTACGGTCCACACTCACTCTCGATGTTGAATATCACATGTATATGTATTTGGTTGCTTGACGGCTGTACAGCCAACTGAAGACATCACCATCCAACGAACAAGAATTGCAAAGAAGAGAAATCTTAACCTGCAAAATATCAGGTTATATCTGTGTACATTAAATTCTAAATACAATTTTCACCTTTGATACCGTAGTCATGGAGTATTACAAATAATCACCTTTTTAATTACTTACAGGGGTGAAACAGTGAGGGTCACCTTATGGGGAGAGACTGCCATAACTTTCGAGGACAGCGAAATACAAACATTGTTGCCACTTGTATTTGTTGCTTTGACAAGCCTCAAAGTAAAACTATACCAAGCTGGTAACCCGACATAACTAATCTAGCTGCTAAAAGTTTCAATTTCTTGATTCTTATCTTTTATGTCTAGGAAACCCTGTTCTCGGAAGCACGGGAGCAACTGTTTATGTTTTTAATCCAGACATTTCACAACTCTCTGAATACAAACAGAGGTAAACCAGCAACCCTTCTTTAATATTTTTCTGATTTATGTTTCTTTGTTTAATTTTTCTCACCCAAAACATTTACAAAATAGGTTTGAGCATTTGAGATCACATGTTCGGATCATGCCTACCTCAACAGATATGTATGCACGCCGTCTTACTAGTGGTGGTGCTGAGTCAAAAATGATCGACGATTTGCTTTTGCTTGATCCTGCGTTACACAGAGTTAGTCTTTCATCACCAACCCATTAACAAAAATCACTTCTTTTTAAAAACATAAAGTTTGTGGTGCATCTTGCTTAACTGCCTCTTGCTTTCTTTCTCTATAAATTTATTCTCCATGTTTCTGAGGTGATGGTTTAATATCTTTGACCATTTGAAAGCCCTTTGATTCAATAACAGAATGAAAGTTTCACATGCAAAGCAATTGTTGTTGGAGTCGATTTGGCTAGGGGTTGGTGGTACAAGTCTTGCCCATCTTGCCACAAAACTGTAAAGAAAACGTTTGAATCGTTTGAATGCAATGAACATGGTCTGATAAACAAACTACCCGAACCTTGGTAATATTCTTTTGCATCTATTTTACATTTAACCGTTGTATTCAGTTGTTAGGTCGTTTTTAAATTTCTTAACATTATAAAATTCATAACTAATAACATTTTCGCTCATGCAACAACAAAAGTTAATGTGTGACAAAACAATTGTTACGTAAGTGTTTAGACTATAGAAAAATCTAACATATGTTATGAAACTCCCATTTCTAATTTTTTGAATTCTTAATTTTACCATGCCGAACAATGTCTTTCGGTATATCTTTCTACTTCGAGGTTCAATCTACAATCTTTTGAATTCACGCTCCTGTATGCACGCAAACAAAGAGGTTTCTTCAACCAACATATACTTTTACATTCATAATCTCAATGCATGCATACAAATAATTTTGGGGTTGTCTGCATCTCTATTATAAATTAACTAATGTTGCTGTTATCAAGGATTGTAATAATCTACGACTGCATAGCTTTCCCTTACTTTAACGAAGAAACTTAAAAGTTTCCAAAACAAGCATAATGACGATGCATGAATCATACTTCATATATGAAAAGGATTTATATCTAAATAATTTGCCTGTCTTTATGACGATATTCTTCATCATGCCCAACATTACAATGGTTCTACTACATTTTGTAAATTGCTCAAAAGATTGATATTAATAGTAATAATTGCCTAACAACAAAATATCCTCCTCTTGCACAGGTTCAAGATCGACCTTATCGTGGAAGATAGCACGAATCAACATAACTTTCTCATGATAGGAAGACATGCCGAAAAGATGCTTCGTGTCTTTTGCCATACTTTGGTGATAGAGGACGGCTATAACGATCCTTTCATCCTACCAACAATTCTTAAAACTTTGGTCGGCGAGACAAAACGATTCCAACTCTCTTTTGAAAATCAAAACACTGACTTTGGAAAGACAGACTTCATCGTTAATGGACTACACCAAGACCAAGACCTCTCCAACCCAACGATTGCCTCAATCAAGCCACAGACACCCACTACCACCGTAGGAAAACAAGTTATGAGCCAAACGATCCCCGCTCCGTTGACGCCTTCCCAGCTGCTACAACAACGACCCCAACCGATTGAACCGACCAAAACCTCAAAGAAAGTGTTGTTCACTTATGAAGCCAACAAATCTGACAAGTAAAGATTGATGTTCTCCTATGTAAATCTTAATAATTATACTTTTTTCTCTTGGTTGTATGTTTTGACGCTCATAAAAAACTATCGGCCAATCTATTTGCATCATTGTTTCACCCAGTTTTCCATAACTATCACATTTCTCTCTAACCTCATATATTTTCCCTTAATTCACAGCAAGAAAACTCACAACGAGCAACCAGACACAACCAATTTTGCTAGAATTGCTGGTGAATTCCACAATCTGGTTGTCCCCAAAATTGAACCCAACGACAAAGTGCCGATTGCCGCACTGAGGACAAAATCTCAGGCAAAAAAATCAAAAGAAAGGTAAACTACAAATTGTTTTCCGCCCACACATCTAAATACTTTCCATGGTAACAACGTTTCTTAAAATATTATTTCTGTTTTTTGCTCTAGTGTTGAAGATGTCCGCTCTCAGAAAAAATGAACAACCACAATCTCCGTCATCGAGTGGTACAAAATGTTCTGCATGTTTTTTGGTTTGAACATCTGTGCTTGAAAAACTTCGTTACTAGAACAAAAACACAACACTTTTTGTGTTTTTTGTTATGTGCTCAAATAGATGCCTCACCTGCAGGACATGTATTTTGCCGCCTTTACTACAGGGACAAAAGATGTGTGAACTGCATGTTGCTTATGTTTCTTATATGGCTTATAGAAATAGCCCTTCTACATATTTGTTGCTTTAAACGTTTTGCCTTGAAAAATTAGCTACTTAAACAAGTACAAAACACTTTCTATCATTTTTGTTCCTCTGTAACATATATTTTCCTATCTTCACTACAAGGGCAAAAGATGTGTGAACTGCATTTTGCTTCTGTTTCTTCTGTTTATAACGCAAACAAAGCATTTTTAGTGACCACATCTTTGAAATAAAAAAGGTTCAATTCCTTTACATACCAGCTTGGTTAAATCTATATAAAAAACAAGTTACTTATCTTATCAACCTCATTCACTTATATATCCCTCTGTTCATTCATTATTATGTTGAATTTATTCAGGTAAATGTTTCTTATTCATCCAGTTACAATTAGTACACTGACTTCCCGCAGCATAGCGCGGGCTTATTTTCTAGTCTATTCTAAAATTGAGGAAGGACTTAATGTTCATTCAGTTACAGTTAAATTTTTGCCCCTTGATTTCACCTTATTTACAAGAAACCCATCAGATTTGGCTGGGTTGGAAGGGTAACTATTAGAACTTAGAAGGGTAATTTTGTCCATAGGGTATGGGACGGATTGGCCCTTCATTTCATCTTATTTACAAGAAACCCATCAGATTTGGGCTTGAATTCACCTTAGAAGGGTAATTATTGTATCTTTAATAATTCTTGACCACTACATTCATGATTTAAAGGTTAGTGTGAAACTTTAATCCTTCGTGGCAGGGTACAAATACAGAGTGTAATATATACCCACTATCTCACTTTCGGAAAAAACTCACGAAGAAGATAAGAGCTTATATATCTTCCTTTACAACTTATTGTTTAATATTTTATTATTATGTTGACCCAAAGCATATCACATCACATACCATTTTATTATTTTAATCCATTAGACACATGGGTGGCCTACCCATTTAATCCATACACCCACTACATCATTTTGAGTATTATTGTATTATTGCAACGACAATTTACAAGAATAAGCATTACTAGATGTACACCCACTACAAGAATAAGCATTTCTGATCAAATTATTATTTTTGATAAACCCATGTAGAATCTGATCTGGGTTTTGCCTGGATTCCAGGGTAAAAACCTTGAAACTTAAAGGTTGGTTTGATCTGGGTTTTCCAAGTAAGTTCTGCATGAAAGTGTTGGTTGCTGCTGCTCCGCTCCCTCAACGCTCATTTTTTACACATCGCATTGTCGATCCGATCCCCGCTCCAATCCGCCAAACCGGTTCGTCCCCCTCCCAAATCCCTAATTCGTATTGTTTATTTCTGTCCGAATTTTGATCTGATTTTTTTCCATATTTCCAGTAAATCATTTGTTATTCCTCCTCATCTCTCTCAGTGCTTTCACTGAAATTTTCAATTCTTAGATCGTATTTGGTTTCTGATTTTTGTTTGCGTTCATTGTGATTTTGTGTGAAAGAATCAAAGATGTTGGGAATTTTAAGGCAAAAAGTGGGAGTTGGAAGCTCATCAGCTATGGTACACCCTTTACTTCTGCAATTTATGAACTTTCATTATATAAACACTTGATTAATTTATTATTATGTGATTTACTGCCTAATCTTTGTGTTGGTTCAGATTTTGGGGCAGAGGATCCGCCCCGCCACGTCGGCAATGAGGGGTTTCACATCTTCAGCAAAAGAGGTAATCTGACGCCTACCATCATCTAATCTTTGGCATATATAATCCATGCGATTGCTTAACAAAAAAATTGTGTTTTTTGCTTTTTAAGAAGATTAATTTTTGTATAAAATATAAATCTTATAAACATTGTACCCATTGTTTAGTTTAACGAATTTTGTAGTGTTAGTTCTGCACCATTCCAATTTGCCTTTGATTGGATAAATAGTAGCATTGTTTAGCTAATTTGCAAATTTCCTCATATTCCTAAGTTAGCATTTTTAGTAAAAAAATTTAGATTTTACAGATTTTTCCAGTTTAGGATGATAAAAATTTAGGGCTTTGATTTGTTGGTGTGATTTCCACGTACTCTGAATTCAAATAGAAATGCAAGGATATATTAGATGTGTGAGTAAATTTTCAGTCTTCATATATTTGTGTTGACCCTAAAAACTACCAAGCCTACGTGGCGCGCAGGCCGAGTAATCTATAAGCTAACTACGTCATTCGGTGAATGCGGGGCGTGCCAACTCGTCGGCCGAGCTCGGCCGATGAGTAAATTTTGTTGATGTTGCGTTGGGTGCGCGGCTGACTTCTGCGTCTTGCGATTGCGGCCGAGAAAGGAACACGTCTCGGCCTCTTGGGCTCTCGAACCTGAAGACAAGGTTACTATTCTTACGAAGTTCAATATCAAATTCGGCTTTCAATGTGCCGAATGTAATAACTGTAACACCTCACTTTGCCGAGAAGGCTGATGAGATGACCTTGACCAATAAGGATCTAGAAACCCTTCTCGACCGAGACTTGGATAGGTAATCAACCGTCCTCGCCGTAGTGCTGTTGATGCCAACGGAAGATGCTGCGAGACCGGCTGATTCTACGGTGACAGAGCTATCTATGCCGACTTAAGATATCACCGGTTGCTTTCACAGTGCTGTTGATGCCAACGGAAGATGTGTCAGCGAAAAGAGAAAATAAAAAATCTCAAAGTTGTTGAGAGGGTTTGCGCAGGGCAATTTTGTGTGTTGAATTCGAGATCCTCTTTCCGTTGTTTGTAGCTTGGTATTTATAGGAACAAATGTTGTGTGGTGCAGCTTCACGCTAGTATTTGATTTCAACTCAAACTCACTAAATGAAAGCCTATCCTTTAGATACCATCATCGTCTGACTCAAATACCATCATCTTCTGACTGCTTCATTTATTCAAAACCCAAGTCTTCCTTCCAAAAACCCGTGCCTTTAGGGTGCGTTTGTTACGCGGGACGGGACGGAACGGGACGAAGCGTTCCGTCCCACGTTTGGTACGCCTAAAACGAGTGGAACGCGCTGTTCCACGGGACAAGTTTTGGATGATTTTTCGTTCCACCTCCCCCCCTGGAACGAACTCGTTCCACATCCGTGGAACACAAAATTATAACATTTCTGTCTCCTTCTTCCTCCTCACTTCCATCCGAGGGCATGGAACATTCGTCCCGTCTCGTCCCGTCCCGTCCCGTCTGCGTACCAAACGCACCCTTAGAGACTCCTAGTCCAACTAGAGCTTAATTTCCATCACATTGATCCATGCACTGATAATAATAATCCTAAAAAGTACATTATGTAACCAAAACCACAACATCAAAAAGGGATGATAATTATCCCATTTGTTTATTGTTTATCTACTCCATTCACCATGACTTTTCAAACCTCATTTAAACCACTACCTAGGGATGCTAATTTCTGGCGCCTATACCAAAATATTTATCCACATCTATAACAATCAATTTGCAGCATACTATTCATCCAGATCAACTCGAATTATGCCACCGCGTTCCCAGCTTGGAGATCTCCCATAATAAATTTTTTAAAAGATAATTATGACAAAAATCATAAAATTATCCTTTAATAATAACAAAATGATCTTTTACCCTTCCATACGAAGGTTGAGAAGTATGCTTACTCAACGGCCTCAATTACTGGGGCCGATGGTGTAAATTTGGGTCCAAACAATTTGTTTAACCCTTAACGATATGTTAATTATTGATTGATAATTTGATAATATGTATGCTATTATTGATTAAGAAAAATTAATTCGTTAATTTGTTGGGCTTGGTTATTTTGGCATGTTGATGTTATAAAGCTCCTCTTTATAGTTAGGTTGAAGATCATGTTAATGGATTTTTTTTTGGTTGGTTCGGATCGAGCGATTCCGGAGGCTCTGTCATCGAGGTTAGTTTGAAGCGATTCCTATCTTATTGACTTATTGCATGTCAAAATCTGCTTCAAATTTGTGATTTAATATACTTGGACTTTAGAAAAAAAAATTCATGATTTTGTCTAATCCAATTGAGTGATTAGAAAAATTTTCATCAAATTTCTGGGTTCCTGGGGGGTTCTGAATCTTGATGTTGAGAGAGCTTGGTTGCTTTAATTGCTAATGAAATTAGCTTCTAAATGTTCATAATTTGCTTTTTTATTTTCGTTCTATATTTTCTTTGAGTTCGGATATATTTGTTTTTTTTTTGGTGATATATTGCCGATGCCAAAATATCATATTTACAAGGACAAAGATAGCAAGGTTCTAAATCAAATTTTTATCCTAGTTCTACTGCTCGGTTCACTATCAATAAAAGGCACATGAAATATGGTATTGATTTTAGAGTTGATTTCCAGATTGTCTTCATATATCGAATGTCATCTGAATTTAGTTGTAGTTAATTTGTCAAAGTTTGTTGTTGTTTAGCTTTTTCAAATGGCAGCCTTAGTATTTGCCTAGTATTTTTTGTGAATTCCAAACTTTGCTTATAATTGTAGGTACGTAAAAGCTGCCAATTGGATTTGTTCCTCAGATGATAATGGCATACCTATATAATGGTTGTTCTTTTGCTTTGATGTAGAAGTAAGAAAATTGTTTTGCCCCCTTATGTATCCTGCTTCTTTCTGTCCGTGTGTTCTTTATTCAAAGGTTGGTTGGTTGTTAAACTTGTTGTTGTAGAAGAGTTAATTTCTGGTAGGTAGATGATTATAGTGTTGTTCCTATTATGCATGAGGTCGTGGTAATAATATTGTGAGATTTTGTGTCTGCATAAATCCAGTAGTGGTTTTGATAATCATAAAGTAATCTCTCAACTTCTTTGTGATTATAGTTGCTTTGATACTGTCATAGGGACTTTTATCATACTTACAAATTGATTTTGATATATCCATTCGTAGGTTTAAAATTTTTGTCAAACCCAAAAGTTACCTTGCTGGGTATATTTAAAAAGTAGTTTAATTAATCAATATTACTATGGTAGTTTTCAAGTATATGTTAATTGGAATTAATCCTTTTGGTTTTATTTTTAAAACTACATATCTGTGGTAAGGAGGGATACCTATTGAAGTTTTGAATTTCCAAGTAAATCTGATCATCAGGTGCTTTAAGATTTGAATTTTTAAAGTGGTTCCACAAAAATCTGCAAAGTGGACGTTATGTTGCTTGCAGCAATAGATTGTTTAGGGTTTAGGGTTTAGTTGAAAAAGGTATACAAAAAATAAAATAAAATAAAACTAGGTAATGAGGCACTGAATTGGGTTTGAGAGTTTTGATATTGTGAGAGAGGTAGGGAGTATATAGGGAGAGAGGAAGGTAGGTGATTTGCAGGAATGGAGGGTGAGAGAAAAGGAGGCCGATTGTCTGCCCTCCTGTTATGGTGTCCTCTCTATTTTGTGCGGTCACGGTTAAGTCATGTCAACATTTTATATTCCTATTGTTTTTTGTCTTATTATCTCTATAAAAAAATTAATATAAAATGTTGACGTGGTTTAACCGTGACCGCACAAAATAGGAGGGCATGAAAAGGGCACCATTTTAGGAGGGCAGATAATCTGCCTCTGAGAGAAAAATGGGAGAAAAGGGGTAGTACATTATATTTTGATTTTATAATTTTGGGGGTTTTGTGTGTAAACTTTTTTAGTAGATATAGCCTACAAATGTTGACCCAAAGGTTGGACATAATCATTACTTCCTATTACAATTATTAAAGTTAATTATATTAATAAAAGTTGATTTGAGTGTGATGATGACGGCAACCACTAACAACAAAACAACAATCTCCTTAGATTAAAGAGAGAGAACCGAAAGGTGAGAAGAAAAGAAAGGTAAGGAGGAAATGATGCAAATGTCAGTGTACATGTAAAGCAGAAGTTTTACTCTTTCATATAAGTAAATGCTAGAATGCTAAATTTTAACCAAGACCATACTCACAAGCAAAATACAAATACAAAAGTCCATTTTAAAATGATGGTTGTGATTTATCGAAAGATGTTCCATAAACATAGGAATTATGGATATGTAGGTATATGTATTTTAGCAAATGTGATGAATATGTTTATTTTTTCTTAAATTATTTTTCTTTGGGTATTGCATGTCGTGATCACCATAGTGATGTTTGATGTTCTTCTTCAGGTGCTTCTTGAGGATGTTGGAGCTGGGAAATCAAGTCTGGTGTTGCGCTTTGTAAAGGAATAATTCGTTGAATTTCAGGTTTGTTCTATATCTTTCAAGGGACGCATTTTCTTTTTTATCCATACCTTTACTTTTATATTATGTTATTACAAGAATCAATTGCCACTCTTAGTTGGTGGTATTATCTTTACAACACATTCAAAGCAGCAAATAAAATCGCACTTGCTATTTGTTCTGTCAACTGGACTACTAGAGTAGAACTATAGAAATATCTGGTGAAAGCAATGAAGAAATCACTATGATTGATCTGCAAAGAAGCTCTAATAAGTTACAAGAGAGGAGCAATGTAAATTGAACTGCTTATTTTATAGATCAATTCACCTGTCTCTTGCTTTTTCTTTCATTTGGAGATAATTGTGTAAATGTGTGGTGTTGTGAGCTTGTAAAACTTGTGTTGTCTGAATTGCTACATTTAAGAATGTGATTGTATTCCTGTAGCATTTCCAGTTAGTTTTTCTATAAATATTATTCATGGTTTGAAAGCCCGCAGCAAAGCGCGGGCATTCGCTAGTGATATCGATTCTGGAAGCATGCTGAAACAAGGTCGTTTGGCCGCAATTCACAAGAATTGCTCTGCCTCCACCCCCTCCGCCGCTCGAGCAGTTCAAGGGGCAGGACGCCATGTTGACTGTGGCATTCCACGAAACTCTAAAGAACCAAGTGCTTCCCTCGGCCTGGTCGCACAATCCTCTAACCACCCTCAAACTCATCTGCAACTTCATAGACAAACGCGGCGACGGTGGAAAACGCAACCAAGACGAAGCTTTCTTCACGGCGACGGTTTGGCTCCACCAGAACCACCCTAAAACCTTTGCCTACAATCTCGTGCCAATTTCTAGCTCATTTGGACATATCCTAGACCTTCCCTGCATTCTCTCGCAGGTTCTACGGGGCGAAGCTCACTTGAAATTTACTGGGAGGACGAGGGAGGAGGCGGATTCAAACGGAATGGTGAAGGTCAAGGAAAAGGACGCCAAGTCAAAGGCAAGCGAATTGTTGTTGAGGAGGAAGGCGATCCACACGGCCAACAAGGCGGCTCAAGAGATACAATCGCGACGCTGATTATCGCTTCTTGCACGACTGTGTTTCGGATATTTTTGCCCAGTGCCTCAAGTCTGATATTGAAAATTTTCATCATCACAAGGACCAGGACCATGACCATGACCATGACCATCATGATGATCACTGCTTGGAGATTACCCAACTGGCTACCTCTTTGCCTACCACCGCTGATCATCTTATGATGTTTGAAAACATTGCAATGAAGGTTTTCCCGCCAGAATCATGCCTCCGAGAAGGGGGTGGTAGTGTTTGTTGTATTGACCGACTGAGGAATGAGGTTTTGTCGCCCTTGAGAAAAACTATGGCGCCAGAGGGCTGGGAACCTGCCAACCGGGGGGGTGGTTATAGAGCAGAGTACAAGTGATAGCAACTGGCTACAGCCAATGAGATTGATCCTGGCGATGCCGCGCTGCTTCCGCATGACATATTAAGCCATATCAAGTATCCTGAGCTCGAGCAAGAGGCTGATGTTAAGTGGAAGAAAATGGTGGAGGTCTACTCAAAGCAGGGGAAGCTGAAGAAGTGGTTAGCTGTGTGATGTCGACAACACCTTGTCGGCGGGTTTGGCTTTGGGGCTTTTGTTGCCTCAATTGAGTGACAAGCCATGGAAGGGAAATGTGGTCACCTAAAGCAAAAACCCTCAGCTGCATTCGATACAAGGCGAGGATCTTAATTCGAGGGCCGAATATATGCATACTTTGATCAAAAGCGAGGACTAGATACAAGGCGAGGATCTTGATTCGAGGGCCGAATATATGCATACTTTGATCAAAAGCCAGGACTGAACGACTGATTTCGAGAATGTGTTCGATGTGATTCTAGAAGAGGTAGTGAATGCGAATTTGAAGCTAGATAAGATGGTCAAGAAGGTGTTTGGATTGACCACATACAAACATTGCTTGACAGGCAGCAACTTCAGCTTCTAGTGGGAGACTAAGATGTCTCCCTTTCTTCTTCTAGTTTATGCTACTACTTTCACTTCTCCAAAGCTATCCTCATTTCTTTGAGTTCTGATGAGACTAAGAGAGAGTATATATACAGGTGTATATATGCTGCTAATAAGTGTGTGTGTAATAGTATATATATACATGTAATTAATACTTTTGTAGAGAGGAGCAAAGTGAGTGACAAGAACTATAAAAGTGGGACTCGAAAACGGTAGGCTTATAATGTTCAAATTCTAACGGTCACTTTCAGTGGAGGTAATAGAAACGAATAAAATGTGGGGCCTGGACTTGTTGCCTCAAGTGATCTGGCACTGGCACTTCCAAATGTAAAGAAAAAAGGCACAAAGACAACCAGACGAGCACCATAGCCTTAAACAGGTTGATCTTGCTTTCGAATTTTTGATTGATATGAGGTTATTTTTCGACTGAGATTTGCTTTGGTGAGCATGAAGTTCCCTACATTTTGGTTTTACTCGGCCCCACCGTTGAGACCACTCATGTGAGAAAGGTGACACTTGCATAGCAATTTAACCAAAGATTTTCTTCAGGTGACACTGATCGACCAACAATTAACAATCACTCGTATAAAAGAGTTGGCTTATGCAAAAGCCCTACCAAAGAGTCACATTAGGGTGACACCGTAATCAATCAACAATTGACAATAGCTCATCTAGAGCAAACTCGTGGCTTTTGTTTATAGGCATCTACTAAGATTGCTTATGTTTTATTATACGTACCTGGCTATCAGATAGAAAAGGGTGGTGCTATTCACACCTATTTTTACCTCCACCCACTCTTCTCAATTTTCGGCCGTCGGATCGAATGAATTAAAAAAGACCAAAAGACAAAAATTACCAAAAAAATGTGAGAAGTTTAAGTGGGTGTAAATACCAACTATAGAAAAAGAAACATCCATTTTTTTTTCCTTTTGATTAAAAGAGGAGATTTACACCACAACATACTAACACAAAATTGACATGCAAGTTTGACTCAAATATCTATAAAATCGTATCTTATTTTAGATATACATCATCATAGCCAAAACTTTAGAGGCAGAAAAGACCCAAGGACAAGTACAGGGGTGCACAAAAGGATAAAAGACGTTCAGAAATCATTTCCCATTATTTATCACCTTCCTTCTCCTATAATGCCAGCGAGCAGTGATTGAGTGACGTTTACTGGAGAAGGCGCAGGGTCAACCCCGGGGATGTTAGCACCACTTGAACTGCTGCCTTCGGGCTCATAGTTGAGGCGAACATTACTATGCTTGGATGCAGTTGATGGGGTATCATCCTCCACCAAAAATCTACCTGTTGAAAATGTTGTTACATCTTTAAAATTATAATCTGTCAAATAGTTTGGCTTCGACATGACAGTGCCCATGTCAATGTCTCCAGAGAGCATTGCAACCACGCGTGACATAGATGGCCTCGCCATTGGTGATCCCTGTGTGCACAGGAGAGCTGCTCTTATCAATCTAGTTGCTTCAGTTTCATCAAACTCTGTCAATCTCGAATCCACCAGCCCCAGAGTTTGGTCGTTTTCATGTAGAGTCCATACCTGAAAAACATTATGCCACGGTCAAAGGAAAGTATAAATAAGTTTTTTCACAACAATGCCTAAATGAAGCAAGGCGAATGCAATTCCTACCCATTCAAGAAGATAAATCTTTTCTGGATCCAAGCTATTGTAAGAGTTTGGTCTCCCGCTGAGGATCTCCAAAACAACGACTCCAAAACCAAACACATCGGCCTTCTCTGTCAAATGTCCAAACAATGCATACTCCGGTGCCAAATACCCTCTGCAATGCAAGATAATCAAATGGATGCACAATGTTGCATGAGATCATTAGAGGCATTATTAACATGTGTGTTAAAATTTCATGCAAGTATAAATGTGTGTGGCCATAATGTATGTATCCTCTGGAAAAACAATAAAGGATGGCTTACATTGTCCCTGCAACCCGGGTGTTGATGTGGGTTTTCTCGTCATCATAAAGCTTTGCCAGTCCAAAATCTGATATTTTTGGGGAGAGTTTTGCATCGAGCAAAATATTACTCGCTTTGACATCTCGATGTACAATCCTTGGCCTTGACTCCTCATGAAGGTAAGCAAGTCCTCTTGCTGTTCCCAACAATATATTGAATCGAGTGGGCCAGTCAAGGTGCAAGTTACTTGTTCCTGAAATATTAGTGAACACATCCAATCAAAAGCATTTCTTAACAATTTTAGAGTGCTTGAAACTGCAGACAATGTTGTTTCTGTGCAACCTAAAAGTAGATAGGTTTGTACCAAAAAGTGCCTGATCAAGGCTCTTGTTTTCAAGATACTCATAAACCAAAATGCGGTGGCTGCCTTCAATGCAGCATCCATACAATTTCACTAGATTCCGATGTTGCACAGCAGATATGGTAGCAATTTCAGATACAAATTGACACTTCCCTTGGTGAGATGCTACTGAAAGTTGCTTCACAGCCACTACTCTACCATCAGAAAGTGTACCCTACAATGTACACAGAAACACAATTTAGTGACGTGAAAGGAAAGAAAACAGAAGCTATATTTTCTTCTCTCACTCTCTCTCCTTTCTCTTGTCATTACTTCAAGTACATGATATTGATGTAATACGGATTTCACCTTATAAACGGGGCCATATCCTCCCTCTCCTAGCTTATTTGAAGGATTAAAATCTTCAGTTGCAGCTCTCAGTTCAGTATAACTGAAAGTATATGGCCGGGGGCCTAATCCTAGAATATCTGCACATTCACAAAACAGTATGACGTAAGTTTTACTTTCGTGAAAGCATTCTTACTTCTGTGTGTTAATGTCAGAGCAGAGAAACCTGAATTGGGTACCAGTAATGATATGGTCGTTTACCTTCATCGTCTTCTTTTTCTGATTTTTTCCTCCTCATATATAGAAT
Organism: Malus fusca; assembly: GCA_035220775.1. Taxonomy (NCBI): domain Eukaryota; kingdom Viridiplantae; phylum Streptophyta; class Magnoliopsida; order Rosales; family Rosaceae; genus Malus; species Malus fusca. The sequence continues at coordinate 31,714,649 of CM069066.1, forward strand.
CGCAAATATTAATAGCAAGCTCACAACTCCAACAAGAACTGCACTACCAACTATAAACCCAGTCTTGCTCTTCTTTGTAAAATCTAAGTGATAAAACAGACAAATTCTTCAATGTCAATTAACAACGGAAAAATACATTTAAACCACTCACAGGAAATCTCTATAAGTTAACACAAATTAAATTATACCTGAAGCAGCATGGACAGCTGCTATTAGTGGGCCGTAATCACCATCATCAGGTATGCAACAAGTCCCTTTACCAGCCCAGAACAGATGAATTTCAAGATAATTCTCTGACACGCTAACATTAAATTTTCTCACTACTGCTCGGTTAACACCACCTGCCACCTTCGATATGTCAAAGTCCTTCATCCTGCAGGTACCCTAGCAACCAAATGAAGAGGTAGGTGATAATTCTAGTCTCCCTTAAATCACTGTCTTTAGTTAATGTAGCTTAAAACATCGAAAACCTGTCCAATGAGGTGTTTACTTCAAATAAGTTAGAATTTTTATTCTATAAGCAGTCTTACCTGAATATATATATCAAATACACGCCGTCCTAGACTTTTCCAAGTTTGCGAAGTGCGACTTTCATAAACCGTCTCTGCAAAGTGCAATGTTACAGTGTAGGGCCCATTCTCAAGGCCCAGGCCATAGTATCTCAGTGATCCTGGGGACATTCTTGAAGTCTGGAAAAGCTTCGGGGTCACATCTCTTCCGGTGACTTGTGCATGGGATTTTACCAGAAACGATGGGTTCTTTATGTATTCTGGAAACAAACCGGCATTGCTGACAGCCCATTTCTCTGTACTGGTTACACGGAATGTTGCCGGGCCAAGAGCCGAGTCTTCAGTCTCATACAATATGCCATCACTTCCCGTCATTTGCGGTCCACCACAGTTGATTGAGAAGCTTGCATCTGTAAAGTTTCATGTAATACCAGAATCTACCCATCATTAGCGATGAAACTTCAAATTGAAGACTCAAACTAATGTTCTTCAGTCACATATTTCAAACCAGTTATGCGTATTACTGAACTTATGAAAACATGCTTGCAATCTATATCCATATGTATACATAACTAGAGAAGCAATGCCTTTTCCTCTAACATGATGTTGCGTTAAAATAGTAAATGATGGGTAACATAAGAGCAGATTACATCGTGGGGTATTTCGTTTGCATTGAAAATTTCTCTGGAGGCAATTCAATCCAGGAAGACTGCAAACACAGAGAACAATTATTAGTTATCCAAATAGAATCATGTAGTGGAAGAGTAGTGATAGTATTGCTTGTTTAAAACGAGTAAGAGAAGCTTCAACTCACGGTATGTTTGAACTGTCAAATGTGAAGTTGTTGACCACTAAGTTCCTACATAAAATCATTAATCAATCAACATATGAAGAACTATATGTTTATCAAATGAAAATTCCATGTACAAGATCAAAACTTAGTAGGCAAGTAGCACTGTGAAAACAAATCTCAGCAATAATTTTTTGTCCGAACATATTCTGGTGATTTAAACTGTACAATGAAGGTGAAAGATAAAAGGACACGTACACTTGCGATATTGAGGTCACCCACTGGGGAAAGCTTCCTGATAAAAAATTGTAAGACAAATCTCTACAAATAACAAAATAGAATCAGAAGACACAAAATGCATGAAAGTTATTAAGAACTTGTGTAAGATAGGATTAGAATGCTTACAATGATACACAAACACATACATGCACTGTGCATTCTGTATGACTACTTTAAGAAACGAGGACTTACATAGTCTGAAGTTGATCGCTCGTTTGGCTCGGAAGAGGTCCGGAGAGACTATTGTTTCCAAGAAACCTGGCCATTTTGATTATAGTAGAAGGCACCCAGAAAAGAAAAATAGATGAGCAAGAAAAAGGTCAAATGTGCACAAAATCTAGAAGGATTAGTCCAGATCTTCAATCAAAGTAGGGAATGTTAAAGATTTGATAACTTATGTATGATAAGGCAAGAAAAAGATAATAATAAAGATGGGGATTACAAGGATGTAAGAGAACTCAAGTTGAACAAAGAACTTGGGAGTTGGCCTGTCAAATTGTTGAAACTCAGATCCCTGCAACACCAACGATAAGTTGAGAGGAGCAATCAGAATGAAAGAAAACTAATTGGTGTCGCTGGGACTCAAGCTTATATTTGCTGGTACATACAGTGTCTGTAGACTTTGATTTTCTCCAATATCGGATGGGATGGTACCAGTGATTAATGCATTTCGTAGTTTTCTGTATTCCAAAAACATAAAATTTGATAAAAAGAAGATGGAGTAAGATATCAAATTTCAAAAGGAAAAAGAAGTTAGATGAAAGTATCTGGATCGATGAGAATCTTCACTTACAAATCAGTCAAGTTTTTCAGATTTTTTATGAAATCAAGAGAGGAGCTCCCATTGTATATATCACTGATTTTCCTACATCATTATATGCAAAATAAACTGAAATCCCGTCTTGGGAGAAAGAGAGAGAGAACTACAATTTATGAAACATTTGTACTAACAGAGTCTTCAATGAGGTCAGTTGAGAAAAGCTGGTTGGTATGGGGCCCTCGAAAGAATTCCCTTGAAATAGCCTAGAAACATATAAGAAGCTTGTGAACAAATTATCCACCTCAGGTCTGCTTTCATAAACTGCAAAAGATCAAAGGTTTCTCTACTTACAAATCAGTGAGTTGTGTCCAATTCCCTATGAAATCAGGTATCTTTCCTGAGAAAGAACTGTCCGATGCCCACCTAAAATTCAAAAAGTTGACTTACACTAAGCTCATCCAAGAAAAGCAATCTCAAATTACTGGATAAACGAACAAATCTAAAATACGATTTAAGAGCCGTTCTTACAAGAGTTGCATGTTGGTGAGCTTGGCAAATGTTGAAGGAATTTCACCACCGAGTCCACAGCTGTCCATGTAACTGTGAAAATCATAAGGCAACTGATTAATACCCATTTCATACAATAAAGTGCAATTTTTTCTCATCCGTAAGGAATTAACATGTAATTCAAATTTGATGATTTAACGAAGCACTTACAGTTTCTGGAGCTTGACTAAATTACCAAGTTCTGGAGGGAGTGTTCCGGAGAAATTATTTGATCCGATGCTCCTGCAAGTCATGTTGAACGGGCAAACACTTACTTGAAAGCAATTATTGAAGAGTGATAGAAGGTTCTGTTGAATTGTAAGTCTATAGCTGATTAGGAAATAAGTTGTGTATCAAATTTGTGTATTCACTTGAGTTTAAAATACCAAGTGCGCAGCCCTAATGTAATAAGGCAAATAATGCCAAGTGTAATGATCCTAGCAACTAGCTAGTTGTAAGGCTGAGATTGTTTTGAGAAGAGAGAGAATCCACCTTGGATTCTAACGGTTATGTAAAGCACAGTGTGTGTGTGAATTGTAGAGAGATGAAGAGAATATGCTCTGCTAGATTTTGCAGAGAGGGAGAAACCTTCAGAAAATTCTTCCATTGTTTATCCTTCTCATTTTCTGTTCTTCGATTGTTCATTCATAACCAGATTTTTAGCTTATAACAACAGGTTCTGTATCTAATGTTTAAGACACAAAATTTTATTGTACGCTCTCTAATTTTTCTTGGCTTACAGGTGAGTTAGCTCCTTAAGGTTTCCAAGCTCCTTGGGGATGGGCCCAAAGAATGAATTGAAGCCAATTGACCTGAATGGAGATATCAGTTAGTGAAAGATAAGCACCATTAAACTTAATTACGTTACATAACAGGAAACTAGTTCTGCATTATTCAATAAAAGCATAATGATTTTTTGTAGATTACGGCATAAATAGTAGCGAAAAGATGTAAAGAACATAATTGTAGATTATGATATTCAAAATGAAGTATACAAATTGTTACGGGTCTCATCAGAAGTATGAGTACTCAAAGAAATGTTCTCTCACTACTTACAATACAGTCAATGCAGACATTTTGCCAATGAATGCCGGTAGGGAACCGGTGAAACAATTCCGATCGATATACCTACAAAAATTGAAAGGAAGTGTAATCGTTAACTCTTAATCTTACAACATCACCATATTTTTGTTGAAATCCCACATCGGCTAGAGAAATAAAGAAAGAAGAGTTCAAATATCCAAATCCCACTCCAACTAATGATGAGGCCCTTTGAGATAAACCCCACACCTGACGGATTCTGCAGGTAGTAATTATCAAGTTGGAGACAGTATCGATGTTGTTGGAAGTGAGCTTTTGGCCCGTCTCTCTGATAATTCTACAATTTTTAATATCCAATATATGATTTTGATGAACCAAAAACAGAGAAGGAAGTTGAAAAAAATTCATACAAAACTATGAGATATCTCAAAACCACAAATTCTTCTGGAAACACCCCTCGTTTGTTAAGAGCATACACTCTCCTGGAAAGCAAAAAGATTGAACATTTAGAACCACATAAAATGGAGCGACACAGTCAAATTATGACGTCACATATATAGGTAGCAAGTGAAAAATCAGCAGTGGCATGGAAATCTTGTTCATCAAGAGAGAGTAGTTTAACATACAGTTTGGTGATGTGGCATGTAGCATTATTGTCGTAAGAACAGTTGCAAACGATGGCTGGGTTGATATCGTAGAAGTTGGTGCCGTTGATGGCAGATCCACTGCAGGGTTCTCCACTGATATTCCACATCCCCGGCACTGCTTGTGTGTCCCATTGTTCAAATATTGAGTTCAACGCCCTCACTGCACTCTCAGTTAATTCAGTCCTTGTGTGTATTTAGATTATATCACACCATAATTTGACTTGTGTTACCACTTAACAGACTATCTCGAACGTAACGAAAGATCAAATTGATTATTACAAAGGAAAATTACCCTTAATTTTTGGATGTTTTGTACATGGGAAGAAAAAGGGCTTTACAAATAAGTTCCTCGAAACTTCATTTCTTACGGTCGAAAAACACTTAAAATGTCATTTTGTTGAGGGAAAAAAACCCAATTCCTGGTCAAAAACACTTAAATGTGGCAAAGTGTGTGTAGGGGAGGGGAGGGGGGGGAGAGAGAGAACCTTCAGATGGATTTTGAGCAAAAGACAGCTGAAACCAGAGGCAGCTGAGGAAGCAGAGTACTAGTATCCTCATCATCAACTTCATCTTCATATTGTACATGTGCAGAACTTGCTCTCTCCGACAGCATGAACTTAAACGACCAAATCTTGTATTCCGACTGGCTGAATCATGCATTACATGTAAGAAGAAGACCATTAGATTTTAGTCATATATTGACAACGTATACCTATATAATATAGGATAAATTACAAAAAACTAGCTCAATTATGAGTCGAATCACAATCTCATATCTTATGTTTTAAATATTGCAATGTCATAACTCAACTTATGAAGTCATTACAATGTCAGACTTCCGTTAAATTTTCTGTCAATTTGACTATTAAATGATGACATAACATAAAGGATACCCACTTTTTTGCCAACTTGAATAAAAAATTAATTAATTTTTTATTTTTTATTTGACAATAAAAATGAACTTTAAAAATAAATAAAAAAACCCTCTCCTCCTTGTTCCGTGGAAAACGTCCCCGTTCCTCCTCCCATCACTCCTTCCTCGTCCTCCTTAAACACAGCTAATTTTCGTCCTTCTCCGGGAACAACTGATACACCGCCGATCGCAAAACGCAGGTGGGTTTCGATGGCAAACCAAAACCAGACACCAAATATGTGGGTTTTGATGGCAAACCAAAACCAGACCCAATTCATCTTGCTCCAACAGTCTTTACATAAAACTAATTTCATTTCTTCATCATAAGTTCACTAAGATTTCGCAAAACTGAGCATTAGAAACCATCCCCTTATCATTTTCCCTCTCTTCAAATCCCGTCACCGCCTGGGGCTTTCGCCCCACTGCCATTTCTTCAATTTCTTCTTCTTCACCATTTTTCTAAGAAAAACCACCAAACAAAATTGCGAAGGGAGAGCTCCAGAAAGCCAAAACGAAGAACCCCACAAAAACAAAACCCAAAACGAAAAACACAAATACAAACCCAGAAAATTCAAGAAATTAGAGAAATTAATTTTTTTTTAATTAGAGAAATTAAAATTTCAAAAATTCAAGAAGTGGCCATTTGAAAATTCGCCCAGAACTCCGGATTTTCGAAATCCTCCATAATATTAATTGAAGAATGGAAGTTCATTACAGTCCAATTTTTTTCTTTTTCTTTCCCCTTTTTTTTCCCATTTTCTGGGTTACCAGTACCACCACTGCTACAGATTCGCTTCCCCGATGCGTGTCAACCTCTACACCTTCTCATTTCCGTCACCGTCCGTTCGGTTCTTCATCAACCACCATTCGATTTCTCCCAACCATCATTCGAATCGATCCACTGCCGTTTCAAAGAAAACCGGACCGATTTTGATGAAGAAGAGCCAGATCATTTCGTTGCAACCTCCACAAGAACCAGGGAGGGAGTCAAAACACCGGATCTTTCCCGTCGAACAGATTGAATATGTGCCGATCTGATATGACGAACTCGCTGGTCCGAATCGGTGGACTCGAAGGCGGCGGATGGACGAGGAAGAAGGGGGACGAAGGAGGACGAGGAAGAAGGGGGACGGATGAGGGAGTGAAGGGGACGAATGAGGAAGAAGGGGGCGGAGGAGGAGACGATTTCTGGCGAAATGAAGAGAGTTTTTTTTTTTTTTTTTTTTTTTTTAAGATAAATTACAAAAAAACTACCTCGTTATTAACATAAGTTCATACCTTGTTTTAAAAAGTTTCAATAATATACTTTATCTTCGAATTTGTTGCTCTCCTCTACTCCTGGCTGACTTCCTTTCCTCTGCGCTTCTACCCTCTTCTGCCTTTCTCCTTTTCATTTTTCCAAGCAACTGTAAAGTTGCCTACCAAAACCCAATAATCCACATTCCCTTTCTTTTCCACCACCTTTTCTTTCCTCTTTTTGTTCCACTTCCGTGTGTTCCCTCTTGCTTTTATTTTATTTTATTTTTTTCTTCTCTTTCTTTCCCACTTTTTGTTCCACTTCCGTGTGTGCTCTAGCCACTTATTCCCTTAGTAGTTCTTTGGCCTGAACCAGCTTGGAAAGCAGATTGCAGTACACATCAAGGTCCCGGTCCACACTTCTTTTGTCAATGTTTAAGGCTCCACATAACTGTTGAACATAACCAAAGTGTAAATGCTCAAACATTGCTATCATCATGCAAGGCCATTGAATAATTGACTCCAATTCTTTTGTTTGTTTTTATTATTTCCTTTTCTTCTTTTTGCTTGAAATTGATCCTAAAGCAGATTTAACTACACACTAACACAAGGTAAGGTAAAATGCAACCATTTTAACACAAAAACATCACAAAGACTTTAGAAATGGATGGTATAAATGCATGAAATATATGAGTGATCAAATACCCCCAAACTTACATTTTTGCTAGTCCTCTAGCAAAACAAAACACAAAACAAAACCACTCAACTAAGACTAGATTCAACAACTTAGTAGCCAACTTCTCAATTTTGATTTCAGAGATAAGTGTCAACCATGAAATACACTGCCAAGAAGTAAGTAACAAGTGCTCAATACATCATCCAATAGTTAACCAAATTTCCTTCAAACAAAACGTTGAAATGTCATGTGTGAGCTAGCCATGTCAATGTAATTCCAAGCTCCTTTAAATCATCATATGCAAACATGTGAGCTTCTCACAAGACATACGCTCATTCACTCATAAGTTTTGGTTAATGTGTTTCACTCAAGTGATCTCATTGTACATGCCGCCATATGCTTGCTTGTCCACCTAACTCGCTATCAATATTTAAGTACTACCTTGGATCAATAGGACTTTATTACGGTTGTAATGGGGCTAAAGGTGATAGGCTAATGAAAGAAAGGATATGGAAATCAAAAATTTTGAGAAAGTACACTTTAGTAGTTTTCCAACACCTTAATATCACACCACCTCAAATTGAAAGCAAAATAATAAAACCTCGAGCACCAGTTACTCCCCAAATTCAACTTCAAAAGGAAATTTATACTCTGCAGACACATTTTCAACAAATCAACACTCTCCAATTTTCCATTTTTTTTTAATTTTTTTTTTAAGAAACAAATCTGCAAAGCTATGCATAAATATGCAAAAAAAGCTACATCACCCATCAAATTCACATTTCATTGTAATACACATGCTCCATCCATCTTTCTACATAAATGAAACCCCCAAGAGCACAACCCATATAATACTTTCTCAAAACAATAAGGAATTGATTTCTGTGTATGGGCTCAACTCCAATATCGGAGCATGGTAAAGAGATGTGGCTAACAAAGAAATGGCTTAGTTAAAGGCTCAACGGGCTACTATGGACACACATAGCATATAAGGTAGGCACGAAAGGCTCAAACGATCCAAAGATGGCCTATATCACTTCCAAGTTATTACATGAATTGATTAATGAATCGAGAAGTATAAAGCAAGTTCTAGAGATACATATACAGTGAGATCATACGCACAAGAAGGAATGAGATTGATGCATAATGGTTCAATCATGTATAGGCTCAAAAACTCACAAGGTTTACATAATCTCACATGATTCACATATGAAACGCTAAATCATGCTCAAGTTTCACATTGACAAGACTAGGCACATTTATTTTTCAAGTTGATTGCTGGAAATCACAGTTAACACAAAGACAACGAAAAGAACTTAGACTTCTTGAAAGTAAGAAGGAAATTAAGATCAAATCTCATCACAGTAAACTAACGAAATATATTTCCACCCCCAAACTTAATTATAGCATTGTCCCCAATGATAATGAAAGGAATTTTGAACAATAAGACATAAAAATGGAAGGAAAGAAATACAAAATGAAATAAAGACACATAAAGAAAAGGAAAGAACACACCAATTTGTGTAGGCGAGGAAAGCAGCAGTAAAGATGCATTTTTGTTCCATGGTAGAATTCTAAATCATCCCCAAACTTGTTTCAAAACGTCCCATTATGCATAACAAATGTGTGAGTAACATGTGGGATTAAGAAACTTTGCAAGAAGTTGTGGTAGAGACTGCAAAAGCATTACCTGCATAAGGGAGCCAAAGTAGGACTTAAACACACAAACCAGAAAACAAGAGAAAAACAGAACAAGAACATTTAAAATTATTCAAACTAAAGATGAAAGATAGAAAACTTGGGTTGCCTCCCAAAAAGCGCTTTAGTTAATGTCTAGAGCTAGACATCCTGTTGGCAATTTGATTCAAATAACAGGTTCCTTCAAGGTGATAGAATCCTTAGCAAGATCATATGGAGACTCCTTGTATAGCTTCAAGCGATGTCCATTAACTTTGAAGACAAAACCAGTTTGCATGTTTTGGATATCCACAGCCCCATGAAGATGGACATGTACAACACGATATGGATCATTCCAACGTGATTTGAGCTTTCCTGGGAATAGTTTCAGTCTCGAATTAAAACGCAAAACCTTCTGACCCGGTTGAAACTCTTTACGAAGGATGTGAGCATCATGAAATTTCTTGGTCTTATCCTTGTAAATCTTTGCATTCTCATAAGCATCATTCCTTATTTCTTCCAGTTCATTCAACTGCAGCTTCCGCTTCTCTCCAGCTGCCTGGTAGTCAAAATTGAGGTGCTTAATAGCCCAATATGCCTTGTGCTCAAGTTCCATAGGTAGATGGCAAGCTTTCCCATACACCAAACGAAAATGAGACATCCCAATTGGTGTCTTATAAGCTGTCATATATGCCCACAAAGCATCAGTAAGTTTTAAGCTCCAATCCTTTCGAGATGAACTGACAGTTTTCTCAAGAATCCTCTTGAGCTCCCGATTAGATACTTCATCTGGTCCAGATGTCTATGGATGGTATGGGGTGGCTATGCGATGGTGAATATGATACTTGGCACAAAGGGCAGCCATGGTGCGGTTTAAGAAATGCGTACCTTCGTCACTGATGATAGCACGAGGTACTCCAAATCGGGGAAAATAGTATTCTGCAAGAAACTTAACACCACAGAACTTTTGCATGTTGGAGAAGCTATTGCCTCCACCCACTTAGAGACATAATCAACCGCCACCAAGATGTAAAGATTGCCATGTGAAGAAGGGAAAGGTCCCATGAAGTCTATACCCCAAATATCAAATAATTCAATCACCAAAATACTTTGTTGGGGCATCTCATTTCTCTGAGAAAGATATCCAACTCTTTGACACTTATCACAAGCCTGGCAGCATAGGTATGCATCTTTGAATAAAGATGGCCAAAAGAAACCACTTTGTAAGATCTTGGCCGATGTCCTTCTTGGTCCAAAATGACCACCACATGCATAGTGGTGAGCAAACTTCAAAATGCTTTCTTGTTCTTCTAAGGGGACACACCGACGAAGGATTTGATCTTGGCAATGCTTGAAAATGTATGGCTCATCCCAAAAGTAGTGTTTTACAGTGGAGAGGAACTTCTTCCTTTGTTGCTCGTCTGGAAAGCTCTCTTGCAAGGGCAATGAATCTGCCTCATCAGTGCTTGCATTTACTAATCTTGAGAGATGATATGCCACAACATTCTCACGTCCCTTTTTATCTAGGATCTCCAAATCAAACTCTTGCAAGAGAATGACCCATCGAATCAATCGTGGTTTGGCCTCTTTTTTAGACAATAAGTACTTGAGAGCAGAATGATTAGAATACACAATGACTTTAGCACCAATTAAGTATGATCGAAACTTTTCAAGAGCAAATACCACTGCAAGTAATTCTTTTTCCGTAGTGGCATAATTCAGCTGAGCATCATTCAAAGTGCGGCTGGCATAATATATAACATGGGGGAGCTTGTCACGTCGCTGACCAAGGACAGCACCCACAGCGTAATCGGAAGCATCGCACATGAGCTCAAAAGGAAGGGTCCAATCTGGAGCTGTTATAATTGGGGCTGATGTGAGAAGATCCTTCAATTTGTTGAAAGCATATGACAATCTGCATTAAAATCAAAACAAGCATCTTTAGCAAGTAAATTACAAAGAGGACGACTAATTTTGGAAAAATCCTTGATGAATCTTCGATAAAAACCAGCATGTCCCAAGAAAGATCTCACATTCTTCACAGAAGTTGGTGGTGGTAATTTAGCGATCACCTGAATCTTTGCCTTGTCGACCTCTATTCCTTTGCTTGAAATTAGATGTCCTAGCACAATGCCATGCTTAACCATAAAATGGCATTTCTCCCAATTTAACACAAGATTAGTCTCCCTGCATCTTTCCAAAACCAAAGACAAGTTATCCAAACATATATCGAAAGAATTACCAAAAACAGAAAAGTCATCCATAAAAACCTCAACAATATTTTCAACCATTCCAGAAAAAATACTCATCATGCATCGTTGGAAAGTGGCAGGGGCATTGCACAATCCAAATGGCATTCGTCTGTATGCAAATGTACCAAAAGGGCATGTAAACGTTCTCTTCTCTTGATCCTCAGGGGCAATTGGAATTTGGTTGTACCCTGAATAACCATCTAAGAAACAATAGAAAGAATGACCAGCTAGTCTCTCGAGCATCTGATCAATGAATGGCAGCGGAAAATGATCATTTCTAGTGCAGTTATTGGGCTTTCTATAGTCAACACACATTCGCCATCCGGTGGTCATCCTTGTAGACACAAGCTCGTTGTTATCATTCTTCACCACAGTAATACCAGTTTTCTTTGGAACCACCTGAGTCGGGCTCACCCATTTGTTATCCGAGATTGGATAAATGATACCTGCATCGAGTAACTTCATCACCTCAACTCTTACAACTTCCTTCATGATCGGATTTAGACGTCTTTGAGCTTCAACAGTTGGTTTAGTCCCAACCTCCATAAAAATCCTATGCATGCACAAAGCTGGACTAATGCCCTTTATGTCAGCAAGTGTCCACCCCAGACCATCTTGATACTTGCGAAGAACTCTTAGTAATTTGTCTTCCTCCGTGTCATTAAGATCAGCAGCAATAATAACAGGCAAGGTCTCGTTCACCCCGAGATGAGCATACTTGAGGTGGCTCGGCAGTAGCTTGAGCTCTAACTTCGGAGCTTGCTCACTTGAAGGAAGAAGAGGCTGCTTAGGCACTCCAAGGCTTTCATAAACATGTCGCCACTTTGGATTATGAATTGGTGCACTATCCAATGCAGCAATGACGTCCACCACATTTTCTTCCATAGATAAAGTAGCATCATGGTTGGTGAGGCAAGTTAACAGCTCATCGTTAGATGATCGTGAGGCAAAGTTTGCATGCACAATCACATCTAAAACATCACCACGAAAACACTCTTCAAGTTCGAGAGGACGCTTGATAGCTTCAAAAAGTTTGAATACAACTGACTCTCCTTGCACTCTTAAGGTTAAAGTACCTGCTTCCACATCAATAAGTGTCCGGGCGGTGGCCATGAACGGTCAGCCTAAAATGAGAGGCACTTCCTTGTCTTCCTCCATGTCAAGTACAATAAAATCAGCTGGGAGATAGAATTTATCCACTTTAATAATCACATCTTCCAGAATACCCAAAGGATAGGTCACGGACCTATCTGCCAATTGAAGACTCACAGATGTGGGCTTGAGTTCTCCTTCACCTAATTTTTGAAAAACAGAATAAGGCATAAGGTTAACACTTGCTCCTAAATCAATCAATACTTTATGAAAATCAAGACTACCAATAGTACAAGAGATAGTGAAACTCCCCGGATCTTTCTTCTTGGGTGGTAGCTTATGTAAGAGGACAGCACTGCATTGCTCAGTTAAAATCACCTTCTCGTATTCCAAGAACTTTTTCTTTTTATAACATAGCTCCTTCAGAAATTTGGCATATGATGGAATCTGTTTAATAGCATCTAATAGAGGCAAATTAATTTGAACCTTAGCCAACGTCTTCATGAATTCAATGCATTGTTGATCCTTGGAACGTTGTTGCTGCCTTTGTGGAAATGGCAAAGGTGGCTTGTATGGTGGCTTGTCAGAAGGTGCAAATAAACTACCAAGGCCTTTTTCCTTGCTTGCATCAGAGTTGGGTCGAGATTGCACTTTGTCACTTGCACTAGGATCTGGAATACCTGCTGCATAAATAGCCTCTAACCGAGACTTTGCAGCTAACGGTGCACTTTCAGTAAGCTCTTCTTCTTCCACTTCGGCTTCATGGTGCACCATTTCTCTATTGTCATAGCTCTTGCCACTTCTCAATGTCCGTATTACTTTGCAATGCTCCATCCCTCTTGGATTTTGCTCAGATTGGCTCGGGAACTTTCCTTTCTCTCTTTCATTGAACATGTTAGCAAGATGTCCAACTTGAGTCTCCAAATTCCCCACTGATGTCGTGAGATTCTGAATGCTAGTTTGTGTGGATTGGACAAAATTGTTGGTGCTATTAGAGAGAGCAGACATATGTTGAGCTAGCTGTGACATTTGGTCTTCAAGAGATGGTTTCTTAGTCTCACTAGTTGATTGGTAAGACTGTTGGTATTGACGTGGCTGTTGGTTGCCACCCCAACTGAGATTGGGATGGTTCTTCCACCCAGGATTATATGTATTGGAATAAGGGTCACTTCTGGGTCTAATGAAATTATTCACCATATTCACATGCTCTTGCACAAGCTCAGGGTAGCTATCCTTGTTGGGGCATTGAGTGATGTCATGAGTTGTCTCACTACAAATGATGCAAGCTTCTTGGGCATTGGGCATGGAAGAGACCTGCATTAAGGCAGCAAACTTGGCATTAAAATTCTTTTCCATTTTAGCAATTTGAGCAGAAACATTAGGAGAACTCTGAGAAATCTCAAAAACTCCTCTCTTTTGTGTTTGTTCTTCTGTCCATTGTTGGGATTCAGAAGCCATCATATCAAACAACTCAAATGCTTCCCTTGTTGATTTTGACATTAGTGACCCTCCAGCAGATGCATTCACTTGACTCTTGGTGGTGGCATTGAGACCATCATAAAATATGTTCATTTGAAGGTTGGAATCAAACCCAACATGAGGACATTTTGTGTACATCTCATTATACCGTTCCCAAGCTTCATGGAAAGACTCGTTTGGCTTTTGAGCGAAAGCCAATATCTCTTTCTTGAGTGCAAAAGTCTTGGAAGAAGGAAAAAACTTATTGAGAAATTTTTCTTGCAATTCTGTCCATGTTGTAATGATATTGGCAGGCAGAGAATGCAGCCACGCCTTGGCTTTGTCCTTCAAAGAGAACGGGAACAAGCGTTTTTAGTATAGAATGGCTCAAGCAAGAGAACAAGTGTTTTTAGTATAGAATGGCTCAAGCAAGGTCGATCTCCTCTGGGACTGATATAAACAATTTACGAGTTTTTGTGTATTTAACTTATTTAACTCTAAGAACTACACTAATTTGACAAAAGTAAATACTACTGGATGTGACTTAAACAAATATCTAAAATGGGAATTGGCTTATAGGAATAGTGATCCAACTGAACAAAACAAGTAAAAATATAAACTCAAGATAATACAAATAATTTAAGAAAATTAGATTGACAAGGTGCTAGAGTTCAACATTTTACCAACAACACTCCTACGTAGCTCTTCCAATTTCTTAAGTAATCGAAAACATATATGCTTTGAAGGTTGGGTTTTCCTTGTGTATGTTTTACTTGTGACATTCAAGTTAAAACGCATACCACTACATGCAATTTATCCATGACATTTGGATTAAATATAAACATGAATGATTCATTAATCTTGATGAAAATCCTTTTTTTAAACCATGTAATCCCTAAGAGTATGATATTTACCTTAGGAGAAATTACAATCCTCAATCACAAGAAGCATAACCAATTTTAACGTGACATTCGTTCAAAATTGCATCCAATGACTTTTCTAAGCATCCTAATGGTGATCAATCATCAAGACACATAGATAGTTTAATTTAGAGATTGAAAATATCAAAGCAAGCATTTAACAACACTTAAGCAATTGAAAGAGAAATCTACGTAATCATGTTGCGGCTCATGGCCTCACTCTAGCAAAAGAAATTAGTTACACATACTTGTATTAATCATGGTCTAAAATATCCATAATATCCCGATATTTCCATCGAAATTTCCGTGTTTTTGAACTACCAATATTTTTTTGGACTACCGATATTTCCGATATCATCGATATTTTAGACCTTGCTAAGTCACTCATGTATCGTACCATGCAATGTATAAAGTGTAAAATATTGTGCTAATTCATTATATATAAATGATTATGGTGTTTTTAAACTTCTTTCATTAATTACTACATATTTTCTACACTCACAATGTTTGCCAGCTCGCTATATAATCAACTTAAATCAGTTATATCTATCATGCAATGCATTTCCTTCCAATTTTTGGTGATAAACTAATAGATAATTGACTAAATAAACATCCTGCAAAGTTTCAATAAAAATTTCCAAGTTTTTCTTACAATTTCCGTGGTTTTTATTCAATTTTTATCAATATCGATAATATCTCGATATTTCCATCGAAATTTCCATCGAAATTTCCGTGTTTTAGAACTACCGATATTTTCGATATCATCGATATTTAATACCTTGGTATTAATACATAAGAAATTATCCATGAAAAAAAAACAAAGAAAGAAGACACCCTTTTTTACAAGACGATCTCTCCGTTCCTTTGCTCTCCTCTACTCCTGGCTGACTTCCTCTCCTCTGCGCTTCTACCCTCTTCTGCCTTTCTCCTTTTCATTTTTCCAAGCAACTGTAAAGTTGCCTACCAAAACCCAATAATCCACATTCCCTTTCTTTTCCACCACCTTTTCTTTCCTCTTTTTGTTCCACTTCCGTGTGTTCCCTCTTGCTTTTATTTTATTTTATTTTTTTCTTCTCTTTCTTTCCCACTTTTTGTTCCACTTCCGTGTGTGCTCTAGCCACTTATTCCCTTAGTAGTTCTTTGGCCTGAACCAGCTTGGAAAGCAGATTGCAGTACACATCAAGGTCCCGGTCCACACTTTTTTTGTCAATGTTTAAGGCTCCACATAACTGTTGAACATAACCAAAGTGTAAATGCTCAAACATTGCTATCATCATGCAAGGCCATTGAATAATTGACTCCAATTCTTTTGTTTGTTTTTATTATTTCATTTTCTCCTTTTTGCTTGAAATTGATCATAAAGCAGATTTAACTACACACTAACACAAGGTAAGGTAAAATGCAACCATTTTAACACAAAAAAATCACAAAGACTTTAGAAATGGATGGTATAAATGCATGAAATATATGAGTGATCAAATAGCAGGCTGTAGACATCGAAATTTTGGTAAATAAATGTTGACCGATAAATCAAAGTTTCAACGCTCATGTATTACATAAATTTTACACGTAGCGTGTGACTCGACGAAAAATTGAAATGAGTCGGAAAAGTCATCAAACAGGACACGTGTCAACACCTGGCAAAAACGACTTATTTCATCTGGAATATTATATTCAAAATTAGGCCTTGGAAAATTCTATAAATAGAAGCCAATTTCATTCATTTGGGGGGAACCAATTCATGACCAATTCATATTACACCAAAACCTTGAAGCTCTGAAACTCTGAAACTCCGAAGCTCTCAAGCATCCAGGTTCCCGAATAATCAAGAAAGCCTTCTTCGTTCTTCGTTCATCGTTCTTCCAAGATCAAGCTTCGACGGCCCTTGGATCAACAATCATCCACCTTCAAGATCAAGCCCCGACGACCCTTTGAAGAACTTCCACCAATTCAAGATCAAGCCCCAAAGGCCCTTGAAGAACTTCCACCAATTCAAGATCAAGCCCCGACGGCCCTTGAAGAAAGTGTTCATCGTTCATCATCCGTTCATCCTAAAGATCAAGCCCCAACGGCCCTTTGGATTAACAACGTCGACAAATCCATACATCAAACCGTTCTTCAAGATCAAACCCAAAAGCCCTTGAAGATCCGTTCATAACCGTTATTCAAGATCAAGTCTCAACGGCCCTTGAAGAAACACTCATCCTCAAGATCAAGCTCCAACGGCTCCTTGAAGATCCGCTCAAATCCACCTTCAAATATCAAGCCCACGGCCCTTCAAGAACGTTCATCCTTAGATCAAGCCCAATGGCCCTTTGGATCAATCGCACATCCACAAATCAACACCTTACGGAGATCGAATCAGAGGATCAAGTTATAGAGAGATTGTAACCCAAAATAATCAAAAACAAAATATTATTTTGTACACGTGTTCTTGTCTCGTTTTGTTTCAGGAAAATTTCGTGTTTACACAGGCGTCGAAGAAAACATACAAAATCACAATAAAACAATTAGCATTTAAATAGGAAAAGAAGGATTCCGATATTTATTTTATTCCCTAAGAAAAGCTTCAAGGTCCAAAATCTCTGAATTTTAAAGCTGAATCCGACACATTTCCTAGTGTTTTTAACTGTTAGACCTAAAACCTTAATCTCAAAGCCAACAATTTTCATTCGTTCAAAAAGAATAAACAAACAACCAGTACAAAACCATGGACTTTATTATCTTCAATGTTCAAAAACTCTCAAAACTTTTTAAGTTCGAAGCCCTCTTTTTACTGAGGGATCCAATTAAATTAAAAAATTATGCAAAGAATCTTTGGCAAGTCCAACCACTGAACGAATGACTAAATTAATGGAAAAAAATTGCAAAGCCAATATCCAAACTCATAATCTATATTTCATCAAACTGTGAGCATCATCGTTCTCGGGTTTGAGATTGGAAGATGGTGACGTTCGTAAACTTGTAGAGGAGAAGAGCTAACCAACGAGTGAGACATTATTTACACCATGCATCCATTGACACATGGACCCGTGAGGTGTACAATGGTGTGCAGTGCAGGGGAAGAGACAACGTATGCATACCATAAGAAATTTTTCAGTATGCTGAAAATACAGTTCAATACACCAAGTGTCGTAATATAATTAGTTGAATTTTTTTTTTATTTCCAATCAATTGTATTATTACACTTGATGTACCAAAATGTGTTTCCGATACACGGAAAAATCTCTAGCATACTACTTCCATAGACCCTGCAACAAATGGCAAAGCAGCAAATACTCACCAAGAAAGAGGTCAAACTTGGTAATTTACCCCATGAAAGTCCGCCATTTTCTCAGTTGGCAAAAATTCTAGGATAATACTTTGTACTCACTAGAATACTGAATACCCTATATAATTATTTTTCAATTTTTTTTTTAAAAAAAAGAGGGACAACTGGTGGCAAGCCATGATTATCCATCCCTTCCAAGTGCCGAGAAGACTCACAGAAACATTTCAGCCTCCCCTAACCACAAGTCTGGCTTCCACACCAACAGCGGGTTTCGAACCCGAGATCTTCAGTTTTTAGTTTCAATTTTGATTTAATAATATTTTAATACATATCTTATTATTTTTAAAAATAATAGAATATTAGTAATTTGACTTGAGCTTTAAAAACAAAGAATCTTTTCATTGGGGTGAACCCAACATGATGCTTAGTTGTTTACGGGTAATTTGGTAACAAAAGTGGTGTTCTTTAAAAAAACTAGTCTTTCTATACGGGCGTGCGAAAGACATTTTTATTTATCACAGGTGTTGCGGGCCTCTAATATTTTTTTTTTAATTATGTTTGATAAATGTGTAAACGTAAATGACGTTAATATTTAATTGTGCGGCATATATCACTTTTTTAAAAGCTATCATGACCAAATGATGGTATGTACATCTTGTTCAACTTTTGTGTTTGGATCAATGTATCAAAACATACCATCATTTGGTTATGATAGGTAGAAAAAATGTGATCTTCACCATGCAATTAATCTTAACGTCATTTTCGTTTATTCATTTTTATCAAACATAATTTCAAAAATGAGGAACCAATATATGCAATTACCAAATCATGAAACAAAAAAGAAGAAAGAAAAAAAGATGGTTAACTGTATTCATGGGTGATTCTTTACATTTTCAACATAATAAACGTACATATAATTCATGATACTTACATAAGAAGCCTAAAGAATCCTACTCTTCTTGACTCAATCCATGATAATTAAAACTTTGGAGATGACAACTTAAAACACCCGATGATACATTGAGAGTCTCAATCACCTTACCCTGCATATGAATCAAAAAGAAAGAAAACATTTACATAAGAATAGTCCTTGAAATCTTGTATAAAAATCCAAGTCCAACGTGTATATCAAAAGCAGAAATCCAAGTGGAATGTAATAGCAAAATAGATATACTTCAGTCACACCATTGTGATTGGAGAGATTGGGATGCAATATATTAAAAGCTCACTTCTCTTTTGAAGATAATGTTTGTACCTACGTAGATGCTTCGAAACTTTTCATCTGCAACTATTTAATTAAAAAGAAATAGGTTATAAGAGAAAACAAATACACCACAATAAATATATAATACATAAATTAAATGTCAGCAATGGAATTCAAACAATCCTAAAGATTTCTCAAAAAAAAAAAAAAAAACAATCCGAAAGCAATGTGATGCGAGAGCAGCATATATTTGAAGTTACTTCCCTTCAACTCAAGGAATAAGTCGCAAAAATTGGTGAAAGACTTATTGAAGAAAAAGAAAGAAATTAATTTGGGAAAAGATTAAACTATACCTTGCGATGCTAGAAACAAACCCAAAATCTGAAATTAAAATGCAGTATAAAAATGGAGATAGGAATCAAATGGGAAAGAAGACAAAAGAGAAAAGGTGGAAGCAAATACCTGAGAGACTGACTATTCAGTTTTCCATATACGAAAATGTTTGGATATTATATTTGATTTTTCTTTGGTAGTTTGGAATTTTTTTTTTATTTTTTTTTTTTCACTTCCAACGACTGGGACACTACCTTCTTTATACAACCTGCAATTCATATTCGACCAAAATTGATTGATGCGACAAAATTGATTGATGCGAAACAACCTTAAGAAGCCATTAGCCTACAACATAAACAATTGCAAGAAGCCGATGCTAACAAACACAACACAATAAATATAATACATAAATTAATTGTCGGCAATGGAATGCAAACAATTAGAAAGATTTCTCCACCAAAAAAAAAAAAAAAAAAACACACACACACACACGATAAAAAAGCAATATGATTAGAGAAGTTATAGAAGCAATTAGTTAGAAGTTGCTTCCCCATCAGAAAGATTTCTCCAAAAAAGACACAATAAAAAAGCAATATGATTAGAGGAGTTATAGAAGCAATAGGTTAGAAGTTGCTTCCCTTCAACTAAAGGAAGAAATCGCAAAAAAATTGTGGAAGACCTTCCAATGCCGAGGGCTTTACACCTCCTGAGTGATCTGACCTCCCGGACCCTGCAAGAAACTAAGGAATATGGAGAGGAGGTTTGGCATGAAAAAGCTTTTAAAAATGGAAGAGAAGTTAGAGGACGTGGGGGGACGAATGAGAGAGTTCTATAACCGTAAAACTCCATTGTGGATAATTATCATCATTTTTTTTGTTAATTAAAATAGTTAGTTTTAATTCTAAATTTACTAAAATGCCCTTAGCAATTATAATCGTATTTTTTTTCTGTCAGTTGATTTTTCTTTTGTTTTTTTGTTTGAGGGGCTTTCTAGACTACATATAAACATTTAGTGCACGAGGATATAACCACATGTGATTCCAACATTCTCCTTGTGCACTTGGAGAAAAGGTGCGAAAATCACTTTCCTTCCGACGATAACTAGTTTGTCCTGGTCCTACTTAAGATTAATATTTCAACCATTTTACAAACATCAATACGCTTGATTTTGCACCATATCTTCCGTTAACTCCAGGTATTCTATATCTTTTCTTAGTCTCTTTCCAAATCTTCCTAGGTCTTCGTCTATCCTTTTTGTCCTAAACTTCTGTATCAGTCGCATCTTCTAACCAGAACATCTTTACATCTTCAATTCACGTGTTCAAACCACCTTAACCGTTTTGCTCTCATCTTACTTTAGCCGTCTTACGATAGCAGAAAACAAAAGGTCCAATTGGTAAAAACCTTAAGCAGTTCATCAAATAAATGTTCACACCAAACGAGCGTTAGTGTTTCCATTGTGTGTTTCCTATACAGTTCCGCTACCTCGAAAAACCTATAGCCATAACATGCATATATGGAATTCGAAATATACAATTCCAATCATCAACGTTGCTTGCATTCCAACTCTGTGTCATGACGTATGCCCTAGAGGCTCCTCCTCGGCCCGATGGTCGGGCTTCACGTGGCCCTCAGAATGGTCGGAAGCCATTTTTCCAGAGAGAGACAGACACAGAAAGAGAGCAAACGAACAAACTATATTCCGGCAATCTCCACTCAGAACAATGTCTCCTCCGTTAATACAAAGGTGAAACACTGCCAAGACATAGACCCAATCAATCAGTCATTCGCCCGGCCATCAACTGCAAAATGGCTCGAGCTGTCTTTTCTACTCGAAACAAGCCCGCAATCGGAGTATCTGAGAAAACTCCATGGCCTTACAATACTAACTGGTTGCAGATGCTACACTGCTCGCAACAGGGCGTAGATACATAAGAAGTAAACCGTGAAGCCGCACATAGTGCTCCGCTTTCATATTTACAGTTTTACTAATGGACGACAACCATCTACAACATAAATACCTAAATATCCCGATAACCAGTGAAGGGCGAGGAGGAATGTGCGTAACTCTTCCGCAAGGAGCGCATTGTTGGGGGGCACTCTGATAAAAACTGTTACATACCTTAATGATGCTGATGTCTTTTACTATTCTTCCTTTCCCCTCCTATTTCCATGCTGACACCAGCAAACTTGGAAATTTCTTCAAACCCATGCTATGTTTATATACCCGTGTCTCCATCACTCCATATGGCTTTCCAAAAGGAACATATTTCAATGCAGCCGACGCTTTGTTTACAACTCTGTAATCTGTCCGGAAAAAATCAGACAGTATGCTCACTCTGAAGGTTCTTTTTTTTTTTCTTTTTGGTAATTCACTCTCAAGGTTGAAGTAGCCAAACATCACACTGCAAAGTCATAAACAGAAACCAATTTTAAGTCGTTTATAAAAGAAAAATCCCGATTTAAACCTCTTATAAGAAGAGTTGTTTCCTTCTTTTCTCAATTTCTTGCAATATATACTAATCATGCATGCAAAGATTTCTTAACTACCTATCATACATGTAACACAAAATCTATATATTATTTTCAATGCTGGTAGATCATGCATGGATTCAACAATACTGCAGGAGGGAGAAGTGCGGATAGACACGGAGCTTCAATAAGAAACGCTGGACTTAAATAACAAATTAATGCAGTTGTGCACACAGTAGTTCTAGAAAATGATAGCACGGCTAGCAGTTCAAGAAGACAATAAAAAGATAGCATATTCAGCAGTGCTGGGAATAGAAATTGTCACAACATACCATCACAAACGAGAGAGACTCCTGGAATCTCAAATGAAAGCCATATAGAACAGGACAAGAAACTTCATATGATGCATTAGGCTACCACAATTCATACAAGATGACAAATGACCTCATTTAAGTTGAGCTGTCCTCCAGCTCCGATGATTACCACAATTGATGGCCCGTACTATTGGTGTGCGAAAGAGTGATTATTACACATAAAAAATTGATTTTTCAAAAATAGATAATTAGACAGTTAATTTCCTTCTTACTGGTCACTAAACAATTAGAAGACTCGGATCAAAACCTAATTAATTAAATACATAAAAGAGCCATCCCATATTGCAAATGAATCACATGTTAGTTTTGATCTGTCTACTGTCAGTGGTCTACCTTTTAGAGGTCTATAATGCATATGTTCCTACCACCTAACCTTAGTTTCTCTCTTATCAGTAACAGGTATCACTCTTTTTCAAGCAACTTGTATCGACTTTTTACTGACTATCAATTATCCATTGTGAAGAAAAGAATGAAAGCAGGGTAATTCAGATGATCATCAGGATAATACAGATGATGATGATGAATATAAGATTGTGTTTACCAATTAACAAAAAGAAAATCCTCAGGAACCAGAACTTGACTTCTGAACCCACACTTGTTTCTGCAGATACATTAAAGTAAAAGTGTAACAGCCTATTACAGAATGAATAAAAGACAAGATATTGAACACAAGTTAAGCAGTATGCTGAAAAACAAGCACCTCATGGGAGACATAGCCTCTCTTCGAATGTTTTCCTTCACCTGCAACTGGAGAGCCATCAAGATCCTTACCACCATGTGTTGCTCCACGGCGACCATGATGTTTATGGGAGCCTGCATAAAATATTAGTATTTGTTTTTACCTCATCAAGAAAAATGCACCAAGCTCCTGCCTAGCCAAAGATGCAGATCATGCAGATGCATAGGTGCTTTAATGTGCAAAACATTTTCTAGTCATACAGAAACATCAGTATTTTTGCCAAAATATTGATTTTTTGGTCCTGGAATAGTAATGGCATTAAACTGCCATGTCCTGTGTTTGTTCAAAATTTCAATAGTTCTACCAAAATTACAAGTGGAACTTTGACATATTTCAATCAGTCACTAGTCACTACAACAATTTAAGAGTAACCATGTAAGCTGTACTATATGTAGAAAGAGGGGAGCTCCTATGGACCTACATTTAACTAGTTTTTTTATAGTCTAAATAGTAAATTATTGATCAAATAAACAGCATCTGAAGTTTCACACAAAAAATGTTTCTTACTTTTACCAATATAGAGACATTAAAATTTTCATCCATAATTGTGTTTTTGGAACCTACACAGATATCTAATACCTGGGTTTTAACTTCCACTCAGTATTTGATATAAGAACTCTCCACAGGATTTTTTTTTTTTATTCATGCAAAATAATGCCTGATAAGCTCTTCAAGGTTTCAACAATAATATTCTCTTACCTATGTCCATATATTTTCAATTATTCATGGAAAGAAATATAAACATTGATTCGAGTACCTAGCAATGTAACCCTAAAACAAAGTTTCCTTTGAATAGTAGTCACACCTTCTGAAGAATCTAAGAGTGAGTGATCAGGTTGAAAAGCAGACGACAAAGACTCATCGCTTGCAGATGATCCATCTAAACGATTAAGAGGAGTCCATACACCACGATCAGGTCTGTCCTTATTCCTTGTCCGTTTCTCCTGCTTCTCCCTATAACTACCATGCAAGTCATTCCCAACTATCTTATGATCTGGAGCTCCATTTGTATCCTTTAAAATCAATTGCACATGTTGCGACCGAGGAAGTCGTTTGTCCCTATCTGAACTTGAACTCTGGATTTGCTGCTCCGAGTGAATCCCAGAAGACTGACTTTGACGTGCATCCTTGTTTAGAAGTATGCTTTTTATAATCCTTCCATTATCATGATGACGCGGGTTCTGTTTCAGTGCAACTGAACCACCCATGTTTTTAGAATATGTACTATGCTGCTGTGACATGTTTGCCGGCACCTGCAGAAGGAGTGATATACATGAGCAGAAGTAAAAGGAGATCACATTTCTCGGTGTCAAAGCCCTCAGCCAGTCTAAATACGCAAACAAAATGTTGCCACTTTGCAACTTATTTGATGACCATTTTTTTTCAGAAGCTAAAAGTTTATTTTTATTTAACATATGCTTAAATTATGCAAATTAAGTACATAGTCGCACCTAGATTTTCCACAGAAACACGCACACAATAAACAATATAATTTGGCATTAAATTATATCATGCTGAAACTGCAATCCATGCATACTATAACATGCATGTCGTTATCACTACCGTCTGCACCTATAGTCAATATTTCCAGTCACAACTGAATCTAGTGTTAAATTATATCATGCTGTGCAAAAAGTAGAACAAGTTAACTAGTATGTTGGTTTTAACTGGCATCATTTGGCATATTGACAGAACTACATCAGAAAACGTAAAATGCCCTCTCGCCCCACCATTGTAGACCAAAAGATAACCAATAGTAAATGAGATCAAGCAAGGAGGAGGTTTACATGAGATATCTCCTTCTCTTTCTCTTTCACAAGCAAGACTTTCTTTTTCCCAGCATCAGCACCCGAAACTCCTGAAATAGGGGTAAGAACTTATAGATCAAAAATGGAAAGCAACTCACTGTCAGAGAGAAAAAAAGGCAATACCAGAATTCAGGAAGAAAAAAGGGAACTATAAAGAGGGAGGAAAAAAACCTACAAATCAAATGTAAGGGGATGCAAGGAAGAAGCTTGTAAATGCAGAACTTCCGATTTTCTCCAATTAAAACTTAAAACTATATCAACCAACCTACTTGAAAATTAATTGAAACGATGAAAGCTACCAAAAATATTTCTTAGCTATGAAATGCTCAAAGTATTCTCTGCAACTAAATAAAGATTATAACCAAACTACGAACAAAGTTCAAAACTCTACAAAACTTAAAACCTTAAATTCTGTATATGATAAAATGCGCAAAGTCCACCATTCCTAAAAGAAATTGACTGAAGGGAAAACTATAGTACTTTGCAACATAATCACAAGAGCCAGAAGAATGAAAGGGAAAAGAACCTTGACGTCAAAGTAAGTTTAAAAGAGACATCAAAAGTGATAACTTCCACTTCATAGACAAGGAAAACCATTGAACCATTACATGTGAGTGAGGGTACTAGGGCAAAAAATGCCTAGTCATCAGCAAATACTCTCAAACAATCAAATAACATACCACTGTCCTCTTCAAACAATTGAGTTCCAACTGCAGATGCCAAAATGGCAGACTTCTCGGAAGGTTGCTGATCATCGCGCTTGGGTACCAATGTATATGTTGACTTGTCTTTGGCACTGGTGTTCTTTCTAGCATCCCTCACAACATACTGCAAATCAGACAGGCCCTCTAAATAACCTTAAACATAAAATTTGACATGCAATCAATTATAAATTTCCGAGACGAACATGGAACTAGGAACTGCCAAAAATGGAAAACTAAG
The DNA here is from genome assembly GCA_035220775.1 of Malus fusca. Lineage (NCBI taxonomy): Eukaryota > Viridiplantae > Streptophyta > Magnoliopsida > Rosales > Rosaceae > Malus > Malus fusca. The sequence continues at coordinate 31,740,588 of CM069066.1, forward strand.
AAAATGTCATAGGCCTCAAAAGCCAGCCACCTACAAGAAAACAGTATAATGCAAAACCCTGTGAATAAGATGAAAAAGGTCCGGCAAGAAGAGGATAAGTCAAGGATTCTACATTAGTACAATACCTTTTAGTCCCAAAAGTAATGCAGAAAACCTACAAAAGTTATTCATATTTTGGATATACAACTCATACACAAAAGTAGAAAAAACAACTAGCCTTCTAAGTTTCATCTCTTCTACTTTTTGAACAATGACATATGATAACAATAACATTGATCAAATATAATGACTACAAATGTGCATATAATATAAGTATTAGAAGTATTAAATTCATGTTATTATAGATTTGAAAGAACATAAACAAATAAGGGGGGCTACCATTGCGGAATGTATTTGTTTCATCTCTGAGGAACTCAAACGGTTAAAAGTTGAAATTATCAACCCCTCAATTTGATTATGAGGAGAAGTCTGGCCAATGTTCAAACTCCTAATGAACCATTTTTAAACATAAATATCTACCAGCCTTTGTCATATTTGAAAATGTAGTCAGAGTTTCACACAAGCAATGAGAAGAAAGATGATCTATAATTTGAAACTTATGACCATATTAACTAGGATTTCCAAGATGATGCGAGGGAATGGAAAGGATTCCAAAGACGGTGGAGGTCGTGAATCACTGGGTGTTCTAGATCAATTAGTTCTCAATTCTGATCAATGGAAGGGTAAGAGCGAGATTTATCACTAAAACACTTATTCAGCAAAGAAATAACAGAAAAAAGTGATTTGATAAACTGGCTTTCGGCTACATGTATGCATAATAAAATGAGTACCATTGAGGCAGAATTCTTTTTCCTCTCAGAACCCCGTTTGGTCATAGGTAAAGTAGGACTTCGAGCAGATGATGCACCAGCTCTTCTACTTGTTTTACCATTAGGCAGTAACCTCTGTCAGCAAAGATGAAGTATGCTTAGAAACTCATCAATGCTTATCTAAAATTCAATTTCAACATCTCCTAACAGCACTAAAATGCAATAATTGAAAATCATATTGAAAGTATGAATTCCACTAATCAATCGTCTCCTAGTTATCAGTAATATAAGCCATTAAATACCCGAGATCCAGCCTTGGCAGCCCTTTTTTGACGAACAAAGTCCATTAATGGTGTAACTATAGGAACGTCCTTTCCAGCACCTTTAAAAAGAAAAGTTAGACAAGAAAAATGAATCATTTGAAAGAATGCACTAAAAGAGAATTTAATGCTAAACATAAATTTTCTTTGTTATTATAATAGGTGATCTGTCTGACTAACCAGATCGTTCTGCTTCTCTTCTCTCCAATTGTGTCTCTGCACTTGGAAGATTCTCAGCAGGCTTTGCAATGAATTCAAGAAACTCCAAATACTCGGGATCTAGATGTTCATCAAGTAAATACTTGTACTTACTAACAGGAAAATAATTGTATATATAAGTCCACATGCAACAAAACAAGCTGTCGAATTTTTCTTTAAATGAATGTTACATATTAAATTATTACCTCTGAATATGGTTCCTTCACGACCATCCTTCTTAGACCAATGTTTTGGAACACGTTGTGAAGGAGCATACTCAACAATAACTTTAAATTGACTGCCTGAAAATGGAAAATAAATACTTTTAAATTTCATTATCTCAAATAAAAATTGTGGAAGGTTCCTGAGACAAATAGAAATTAAACAAAGACAAATATATGAGAACGGCATGTTAAATCTTTTAAAAATAATAAAAATAAAAATCAGCAGTTTATATATTTTTTTAGCTGCAAGCAAAGCACGTGAAAAAACTTCATTACCATAAGTTAGGAGAGAGCCTTAGCAAAAGAAAGAATAAAATATCATTAACCAAAACAAATATGCATATAAGCTGAATAGATATATTTCAATAAGACTTCTAACAAGAGAGTTGATGTGTATGATAAGTCCGCAAAGCAAGCTCAAACAGTACCCTTTTCATTAACAAACAGATGACCGTCAAAGAATTCAGCAAAGTCGAATACATCCTCTGGCCTCTTCAAATCAATATAGGCTCTAGAATATGACTGATTCTTTTGGCTGAAAAATTAATTCAAGAAAAAGAAAATTAGCTAATCTTCCATCCTGCAGAATGTTACTTCAAAGTTTCAAACACTTGATGCTCAAATATGACTAGTCATTATGATTACAATTTAAGCCATGAAAAAATGTTTCAACATTAGAACAAGTAGCCCATAAAACGCGCTTCAAAAGCTAATTATCAAAATAATAAAAATAATAATGCCGCAGAAAACAAGCAACAGACAGAATAAACGATTCTAGAGGCACCATAGACAGAGTGAGGACCATAATTCGAAATAGCCCCTAAAAATAAAAAAATAAATGCAATAACTTGGGGATGCCAAAACACAGTAGCTATGAAGAAGTATACAATCTCAACCGTGCAAACTGAAATGAAAAAAGGTTTCAACAGATAATGCCAACATTAAAATTTCTGACTTTCCTTCCATTCATCAATGACCGTCAAGAGCACAAAAAAGAAAGGTCAAAACTCCATGTTAATGACGACACCGGAGCAATCAGAACTTAGAAGAACCCACTCTCAACACTCCCATCCGATACTAAGTCGACATTCCAAGTAGCATGAACCTAAGGTCCTAACAAACCATGAGTTGATAGTATGAACTAAAGTAAACCCACAAACAAATACATATCCCCTTTTGATTTCTACACAAAATTTATGCTAACCCATCAACAAAATTATGAAAACAAAGCCGAAACGGCACATAAAACAGCGACAGAAGTTGTATTTCAAGTAGAACCAACCAACAAATTTGCCAGAAAACCCTAACCTCCTCTTGCCAGGACGAAAAGCAACCCAGTTGTAGCGGCCAGCAAAGAAAACGTCGATTTGCTCCACAAGCGCAGCTTGCGAAATCGAAGGCGGCAAGTGTCGAAGCACCACCTTGGTTCGATCCAACTGGCCCTTCATCATCTCCCCAATCCAAAAACAAAAACCCTAGAAAAACCAACTAAAAGCTCCGCAGAACCGAACGGTTTTCGCAAATTGCTTCGGAAATACACGAAAAATCTCCGCTAAATTACATCTTCTTGGCTTCTGAAAATCATCGATCGAGGTCGATCTGAAACCCCTAATTCACCAATCGCCATGCACGAAAACGCTACAGACGCAAGAGTGAGTTGAAACGGTTGCGTTTTGCGTCTTCAGGTCTTCTCCCCCTCCTCTGTAGTTCTCTCTCTGGGTTTTGAGTACGAAGAAGTGATATACGTATGCATACGTGGGTGTGTTTGGCACGTGACATATGGAAGTATTAAATTATTGAAATAGCCTGAAACCAATGTAAGTACTATGTACTCATTAGCAAGTGGCAATTTAGTATGGTGGTGGAAAGGTATTTGATGCCATGACGGTGTAGGTTCGAACTTATTGATGGCTAATTTAACATTTAATTTAACAGAATCTATCATTTGATAATAAAAAATGTATGTACTCATCAAATTATGAATTCGAATTCAAGTCTAATATCCCGTAACTCATTTGAGAGTGTTTTTTTTAAAGTGTTTTTTAAGTTCTAAATGCATTTTAAGTGTTTTTTTTCATGATTTATTTTGAAATAAGCATCAGACATGTGCTTTTTGTCGGAAGCACGTAAAGTGCATTTCTAATATCCACTTTAATTTTTACTAAGAATTAATTTTAAAAACATTTTGACCAGAAGTGCATTCGGTTATTACTAAAAGCAGTTCTAAACGAGTTCTAAGTCTTGGAGCGCACTTTCTATTGTTTTGTAATAGTAATTTGTTAAAAATGATATAAATATGCAATAGATTTGGAAAATTTGAAGAGAAATCAAATATTAGGGAAATTAGAGAGAAATTATTAAATACCTAGAGGTGTATTTATCAAATATTATAGCGTGAAACTGTAACTAAATAAAATAAAGGATAAGTCGAGCAAGCGAGACATTCATTCTCACATTTTATTGATAGGGTGGAATAAACAACCAAAAAAAACCAAAACTGACCCGCTCTATACATATATCAAACTGAAAATACTGAAAAATTCGGTACAAGTGTCAGTATAACACATAGGTTAGTATGGTAAGACCGAACTAAACCAAATTAAATATATAATATATAAGATTATAAAAAAATTTGAACAAAATAAGATTATAATTTATATAGCCGTCAGATTGGATGAGATTTAATCTCAACCGTTGAATTAAATCAACTCTCTCTTGGCCTCAACTACAATGATTGATGCTCTACTGTGTACTAGTGATTAGTTTAGAAGGAATGAATTTTATTTCTATAATCTACAATTGACGACCTCATATTCTATGATGAACTTCAAGACTCGGTAAGTGAAGTATTTAGTTTTATATTTTTATTTTTTTAGTATTCAATACATTGAATCTTCTATATAACAATAATATACTAATTAGCAATAATTTGTGTTTACTGTTATATGTTGGCCCGCTTAGTTTTAAAGGTGAGAAGAATTCAACTCAAGATGAAAAAATGGTACCTTCTCCGCCGTCTCCACCACGTAAGTTCAACAACGTCAATCACTACTTCCACGATTACCCAATTCAAATTCACTTGTAAGGGTCAATCATTTACAACTACTGCATCAAAGGGAAGAGGCCAATCTTCTACAAAGGACCAACCATCTATAAAGAGAAGTGGCCGAAGGGAAAGAGATTCTCTCCAGATTTCTCCCTTCAAAGTCAAGGGATCAAATGATTCGGGCCTTTAAAAATTTGATCCAACAATTAAAAATTATTATAACTTTTAAAAGTTTTTATTGACTTATCTGTTTTTAGTCGTTGGATCAAATTTTAAAGAGCCGGATCACTTAATCCCTAGACTTTGGAGGGAAAGATTCGGAGATGATCTATTTCCTGGCCAAAGGGGCCGAATGGGCCGAAAGGGCCATCATCGTCATCAACTTGAAGTTTGAATTCATTTGAAACTAAATTTGTAACTTAATTTATTATTTTTTTGGTTGTCATGACTCGCGATAGAATGTGTATTTTATTTTGAATTGGAAGACTTTAAGTCACTAATTAAATTAGAATTTATTTTTTGGATTTTTTCCTAAATATGTCCTAAATCCAGGTTAGTGTAAATGCCCCACCCTGAGTTATGAGATTAAATTTTCTGCATTTAAATGAGTGTAGCTTCTCGACCCTATCATTGACTAATACGTATTTATAAATTTAATTTTTTTTAATTTTATTATCATAAACTTAACATATGTCAAACAATGAGTGCAAAAAATTTGATTTCGAGCGATGATAGCAAGTCACCTTGAAGTGACAACAAAAATAATAGAGCAGTGCCAGTGCCCTAGTGAGTGGCACTTAGCAGGCAGGAAAAGAAAATAAAAGGAAAAAATGAAAACGAGTGATATGACTGAAAGTACATAAATACAAGGGAGGGATGGTTGAGACTCATGCTCTAGTAGGAATTTTGCATCTTTGCTCACTCTCTCGCACCAACACCCGCCTCCAATAAGGGGCAGAAAAGATTTGAATCTCTCTCTGCCCCGACCTCCCTCCTCTCTCATTCCCGTCCGGTAAGCCCCTCTCTCTCCCCTCTCTCTCCTCTCTCTTTCTAATTACATATTGTTGTTGTTTTTTTCTTGCTGGGTTGTGTGTTGTTCTATTGTTTGCTGTGTGTTTTCTTCAAAGTGGGATCAATTTTCTTGTGAAGATAATGCTTTATCGGTGTTTTCTTCAACTGGGTTTTGCTCATTTGACATTTACATAATGATATGTCATTTTTTGTGCGTTTTCTGAAGTGGGTTTGTTAATTTGTTTTGTGGGTTCTTTGACATATACAGTAGTGCCTGTGTTATGGGAGAGAGAATCCCTCCTGGAAGTTACTTCCAGTACCCACCTCCTGGTGTCCATGCTTCTCCACACAGGTCTTCTTTCCCTGCAGATCGAGAGAGGTCAGTAATTTGCTGAACTTTTAATGTTTCACCTGTTAATTCAATCTCATTTGGATTCCTTGTCGATGATTTATCGGTGACATGTGTAGCTGGTGGTTCCGTACTTGACGTTTTCTGTCGGTGTGAGTGGTGGTTTTATCATTAGTACATTGATGGCCATTCTATTTGGTTTTGCTTTCATAGAATATACTTAGTTTTCAAGGGCTTATGTGTTTTATCCCATATATTGTGGCTGTCCCATGCTTTTCTGATGTCTTTGGGGTTTCAGTCCTTATATTTCGTCTATTATCTTTAGTAGGGTTAAGAAAGTATGGCGCTATGAATTCTCGAGTCCTTGAGTATGCTCCATGAGTTTTTGGGAGTTAATTACATAACCCCCGTTTGATTTTCAGTTTCCGATGGAAAAACATTTAAAGGGAGGTAGTAAATGATTTCATATTTGGGAAATTGGTCTTTCAGACATTTTAGCTTACCTTGTAATTAGACTACTTTTTTCTTCCTGAAATGTGAAATGCCATAAATTATATCTAGATTGCCGGTTTCTTTTACTGTTCAAGAGAAAATGTTTGTGTTTTTATGGATATGTTTTACAAAGGCATTTCGGGCTCTAATTGAAGTAGAAATATGTTTAAATGCCACAGATAGTCAATTTGTTTTACCAATGAAGAAAAAAATTGATTGGTACTTTCGTACATACGTTTGGGAGGTTGTTTCTGCATGCATTTCATACAAACTTGACAATCTTTTTTTTTTTTAATTTTAAATGCCATTAATTAATCGATATAGCCAACGAACCCCAATGAATATCGAACACAGTAATCCTCAGGAACTTGTTAACATGGATAAGCTTCAAAGGGTGAATATATATTTGAGTGATTGCACGTTGGGCTTTAACCCTACTAGTTCTTATTTCACTTCACCGCTGCTTTCGGATCATACATAGTGCTATATGTTTCTAAATATTGAATCAAATCATAAAAGGAAAAAGACAAACCCACTCATTCTTTTGATGCGAGCACGGTCTTCAGTGGAAAAGTGTCATTAGCATGGCAGGTGAAAGTTGTGAGACGTAGTTTGGAACCTACTTTCGTGCTCACCTGCTTTGTCTCTGAGCTTTTAAGTGTAACCAAATCACTGCCATTGTTAAGCATATTGCTGTTGTTGTGTCAGATAGTCCCCAGACCCCACATGTCCATTTTTAATGGTAAGATGAAACACCTGTGACGTGGTTGAAAGCTAGACACCTAATACCCCTCTCTCTTGACTGGTGTATAATGTTTGAGTGAAACATATGGATCATTGCTAATGAAACACTTGTGGCATGGTTGAATGCTATAAACCTAACGTCTGTCCTCACTGGTCTATGATGTGCAAGTGAGTGGCAGAAAGTATTGAACATTTTTTTGTCATTACCCAGTTGTGTTTGGTTGTGGTGGAGATGCTGAGGGAAAGTCAGGTTTTACCAAAAAGTTGTTTTCAATTTTTATTTTTTAATGAGGAAGTTTAAAGGTTAACATAAGAAGTTTTATGGAGATGTGGTGTGATTGTGGTGCTAAGAAAGATATAGAAAGATTTTTGACGGGAGGGAGTGAAGTTTGGGACAAATTTCAATCACAGTCGTCTTTGTGGACTTTAGAATCTTCAAAGTTCAGAGAAACTCTTCTTTTTATTTTGCTGTTCTTTACTGATTGGAGGGCTGCTTTTATCCTTTTGGTCATATTAATGTTCTTTACTATTTTGGCTTCCTATCGACATCTTGTCCATTTTGTAATGATGTTTGTACTTGTACTCAATCATTGATGCATATCTCACTTCATGTATACAATTGAAGATGTTTGAGCATGTTGCTCATTCCCTTGGAAATCATGATCGTTTTCCGATAATACTTCAATTTGAGTTCGTGAAAACAATCATTCAAAGAATCAAAGCAACGTTGTGATGTCCGCATATATGATATAACATGAATATTCTTTCTCAAAATTACTTTAATACAATTTTCACTTTCCAAATATTAACTAGTAAGAAACATTACATACTACTGCTTTTCGAAGTATGCTAGGAATTGACACAAGATTTGGCTGGTGTTATGGCAGATATTTGGCTGAACTACTGGCAGAGAAGCATAAGTTGGGACCATTCCTGCAAATATTGCCCCTATGTAGCAGACTTCTAAATCATGGTTAGATGAAATTTCTATCTAATGCTTTTCCCCTATGTAGCCCACTTCTAAATTTTATGTCTCATTAAATTTTGTTTTCTCTTGTGAACTAAGAACATTTTTTGTGGTTGACAATAAGTTTTGGCCGCCCTTTTTTCTTTCTAAAAATCTGATTAATCCATAAACAAGATACTTTTTCTGTACAGGTTTACATGTATGTGCAGACAGTCATGTACTGTGATATCAGTTTGGATTTAACTACTTGGCATGTGTGTGTTTGACAGCTGTTCTTGGATATGTTTGTTCCAATCCATATTTCAAAACACAAAATATGTTTGCACTGTCTATGCTTCCCCTGCGTGTTGGAAGTAATGATACCAAATGGTGTATTTAGAAATGAATAAAAAGAACACTAGAACAAAGATCTTTTTTTTGGATGATTTTTAAGCTGTAAATTATCAGATCCTCACAATTAACATTAGTTATAGTTTCTGTATAGAGAAAGTATTGAGTCCTTGAAAAGGGCTGTTAGGCGGTGGTAACTGTAATTTCTTCACTATACAATCATCTATTATAAATTTTTGTGCAGTGTCTCCTATGACAATCAATGTTTAAGCATGTTGGTTGGAAACTGCATGCTCTTGTAAAATGCTTAAACCATGTGTAGCTACAGTTTCATTTTTCTGGTCTTTTTTGGTTATTTGCTGAGGCATACTTTGTTCTTTGACGCCACGACAGAGATCAGACAAATATCAGGCTTCAATCAAACTCCTGCAGATCGTGAAAGATTTACGCATGAGAGTCCATTTAGGTCATTAAGTCAAAATGCGAATGGTAGACCAATGGATCTGGAGGGATGGCCAGGAATACACATGGAGGTAATTCTAGTAATAGAAGTGGGAGATGCTTATTTTGTATTTTGTTTGAATTTTTTATCATAGTTGTTGCTTGAATTCAATTATCATTGTCTAATTTTCTTAATTTTTTCAATAGTATTAGAAGCATACAAGGACATAGTCTTCATATTTGCTTGCATGTGTGACAGTATAGCCTTCATTTCTTGAAATGTAAGACGAGAGTTTTGATTTCTTTAACGTGTTTGACAAGCCTGTGAGACACCGTATGCCAGAGCTGTAGTCCAGTTTGTAATGTTTTGGTGGCCATCCAAGCCAACTTCCAATATGTTATTGTTGAAACCACTATACCATTCGTAGTACAATCATCTACTCATAGCTGAATAAAACTCTTTTATGGTGTATGACATAGTGGGAAGAGAGTTTAGGTTTTGCTCATGTCTTATGTTGTTTGTATGTGTGAATCTTCATTCATGATAATTTGTCTCCTGTAGGATAATGGACATATCCAGAGAATGGCCCCGTTTCAATCTCCTTCTATGGGATGGCTTGGGGGGCAAGGAATTCCAACCACCCCTATTGTAAAGAGAGTTATTAGACTTGATCTTCCCGTGGACAAATATCCACATGTAAGTAAGGAAGGGGTTATGATTTGTGCAGAGTTTATTTTCAACCTTTTTGTCTTAATTAACAATTTTTCACACCAAACTTGGCAGTACAATTTTGTTGGCCGAATTTTGGGACCACGTGGGAACTCCCTAAAAAGAGTTGAAGCCATGACAGAGTGTAGGGTGTACATCCGAGGCCGGGGCTCAGTGAAGGATTCTGGAAAGGTATTGCTCATCTTTTTTGGGTAGTTAGTTGGCACTGGCATGGTTGCATGAAAATTGACTTCTAAATTTGCTCATTCATATTCGTTTATAGTAGGTATTAATTCATGCATTCTACAAAATACTCAACATAATTAATTTCATAGATCATATGTTCTCGTTGTAGGCTTGTAGCCTAGGAGTAACAAACAGGAGTAAAAAAAATTGAAACTGTTTGAAATAGCGCTCAGTGTTAGAATAGAAGGGATCTCTAATAAGAGGACTCACACGAGCTTCAGGCCAGCCGTGAGGTTTCCAAAAACTTTAACATGAAGCTTGAAATTGATGCTAGTGAGAGTTCATGGTATACGGTTCTCTCTTGACTTAGCAAAACGAGAATGTGTAAATATAAATATGTTTCTAGTTTGGATTTGTGTAGTTGTATTACAACTCACTACAAACAGCTTGATGGATCCAAAATGACGGAGATGGAGGTAGCTAGGAACTAACCGCTTCAGTCTGATATCGTAGTTTGGACTTGTGTAGTAGTGCCTGATTATGGTTACGTCTTTCGTTCATTTTCTTTAATCTTTGGTTGGGGTCATGTGTACTTCAACAGATAATGTATCCTTACATTTTTATGGTCTCAACTTTTGAATGACAATTAAGTTGGACATTTTCTGAATGGCATGGTGTGCTAAAAATGGTAGGCGGATTATCGATTTGCAAACTTCATCGAAGAGTTATTTGTCTGAAAAATACTCATGTATCCTTGTCAAATTCTAGTTTTCATTGACATCATTTGGCTCCTTGTGTGCCTTGTACATTGTTTTTCTTCAGGAAGAGAAATTAAAAGACGAGCCTGGATATGAACATCTTAATGAGCCGTTGCACGTGTTGGTGGAGGCTGAATTTCCGGAGGATATAATCAATTCTCGCTTGGATCATGCAGTGGCAATACTCGAGAACCTTCTGAAGCCTGTGGTATGAATAGCATTGGTCGCGTAGTTTTGACTCTTGATTCATTTTCTTGGACAGGTTTTAACCGGTCTCTTGCAGGACGAGTCCTTCGATCACTATAAGAAGCAACAACTTAGAGAATTGGCTATGCTGAACGGTACACTGAGGGAAGAGAGCCCCAGCATGAGCCCAAGTCTAAGCCCGAGCATGTCGCCCTTCAACAGTACAGGGATGAAACGAGCCAAGACAGGGAAGTAATAAATCCTAAAACTATGCTGATCGTTGGTGGTTCAATCACTGAAAACATTCACATCTGCCTTGTCGAAGAACTTTCGGCATCTTGATAATTTTGATTTCCAACACATTGGGAGGCATTGTTGACAAACTGATGAACAAATTTCAGGGCCTTCGTCCGGCCTCTCAGACGGTGAACAGGTTCAGTAGTTCCGTACGACATTCCTTCTACGTCCACAGTGATTTAGAACTCGTTTGGAAGTGTTTTTAAAATGAATAAAAAGGCTTTTGGTGAAATTGATTTTGGGTTCTAAAAGCACTTTAAAGTGTTTAAAAAAAAAAACCAGCTATATGCTTCTTGCAAGAAGCACTAAAGTGTTTTTCTATGATCCACTTGGATTTTTACTAAAGCTTGGTTTTAAAAACATTTTCACCTCTCATTTTAAAAGCACTTCTGAACGAGCGCATATTCTTTCTTTGATAGCGAACACAATATTATTCTTTAGTAATATTGTAGCCTATAGCCTCGAGCTTGTAGGCCGTCGTTTGATTTTCCTGTGATCATATTCCAGCATCTTTTACTAGGCAAAATGCTACATTGACTAAGCTTATATTTATCTTGTATGCATGTATTGTGCTATTGTTTACAATAAAAATAAGTACAGATGAGTTTCTAATTTTTGACATTTTGTTTTGACTTCTTTGTACTCGCTTTTTCCATGTTGCAAGCGGTGGATTACCTTGGTGGATTACCTTGGTAGTTATGGGGACATATCCTCTTCAGATCCGAACCATCTGGATCCTATGGACCTCCCTACCATCACTCACCTCCCCCTCCCCGTCGCACCCCAATTACCACTGCATGTTTCCCCGACCTTCAACCCTTCCCATTTTCTTCTTTCGTTCTTTCTCTGCGGTTCTGCTTCGTCGATCGCCACGAAGAAGATGGCATGGATGTTGAGGAGAAAGAAAATGAGTAAGAATGTTAAAGATGTAAGTGATTTCAGCCGCACAATTTACATAAATGGCTGAGGTTATTTGATCAGTAGGATCTGGATGGTTCGGATCCGAAGAGAATATTTTTCCGGTAGATATGACATTCCTCTTCAACCTACCGTATCTTGGGTTTAAACCCAGCCCTTTTACCTGTCATTCAGTTCTACGGTCTGATGATATTCATTCCTCTTCACTTGTAAGTAAGAGATCTTAGATTCAAATCTCGTGGATGACAAATTCGATACCAAATTAGGTTGTCTATAGTGTGACTTAGCCGAACTCCCCAATTCCTTTAGTATAAAATATATCGTTGTACTTGAAGAAAAAAAAAACGCCTCCCCTCATTGTAGCTTAAATAGTGATACCGCTTGTAATAAAAAAAGTTTCGTTTATGATATGGAATAGAATGAAATTCATACATATTTAATTGAAATAGGGAGAGAATGAGAATTGAATCAAGTATTTCCCCTAATCAGTCTAATCCTTAGGTTTTTCTAAGTATTTAATCATGTATTAGTACGTGCGTGGAAAATTAAAAATCGGAATTATCCAATATTTCAGTCACAAAAACAAGGTTTTGAATTAAAGGAAAACTAATGAAAAATGTTTAAAAATTTTGAGTTATAACAAAAATGACAAAATAAAGAGTAAAGTGAATAGTATTATGATTGACTTTTTAAAATAAAAATATGATTTTTCTTTAAAGTGAACAGTACCAGGAGCTTTTCGTTAAAGTTCCCCAGAATTAACAGCCGAGCAGAAATAAGTATAAAATGTTAAAAGTCCGGTAGCTCGCACCAGCACCTTCTTCGATCTTTACATGAAAGACAAGCCAACCGGCGATACAAATTTAGTGATACCTTAGATCAAATAGAAAGGGAGAGACTCAAATGAAAGGGGAGTGAGTGAGCTGTGAATGTCGAAAACATAAATTACGGGTTTGAAGGTGCTACATCGACATTCGCAGCTCACTCCCAAACTAAAATACCAAAATTCTGCAATCCGTTCAAACAGTTCAAGAACGAAACACAACCTAAATTATGACTCCAAAAGTAAAGGCAGCATAAGTAACCCCAAAATTCGGGTAAGAAATAGATACAATACACAGATCATTGCTAAAACATGAACCACTGCGCTGGTAATGGTTCGAAAGTAATAAAAAGAGATCTCCATGTTAACAGGATCATCATGTAACTCATGAAAGGAGTGCACGGAAAGCGTACCGCTGTGCTGGTAAAGATTTGCCCGAAATCTTGTAATATCAAACCTTTCTAAATGCAGCTCAACATGAAAATCAAACAATGACAAAAAAAAAGAAAACAAGTAGCTTTGAAACATTCGAGATGATCCTACTATCTAGGTCCGGATAACTAGGCATAGCATTCCCGATAGTTTATGCATCGAGAAAGACATCCTGACCCCGTAAATTCTACTACCGTCATACTCAGATAACGTCCACTCTGAACTCTTCAAAAGTTAACCACCTTGAACCTAGAAGCATAAGACAGCAGTAATATCATTCCTGCTTTACATAAATAACTTAGCGTAAACAAACAAAGGCACTTCAAGGTGAGGCCTAGCATGAAACACTCAACTACTATCATTGACATTCCTTGCAGGTGTCCCCAACAACTGTACAAAAAAATAGTTCCCATACCAGAAGCCATCTACCACCTACCATCTACCAAATACAAGTGAACTAACTTCATTTATTCTCAAAACAACTTAAATAACTTTCTTGTTTTCTACACACAAAATATCCGTTAGGACATATCATTCCACGGAAGGCAGAGTGATCGAACAATATTTTTATCAAGTGGGCATTTATATCCACGCCAACCAATTGAAAGAAGATGGCGCTAAGGGCTTACAAGACTTACAGTTGCCTGAAATTATATCAAGATTCAGACCACTTACTAAGATTTTGATGTCAATCAAGCATGTGAATTTGAAACCAAGGTCATTTATACAAACACTGATTTGTGAACCTCAGCGTTCCATGTGAAATAGTATCCCCTTCCTTAGCTCACATATGGTATGATATCATACTCATAAACAAAACGAAAAATAAAAGCATAAGATTACATTTGAAGATATGATTACAAATGTCACAATTGACAGAAATTATCTAACCTCAACCCCGGACACCCAACTTCCATCCTGGTTAGGAGAGTGAGTTTTTCAAATACAAAATCCATGCAACTCTGCAAAAACAAAGAAGAAAAAACCCTCATTAGGAAGTGATTCTTCAACCAATAATCATAATGATATAAGTGTCCATATGAAGAAATACCATAACCTGACTAACTTTCCAAACTTAACCAGGATATGGTAAGCGATGGATATCACAAGGATTTGATATAAACTCGCAAATTTTTTGGTAGATCATCTACATAAATTAAAGTATGATCAAACCACAAGTAAAAAAGGAAAAGGATACTCAAAAATCCATCAGTCTAGATTTCTAAATGAAAACAAGGGAAGATTAGAAACTGATAAGATCTCACTTTATATTGATCCATATAGGCTTCTGTGCATAAAGTGGTCTTTCCCTTTTACAATACACTATTAATAACTTTTACTCTCCCCTTAACACATTTTTAGAATTCCCACTATACTGTTAGCGTTCCATAAAAAGGTTATTGTCAATTTTGATATCTCAAAGAGCATCTCCAATGGAAGATGAAAAATGTCTTGGAATGTGCATTTTACAGTTCTTGTTGGCCATAAAGCCTTCCAATGGGTGAATTTTAAGGGGATGTAAAAAAATACCCATCTCGGCCGGAAATTGTAAGTAAAAATGTGAATTTGTATCTATCAATTAAGATGCTCTACGTAGTTTCTTAGTATTCTGACACCCGACTAATTACAGGGTACAAAAACTAAAAAGGCATTTCTACTAGTTCATTCAATGTCACCAAGCTTTGCACAATACAACTTCACTATAAAGGTATCAACACTACATAGCATTCAGAAAAGAAAACTGGTCACGCAATGTCGCATTGTTAATGACAATTATAATATAGTGACCCCGTAAATCAATTGAAAGAAAGAATTAACAGTTTGCACACTAAAAAGAAGAAAGCAATAGGGTAGGAGGCACACCTTGAATATACACAAAGTATTTCAATCCCGAAGACCGAGTTCGAGCTCAAGCTCATCATCCTCTTCAAACAACTTCAAAAGCCGGGCATACTGTTCATCTCGTTTCTTCTTTTGCCATAGCTTGAAAAGGAAAAAGGAGAACAACGCAACTATTACAAGTCCAAGGAATATGATGACCAACGTTGAACCAGTGTGGCTGGAAGTGGAATGACTCTCAGATTTTTTACCATCTTTGGAACTAGATGAATCATCAGAAAGGCCTGAAAGAAAAGGACCAAAAGTTAAAAGATCTTATCGTGGTAACATGAGAAACAATTAATCATACGCGTATCGCATCATCACATCTCATTCCTTCATCTGTTCATCAAATCCCCTTGTGTCACATAAAGGCTTGTTAATTCAAGAAGCAAGGGTCTAGTCCATCGAAAGGTCTTCTTTCAAGACTTAAATGCAATAGCACTTCAATTAGATCATACAATGCTTAAGGGATGCTTCAATACCAAAGCAAGTACTCAAACTTGGGGATGTTGCAAAATATGTGGTTTTTCTCTTCTGTCCATTTTCCAAAGGTTTCTAAACCACAACACACTCAACCATAGATTTCCACTAAGATTGCATTCAAAACCCAGCTACGATACTTGGATTCCACCAAATCAGATAACCCAGATACACAATCCACTTCAAAGTTGGCCATCCGAAAGTAGACATATCGAGACAATGTTCCAAAAGGAAAAGGAAAGTTCGGATTTTTTTTTTTCTTACTCTAATTTCAAATGTAAACATAAGCATTTCCTTATAAGGGAAACAAAATCAGGACAAGATTAAGCAAATAATGACTAACTTGGGTTTGGGTAAGGTAGGTTTTAGCTAATTAACAACAGAAAACCACAAATTTAGAACTTTCTTTTTCTCAGAAACCAAACAAGTGATTTGAAACAGACCCAGAAAGCAACTAACACAGAGAGAATTCGATTACCAAGCATATATAATTATAAATATATGTATATAAATCAACATGAAAGCATATAATATATAAATCAACATGAAATTAAAGCAGAATAATTGGAGAGAAATTGATGAGGGGTTTGTGATGCCCAACCTGGAAAGAATTGGAGAGAAATTGAAGCTAATAATAAAAGCAAAGTCGGCGATCTGCTACCAGAAATTTCACTCATCTCTCCCAAACTCTCTTCTCTGAAACCTTCGCCCTCTCAAAGTTTTTTTGGAGAGATCGCTCCCCTTACACGCAACAACGCTTTTCGTGTTTTTTATCCTTTTTTTTATCTTTTTTTTTTTAATTTGAATACAACAAAAATGTTGTTTCTATCAGTAATGACCCACGTATTTTCCATATTACTAATTGCCCCATATTTGATTCTTTTTATTCCGAAGGAGGGAATTATTAGAAAAGTCCATTTTTAAGTCATTCTTTAAAGATTGTCTTTGTAAAAAAATTAATTAAATTCTTGTTGTTTATTCATCTAATGATTATTTGATAGAATAGGGTCGACAAACTATTTTTAATTAACGGTTAAACGATTTCTAATTTGGTTAATTTATTTGCATACTTGAAGTTCTACGAGTGACCTAGAAAGCAGATGGTTGAAGTGTGACAAGGAAAGCCGAGAAATAAAAAACATTGCATTCTCCTAAGTTTTGTTTACAGGGTAAGACACGGAGTTTCAATTCTGGTTGTATATATTTCATAAAACGAGACATGTTAGAAACTTCGAGCATAAGTATCACCCAATTGACGTAGTAATACAGAACGACACAATAGTTTATTTAGATAATCAAGGTTCATGAGAATACTCCACCATTAAGAGCCCTTACTCTTTAGAGTTAGATCTCATCTAACTATCGTTCAATTTTAAAGACTATAAATAGATGATTATTCTTTCTTTTTTCTTTTTTTATATCAAAAAAGATCCCAAACTTTTTCATTTTCTTCGAGAAGACCAACGAGGGTTCAAATCAAGATCCCACACCATAGGAAGGTCGTATATTCGAGATTTCCTACAAGGTATCTTTGATTACAAGAGATGTCATACGACCTAGACCTTGCAAACAAGTCGTGTTCGTGTTGTGACCCGATAAAAATCCAATTTGTTAATGAACCGTGCCTCTTCATGTCATGGAAACTGGTCATGCAAAAATATATCATGCCTAATATCTAAATATGACACAATATCTTATCGAGTTTTAACGGATAATCCAATAACAATCTAACTCGTTAAAATTAAAAAATTAAAAAATTAAAAAACTGTACATACGATTAGGCTGGTAGTATCACTAACCTTGTGCTAACCTAACTGATTCAAACCACAGAACATAAACATTCGAAGACTATCATATAGAATTTTAGATGTCTAAACCATTCTCCAAAAAAATAGTGCAGAAACATGAAATATAAATTATACTCGGCCACTCAAACACCAAAGAAACAAACCCTAACAAAAAAGAAAGACAAAAAACACCATTTCCAGTGAAGGGACTAGATTTAGATATTTTCACTTGAAGCACTTGGCATCCAAAAGAGCCTCTCCCTCGAACGGCTCCTGGTCTTCGATCATCTGGTTGACACGCTCCTTTAGGTTTTCATCCGAAATGTCAACCTTTGTCCAGTTGTAGAGTTCCATGTCGTAGCACTCATCCATCACAAATTTGGGAATTTCTTGCCCACGGAAGAGCCACAGCCCCTTCACCTTGAAGGGTGCCTCTGAGCCAATCACAAGCATCTTTCCAAAAGCATACTTGCGGGCCAAATCCATCCGCTGAAGGAATCCACCCACCTTGTTCAGTGTCACAAAGGAAACTGTATTCTCATCATTGTACTTGTACTCACAGAACCAAAGAGAGTATCCTTCGGGATCGTACATGTCCCAGAATCCTGCAATAAACAAGGACGCAAACATCAACTTAACCCAACTGAGGTTTTTGACTTCCAACATTCCAGAAAGACCAAGCGTTGAGATGATTACCTTTAATAGCAACCTCACGGAAGTTGGTCTTTGTGTTAGAGTAAAGTCTCTTCCAGTCGTCCAATACCATCTTACTTGGGGGAAGCAGATCAAGAGGATTCTTGGGTTTAGGCTTTGGAGCCTCTTCCACTTCCTCAGCAGCTTCTGCCTTGGGTTTTTCCGGCTCCTTTCTGGCTTCTTTCTTGGGCTCCTCCTTGGCCTTGCCTTTAGCAGGCTGGGCAGGCTTCTTTGCAGATACAACTGGTGGAACTGAAACAGCCTGCTTGACATCACCCATTACCTTTTTGAAGGTTGGTTGATTGACCAGGGTCCAGAAGTATCTCTCAACGTGGGGAAACTCTGAGGTGAAGCTCTTAGTCAAAATTTGGGTGAACCCAAAGTACAAATTGCATCCGACAACAATGTCAGCAAGGGTTACAGAATGCCCAACTAGGTATGTGTTGGAAGCAAGATGGGTGTTCAAGGCACCTAGTGCTCTCTTCAACGCATAAATTGCAGCTTCCTCAGCCTAAATAGAATGTACAAAAAAAGTCAGAAACTCCAAGAACCATCAAACAAGCTGGAAGGAACAAGGGGGTTTATAAACAATATAGATTGTGCACTGTTAATCAGGGAAAAAGAATCATATATTTCGATTTGGTCAAGTGTCACGGGTCACCACAAAGTTTTTGTTGACCATTTCAGCCAAGGTATTTGACATGATTGTATATCTAACCGTAACACCTAACATGATCCGTTGTAACTAGCCTTACAGAGTACAACTAGTATTATAATCGTATTCCATTAATCTTCACAATGTGACACTACTAACTCAACAAAATGTACATCTAGTCTTGTCCATATGATAAATGATCGATTTCAATAGTGACAAAAGAATAAACAAAATAAGCACACCTTAAGCACCCAAATCGGACAAAGATGCTATCTAAATTGGGAAGAATATAAAAAGACATAAAGAATCATGATTATGCAACTCACTGGAGGAAGGTACGCGCGACGTCCCATTCTCGGTGACCACCAGTTAAGTACGTTAGCATCAATCTCCATGGATCCAAAATCAATCCATTGCTCGATACGGGCCTAAAGAATAACAAACAAATGTAAGCATAACAAACATCTTATTTCACCAGGATTGAGAGAAAAGATACAACATAAAAAGGAAAAATGCACTTGAGCCTTTAGATTTACTCAAGGAAAAACAACTCAGGAAGGAATATTGTTTCTTACAAAGTCAATCAGAGAAGAACCACACAGAGGATTGTCAGCCTTCAAGCGTGCGACTGAAGCAACACAAAAACATAGTTAATTTATAATAAACCAATACAAATTGATAAATGTAATTTGACGGAAAACATAGTCTTACCATAGCGTGCAATAGCATTACTCTCAAAGATGGGACCATCAGGTGTTACCAACAGCGGAACCTGGAATTATATGACAGATTCTTTATTACATAAAATCAAACTAAAATTTCATCAAGCATGTATATATAAAGAAAACGAAATTCTACCTTTCCGATAGGGTTTAACTTCAAATACTCAGGAGTCTTGTTTGTGACACCCATCTCAAAGTTGGGTGCAAGTTCAACTTTCACACCACTGTACTCGGCAACAATGAGCGCCTTGTAACCATTTTTGTTTTTCTTCCCTGCATGCAAGACCTGAAAAGTAAACAATACAACCCTATTAGTAAACGGAGATCCCAAAATTGAAGCCAATAACATAATAATTGAAACCAAAACACATCGGGTGGTTCCCACAAATCATATAAAAAAAACTTAAACAGGTACGAATATGAAGTGAACTAAAGCAGAACAAACCCCTAAAATTGCTTAGGTTCTGATGTGTTTTCTAGTGTTTATCACTAATATCAGATCAACAAAACCCTTAATGCAAATCGAATCCGATTTCAAACACGGATCAATATAAGAACATCTAAATTTGAATTGTATCATCAACCAAATCTAAATCGGCCACTGGTAAAACCGAACACATCCGATCATATTATTCATAAAATTAAGAAATTTTTTGAGATGCAAACCAAACATAAATCGACCACTGTGAGCGATAAGAATTGGACTACAGTACAATCAGAACAATTCGAATCGAACGATAAGAAGAAACGAACTAAAACTCACCAAAGCCATGGCTGTTCCGGAAAAACGTTTCGCTCAGACTTGAGATCTGTAACATGCAACGCCAAAAAAAAAACTTCGTTATCAGCAATTTGATTACAGTAGGAAAAAAATTGGTAGATTGGAAGAGAAGAATTTTCATTTCAATTTTCTCGAGAAACAAACAGAGAGAGACCTGTGAGACGGAGCGTTCTTCCGTGAGAGAGAGAGAGAGAGCAGCAGCACAGGTGGAGTGATGCGAAAGAGAAGCAAGAGACGATATTGGGAAAGCCAAGTGCTAGGGTTTTTAGTCCGAGTGAAAACGACTGCAACTGTTTATGGGTCGGGTCATATTTTCCCTCTAAACTACCATCCGGCCCATTTTAAGCCCACACATTTTCTTTAACTTCTCACACATTTTTTGTTAATTTATGTACTTTAATCTTCTTCAATTCATTCGATCCGACAGCTGAAAATCAAAAAGAGTGTGTATGAAGTAAAAAGAAATGTGTAAATATGTTCGGCCCGATGGCTCACCTAGGGGTAGAAGTTGGATTCAGATTTTCGATTCCATGAGTAAAAATTTCAATTTGATTCAAAAGTTTACGAATCCAAATATCTTGGAAAAAATTGAATTCAAATTGGAACACATTTAGAGATTCCAAAATTCCATGTGTATGATTCGAACATGTATTGTATTGTTTCGTAATTAAAATTCCATTTAAAGTGTGTTATATTCCGTGATATGCTACTCACTTGAAGGTTTATTGAGATAATTAGAACAATACTTCTTCAACTTTAACTCAATTGGAGTTTTGGTCTCTAAACTAAAATTCGTGAATATTGGTTCCTGAATTTGTAATAATGCGGAGCAATAGTTATTTTGGCAAACTCCTTTAGAATTCTATCTATTTTTTCGCCCTTTAAACTCTTTATTTTGAATAGAAATTCTAACAGAATTAGTGAAAATGACAATTGCTCCACATTATACACACGAGGTTGTTAAATATTGAAAAGAAAGAGGAAGTTTGTTATTACATATTTTCTGATGTGTCGTTCTTCCCTTACCTATGCAAACCTTGTTCTTAATTTAGATTTTTTTAGTGCTCTTTTGTGAGATACAGTTTCTAATGAGATTGGAGACAAATGAATGACCATGGAAGAGAGGAGAAAGAAAGACCAGAAGAGACGTGGCAAAAGGAGTAACCCTAACGGGAAAGAGAGTTAACATACGTTAAGAAACTTATTTTCTTTTTATAAAAACTAAAACATTTTGGAATTATAAATCAACTTAATTGAAGGTGATGTGTCATGTTATGAATCGTTGACTTATGGTGGAAATTTAGAGAAATGCGAGTAAATGCATGAAATACTAAATGTAGAAATTCGGAATCCTTAAAAGTGTTCCCTCAATTGAAAAACATAAAAAGAAAGGGGTGTGCTATCCACACACCCCTTTTTACTTCTCCCACACCCTTTATTAATTTATCTATCATTTGATCTTCTTCAATTCATCTAATCCAACGATCGAAAATTAAAAAGGTGTGAGAAAAGTAAAAAAGGGTGTGTATATCACATCCAAAAGAAAAAAAGAGAGAAAGTTGTTGTTACAAACTGCAAAGAGTTACAGGCATATTAAATTTTGTACCGTTTTGTTCAGAAAAAGCAATGTCGTTGGATTTGCATGTATTAAAACTTCCAGAATTGGATCCTCTCCTGAGTAGGAGATCAGGATTCTCCTTATCCATTAACACGGATCGTTAGATTTTGATCCAACGGCTACAATTATAATAAATTTAGAGGAGCTCCCTATTTGTAGCCGTTAGATCAAAATTCAACGGTCTGTATTAGTGGGTCAGGAGGATCCTGATCTCCTGCTCAGGAGATGATCCAATTCCAAAACTTCCTCTCTCAATATTACCGCCACTTGATGCTTCGGAATTCGAAGCAACGTCTCATTGATGGTCGCTTTTTTATTCTTGATATCATTTTCTGACATGACCACAAAGTATTTAGACGGAGGGTTGGAGAAATGCCACAAGAAAAAAGAGATGCTGGAAAACAACTAAATCTTTATTTAAAGAGCTAAATTTGTCATTTAGTATTACGACTGAATAATATTCTTATTCATTTATAAGTGAAAGATCTTAGGTTCGATTCTAGTCAAAGGCGAATTTGAACTACATTATTGCTAGCTTATTATGAAGCTTAAGCCATTGTAAGTGACCTTGAGCAAGGAAAAAAATATAGAAACGGGAAAACTTGATATAAGTTCAATTTTTTTATCCAATAGTAAGAATAGTCTAGTTTATTAAAATAAGTCCAATTTGTTGTGTTTAATTATTTAATTATCAATAGTTATTTGTTCAATGATAAGATTTATTATAAAAATCAAATTTTTTCCCAATTATCTTTTTACTTATTTCTTTTTATTTATCTTTTCATTATTTCTCATTCTTCCTCCTGCTTTAAACCTCATTTATAGATTTTATTTTTAATTTTTATAATCAATCTATATCACAGGTTAATTATATTTATCTACCTATATGAGAGATTCTTTTTTTATAATTAACCTGTCACAGATTAATGTGTCTTGCTTGTATGTATATTATTTTTTTCTACCTTTTAATTAGGTTTTATATCTCACGTATAGGTATAATATACATTCATATATTTGTTACTTGAGTTAGGGACTAGATCTAGACATTTTCACTTGAAGCACTTGGCATCCAAAAGAGCCTCTCCCTCGAACGGCTCCTGGTCTTCGATCATCTGGTTGACACGCTCCTTTTGGTTTTCATCCGAAATGTCAACCTTTGTCCAGTTGTAGAGCTCCATGTCGTAGCACTCATCCATCACAAATTTGGGAATTTCTTGCCCACGGAAGAGCCACAGCCCCTTCACCTTGAAGGGTGCCTCTGAGCCAATTACAAGCATCTTTCCAAAAGCATACTTGCGGGCCAAATCCATCCTCTGAAGGAATCCACCCACCTTGTTCAGTGTCACAAAGGAAACTGTATTCTCATCATTGTACTTGTACTCACAGAACCAAAGAGAGTATCCTTCGGGATCGTACATGTCCCAGAATCCTGCAATAAACAAGGACGCAAACATCAACTTAACCCAACTGAGGTTTTTGACTTCCAACATTCCAGAAAGACCAAGCGTTGAGATGATTACCTTTAATAGCAACCTCACGGAAGTTGGTCTTTGTGTTAGAGTAAAGTCTCTTCCAGTCGTCCAATACCATCTTACTTGGGGGAAGCAGATCAAGAGGATTCTTGGGTTTAGGCTTTGGAGCCTCTTCCACTTCCTCAGCAGCTTCTGCCTTGGGTTTTTCCGGCTCCTTTTTGGCTTCTTTCTTGGGCTCCTCCTTGGCCTTGCCTTTAGCAGGCTGGGCAGGCTTCTTTGCAGATACAACTGGTGGAACTGAAACAGCCTGCTTGACATCACCAATTACCTTTTTGAAGGTTGGTTGATTGACCAGGGTCCAGAAGTATCTCTCAACGTGGGGAAACTCTGAGGTGAAGCTCTTAGTCAAAATTTCGGTGAACCCAAAGTACAAATTGCATCCGACAACAATGTCAGCAAGGGTTACAGAATGCCCAACTAGGTATGTGTTGGAAGCAAGATGGGTGTTCAAGGCACCTAGTGCTCTCTTCAACGAAGAAATTGCAAATTCCTCAGCCTAAATAGAATATACAAAAAAGTTAGAAAGACTCCAAGAACCATCAAAGAAGCTGGAAGGAACAAGGGGGTTTATAAACAATATAGATTGTTCACTGTAAATCAGGGAAAAAGAATCATATATTTCAATTTGGTCAAGTGTCAGCAGTCACCACAAAGTTTTTGTTGACTATTTCAGCCAAGGTATTTGACATGATTGTATATCTAACCATAACACCTAACAGGATCCGTTGTAACTAGCCTTACAGAGTACAACTAATATTATAATCGTATTCCATTAATCTTCACAATGTGACACTACTAACTCAACAAAATGTAAATCTAATCTTGTCTATATGATAAATGATCAATTTCAATAGTGACAAAAGAATAAACAAAATAAGCACACCTTAAGCACCCAAATCGGATAAAGATGCTATCTAAATTGGGAAGAATATAAAAAGACATAAAGAATCATGATTATGCAACTCACTGGAGGAAGGTACACGCGTTGTCCCACTCTCGGTAACCACCAGTTAAGTACGTTAGCATCAATCTCCATGGATCCAAAATCAATCCATTGCTCAATATGGGCCTAAAGAATACCAAACAAATGTAAGCATAACAAACATCTTATTTCACCAGGATTGAGACAAATGATAAAACATAAAAAGGAAAAATGCACTTGAGCCTTTAGATTTACTCAAGGAAAAACAACTCAGGAAGGAATATTGTTTCTTACATAGTCAATCAGAGAAGAACCACACAGAGGATTGTCAGGCTTTAAGCGTGCGACTGAAGCAACACAAAAACATAGTTAATTTCTAATACACCAATACAAATTGATAAATGTAATTTGATGAAAAACATAGTCTTACCATAGCGTGCAATGGCGTTACTCTCAAAGATGGGACCATCAGGTGTTATCAACAGTGGATACTGGAATTATATGATAGATTCTTTAATACATAAAATAAACTAAAATTTCATCAAGCATGTAGATATAAAGAAAACGAAATTCTACCTTTCCAATAGGGTTTAACTTCAAATACTCAGGAGTCTTGTTTGTGACACCAGTCTCAAAGTTGGGTGCAAGTACTTTCACACCACTGTACTCGGCAACAATGAGCGCCTTATAACCATTTTTTGTCTTCCCTGCATGCAAGACCTGAAAAGTAAACAATACAAACCTATTTGTAAACGGAGATCCCAAAGTTGAAAGCCAATAACATAATAATTGAAACCAAAACACATCGGGTGGTTCCCACAAATCATATATAAAAATAAAAAAAAATAAATAAAATAAATAAACCTTGAACAGGTACGAATATGAAGTGAACTAAAGCAGAATAAACCCCTAAAATTGCTTAAGTTCTGATGAGTTTTCTAATGTTTATCAATAATATCAGATCAACAAAACCCTTATTGCAAAATGAATCCGATTTCAAACACGGATCAATATAAGAACATCTAAATTTGAATTGTATCATCAACCAAATCTAAATCGGCCACTGGTAAAACCGAACACATACGATCATATTATTCATAAAATTAAGAACTTTTTTGAGATGCAAACCAAACATAAATCGACCACTGTGAGCGATAAGAATTGGACTACAGTACAATCAGAACAATTCGAATCGAAAGATCAGAAGAAACAAACTAAACTCACCAAAGCCATGGCTGTTCCGGAAAAACGTTTCGCTCAGACTTGAGATCTGAAACATGCAAGGCCAAAAAAATAAAAACTTTGTTATCAGTAATTTGATTACAGTAGGAAAAAAAATTGGTAGATTGGAAGAGAAGAATTTTTCATTTAAATTTTCTCGAGAAACAAACAGAGAGAGACCTGTGAAGCGGTGCGTTCTTCCGCGAGAGAGAGAGAGAGAGAGAGAGAGAGAGCAGCAGCACAAGTGGAGTGATGCGAATAAGAGAGCAAGAGACGATGTAGGAAAAGCCTAGTGCTAGGGTTTTTAGTCCTAGTGAAAACGACTGCAACTGTTCATGGGTCGGGTCATATTTTCCCTCTAAACTACCATCCGGCCTATTTTAAGCCCACACATTTTCTTTAACTTCTCACACGTCTTTTGTTAATTTCTGTACTTTGATATTCTTCAATTCATTCGATCCGACAGCTAAAAATCAAAAAGAGTTTGTATGAAGTAAAAAGAAGTTTTTGAATATGGTAGGCCCAATGGCTCACCTAGGGGTAGAAGTTGGATTCAGATTTTCGATTCCATGAGTAAAAATTTCAATTTGATTCAAAAGTTTTCGAATCCGAATATTTTGGAAGAAATTGAATGCAAATTGGAACGCATTTAGAGATTCCAAAATTCCATGTTTATGATTCGAACTTATGTATTGTATTGTTTCGTAATTAAAATTCCATTTAGAGTGTGTTATATTCCATGATATGCTAGTCACTTGAAGGTTTATTGGGATAATTGGAACAATAGTCCTTCAACTTTAACTCAATTGGAGCTTTGGTCTTTGAACTAAAATTCGTGAATATTGGTTCCTGAATTTGTAATAATGCAGAGCAATAGTTCTTTTGGCAAACTCCATTAGAATTCTATATATTTTTTCGCCATTTAGACTCTTTATTTTGAATAGAAATTTAACAGAATTAGTGAAAAGGACAATTGCTCCACATTATACACACGAGGTTGATAAATATTGAAAAGAAAGAGGAAGTTTGTTATTACATATTCTCTGAAGTGTCGTTCTTCCCTTACCTATGCAAACCATGTTCTTAATTTAGTTTTTTCAGTGCTCTTTTGTGAGATACAGTTTCTAATGAGATTGGAGACAAATGAATAACCTTGGAAGAGAGGAGAAAGAAAGAACAGAATAGACGCGGCAAAAAGGAGTAACCCTAACGGGAAATAGAGTTAACAGACGTCAAGAAACTTATTTTCTTTTTATAAAAACTAAGACGTTTTTGAATTATAAATCAACTTAATTGAAGGTGATGTGTCATGTTATGAATCGTTGAATTATGGTGGAAATTCAACCGTTGAATTATGAAAGATGTTTATAACAAAATATAGATATAATAATACAAAAAATAGGGGTGTGCTATCCACACATCATTTTTTACTTATTCCACACCCCTTGTTAATATCTGGCATTTGATATTCTTCATTTCATCTTATCTGAGGACTGAAAATTAGAAAGATGTGTGAGAAGTAAAAAAACGTGTGTGAATAGCACACCCCAAAAAATATTTGTTTAAAAAAAAAATATTTAAAAAATAAGTGGGTTGAACTTGAATTGTTAATAATAAAATATTAAAATTTATTAAAATAATTTTTTTTAAATTCGCTTTTGGTAAGAATCGTACCTAAGACCTTTCACTTTCAAATTCGCCTTTGGGTGATGTGTCATGTTATGAATCGTTGAATTACGGTAGAGATTTAAAGAAATGCAGGTAAATGTGCAAAGACTAAGGGGTGTATTCAATTGGGATTTTGAGGGATTTTAATTCTTTAATGAATCTAGGGTATTCAATCAGGAATTTAAGTGATTCTCTGAAACTCTATGTGTATTCAATCAGGATTTTAGATAGTTTATTAAAATTCTTAGAAATCCGGATGTATTCAATTAGAATTTTAAAGAAGTTTATAACATTCCAAGTGTATTCAATTAGAATTTGATTTTAAAGAATTTGAAAAAGTTGATGAATTAGAGGGAATTTGAGAGATTTTGTAGTGTATTTTAAGCATCTACAAATTTCAGCTCTTCCCAAGAGATTTTGAGGGAATTGAATCCAAGTTTTACATGGAATCTCTACAAATCAATTAGGGCATGTTTGGTATCTTATTTGAAATTTTTTATCATTTCTCAAAACATTTTTTAAGAACATTTATTGAAAACAATTTTCTTTAAGACTCAAAAATTTGATTGGTTTGGGATTTAAAATTTTTAATTCTTACGACTTAAACGTGATTGGATTGGAGCAGAGACGAAAAAGGTAAAAAAAGAGAGGAGAAAGAAATAAGAAAAGAGAGATATATTTGGAGTGGGAGGGGTGGAGAAAGAGAAAAGAAATGAGTGAGTTTAAGTTTAAAAACTTATTTTTTATGTTTTTAAAGAATAGACTATATTTTTGAGTTAGTCTTAAATTCAGTTTTTAAAAATAGTCGTACCAAACAAGTTTTTAAGGCCTAAAACTTGAAAACTGTTTTTGAGTTTAACAAAGTTGGATTCAAGTATACTACCAAACAGACTCTTAGACTCCATAAAAATCCATTAAAATCTCTCAAATTCTCAATTAAATACACCCCTAAATGTAGAGACTTGAGATCCTTAAAAGGGTACCCTTCAACTGAAAACATAAAAGGAAAAGAAAAAGTTGTTGCTACAACTGCAAAAGAGTTAACGAGGCATATGAAATTTTGTACCGTTTTGTTCTGAAAAAGCTAGCAATGGCAGGATCCTTCCCCTCTTTCATGTCCCTCCTGGTTCCTAGTTCTCCAGATCTCTTCCATCAAGATCACCGGATCAAGTGATCCAGGCCTTCCAAATTTCATCAAACGGTAAAAAATTATCACAATTTTTAAGGAATCAAAACAATGGACCGTTTGATGAAATTTGGAAGGCCCGGATCACTTGATCCGGTGACCTTGGTGGAAGAGATCCGGATAGGATCTCTTTCCCTTTGTCAAGCACTCCATTTTACTGCTATGTCAGGTGCATCTTCAACTGTCTTTAATTTAGGTGCCATTGGATTTGCATATATTGCTTTCGGAATCAATATTATAACTTCCCCTCTCATTGACGCCACTTGATGCTTCGGAATTCGAAGCAACGTCTCGTTGATGATGGCCTTTTTATCCTTGATATCGTTATCTGATATGAACACGGAGTATTGAGATGGAGTGTAGAGAAAATGCCACAAGTAAAAGGAGATGTTGTAAAACAACTAAAACTTGATTTTAAAGAGAGAAATTTAAAAAATTAATCTTCAAGAAATTGTTGTAAAAGATTCTCTATTATAGCAAAATGACTAGTTACACTCTAAATTTAGAGAGTTACAATTTAATTGTTAAATATTAAAAAAAAAACCTTGTGGACAGTGGTTGAAATTTCTTTGATGGTCGATATTTCGGAAAAATTAGAGAAAGATATGTAAAGCGGGGTGTAGATATTGGATAAGCTGTTAAATGTCATCTAATTGACAGATTTCCAATTGATCGGTTAATTATCGACAAATTTTCATATGACATTCCCTAAAGTTTCATTTTAAATTTTCATGCTTTAAGCAAATTTCTATCATTTCCGCCTAAGGCAACCGATATCGATATATCCATCGATAATTTCACAAATTTGCATATCGAATTCGATATTTTCACTGACTCCGATATTTAAATAACAAGTGAACAAACCATTAAATATTCAAGGGTATTTCAGTCAAAATATTGGGGACATTTTGGACCAGCACAAAATTCCAACCAAACCCACGTCAGCGCTTTGATTTTCCGTCCGTTTTCACACATCTGCTGCTGCTGCTGCTGCTTCTTCTTCGCTCGCTTTTTTTTTTCGCACTCATAATTTCGAACGAAATTACAAAAAAGGCAAAAAACGAGAGAGAGATGGCGAGAAGGCCGGACGAGGAATACGATTACTTGTTCAAAGTGGTACTAATCGGCGATTCTGGCGTTGGGAAATCGAACCTCCTCTCCCGATTCACTCGCAACGAGTTCTGTTTGGAGTCTAAGTCCACCATTGGCGTCGAATTTGCCACCCGGACTCTCCAGGTTCACCACCTCTCTCTCTCTTGCATATATATATAGAGAAAGATTATACACACACCCAATTGTGTTTGTGTTTGTTACTGGACCGGAATTGATCTCATTTATTATGCT
Organism: Malus fusca; assembly: GCA_035220775.1. NCBI lineage: Eukaryota > Viridiplantae > Streptophyta > Magnoliopsida > Rosales > Rosaceae > Malus > Malus fusca. Next base: position 31,770,318 of record CM069066.1, read on the forward strand.
TGTTCTTAATGTTTTTTCAGTTAATTTGGATCTGTTTTTTTTTTTGAGAAATGCATAATTGAACCGGGATTTGGATCGGTTTCCAATTTGTATAGTGCGAAATTGTTCCAGATCTGCTATTTTTCTTGGTTCCAGAATGGGGTTTGTTGAATTCTCGAGAACCGATTCAATTGGGTTTGTTCTTCACTCCCATAGAGTACCCGAATTTGTGATCTGATTACTTTTTTTTTCCGAACACTAAGCATTTTGTTAAAAAAATTATAAAAATTAAGAAATGATACCTCGTGGGATTAGATGGATAGTTGCCAAATCCTTTTGCCTATAAGAGAAATCCAAATTTCGTAACTAGATACTAAAATCATCCCCGGCCGTCTGGAATCGATTAGCGGTAGGCATAGTTGGATGAAGGGGTTTGCTCTTGCTTGCCCACCTTAGACATTCACTTTGCCTTAAGATCCCAGGGAACTCATGTGAGGGGTTGGTCACAGCTTCCCAAGTTAGTTTCTTGGTTTTTTGTGGTGTTATAGACAAATTGGAAATCATTTGGCCATTTGATAACCATCATTGTAATTTGGCTTTTTAGCCAAAATGGTCCCTGAGATTTTCATAACACATAACTTTGGTCCCTGATATTGTCCACCATCCATTATTTTGGTCTTCCATTAAAAAACTCCAATAAGTGGTCCCTGAGCTTTTTAATGAAATGACCAAAATGATAGATAGTGGACAATCGCCTCAACTTAACGGAGTTTTTTAACGGAATGACCAAAATAATGGATAGTGGACAATCTTAAGAACCACTTCTATTGATTTTAAATCTCAAGGACCAAAGTTATGTGTTATGCAAATCTCAGATGCCATTTTGACTAACAATCCTTATCTTTTCAATTTATCAGATCCATTGTGTTTGTATGCACAAGTTCGATGACTAACGGGTTCCAATTTCGCTAATTTTACCATAAATGATCCATGAAATGAACCTAAGAAATGGACCACGAGTTGAGGTGGCCAGAGGTTTGATGTCCTCATTTTTTCAATGATGTAGACGTATGTCGGTCCTTCCTTATATGTGGGTATGCATTAAACAGATTCACTTATAAGTTGCTCGAGTTGCTTGTGTTGGTGATTCCCCTTCTTACGTTTTCCCAACTTTTAACTCATGTTAAGAATTATGTCTGTGCTTGCTGAGCTTGCTGAATATTTTGGGCCAAGTTGTCCGAAGTTAGGATTGGTCAGGTTTGTACAAGCAAAGCCTCACCTCTATCATCGACCACCTCATTGTCATTAGATCACATTTAAGACCTCCCTCGGTCGACAAGTCAATACTTTGTTTCCACTTGTTCGGATGAATATTGTGTTGTTTAAGACCTCCTCTTCATTTTATCAGGTTGAGGGGAGAACTGTGAAAGCTCAGATATGGGACACAGCAGGACAGGAGCGATATAGAGCAATTACTAGCGCCTACTATAGAGGCGCCCTTGGAGCTCTACTTGTCTATGATGTAACAAAACCAACAACATTTGAGAACGTAAGCAGGTGGCTGAAGGAATTGAGAGACCATGCTGACGCAAACATTGTGATCATGATGATTGGGAACAAGACTGATCTGAAGCATTTACGTGCAGTTGCCACTGAAGATGCCCAGGGTTATGCCGAAAGGGAAGGCCTTTCATTCATTGAAACGTCCGCTCTTGAAGCAATCAACGTGGAGAAGGCTTTCCAGACAATTCTGGCAGAGATATACCGGATCATTAGTAAGAAGTCTCTCTCATCAGGCGAGCCAACACCTGCAAGTGTCAAAGAAGGGAAGACTATTGCAGTCACTGGAGGATCAGAGGTCAATACAAAGAAGACTTGCTGTTCTTCAGCCTGAGGTTGATCAAAATGAGTTTGTCTTTTCATATTCCTTGCTGTCGTGGTTATTGTTTTCACTTATTTTTGTTGTTTACTATGTCAAACTATAATTTATTTGTTCGTTGCCCGGGTTTTTCCTGTAAGGAGTATATTTATGAGATATATAACAGTGATGATTAGATGGATGATAAACCTATAAGTAAGATGAAGCCTCGCAAGTTTTGGATTGTTATTGCAGAAACACTTAACAGGCCAGACCCAAAATTATTATTTTCTACCTATTTACAGGAAGCCTGCATTCGAAATTTCGAAGTATTGCCTTTAGAAACCGTAACAAGACGTTCTTTGAGGGAGTCATGGAGTATAGGCAAGGCTATGTCTATACTCTCGCTCCGTAGTCACGACAATAATATTTTGGGCGTGTACATTGAAACGAAAAATAGTTTGCAGTATTCGACCTTTTTTAAGAATTGGAAGCGTTATGCAAGAGGCTTATGGTTCAAGTAGTTCTTGTATTCAACCATTTCCCCAAATGTTTTGCTTTTAAAAGAAAAGTAAAATGGTACAACAAATTATTGAATTGATCCGAGATAGGTCGGTGCCATGTATGTTAGGTTAATAATTTTCTTCTTTTTCTGAATTTTCCTCTTCCTATGGAATTCCCTCTTGAAACATTTCCAGAAACTCGAGTCTTATTTCCTCTTCTTCTGACATCATTTCTCCTTTGAGCGGCATTTCCTCTTCTTCTTTCGTTTGTCGTTTTATCTTTGTAAACAAGAGAAAATAACGCCATACACAACCCTTTTTAGCCTCTATTTAAACCTTGAGGGTAGGCGTGGTGCCACTGCACAGGGCACTCATACTTTTCCCCTATCTATAGAGCAAAAGATGAAAATGAAAAAACGGAATGGCATCAAACGGGTCCTTAGGTATCGTTTGGTATGCAGACGGAACGGGACAGGATGGGACGGAACAGAGAGGGAGCAAAAATGCCCTCAGATGGAAACAAGGAGGAAGGACACAGAGAGGTTATAATTTTGTGTTCCACGGATGCGGAACGAGTCGTTCCATGGGGGTGAGGTGGAACAAAAATTCACTCAAAACTCGTCTCGTGGAACAACGCGTTCCACCCGTTTTAGGTGCACCAAACGTGGGACGGAACATCTCGTCCCACTCCGTTCCGTCCCGTCCCACGTACCAAACGGTACCTTAGCGTTTTCTTCCTAAATTTTGCAGCTTCTATGATTTTTTTTACTCAATATGTTGGGCCGGAATCAGGTTCATTAATTTTTTATCAGGTTTTGATTCACTTGAGTTCAACAGTTTTTCGAAATCCTGCAAGTTTATTCTTTCAATCGTGGTAGACGGTAATGCCGAACATCTAACAGGCCTAATTCCATTTTTCCCATAGGCAAAGATTCAAAGTAGGCAATATTTTACAAGTTTCTGAAAGATCCACATGACAATTCAGTCAACACAGTTCCTCAGTTCTACGATTTTATAACAGATTTCTTACGAGGAACGGAATGGCTAACCGCAACAATTGCTGTTCTGCTGAATTGGCTGGCTCTTCATTTCAACACTTCCGCTCGACTTGTTACCAGTTGGTTGGCTTCCCATTCTGCAAAATTTTAAAGGAAAACAATTACGAAGATACGAAATTACAAGAAAGTTATCCATCGACAAGAATAAACAGTAACAACAAAAAAAAAACAACTGCAATTTAGTAAGATCAATTTAGGAACGTCTATAACAAGAAAGTCTTAAGCAAGTGATTAAAGCATGAAAGAGTTGATTAGTGGTTTTACTTTTTCTTTATCTCGGCAGCCATTGTTAAGAAAGCCTGCTCAACATTGATCGAGTCTTTAGCACTTGTCTCGAGGAAAGGGATCCCAAGCTCATCAGCAAAAGCCTACGGTGCATCAGTACAAACAAGCAACAAAAATTAAGCTACAGGAAGCAGTTATTAACAAAACATTGTTATTTACAGACAGCTTAATCGACAAAGATTGTATGTTCATCAATGGAAATCACTTTCTCCAACTCAACATTTTACGTGAATCATCCTGAAAGTCATGAGGAGCATTTTACCATAAATGTCTTCCCAACAGCTCCAACCTGTTACACCGCTCTAATAATGCGAAGCACTCGGAGGTACACTTCTTATTTTCAAAGAAGAATTTATATTATAGCATTCTAATACGCAATAAACATAACCAGATTTGTAACCAGACGTGGGTGAATAAACATAACCGGAATATGGATTTTTTTTCCCTAATCTGGCAGTTGAGAACTGAAGCCAAAAAACAAACGTCAAATGTCGAATGAATATCAATCCCACAGAAAAGGGAACAAATGATACATATATATATATATATATATATTTATTTATATATATTTATATTTATATTTATATTACAAAGCATGAATCAGACTTGAGATCTGAAGCAACAAATTAGCAACAGCATATAGATATATAAGGTAACACATAATACATGCCTATGGTTATGGAACGATAAATGCTTTTAGGGGACTGGGCATATCAATTGCCCAAAAGTGTCATGATGAAAATCAGCATTTAAAGTAAATTGTTTAATGGTTCAGGCAACCAAACTACAATCTTTACCTTGGCGGTTTGTGTATCGACAACCTTGTTCTCAACTAAATCACATTTATTACCAACTAGAAGCTTGCACACACTGTCACTTGCATATCTGTCAATCTCATTCAGCCACTGCTTCACGTTATTGAAGCTCTCCATCTCGGTAACATCATACACAATCTGTAGCAGTTCCAAAAGAATTAAGAATTCATTTACGATAAAGAGTTAAACCACACGTTACATTATTGTGTAAAATCAAAAAGTTATGCATCGTTAATGTTGCAGAATAGCTTTAAAAAAATCACTTTTATTAACTATTGACTTCAACATAGAAAAGAAAGAAATATAGTTAAGGTAATATTTCGCCCTTTGATTTAAAGAAAATAAAATATATACAAAGAGGTAGCAATAATCTACATCAACATTTATCTCAGGTAACTTCATCATGCAAGTTTGATCGATTGCAGCAAATGACTGATAAGGCAGGTCCTTCACAAGGTCCATGCTATTTCACTAAACCTTGTGGTCATGCGACAAGACAATAGTATACTACATGAAACCAAAAACGAAAGACTGAAAACTTTAAATAGGTTTTCTATTTCTAGTTTTTGGTTTTCATTTTGCTTGGCATTCCATGTGCCATTCTCCCACCTTCCTCCCACTACACTCCTTCCATGTTCTTGATTCCTCCCTCCTTCCATCGACTCTCTCTATCTCCAGTGAAAATTGAAAAAAAATGGAAATTAAAAAATAAAATGAAAAGGTTATTGAACGGGCCCTTAAGCTCAGAATAATAGTAGTCTTAACATTCCACAGGGATAACTGTTATATTTTATGATGAACAAAACAACTGCAGTTACATTTGTTTTACATCATGAATGATTGCATAAGAAATCAGTAACTTGTAAGTCAAAAGCCAGCGACAAAATCATGTGCATCCATCCCAGTTAAGGGTATTGATTAATAATTCCAGTTCACGGGTCCCAAGATCTATTCTTACAATTAACTTTCCCCAACCCCGCTAACCCCCAACCCAAGGAACAAAAGAAAATACGAAAAGCAAGCAAGCATTCTTACAATTATCCCATGTGCTCCTCGGTAGTAACTGCTTGTTATAGTCCTGAATCGCTCCTGTCCAGCAGTATCCCACTAGGTGACAGAAAAGCAGAATATGTTAACTTCCAACCAAATGTTGATCAATCAAGGAGCAAGAGACATTGAATAGCCTATTAAGTTTTCCATGATGCATCACACCTAACGTTTCCAAACTAAAGTTCTGTTGAGCTTAAAGTTTTCATCATAAACGGAATGCAAATAGACAACTTATAACGTGCATTTACATCAGAAGATTATCAAATTTCGGAGAACAGTTTTTACCAAAAACCCAATATACATACATAAATCAGATACCGCCAATTGATTCAAAACCCGTAATACGCCCATAACTATACTTTTGATTTTTGCCAAACATACATGAAGACTCACTGGCCCCAACAAGTAATTTCATTTAGTAGAATAAGAAAAATGAAAGCAACCGCTACTCACAATCTGCAGCTTGACCGTCTTGCCATCCAGCTCCACTGTTCTGATTTTCTGAAAATCAAAAATCAAAATATCAACAAATAAGCTATAAACAACAAAGTAAATATACAAATACATGTACATATATATGAGTACATGTGCACCAAAGAAGTACAGATACTCCGGTTAGAAAATGCGGTTATGACAGAGAAGTTCATAACAAAAAGGTAGAGAAAGACCTAGAAAGACTTGGAAAGTGACTCAATGAAGTAATTGGAGCTCACGTAATACTTGGCGCAAAACCGAGTGCGGCGGTTTTTTACGATTAATACAGCCGACCATATATATGCATAAACATGTATGTGTGTGTATATATATATATATATTATATTAGATACATATACTCACAAAATCAACTCCGATGGTGCTTATGTAGCTGTCAACATAGGAATCATCCTGAGAAAAAAATACGAAAGGCATTAATTCGAGCAGCAATTACAGAATAATTACCCTCAAAACCCTAAAATTTATTTCCAAATTAGCACAAACAATTTTCCAAAAAAGGGAGAAAAGTATAAATGTAAAGGAAATTAACTCACAGCGAATCTGAGAAGCAAACAAGATTTTCCAACGGACGAGTCCCCAATTAGCAGAAGCTTGAACAAATAATCGCTAAATAAAAACCCAAAACAACAGAAGAAAATTCAAAATCCGTAAGATAATTGAGGCACGCGATAAAAATATAAAAAATAAAAAATTGATTGAAAGAAAGGGAGGGAAAATTAGGGGAAGGGGAAGTTTGGGGAGAAGGAAAATGGCTTACTATTCGTTGCTCATGATTGAGCTGCAAATTGAAATCGAAAAATGTTGGGGCAAGTTTCCTTTCGGGGTTTTGAAGACACCAAGAAAGAAGAGGCTTTTGCTCTAATTCCTTCCTCTCCTCACGCGTCAAAGGTTTCAGACTTGAAAAGTTTGGAACGGCGGCCCAACGCTAACGTTCATAATTTTAACTTTTGACTTTTCATCCAAAATGTTTTTCCGGATTAACATCACTTGTTATTTTAAATCCTGAGTTTTAAAATATGAACTATTATTGGCATTCTAAAAATCTTATTCTACACTAAGTGTATATTTCTTTCCAAATATATAAAGTTTGGAACGTAGAATGAGATTTTTGGAGTGATAATAACAATTCCCTTTTAAATTGATATGAGTGATTGAGATATTGATCACTTTTAATTATTCCAGTCATTTCGCAAAAAATATTCGTTAAATTGAAGAAACCACAAGTTCAATGTAAGGGGTTGATTTGACAAAAGTACCTCAATTTAAAAGAGATTTGGACTAAAATGATTGTCGGTGGACAATTTCAAAAATCATTTTTATTGATTTTAAACTAAAATAAAGAGTTATGATAATCTCAAATAAAATTTTAAATAAGAATCATTCAAATATTTTTTCTTTTCTTTCTTAAAGACAAATTTTCTTACTTTTGATAAATAATGATACTACACTATTTATGACATTTAGTACACTGTTTATGAAACTTACTACATTGTTTATGAAACTTAACGGTACTACACTGTTTATTTACGTATCTTTTCTTTTTTTTGCCTTAAGTAGGTACGAGTGAAATTTACATATATTGACACACCCCGTCTCGAATGAGGGCATGATGGCCGTCACGTGAGAGTGACGTAACCATTTACACAGTTCGGAAGCTTTAAAGATACAATTACTAAGATTTAACACCCGAGGGTGAATCATACTTTTGTGAATTCTGTCAGAACACCGTTGGATTTCTCGTGACCACCAAAGCTCTGCTAACTTGAACCTGGAGGGGCGCAAAACAAAATTGAGTGGGTTAGTAAAACAAAGTTTTTCGAAAACATTTCATTTAAAACATTTATAACCCCTCGCTGTAAAACCTGTAAACTTTCCCATAAAATAGTATATATATATAACCATATATAATCTCAAAACTCAAATCACAAGTCTTTAACACTTTTCGAGAAAAATATGCCATGCTATGCATCAAAACATAATAAAGATGCATCAATATAACAGGTGAAATAAGGAATCAACCAGAGACCCTGCAGTTGGTCATGTACGGTTAATTCTATAGCTCAATATCCAATCCAACCAGAGTCACCACTGCGACATGTACGACACTACTCTGCACATAAGTCGGAACTACCTAAAGTAGTCTGTACGACAAGAATTGTGTACTAATACGCTCTAGTGCTTCTCTCATCAATCATCTGTGCACATAATCTAAGGTCACCTACCAGTCGGAACCACCTCTAGTGGTCTGTACGACTAGCATGTCGGAACCCTCTCATGGTCTGTACGACATGCACCTACTTGGATCCAAGGTGAGCTTGTGGTGCGGTGAATAATATAAGCACTAACACCAGTGGTGCAGGTTATGAGCTCTCAACACAAATCACATCATCATTAATTCATATAAACCATATAAACTCACCTGATACTCACTTGTGCGTCCACATCACCATTTCATATATATGCATCAAATACTAATTCACATATTTCATATATATATGTATGCATGGCATTTTAAAACATACTTTCATTTAAATTCAATTTCTGGGAAAATCAGTAGTATATAGGTATAAACAGAAATACTGCCCACTCACCTGGAGTTCGCCCTACAACTCCCTAGCACAACACATCAAGGCGTCTTGACGATCGGCGCCTAGAACAATAATCAAATCCAACCTCAGAAATCATATCGAGAGAATATATAACTTATATAAAACACGTCACTACGTAGTTCGATCCGGAAGATCTGCAACTCAGATTTCCAATCCATAACTTCCAGAGGTCCACAATATACCTATAGGACAACATCCTAAAATTTCATTACCATCCAACGGTCGGATCTCCGTCAATTTCCAAAACCAAGTGACGGTTAACATTCTATATTATGAACTTACAACTCCAATTCTGAAAGATCTGTAAATCGGATTCCCGATCCGTAAGTTCCTATAATCCTCAAATATTATGTATTACAACGTATCAAAGTTTGGTGACGATCCAACGGTCAGATTGTCAATTCATATTTTCACCTAACCACGAATCGTAACGAACTTAGGTTCAATTACTCAATTTACGTCCATAAATTATCAAAACTGAACCTAGAACATTAAACACATGCTAAGAATGACATTGGCGGGCCACTGGCCACGCGCCGCCGCGGGTGGCGGTTGGCCGCCCCGACTCGCCGGAAAATCCAACTATTTCCAAAAATTCTAAAAAAATACAGAATTGAATATCTCAATGAGTAGAGTAAACTTTATACCTGAGGCCAATGCCAATTTGGCCTGGAAAGGCTCCAATTCCATAAAACCCGTGAAGAACCCTAAAAATGAGTGTTTTCAATTCGACCTCCAAAACTACTCCGATGCTCCAACCAATGCTTGGGCTTTGTTCCAGGTCCTAAGGGAATGTTAATGGTGTTAGTAATTGAAAGAAAACGTTTCAAGATTTGAAGAATTTGTACACTAAGCCACCGCACACACCGTACGGTTTCAACCAATTTCAAGGCCAAATTCCTTGATTTTTGGGGTGTAATAGGAAGAGGGAAGATCATAAAGGGTTTTTCAAGTGATGGTTTGAAGTAACTCACCGGAAAAGTGAAGAAATTTCGACGGAAATAGGTGGAAAATCCACCGGGTCGCGCGGGTCATGGGTTGAAAACCCATTTCTGTTCTTCTTCCTCCGCTTCTCGCCCTCTCTCCTTTCCTCCTTTCCCCTTCTCTGATTGGCCATAAGCTTCTCTCTCTTCTCCCCATTCGCCCAACTTCTCTCCTTTCTCTCCCGGAGCTGTCTTTTTCTTCCTTCTGGTTGGGCAGTTTTGCCCAATCTTTCTTCTTCTTCTTTATCAGTCACACACACACACACACACACAAAACCTCATTTCTTCTCATCCCAGCCATCCATTTATTTCTTCATTAAATCTGGGCCGTCCATTTTCATAAAAGAAATTCTAGATTTTACTAAAATTATAATTCCTTAAAATCCCAAATTTCAAACGTTAATAACTTTTTCGATATAACTCCAAATCACGAACCGTCTGAGCCCACACGTCCGTAGCGACGAATACTACGAGGATATGTCAAGAAACTAAATCTTAGATAGCACGACACGACGATTAACCTCGAATAACACGAGTGCCTAAAAGGGCATTTTTGTAAAATCATTTATTAAACTTTAAAAACTCTTAAAATTAGGGACGGGCTGTCACATATATCACTTTTAAATATATTATTTATTGTATACATAAAAATATATCTTACGAGATTATAGTACCAAATGTATGTTTATGTTATCTTGCTTTGTTAAAGGCCTAAAAATGTGTGCCATCGTTTGTTACAGTTAACTAATTCATACATAATATAATATGTATGTGTATTTTTATGTACTTTTTCTTATTTAGTTATATTAGGAAGAGAAGGTTAGAGGATGCTCGCTGAGCACACATGTTTATATTTTACATTTTTTTTTTTGCCTTTATCATTAAGTAAAAAAATTGTTGCAGCAAAAAGATAAACAATGTTATAAATATTTTAAAGTTAAAGAGATAACCTTTATCAGTGATAGGAACGAAGCAGGTGTAAATTATCATACTGTAACTATAGCACTATGAGATGACAAATAAAAGAGGAAGGAATAGATGATGTTATTGATCTTTCTTTCTCTGTATGTTGAAAGTATACGGAGCGGGGGGGTCGTACAAGTGTGCGTGTTCTCCAGGGCCGCTGCCTTATGGCGGTGCGTGGGGGAACTTGAGGTCTCTCCTTAGGTTTTTCGACGTGCTGAATCCGACTCCGCTATCCGTTTTCCCAAATTCGACCGTTTTAGGAGAGTTTTACTAAATGGTTCCTATATGTGTTTAGGTGTATTGGTGGGAAGTGGCCGATATTATCAGTTTTTTGCTTTACCGATATTTTAATAGGTACCCAAGGAATTTTCATCAAAATAGCTGCTGTCTTGAACTGATGCTCGATATGAGGCAGTGCTCAATCTGAAATGACGCTCAACTAGAAGTAGCACACGCTGCGAGGCTGCTCGGCTCGTGGCTTATGTTGCCTTGGTTGGCTCGGCTTGCGGCGTTTGAAGGTGAATGAGTCCCTTTTATAGAATAAGGGCTCGCTCCTCAATACATGAATAGTTGATGCTCTATAATGATGGTGAGGGAGTCCCTTTTATAGAATAAGGACTCGCTTCTCAATACATAAGTAATTGGTGCTCTCTAATGAAAGTGGGGGAGTCTCTTTTATAAAATAAGGGCTCGTTCCTCAATACATAAATGATGGGCTAGAGTTGATGCTCGCGGCGAGGCGGTCGCTCAATAGGTGACGTTGCTCTCTAATAATGGTGAGGGAGTCACTTTTATAGAATAAGGGCTCGCTCCTCAATACATAAGTAATGAGCTAGGAGTGATGCTCGCGACGAGGCGATTGCTCAGTATGCGGCGATGCTCTCTAGTGAGGGAGTCCCTTTTATAGAATAAGGGCTCGCTCCTCAATACATAAATATGGGCTAGAGTTGATGCTCTCTAATGGTGGTGAGGGAGTCCTTTTTATAGAATAAGGGCTCGCTCCTCAATACATGAATGATGAGCTATAGTCCCCCAAGTATTTTTAATGAGGCCCAGTTGAGGCCTAATATATGGTGTATAGTGTAGTCCCCCAAGTCTTCGGTCAATAGAGTCTGTTGGCTGGAGACTTCAAATTGAATCCATGTATGGGCCGAAGTGATGGTTGTTCGGATGCGGTATTTGTATACCCTGCACTGAAGCTTTGTAAGTGAAGTTTTGAAGCTTGAGCTTTGCAAATGAAGCTTTTGAAGCTAGAGCTTTTGTAAATGAAGCTTTTGAAGTTGATTGACATGAGTGATGCTCATGACTACTGAGCACCGGTTAACGTTATACCGTCAAGGACCCAGAAGAGTTTCCCTCCAACCAGGAGGCCAATCACAGTGCGACACGTGTCGACATCAGAAGCCAATCACAACACGACACGTGTCAATGTCAGAATGAAACTAGAAACTCTCTTCTATAAATAGAGATCATTCTCTCACAATATTTCCTAATGTCATTTGTACTAAATCATTCACTAGTACTCACAAAAAGAGAGCTTGAACCTATGTACTTGCGTAAACCCTTCACAATTAATGAGAACTCCTCTACTCCGTGGACGTAGCCAATCTGGGTGAACCACGTACATCTTGTGTTTGCTTTCCTATCTCTATCCATTTACATACTTATCCACACTAGTGACCGGAGCAATCTAGCGAAGGTCACAAACTTAACATTTTCTGTTGTACCAAAGTCCTCACTGATTTTGTGCATCAACATTTGGCGACTTAAATGTAATTATGTGATAAAGGAAATGGAAAATATGTAATAAGTGAGGAGTCATTATTCTATAAAAGGACCCCTCACCCTCACAATTAGGGGAGGCCAATTCCTAGGCCATCTGACCCCCTCTCAACGCTCTCACTCTCAGAGCTCTCTCTCCCTCAAATAAATACAATCAGTGTGGACGTAGCCCAAACCTTGGGGTGAACCACGATACATCTTGTGTTATTTGCATTACTTGCAGATTCACGGCCGGATTTACGTTGTTCCAAGACCTCCGATTTTGTGCATCAACATTTGGCGCCGTCTGTGGGAATCGATACGAAAAGTTGTGTCGGTTCTCTTTCATTTTTTCACCTCCACCGTGAATTTGCAGAAACCCAACACCCACACTCAGAGACACACCCATTCAATAAACATCCCACCAAAATGATGTGATTTGCATTTCTTGTTGTTGTATGATGTGATTTATTTTTCTTATCTTTCGGAGACATCTGTATAAACCCCATCAGAGGGTAATATGTATAAACCCCATCAGAGGGTAAAAAAAAAAAAAAAAAAAGCCCAAAATAAATGGGCTGGAATGCTGTGTAGAGGGCAAAGGCCCATAAGCCCAAAATAGCTCCAACTAGGCGATCAAAAGTACGCCCAGTACTCCACAATTATTCGGCAACCTGCCGATATTACCACCAACCAGGTGATCAAAAGTACGCCCAGTACTTCCAAAATTATTCGGCAACCTGCCGTTATTACCACCAACCAGGTGATGAAATGTACAACCGTACTCTAATAACATTTGGCAACTAGCCATTCATGCCACCAACCAGGTGATCAAAAGTACGCCCAGTACTTCAAATCATACATGAGCATTACTCATGTCAATCATACATAAACATTCATGAGCATTACTCATTCAATCATACATAAACATTCATGAGCATCACTCATGTCAATCAGCTTTAAAAGCTTCATTTAAAGAGCTCTAGCTTCAAAAGCTTCATTTACAGAGCTCTAGCTTCAAAAGCGTCATTTACAAAGCTTTAGCTTCAAAAGCTTCATTTACAGAGCTCCAGCATCAAAGCTTCACTTGCAAAGCTTCACATACAAAGCTTCAATGCAGGGTATACAAATACCGCATCCGAACAACCGTTATTTCGGCCCATACATGGATTCAATTTGAAGTCTCCAGCCAACAAACTATATTGACCGAAGACTTGGGGGACTACATTATGTACCATATATTGGGCCTCAACTAGGCCTCATGAAAAATACTTGGGGGACTTAGCCCATTACTTATGTATTGAGGAGCGAGCCCTTATTCTATAAAAGTGACTCCCTCACTTTCATTAGAGAGCACCCATTATTCATGTACTGAGGAGCGAGCCCTTATTTTATAAAAGGGACTCCCTCACCATCATTAGAGAGCAACGCCGCCAGCTGAGCAACCTCCTCGCCGCGAGCATCACTCCTAACCCATCACTTATGTATTGAGGAGCGAGCCCTTATTCTATAAAAGAGACTATCTCACCATCATTATAGAGCATCGCCGCCTACTAAGCAACCGCATCGCCGCGAGCATCAACTCTAGCCCATCATTTATGTATTGAGGAACGAGCCCTTATTCTATAAAAGGGACTTCCTCACCATCATTAGAGAACATCAACTCTAGCCCATCATTCATGTATTGAGGAACGGGCCCTTATTCTATAAAAGGGACTCTCTCACCTTCAAACACCGCAAGCCGAGCCAACCAAGACAACATAAGCCACGAGCCGAGCAGCCGAGCAGCATGTGCTACTTCTAGTTGAGCATCAGTTCAAGACAACATCTAGTTACTTCGGCCCACACATGGACTGAATTTCAAGTCTCCAACCAAAAAACTCTCATGACTGAGGACTTGGGGGACTACTGTTTATACCATATTTAGGGCCTCGTATTTAGATCTCTTACAAATACTCGGGGGACTTAAATGTAATTATGTGACAAAGGAAATGGCAAATATGTAATAAGTGAGGAGTCCTTATTCTATAAAAGGACCCCTCACCCTCACAATTAGGGGAGGCCAATTCCTAGGCCCTCTTACCCCCTCTCAACGCTCTCACTCTCAGAGCTCTCTCTCCCTCAAATAAATACAATCAGTGTGGACGTAGCCCAAACCTTGGGGTGAACCACGATACATCTTGTGTTATTTACATTACTTGCAGATTCACGGTCGGATTTACGTTGTTCCAAGACCTTCGATTTTGTGCATCAACATTTCTACATAAACAACTCACAATACTAAAGACACGGGCGAGTTGCCTTCTTGGAGATCCCATTTCCATGGCTGGCGCCGCTGACCCGATGCTCTTCTTCCTCTCCGTCATCTTTGCGGTGGCATGAGTGGCGTTGGTGTTCATCTTGATCAGGTCGATGAAGTCGTCGCTCTGGTGCTGCTGCTGTGTCGATCACTGCGACAAATCCATTATCTTATTGTCCAGAAACAACGTCGTGTTCATCGAGGAGATCCAACCGCGGGCCGAGATTTTGGATGCTCATTTTCGGGTTTTGGGAAACTGATATTATATTGAAGTTCGACGAAGTTAATGATTTTTTGGGCCGTCAAATTTGAATGGTCGATGCTTGGGATTGACTCATCGTCCGGATGATCGGTGATGAGGACGATTTGTGGACGAGAGAGCTGTAGTGGGAATAGGGAGAGGGCTTTCAAGACCATATAGGCAATGAGGTGGTCGACGAAGACGAGTTTTGATTCGCTGTGGTGGAGGATGATGGAGACTGTGCGGGCATCGAGATGAGCGTTGGTGTTGTTGAGGATGGCTCTCGCCATGGGGACTGCAAAGTGGTTTGAGCTGCTCCATTTATAGTTTAACGTTACTGACAATGAAAGAGAGATAGCTGATGAGTGTTTGAGATCTGGATCTTTTCAGTTTCTGGGTTTTGGTGATTTTGCAGATTCACGGTGGAGGTGAAAAAATGAAAGAGAACCGACATAGTTTTTTGTGTCGATTCCCACAGACGGCGCCAAATGTTGATGCACAAAATTGGAGGTCTTGGAACAACGTAAATCCGGCCGTGAATCTGCAAGTAATGTAAATAACACAAGATGTATCGTGGTTCACCGCAAGTTTAGGCTACGTCCACACTGAATGTGTATTTATCTGAGGGAGAGAGAGAGGATGAGCTCTGTAATGTGAGAGCTTTGAGAGAGGGTGAGAGGCTTAGGAATTGTGAGGGTGATGAGGCATTTTTATAGAATAAGGGCTCCTCCCCTAATTACCTATTTGCCCATTCCTTTATTACATAATTACATTTAAGTCCCCCGAGTATTTATACGAGGTCTAAATACGAGGCCCTAAATATGGTATAAACAAATATCATATTAATTATATTAATATTATAAGGGAATCCAACACTACCTCCAACAGTTCACCACAAACTAAAAAAAATAAAAAATAAAAAAGCCGATACGGAAGTTGCGAGACAGAAACCATGAGCGCCCAATTGCGCGAACACGACGACGAGTTGTCGAAGCTGCGAGACGGCGCAGACGATGACGAAGCCAACCGCCTGCTGCAGCCACAGTCCCTATCACTGTCGTCGTCGACATGGGACGAGGAGGAGGAGGTCACGTTTGAGGCGCGGGAGAAGATCCTAATCTTCGACGATACCGTCGACGACGAGTCCACGGTGGTCCCACCTTTTTCGTGGAAGAAGCTGTGGCTGTTCACCGGACCGGGTTTCCTGATGAGCATAGCGTTCCTGGATCCGGGCAATTTAAAAGGGGATATCAATCGTTGCAGAGGAGATGATGGCTGACGTCACCCAGACGTCAGCCTTGCGTCATATGACCTTTGGGATCTCGGGTTGGCAATCGCTGCCGGGCCTGTCGCTCGGGCTTGGCATGTCCCTCAGGCTCCCAAACGCTGAAGCATGTCCACCGGGCAACATCCCACTGTTCAATCCACTATCCCCCGAGCAAATGCTCCCGCTGGAGCTGCTTTTAGGCACATGGGTTTGATACCCATGTATTCTCTTGTTTGAAACCCCGAGGCTACCTATCTTGAAATTGCTAGTATTTCTTACTGTTCTAAAAATCCCCGCCTATGCTCCGCCTAGGCACTAGGAGGCTGGTCACCACCCCGATTAATGTATAGGCATTTGAAAATTAAGACATGGCGCCTAGACTTGCTGAGGTGCTCGTTTAGACCGCCTAGGCACCCGCTTATCCCGTCCAAACCCACTTAGGCACCCGCCTAGGTCGCGACTCACTTAGACAAAAAATAGATAACTTTTATTTTTTTTCAATAAACTGTAAGAGACTTGTTGCATACTTAAATTAACACGCATTATATTTTTGTTCCCTATGTTTTCATTATGTTCCAATACTTCATAATATGTATGTCATTCTATTTTGTAGTTTATGATGAAAGTGTATATATTTTAAGTATAAGCAGACACTTTTTACACAAAATATAATAGATTTACTCAAATTTGGCTAGTCCGCCTAGGTGCCCTCCTAAGCCCCGCCTAGCTGCCTAGGCGCTAGGCTCCAGCCCACCCCCTACTAGCGCCTAGCGTCTTTTAGAACCTTGGTATTTATTGCCCTGAACGATAATCCAACCCTATGTGTGCTACTATTAAAATGCAAAGTTATTAGTCGTGTGCTCTGGGCACATGTTTTTATTTTATGTGTTATTTATTTTTATTATTAAATAAAGTTATTAGATGGTTTTTTATTAGAATGCAAAGTTTTGAAAACCATTTTTATTAATTTTTCTTTAAAAGTAATCAACTGCAAAATAAAGCAGTTGACTGCTTGATAAATTGTATTTTAAAAGTATTGTGGGTATAAAAGCAGTGTCTACAAAAATAAATAATGTTATTGTTTAAAATTAAGGAGTTTATTACAAGAATTAAAAATATTCTAAAGGTTTAACTCCGCTTTTCATCAAAAAAAAAAAAAAAAACTTTTAAAAGCAACCTACATGCTGCTTTTAAAAGCTGCTGTCTGGAGCCATTGTGTTTAAATAAGACGTATATTTTATTTTCACAAATATTTTTGTACTGCTTAACTTTAAAGTGAAGCAATTTTGGTATATAAAAAAAAAACCAAACTAGGTCTTAATTGTTCAAAAAATTAATGAATATTCTACTTCTCCAAAAAAGATCAATGGCATAATGTAATGCCAGAAGTTGACACAAGATCATGATTCATGATATGAAAATTTCTTTCACGACAAGAGCAATTGTATTCAACGAATTCACAAGCCCGTGACATTTTAATTCTATAATATTATCTCATAGAATACTTATATATAACATGATATTATTCAACCGAGACATCAGAATAGTCGTAAACCAAATTTTTTTTGTCTTTTTTTTTGGTCAAAGTGGGAACCAGATTCTATCCGGATTCAAAGGAATTGAGCCCAATGATCAAATGATCCGGATCATTGAAATTTGATCAAACGGCTACAATTATTATAGCTTTTATAGGACTCCATATTTGTAGCCGTTGAATCAAATTTTAAGATCCGAATCATTTGATAAGTAGGCTTAGTTCCTTTGAGTTCGGAAGGAATCCGGTTCGTCAAAGTGAACCAAATCCTTATCCTATTCAAAACCCGTGGACAGCACGCAGAGAATCGAAGGAAAAAACACAAGCCCAATCTCAAAACTTGCCACGTGGCCCGTCTAGAGTCCGAGTGCCCAAAACCCTAACTTACGCGTCATCTTCTTCTTCTCAGCAACTTGCTTCCTTCTCTCCCTCCTTCCCTCTTCCGCTAATATCACATCGTTTTCTTCTCAGAGGACGAAGGAAACCCTAATCTCCCTCCTGGCTTTTCTTCAAGCTCGAGAAAGCGCGCGCAAACTAACCTATAATTCCCTTCCCTTTTCAATCTTGAACCGCAGGTATATTTCACACTGCCCATTTTTTCCTAATTTTTTCAGTTCCAAATATTTGTTTATATGATTTGTACTAGAGTTTATCGATCTATGCATTCTGTAACTGAATAGTAAAGATTTGTTCTTTACCAATTGCTCATGTCAATTTAACTTACTGATTAGCTTGAATAGGAGTTAAGTGAATTTATTTATTTATTTATATTTTCTAATTTTTAAAATTTGGGAAGTGTTGAGTTTCAGTATGTAATTGCTACAATTTTTTTTTTTATTAAATTTTCCATTTTAGTTTTCAGTATCTACTAATTAGATGAAATTTGGTTATCTCTGATTCATCGACGTGGTTAATGCATGTGTGTGTGTGTAAATAGCACTATCCTATATATATTATTTATTTATTTATATGGTGGTGATCACAGGTTTCTATCTGAATTTAAATTCACCTTCAAATTATATGAATTTAGATAATTTACGTACTTTTTGTTGTGATATGATGCTTTCGAAGAGCTGGTTTGGTTATGTAAAGCATTTTTTTTTTACAGTTTCTGTAAGATTACTGAAATGGCGGCTGAAGGTGGTGGGAAGAGCTTTGCCAGGAGAGACCACCTTCTCGAGATTGAAACAAAGGTTCGAAGCTGGTGGGAAGAGAAGGATGTTTTCAGGGCTGAATCCTGTGACAAGCCCCCCGAACCTGGGGAGAAGTTCTTTGGAAACTTCCCATTTCCTTACATGAATGGCTTTTTGCATCTTGGACATGCATTCTCGCTCTCCAAGCTAGAGTTTGCTGCAGCTTACCATAGGTTAAGAGGTGCCAATGTGCTTTTGCCTTTTGGTTTTCACTGCACTGGCATGCCTATTAAAGCGTCTGCTGATAAACTTGCGAGAGAGATTGAACTATTTGGCAACCCGCCGGTTTTTCCAAAAGAAGTAGAACAGGGGAGTCAGGAAGTGGAAGCAGAAGATGCAAATAATGGAGCACCTCCTGACAAGTTCAAGGGAAAGAAGTCAAAGGCTGCATCAAAATCAGGTGGACAAGTATACCAATGGGAAATCATGCGTAGTTTTGGCCTCTCAGATAGCGAGATATCCAAATTCCAAGATCCATACAATTGGTTGACATTCTTCCCTCCATTGGCAGTGGAAGACCTCAAGGCTTTTGGATTGGGATGTGACTGGAGACGGTCGTTTATTACTACTGACATGAACCCATTTTTTGATGCCTTTGTGAGGTGGCAGATGAGGAAACTAAAATCCATGGGCAAGATTGTGAAAGATGTCCGTTATGCAATTTACTCTCCACTGGATGGGCAGCCCTGTGCAGATCATGACAGGGCAAGTGGCGAAGGAGTTCAGCCCCAAGAATACACCCTCATCAAAATGGAGGTGGTGGCACCTTTTCCATCTAAACTGAAAGTGTTGGAGGGAAAGAAAGTGTTCCTTGCTGCAGCAACACTTAGACCTGAGACCATGTATGGACAGACAAATGCATGGGTATTGCCTGATGGGAAATATGGAGCCTTCGAAATCAACGAAACAGAGGTTTTTATTGTAACACAAAGAGCAGCACTTAATCTTGCCTATCAGAAGTATTCTAGGGTTCCAGAGAAACCTACTTGCTTAGTGGAGCTCACAGGTCATGATTTGATTGGCCTTCCATTGAAGTCACCACGCACAATCAATCCGATCATTTACACTCTTCCTATGCTGACTGTCCTGACAGACAAAGGTACTGGGATTGTGACCAGTGTGCCTGCTGATTCTCCTGATGA
Organism: Malus fusca; assembly: GCA_035220775.1. Lineage (NCBI taxonomy): Eukaryota > Viridiplantae > Streptophyta > Magnoliopsida > Rosales > Rosaceae > Malus > Malus fusca. Next base: position 31,790,356 of record CM069066.1, read on the forward strand.
TTATATGGCCTTGCATGATTTAAAAGCAAAACCTGCTCTTAGAGCAAAATATGGCGTGAAGGATGAGTGGGTCATGCCCTTTGAGATTATTCCAATTATTGATATTCCTGAATTTGGGAATAAGGCTGCGGAAAAGGTCTGTGCAGATCTAAAAATCAAGAGCCAGAATGAGAAAGAGAAGCTAGCAGAAGCCAAGAGGCTGACATACCTGAAAGGATTCACTGAAGGAACACTTATCGTGGGTGAACTCGAAGGAAGGAAAGTCCAGGAGGTGAAACCGTTGATAAGGAGCAAGCTCATAGAGTCAAATGAGGCAATTGTATATAGTGAACCTGAGAAGAGGGTGGTGTCACGATCAGGTGATGAGTGTGTTGTGGCTCTCACAGATCAATGGTACATCACATATGGGGAACCTGAATGGAAAAAACTGGCGGAGGAGTGCTTGTCCAGCATGAATTTGTATCATGACGAGACAAAACATGGATTTGAACACACATTGGATTGGTTGAATCAGTGGGCTTGTTCACGATCTTTTGGGCTTGGGACTCGTATTCCCTGGGATGAAGAGTTCTTAGTTGAGTCGTTGTCTGATTCAACTATTTACATGGCTTATTACACTATCGCTCATTTTTTACACAATGGAGACATGTATGGTCCCAGCAAATCTGCAATTCAACCTGAACAAATGACTGATGAGGTATGGGAGTATGTTTTCTGTGATGGCCCATATCCTGAATCATCCAACATATCGTCATCCATCCTTAATAAGATGAAGCAGGAGTTTGAGTATTGGTATCCTTTTGATCTTCGAGTGTCTGGCAAGGATCTAATCCAAAATCATTTAACCTTCTGCATTTACAACCACACGGCAATTATGCCCAAGAAGCACTGGCCTCGTGGCTTTAGATGCAATGGGCACATCATGCTAAATGCTGAGAAGATGTCTAAGTCCACAGGGAACTTTAGGACCATTCGCCAGGCAATTGAGGAATTTTCTGCTGATGCCACGCGATTCTCATTGGCTGATGCTGGAGATGGTGTTGATGATGCAAATTTCGTATTTGAGACTGCAAATGCTGCTATACTAAAGCTAACTAAAGAGATTGCATGGATGGAAGAAGTTTTAGCCGCAGAATCCTCTTTGAGAATAGGTCCTCCTTCTACATATGCTGACAGGGTTTTTTTGAATGAGATAAATATTGCTGTGAACAGGACTGAGCAGAATTACCGGGATTATATGTTCCGAGATGCACTCAAGACTGGGTTTTACGATCTTCAGGCTTCTAGGGATGAATACAGGCTTTCATGTGGTTCTGGGGGCATGAACCGTGAATTGCTGTGGCATTTTATGGATGCGCAGACACGTCTTATTACTCCAATCTGTCCGCACTATGCAGAATATGTCTGGAGGGAACTTTTGAAGAAGGAAGGGTTTGTGGTCAATGCAGGATGGCCTGTGTCTGATTCTCCAGATCTGACCCTCCATAATGCCAACAAGTATTTGCAACATTCCATTGTTGTAATGAGGAAGCTTCTTGAAAAGCAAACTTCAGGCTCAACGAAAGCCAATAAGAAGGGTAATCCAGTTAAAGCATCGACAGAAACCAAAAGGTTGATTGGTTTAATATATGTAAATGAGCAATTTGATGGATGGAAGGCGGAGTGTTTGAGGATACTACAGAGTAACTTTGACATTGATACTCGCACTTTTGCTCCAGACAAGGTAATTCTGGAGGCTTTGCAGAGTTGTTCAATTGGTCAGAGTAAAGATTTTAGACAAACCCAAAAGCTTTGTATGCCTTTCTTGAGGTTCAAGAAGGACGAGGCAGTTACTCTTGGGCCCCATGCCTTAGACTTGAAGCTACCATTCGGAGAGATGGAGGTCCTTCAGGAGAACTTGGACTTAATTAAGAGACAAGTGAAGGTGGACACCAAGGGACAGGGACAAATCGAGCTTGAAGAAGTAGAAGTTCTTTCTGGTACCGACCCTGATGCTCTTGCTAAAGCTGGTTCACTTGCTAAATTAATAGAGCAGAATCCGCCATCCCCTGGAAGCCCAACTGCCATCTTCTTGACCCGGTAATTATAAACCATTTGATACATATCTGCAATTTACATAAAGCATGTACACACAGGGACTTCCGGTCAGGTTTTTTCAACTCAACAAAGGACTTTCAAGTTTCAACTGTTCATAATTTATTTCGACATCTGCATATTACATAAGCACACAAACACACATTGACAACCAAATTGTACTTTATTTTTTCAGTTATAATTTTGCAGTCATTCTCCTGTGCTGCATTTATTTGCTGGTGGATGGAGGGGAAAATTACTTTATATACGATAAACCCTCTACTAGAGATGAGGATTTAATTGTTCCATACCCCACCTTGTAATGTCATAAACCAGATTGGAAGAACCAATAAAAGAAAACCTGTATACAGATCTTTGATGTGCCACATTGTGTGCTATCTGGAGGCAATTTTTGATTCGGGGTTTCAGGCATGTTATATGTCACGGTGGTGTAGATATGTTTGATTAACTTTTTTAGCAGAAATTTGTAATGTGTCACATCATGTTGCACTGGTATAGATATGTTATTAGTGAAATAAGTCTTGTTCTGTTGGTCATCATTTGTTAGGTGTGTCCGAATGAGTTTGTGTTTGAAGTATAATGTAAATTTTGGTAGTAGTTCGATTTTATGTTGTGCAATTTTCAACTCGAGTCTGGATGCAATTGTGTGTTTTACTGGGTTTTGAGACTAAAAACCTTGGTGGTATTCGTTAGTATGCAATATGTATACTTGGTTTCTTCATTGCAAGATTTTTGTTGATTACGATCAAACTGTTATTTTTGCTGATATTGATAGTAAAGGCGTTGTGCTATACTACATCTGATTTTTGTATTCTGATCTACGGCGTTCTCTCATTTCTGTTTTTTCTCTCCATAGGTCATAACTCCGCTCTCAAACACTGGCAACGAACAATTTAGCCGGCTTGGAAGATGATACTTTTGCTTGAAAAGGAACTAGAGTGATTGCAGAAAGGCCCTCTCCGCCGTCATAGTATATCTGGAATTTTAAGTTACATGCTGAAGATAACACTTATCGGTCTTCTCCATTGATGAACCGGGTGAGGTTTTCTGAGAGTGACGTCTCGTATTTGAATTTTTGGATATCAGATTTTAGTTGTGTTTAAGATTTTGAAATGTTTGATTGTGTTCTGTTTCAGCATATTGTAGACTTACATTATATCTTCAACAGATGGATGTAACTTTTGCTTTAAAATTAGTTTGGACCACTGTATCAGTTTAATCGTTGTAATGTGGTTCAAATTCGTCTTTGACGAGAATCAAATCTAAGATCTCACTTACAAGTGAAGATGAATATTACTATACCGTAGTACTAAATGACAAATATGTTGTTATATTAAAATAAATGAAAAAATTAATGGGATACCAATTATAAAGGTTCTCTAAATTATATAAGGATGCCCATAAAGTCGGAAAATAAACATAAAGAAAGAAAGAAACCTTTAAATGGAAGCGAATTGAGACAATATAAAAAACAATATGAAACATGAATTACCTTGCGAAGGGAAAAAATAAGTAATTACCTAAAACTCTCAATTTTTTGGTGTGAATTCAAATTAGTCTCAACATTTTCAAACATTTCAAAAGAGTACCAAGCGTATGGGAAATACCACTTCTATTAAGTCCCAAGCTAGAAGAACCGTTAAGTACTTAGGTGGCACTTATGTCATATTATTTTTAATAACGTGGACAAATCTCATAATTTGTATAAACACGTGGATTCCCTATCCTTAAAAGGAAAAATAATAAAAATAGTTTGAAAACTTTGAGTTTTAACGAAAATGACAAAAAAGTGTTGTAAGTGAATAGTGTCAGGATTGACTTTTTAGAGCAAAAATGTGGTTTTTCGTTAAAGTGAACTGTGCCGGGAGCTTTTCGTCAAAATTTCCTTAATTAAATAGGTCCTGATGGAGGCCAAACCTCAAAACACTCTTCTGAAACCCTAACCTCTTACCTTCTGAAGTGCACTTAGGCTGCAGACTCAAACAACAATCGTGGTGACACGGCTTGAGATTGCTAATTGAAATTGTTTTAGAAGGGGAGGGCATGATGGCAACATAACATTAGACTAAAATTGACTAATATAAAAACTAGGATTTAGATATGCCGTTTGCAAATATAAAAACTGATGATTAATAAAAAACCCTCTTTCGTTTTTCTGTAGTAATATTATACAATAGAAAAAAACAAATCTGATTGGAGATGTTTCAGATCACCGTACTTGCGGATTTGAGATTTGGAATGTTTGAAAATGTTGAGACTAATTTGGAATCCCACCAGAAGATTGGAGAGTTTTAGATACTTAATCCGAAGAAAAAAAAAAAAAACACACGAATTATTTACTCAGGGCAAAAGGGCCTGTCGGAAGCATCCCTGTGACTAGGGATGTTGAAGTGCCTCAGCCTCCCTACTTGTTTTTTCATGTACCCTTCGCAAAGGAAAGCCTTGGAGAACTTATCTTCCACATCCCTATTCACATCATGCACAAACACATCAGTCGCTCCCTCCACTTTGTTCCTGGCCATCATCCCAGCCGTGTAGATGGCACTCATCCTCCCCGGTGCTTCATCGTGATACCCTGTGGGTGCATCCACCATGATCAAATCCCATTTGATCTCATACACTTCACTGGGTAGCCCCTTGAGTGCCAGCTGGCACATGCTATACCTAGGATCACCAACTGCACTGCACTCAGGCCCCTTCCCAACTCCCAGGAGATTGTTAGCCTCGTTCACTTTGCTATCATATGTGACATGGTACGATTCCAATGTGGGGAAACGGCGCCGGATTTGCTCGATCCACGACTCGTCTTCTTCGAGGAAAATGGTGCGTCCGCCGTGGTTGAGGGAAGTCCACATGAGGCTGTCGTGGCCTAGGCCGAAGACGAGGAAGTTGCATGGAGATTTCTTGTCCAAGACCTTTGATGTGACTGAGATTTCTTTTAGGGTTTGTTGTGGGGTGATGGTGGAGGTTGTGTAGTGGATTAGGGCTTTGGCCAGGGAGGTCGGGATCTTGTTGCAAGTCATAGTGGAGTCACAACTTGTTGATTTTTCGTGATCGTCTTCGGCTTCTTTCACCGGAATGGTCGATTTTTCATCGGACGAAGCTGGTGATGAATCAAAACTTGACCTGAGGACAAAGATGACAACAAAAGCGAGGAAAACTCCAAGGATGAGGAGCTTAACATTGAGAGTTGGATGGGTTTTGGTTCTCATGTTTTGGCTGAAGGTTATATTTTTCTTTTCTTTTTTCTGTGTTCCTGATCAGTATGAGAGGTTGGAACCCTAAACCATATATATCTATATATACAGACACAAACACATATGTATATATATGTAACGGTTTTGATTAATTTGGTAAGTGAGTTGGAGGAAGAAAGGGACTGAGTTGATGAGGAGGTGCTACGTTGTAGTACTAGCATTGGATGCTTAAACATGAAGGGAAGCAAGTTGGTCCGGATGATTAATTGATGAAGACATAAGAGCTGCTAGGTTTAGGATTCTTGGTGAAGCAATGGGAACAAGTTAAGGTTGGTAGATCTACGAGTTCGATTGGTTGCAGGTCTCAATTGTTTGGCTATTTTTAAATTCGTCGGAGATTTGTTTAGTGCCTGCTTAATTTCCTCAGTTTTGATACAGTACTTTGTAACATTATTAGGTTTTAGTCATGGAGGCACTCCAAAAAGGTACCATACACAAGTAGGAGAAACTTTTCAGTGTGTTCGAAACACGAGCTCATACGTCTTATGTCATTATATAGGATGAAAGACTTGAAAATCTCTCCACAAGGTAGGATCTGTGTTTTTCTTAGTGCTTGTTTACCCTCCTTAAACTTGGTGTAGCGTTATTCTGGTCTAGATTCGTGCCACATGTTTAACAAACTAACCATGATAGTTCATGCATTTAATTTTTTTTTTTTTTTTGGTGAAAATGAAAAGTAATAAAATCAATTAATTAGGAAACTTACCATTTACTCTTTCGTTTAACACTCATTAAATTAATTGATTAGAATCATAAATTGCCAAATATACCTCATTAAATTAGTAAACTTACCATTTGTAACAAGCACATTAGTGGATCTCATGCCTTGTGATTTTATTTAGTTTTTTCGACTTTATGGCTTATTTTAAGGCAATTATTGGCACCTTTTTAAATATAATTGGTATCTCATGGAGATGCAGGTTTTTTTATTCGATCTCAAAGTGGTTAGCCCTTGATTTCTGGAGCTAAGCCTCTTGGACCTTCTAATGTGCTCGGAAGCTACAACACTGCATCTTGGTCTTTCGCAAGCTATTAGGGCGGGGCATAAAAATATTGTTATTATCTTGACTAAGGGAGTGAGGGAGTAAGCTAGCTAAGCCTCACAATGAACTAGTAATAACGTGGTTCAAATTCGCCTTTGTCATGAATCAAACCTAATACTTTTCACTTACAAATGAAGAAGATTATCACTAAACCGTAGTACTAAGTGGCATAGGGTGACTCGAAAATCCTTATTAATTGCACCAATGGAGCTTGTTTCGTTCCCTAGATGCACAGAATTGATATTATGTACTTTGCTCATAGTCTCTAAATGCTTAATTAGAGAAACAAGTTGAATGCGTGGATTAGGGCAATTAACAAGAGCAATATGCTCTCCGTCTTGCAGCCAAGTTCGAATCTCTGTATTTAAGATGTTTACAATATTGCCTAGTAAAAAAAATAAGCTACAACAAACAAGCTGAAGACATCGGAGACTTTATCCTAAATTATATGCACTTGTGTATTCCATGCCAAAAGCATCGCAAAAAAGGGGGAAAATAAGAAAAAGAAAAGGCATTGTACTGTGAATGTGATGACAAAACCTTCTAATTAATCATATAACTTAACCTTTTACTTTACAAAGAATGTATTAGAGCTGATTGAGCAGATAGGGTTTCAGCTTCCACAGCTTGTCTCCAGCATCTCAACACCAACGCGACGACCTTCTCTCACCATCTGCCAACGAGACAGTATTCCGGTAAGTCAATGCCTGCGGATTTGATGGACTTCGGATACAAAACTTAACAATCATTCAGAATCAATTCTAGCATGTGATGATTAGTACTTGAGTTGATAGCGTACCTTCAACAATCGCGTATATATTTGGTGTGACATAATCAGAAGAAGCTCCGTGCGTCCCAGATTATCTTTCCGTGGTGAGATTTATCAAAGTTCCCGAAAGGAATACTCCTTCAGTATCAGAATTATGCCGATCTGAAGGAGCTCCGGCTTTTCAAAATTAAGGCAGTGCAAATCTCTCTTCCGTCATCACCTGCCGTTTCTTACATGCTGAAGTAGGGATTCTGTTTGTCCATTGTCACCGTTAGCTTTCTTGGCTTTGGTCTTGTCTAGACGAGCTTTGCGGACAGCATGTTGTATTTGTTTCTCATGCTCTTTGAGCATCTCCTCAAGGTTTCCTCCAGGGTGCATCAATGGTCCAGAGTAGTGAATCCGGTTCTTTTTGTTACCGTAACCCTGATGCCAAACAGGAAATGATTTAGTAATATTCATGTTAAATAATAAACAACTCACTAAACAAAGGTGTTAACTTAGGTTCAGAAGCAAGCAGTAGAGAGTTCCTATTACAAAAAAAATTCAAAATAAATTGTCAGAATAACTTGGATGTTGTTTTGCATGGAGTCAAATTATAAAATTAAATGTGCGATAGATGAAAATCTGAAACTCCTTTACCATTGCATACTCCTTCCCAGATGGCTGTTCATCCTTCTTATGTGAAGACTTTGGCCTTTCCAGAAGATGGTGTGACCAATCATGTTTCACAGAGGACTCCCCGTTGTCTAAATGGTTATATCTGGCATTCTTACGCTCCTCTGGCCAGTGTGGATTCGCACTTTCTGCGATACCATCAAATCGTGAACCACTTCGAACTGAAGCTGAATTAGAAAACCTCGACGACTGGGCTGCTCCACGATACATGTAAGATCCATTCTTAGAATGGCCAGATTGCAAAGATTCAAATGCACTTGGGTGCACTGACTGGCCAGAATGGGAGAAGGCATTTGATGCGGCTCCCTTGGGAGGCTCTATAGGAAAGCCAGAGCCACCATCCTCTTCAGGATTGTACTTCTCACTGATGCTTTTGGGGTTAGTCTGCCCTTGTTGCTTCAAGATTAGAAAATAAATACAACAAAAAAGTTCAGAACCTAAATAAGTAATTCTTCACAAAAAAATTGAGTTTTGTAATTAAAGGCACAAATAATATAATTATAAAAGTTCAAGACTAGGGTACCTGTATTGCATTGGCATCTGATGCTGGCACAGCCCTTGAGTCTTTGGAACTCCCTCCTTTACCACTAGCTGCTTTCCGCCTGGTTTAAAGACGAGAAAAATAATTTTCAAGCATGAGTAAACAAATAAACTGGTCATGACTCAAAAATCAAAATAAACATACATATACACAAATGATAAATGTTGTCTTGTCATTAATTAGGCGGACTCTTGTTTGAATGTGTGGTGCCAGATTGACATCTTGGCAACATAACATGTGAAATATCTAGCAAGAGAACATTATTCTCTGTATATAGATACTGTTTAGTGGTATCAGTAAAGAAATTTCGTAATCGAATCTTGCATAACGAACTGAAAATTAGTTAATACGATTTGGAAATAGCTCACCTTCTAGCTTCCTCATCTCGGAGCTTGGCATCAAACTCCTTACTCGGTGGGTACTTGGGCAAACTTGATGGATCACAGGGAAGAGGCAAAGATGTGAAGAACTGGGAAACAAAAATAATTAAAAATATATCAGAGGTAAGATCTAATTTCCAAAATTGTTTCAAATTGACAAGATCACAAAATTCACTGGAAATAGACAGCATGGTTTCAAAAAGCAAAGAAACCCCGTGATTACCTCACTCTGAAGGGCAGAAGACGCTGTTCCCCGACCTTCAGGTTCTACAGCTAGAAGAACCTCTAACAGGGCCAATGCAGATCGAGGGAAGTCCTTGTATGACTCAGCAACACATCGCTTGTATGGATGTGTAGGTTTAAAAATAGTTGCATGTGGCAATTTTGATCTCTTCCAGTATTCCTCAGAAGGTGAGCCACAAAGTTTAAATATCTTATGTAGTTGCTCCACCTGTAAATAATAAACAATGAGATCTCATCACAGTCAAATAAGATGTCTGATAGTTCCACTGGTACAGTTGGTAGATTAAAGCATAAGGGATTAACCATACAATGTTGGTAGACTAGAGCATAAGGGATTTAACCATACAATGTACCATATATGTTTTAACCTACTAGACTATTTTTATAGAAAGTTTCCGTATGCTTTCATCCATCATCTAACATTCATTAGAATCTGGTTACATAATACGTTTGTATCAGCGAAACATCAAGCTCGTGTTCTTGAACAACTACAGTTGCATCTGAGTAGTATAAACTTTAAACTCTTCATGCTTACATTCTAAGTTCCAGCACATATCTTTATCAATTAGTGGTGGGAAGAAACAAACAAAGAACAACACAGTTGTTGTGACCTATTTCAGACCATTATAGCAAAACCAGTCATCAAACACATATTTTCCCCTCTCGTATCCATAACACATTCACACACACGATACTAAATTCTAAGAAGGTTGCTGTTAGGATTTTAGGTTGACTGAATTTCTAGAGTTTTTTCATATACACGAAAAGCAAGCGGACATAAAGATATATACACATATATTTCTAGGTGCGGATAAGAAGCTGGGAAAATACCTCTGTTCTTCCTGGCATGATAGGCTTCCCAGCAAATAATTCTGCAAGAATACAACCAGCACTCCACAAATCCACAGCAACCCCATAATCTGTAGAGCCAAGCAGAAGTTCAGGTGGTCGGTACCACAAGGTTACTACCCGGCTTGTCAGAGGCTGCTTTTGACGGGGTCTGTAAAAGGTTGCTAGCCCAAAGTCAGCAATCTTTAGCTTGCCATGATAGTCAATCAAAAGATTTGATCCCTTGATATCACGGTGCAAGATACCATGACTGTGACAATGCTCAAGTCCACAAAGAAGCTGTTGCATGTAACATTTAATCTGCAACCCAGTGCACAAACAATATGTATCAGCTACAAGAAAAGATGAGTCAAACATCCTGCTACTATGATAAAAATAAGATCATGAAAATTAACACAACTACCATTAGATGCATGGATCATATTGCTAAAAACAGACCATTCAAGGGCAGTCTTGATAAGAAACAATATTTCTTCAAAAGCTAAACAATTTCTTTTTCCTCAGGGTTATGGTCTTTCTATTCGTTTTATATTACTGTTTCAGATATTCTCACTTCATGGATACACTAGAGTTGGCTATGATGCGTTAGTTTTTAGTTAGCATGTTGTAGCACCTAAAAAGTGTAAAACAATTTCTTTACGGTCTCAATGAATAAGATCAGAAGGGGCAAAGACCTGTGCTTCAGTGAACTTGACTCCAGGTCGTGCTGCAATCCCTGCAAGATCATGCTCCATGTACTCAAAGACCAGGTATAAGCTGCCCGAAACCTTTGATGTAATCAGACCTTCAAGCTTCATGACGTTGGGGTGATCAAGCCTACGCAAAATAAGAATTTCTCTCGCCATAAAACGCACACTTTCCGGATCCATATTGGCAAATCGCACCTTCTTCAATGCAACTATTTTGTTTGAATCAAGATCACGGGCTCTGTACACACTGCTGTAAGTTCCTTGTCCAATCTGCATTATACACAGTAAAGAAAGAATTACAAAAAGAAAAGGGACTAAAATAAAAATGTCCTTAATGAGGACACCAACAAGAGAGAAGAGTACAAACAAGTTTCAAACGTCTTGGTTTCATGTGGTTCCCACAAACAAGGTATCAATGAAAAAGTGAGCATAGATGAGATCCATTAATAGTTGCAGCTGAATAGCCCAGTCAGATGTACCTAACTTCGTTAGTTTTTTAAAGTACGAGTGCATATGATCCCCTTTACGATGGTTATATGTATGATAACTTTACTCTCAGAATGTGCAAGCAAATAGATCTTTTAGAAACAAAAAACTACTGTATGTAGGAAGAGGTCTTTTATAACACCTACAAACATCCTTCGTACTTTAGCAAATCAATCTGACAATTTAAGTGCTTTCTAAAACGTGTTTATCACAACAAAACTAAATGCACATTATGTTCTTTGTACAAACTTAAAGCACAACTCCAAAACAAATCCCAAGTTTTAGTTTACTGTAAAAACTTAACGAAAGGAATCAGAGATTTACACTAAACATGTAATATTCACACCTGAAAATTATTAAATGTAGGGTTCGTAATATCAATGTTATTAAACGAGAGGATTAAAGATATTAAAGCAAACAAACGGACCTTCTCCAATTTCTCAAATGACTCTGCCTTGAGAGGCACCCATCCACTGATCGCTTCGCCTGCCACTGCTGTCAGCCAAGAAGGCCATCCAGCAACAACTTGTGCTCCTCTTTCTCCATTTGTTACACTGGTTATCCTAGTCAGCCCAGACGGCAATTTTCCCCAACTTGCCCCGCCCTCCGTGAAGGGTTTTGTGGGTTTCTCAGCATCCACCATCTTCTCCCCTTCATCTGATGAAATAGGAGTTGACCCTGCATTGTCTTCTTTGCAAGGATTGGTTATCAACCGCGCAGTTGCATCAGCCCCAACTGCAGCTTCAGACCGTTTTGATGACTTGTTTGATTTATGTTCTTTGTCTCTACGATGATTCTCAGAAACATATTCATTGGATAAACTTCCTTTTGAGCAAATGCAGCCCATTATTCTACTTCGCAGTCCCCTATTATTCCAACAAGAACACTGCAAAATTCGTCTAATTCCCAACGCCAAACGCCATTTCTCAGGCCGCGATTTTTGCAGCCAATGCATGTAATCCGATCAGCATCGCGTCACCACTTCCAGAATCAACTGATCAATAACTTAGTTCTCCAATTAACAACTTCTATCTAATGAATACACCCTTCAAATTACTTATTGAATACGAAATGCAAGAACAGCAGTTCAACTCAAATTTCTACAACCAAGGACAATGGGAGTGGGAGAGAACCCAGATCTCCGAATTGACGCTTCTAAACGAAAACCTACCAAGAACAATAAAAGTACAACTCACAAAAGAACCCAGATCCCCAAATTCAAGAAAACTCCACCAATGAGGGGATTTCTTCACACTACCAATTGAGATTAAGAATCCCCCAATGCCAAATTCACAAATTACAAGAAACCCAGATCGAAAACATGTCGATGAATCAAAATAAACCCCAAGCAGGAAACTTTTTTTTCAAAAAAGGCCAATGCTTTTTTAGTCAGTGGGAATTAGAGAGAGAAGGAATCAAACCTGCAGAAAGAATGTGAATTCGGGAATCAGGCAATGCAGAGCGGAATCAAATGGCGGAAAGGGAACAAAAGAGCGAGGGGGTGTAAGTAGCGAAATTTTCTGGGGCCAATGTGGTTAATTCCATAAATAGAACAAGTAGGTAAATTCCAACGAAAGCCATCCAAGATTATTACTTTGAACTGCAAATATTTACCCTTTTGGGGACTTGAAACGTGGGTCGTGACAGAGAAGCAACAGGGAGATTCTAGAGAGAGAAAGGGAGAGAGAGAGAGAGAGAGATTTTAGGATCTGGAATTACGATGAGCCAGCCAATGATATTGACGTCGGAACAGACAGAGGCAGAGCTCTCTCAGACACAATTCCCACTCTGTTTTCTACAACAGAAAGAAACCGAGTAGGTTTTATTTGCTTTGCTTTGCTATATCTGTCATCGTTGGTTTTAGAGAGAGAGAGAGGGAGAGAGAGTGCTTAAAATTTACATTCGAACAAACAGAAAGCTACACAAAGCAAAAGTATGTAGACATACAGAAGAGAGAGAGAGAGAGAGAGAGAAAGAGAGAGTTGCATGCCTGACACCACACGGGTAGAGAGTTGAGAGTCGGCAACGTGGCGAAATGTGGGTCCCGTTGTTGAAGATTATTGGTCCCACAGGAAGATGGAATGGGACAGGACTAGTCAAGGTCCAGGCTGTGTTTTTTTTAATATTTTTTAATTCTCCTAATTATTTTTGGGAAATGTTAAGCTAGTTTGTTTCCTAAAAAAGAGGTTTGGGTCATTTGAATTGATATTGATGACGTGGCAGTAGTTGGGCCTACTTGATCCACACCTTAAATGTAATCTGGTTGGACAATCCGCACTCAGAAAATGACATCCCATCCTTTTTGACGTGGGTCGATTTTTTTTAGTACAACGATGTATTTTATACTACGGAGGGGGAATTCAATTACATCACACATGTGAACAATTTAATTTGGTATTGAATTCATCATTTATGAAATTTGAACCTAAAATATTTCATTTATAAGTAAATAGGAATACCATCAAATCGTAATATTGAGTGATAACGCAGGTCTATTTTAAGGGACAGACAAATAAGTTTGAGCCCCAAGACCAGTTCTCAGGCCGAGCTTTCACGTAGGCGACCAGTTCCGAAAATCTCATGTTATTTTAATATTGTGAAGATCACGTCATCCGTAAAGGCTTTGGGCGACATGATCTCTTGCAGACGCTAGAAACCGCATAGACGACACAAAATGTAGTTAATGCAATAACCGATCTGCCCTCAACTCCAGCTCAGCGATAAGATCGAGGATGCTCTCTCTAAGGTACCGTTTGGTACGCAGACGGGACGGGATGGGATGGAAGAGGGCAGACACTCCAGGTCCCTCTCTAATACTGTAAATAGAAGCAAAGACGTCAATGTTCATGATCTTCGTCAAATTCAATCATGTAACGGGCACATAGTCTTTGCATTTGTTTTAGGCAAGCATAGCACATTGAAAACCCAAAAGTCCTCGTTCATTGGGGTATAAAAAAGAACCTAACCGAACCACTGTCTCATTCAGTGCTCAATCATTTGGCTACACAAACTGTGTCTGTTGGAAGCCTCCAACGTTGGCACGCATGCAATCACCCTTTCTCTCAAGCCTTCTCTTGGCAGGTAACCCATATGAAGCGAAACAACCTAGAAGGTCCTCGAGTATTTTCTAATTTCGTACATGATTGACGATATGGACACTAGATCCTTGTTGAGAGCAGACCCACCAACAGTCCTCTTTATGCAATCTGAGAGCCTTGTGTAATAGAGCAACAGCTGAGTCAACGCCGCCCTCAAGATCTCCATACCACACAGGAAGTTGCTGAAAGAAGTTATGACATCTTTGTGCATCAGTTCGATTGCAGCTTTCCATCTACTTGCAAAGTCCTTCACGAGGGGCTCAACCTCCGCAACAGTTATAGGCTTCTCAGAACTACTAGCACTTGGATCCTCCGCTGATAGGAAAATTGCAAATAAGTACATTTTTGAAGAAGAAACAAATTTTTATTGCAAACAAACAATAAAAAAAACTAAAGCGGACAAGAAGTTCGCAAAGGCACAAACAAAACAAGAAGGATAGAAGATGCCACAGCATTTCTTCACCAAAATACTTACAAGCTCGGGTTTTAACAAATTTGATTAAATCGCTAAAATGCTCTAGTAGTAGTTCTTCCTGCATGGAGAGAGGTGAAAGCTTAAAACAAAAGAAGCAAAGCAAAACCATATACCGTAAAGGGAAGAAAGAACAAAGATGCTATACAATTGTGTTATTTATCCCATTCTCCTCGTATGCTTCTATTTATGTTCTCATGAAAACTTGTAACGAATGCATAAGCAAGACTGAAGTACCATATCAGAAATGAACTAGAAAGATAAAATGTTTAGCTGAAATCCAAACTTCATTTGCAGATTAATAATTCAAACTTCAATTTGCACCAAAACACGATCTGCAAGACAGGTAGCACGACCACGCACTTACCACAAATAATGCTGTGTTGCTTTTCAGAAGTTCCTCAAAGTGCATTTGAATTTTACCACCTTCTGGATCAGCTTCCTAGTATTCAAATGACAAAAATTGTGAAACAGCAGCAACCAAAGCATGAAACTGATACAACTGAGCATGTTCAAGAAGTTTTGCCACACTTAAATTTCACCTTCATGTTGATATAGATCCTTTGACGTTCATTTTCAATTTTGAAAAGAAAAAAAGAAACAAGAAACTGAGTTTACCTTCAAAACAGCAATCGTCATATCATAATTGTTTATCAGAAACACGGTTTGTAGCTTTGGTTTTGGAAATAAATTAGCAAGCTTGATAAGTAAGTCGTCAATAGCCATTCTCAATCGCTCCAAATTTAATTCAAGCTGCAAATCATGGATGGATAATTAAGTCCACGAAGTGATCAAGAATCTTAAATGAGCATAAAGTTTTAAGTTCATTTTCTACATCTAACCTGCCCATCTCCATATTCCACATTGAGGTGGATAAGTGAAGCTGTAAATTCAGCATAACGCCTCATGACATAGTGAGGATGAACATCATCTTCCCACAATGTCTTCACATTTGCATTCCGCATGCTGTTTAGATGCAGGTCAAACACAAGCTTAAAGCGAGGCCATAGGGCAATATTGACCTGTTAATGTTTCAAAATCAGAGGCATTGTCGTTACATGCATTTATGATATAAGAGCCCAATACAAGGTGTGCTTTCAATACGATCCATTTGAAGAAACATAAGCCAATACTAGCAATTTGTAACTCTCTTTAACATTTACATATCATCAACCATCAAAGAATACAAGAAACTACATGCAGAATGCAGATGCAGGTCAAACACCATCTTCAAACGAGGCCATAGGTTAATATTGACCTGTTAATGTTTCAGAATCAGACGGCTTTCTCGTTACATGAATTTATGATATAAGAGCTCAATACAAAGTGCGCTTTCAAGTTTCAATATAATCCATTTGAGGAAACATGAACCAATACTACCAATTCGCAATTCTCTTTAACATTTACATATCATCAACCATCTATGAATACAAGTTACAAGCAGAATGCAGATGATATGATTTCCATAGAGACAAATTCACGAGTCACGACACACACCTTGTCAAGGTATGAATCCAAGCATGGAATACGCCGCCTAGACATAATGAGCTGCAAAGGAAGGAAAAAAAAATCAGAAATAGAACATCTTCAAGCAAATGCACCACAGAACACAGGTTGAGGGTCTCATTAGAATGATAACTACCTGGTGCTGATGTATTATGCGAATCATTAGCATTACACCAATAGCATCGTAACAATTTGGAAGTATTGAATTGAAGTGTTCGTCAATTACAGAAAATGGGCCTGGCGTTAAAAAGCATTACAAGTTGTCAAAATAAGCTGAATTTTCAAAAAGAAGCACAATGAGAGTCTTCAAAGATCCAAATCGATCATCTGAATCTAACAGCCACCGGTAGAATGCTTTAAAATTTGGGAGAAGTTTATGCTCTTTGTAGTTATAATCAGTATGCAATTGCCAAATGTTTAACCATAATAGAATGAATCAAGAATAGCTGTCATGTTTACCTGCAAAAATTTCATAAAATACGGATTGTTCGCCAAAGAAATCATCACAGAAATGATACCTGCATATAAGAGGGGAATATTGTGAAAACAAATCAGTATTTGGTCAAATTTCAATTAGCAATTTAGAAATCATTGTCAAGGAGCAGGGCAAACTCTACTGTACTCAGATGTAGCAGTATCCATAAGTAGCTTGTGCAAGCTCCTGAAGAGGACCTCGTATGGATACTTGATGGAGCTGGCTTCAGCTATATGTGGAATCAACGCAGGTTCATCAATTTCCTGGTAGACAGCAAAAATTTAAACATGACATGTTTTACATGCAAGATATATAAAGAAAATGGCATTATAAGAAAACTAACACTAGCTGCCATTACAAACCATCATCTATCACATTTATACCAATTGGACATTTAAAAGTGGAGTATAAGACAAAGTATAACAATCCTTATAAAAATATTGCAATTAAAGACGTAATTTGTCACAATACACTACATTTACAGTGTTGCCTGTTTTTAGACAAAGCCAATTCCAAGCATTCAAAAACTATTAAAGATATACTCATTATAAGGTCCCAACAATTTCCATATCAAAGACATTCAATATCATATAACCAACAGGACCAAAGAAGTTACAGTCAATTCGATTATGGCAACTGATTTAAAATGTTGATCATTCTTCATTCAAAAAGGCATGAGTCATGATACAATGATCAACATAACACTAGAGCTCCTCTGTTGCTTCAGCCTATCTCGTAATTTTTATATTCTTCAACATATATTGCAGGCTGTTCTAATATGTAATGTCACATTCATAATATAGTGGGATAAAATGGTAACCTTCATCCAGAAACATTCAACATAATAATCACTGTCTCATTAATAAGTACACAGGTTGCAATAGTTTTTGGCAACTATTCTTACAAAAAAAAAATAAAAAAGGAAACAAGCTTTTCGCAAAGATGCTACAGTTAGATATCATTTTCCCATGGTCTTGTATTAAAATTGGATTAACGAATTAGTTGCAGTAACAAAACCTTTAAAACTTTTCTCCTCTCTCCAAGAGCAAAGACAGCAGACCGGTTCTTCAGTGGTTCCCTTCCTCTTGAAAAGAGACTAGTGTTCCTAGTCTCAACGCCAATTAAATCACTAGACGCTGCTATATCCAACTGTAGTTTCTCAAGTGCTTGAATGTAAGCACGGAAATGTGCACTGAGAACCTGCAAAACATAGAACTCAACTTCAATATACTACATAGATTATCCATTTTCTTTTTGCCCTTTTTTTATTAATGCTTTTTTTATTAATGTGAAGAGGTGGATTCAGACTTGGGAGCTCTTCCAACTTTGGGAAAAGAAATCAATTTCTCTTTACAATAACATTCATAGCATAAATTATCCTACTCCTTTACTAAAGCTACATTAAATGTTAAAATGAGGTACCAAGGAATGAGAGGGCGAGCTTTGGCACAATGGAAAGGTTGCTCCTTTGTGACCAAAAGATCATGGGTTCAAGTCGTGGAAACAGCCTCTTTACAAGCTTTGTAAAATGTTTACTCCCACTCTCTACTCTCCCAACCCTCACAAAACGGGGAGTCTTGTTGGCTTGGGGTCACCCTTTTTGTCTTTTTGGGTACTGGTTAAAATGTTTACAACATGGAAGTGGGGGGTTGGGGGAGCAACATCTATCGTACATAGCCTTACCCTTGCTTTGCAAAGAGGCTGTTTCCATGACTTGAACCCGTGACCTTTGGGTCACAAAGGAGCAACCTTTCTGTTGCGCCAAAAAGACAAAAGGAAAACCGAAAATAAATTTGTGAAGCTTTTGATGAAGTAGGATACTGCCTGAAATTAAACATTTGTGAAGCTTATAAACAGCTTCGGCTTTGATGAAAGTGTTATAGATCAACAAAATGTATCAAAATCACCTAATCCAGAACTGATAACAGAAGAAAACAGAGAGCATTTTAAGCTAAATGGACAATGAGCATGTGACACTACCTGTTTATGTATGGTAGTTCATCTCATAGTTGCCGGATTCGGTGAAATCCCGTCCGAATTCCGTATCGGTATGGACGTACCAGTCCTTTTTGGATTCGGTGGTGAATTCAGTGGTTCATCTAACCATCTCCAATAATTTCTAATCAGATTACAGAAAAGCTGTAATTTTTGGGAAGAGAGGATGGAAACAACTGGAATTTTGGGAAGCTCTGTGCTTTTGGTTTTTGTCAGGTAGAGGGAAGACGATGAGGGAGAGGAAGAGAGATAAAATATTAAGTTTAATTGTAATTTTTAATATTTTTATTGTGTTAGTTGAGGGTCCCATCTGGAGTATTGATTTTTTAGAGAAGAAGTAAAGAGTCGGAGGCCGATAGCACTTCCCAAGTTCCATATTAATGTAATATGGACAATTAAGTGAATTAATTGTTTTTTATTTGTAAACAAATAATTGCTTACAAATAATCAATTTAAACAAAAATAATTGTTTACAATAACTATAAATATTATTGTAAAATGTATATTATAAATATTTTTTACTTATATTTTTAACGTATTAAGAATGAATCGAACTGAATATCATACTGTCTATGTGTCCCCTCTGACAATATCATACTGTCTATGTGTTCCCTCTGACGAATGGTACTTTAGGTTACTACCGAATTCTGTACCTGAATTGAACCACGAACTTGAACCGAACCCGTATCTGGCAACTATGGTTCATTTAGCAGTATTCTAGTTCTTCAATATCATAATTCAAAGACAGGTCATCAGTTTTAAAGTATTCACCTTGTTCATTGTGTCAATGTATGCTGCACGAACCTCAATATATACCTCCTTGCCATGTTCCTTCAGGAAGGAAACAACATACCTACATTGTCATGCTGGAATCAATCAATAATAAACAATAAAAAAAAACACAAAATCATTCTGATAACAATATCTATACATATCTCATGGAAAGAAAGGACAAAGAGCCCATCTAACTGGTACTTATACCCTGAATTGATGATAGTGGCATCCCAAATTGATTGCACATAACAGCACTGGCACCCAAAATAAACCCAAAACAGCATGCACATCTAACAGATACCTACGTTTAGTCGTGTCACACATTACTGGCACATGAGTGCATGCCGTATTTATACAGAAGCAATATCACCACTGAGAACTTGCTCTCAACAACTCAAGGAAGACTACATTTACAATCATTTAGCACTACCAACATATAATCCAGGAAAAGGGATAGTAGGGCACACATAAAAAAGACACTAAGAATGTATGATCCAGTTTCTCTTAATCTCAAACTCATGAGACAATCAAATAGGTTCATAGCCTGATTTATCTCGTACGATCAAACTCATAAGTGAATCAGATTGTTTCAGGGAACAAAATAATGAGCAACATAACTTTTTCCCAACTGAATCCTCCAATAACCCATGTAAATAGACTCATTATCCTTAATAGTTGCTGCCACCCTGAATATCTGTAACTAGGGCTGTCAATGGGTTGGTTCAATGATCTGAATTCAACTTGAACTTGATAAATTAATTTGTGATATTAATGAAAACCAACTCAAATAGAATTGAGAATACTGTAAGAAACTACTCACTTGTACTTCAAAAGAACATTCTGCTGAAGGATCTGGATATTTGTTTTAGGCTTTCTCAATGCATAAAGCTTCTGAACAACGAAGTCAAACACCTGTGGAAAGATAGATGTAGACAGATGAAAACTCATACGTTATGAATCTTTTGTAAATGGGATGGATCAAATTAAACATTGGGTTTTTATCACAAATGGTCCCTCAATTTGTTACGCCGAAAATCAATCAATGTAGTCCCTAATTTACTACAGCACACCAGTATAGTCCCTGCTGTCCAAATCCGTCAAAATTTCTGTTAGTTTTCTGACGTGGCAGTGTGGCACACAGAAAACTCACAGAACCAATATTTTGATGCCACGTAGACGATACCCAATATTTTGGTCCCTCAATTTGAAAACCAATATTTTGTTGGAAGAACACTAGAATTTACTCCTATATGGTATATGCTAAGAGGCATTTACTGCTCTGCTGACATAGATCAGGCATGTACAATACGTGAACATACAATAACACAAGCAATTAGATGATCCATGTCAGACAGTTCATCTGGCAACTCTGGTACCAACCTTGGAAACTGCTTTCTGTCGAAGTTTTTCAAGCTCTGGCTGAACATCTTTTAGGGCTTTTGAAGTTTTAACCATAAGATCTACTTCTACAAACTTGAGCTTCTTACTAAGAATCTCTAAAGTTCTCATATATTCATCATTCACCTGGATAACAATGACACATTGAGCATGTTAACTGCAATGAAAGAAAGACAACACAACATAATACAAATTCAATGTGCCTACTAAAGAACATGTTAAGTTTCACTTAAGAAATGATTCAGTCGAGATTGTGAGAAAACATTCTTATCAAGATTATAATGGCACTTTTTATCATACACGAACAGAAAAAACGTGAAAAATGATGATATTGCAATTACAAGGAGAAATTTAACAATTAAAGGAATAAGATATACCTCGCCTTCAACAATTATGTCTACCATTCTTGGTGGGACTATAATGTCTTCAACAAACTTAGCCAATTTTGATTCCGCCACCTGTTAAGTGAACATAAACCGGTAATTTATATAAGAAACAAGAAGCTTATGGATAAGAATCAGACCAACTATGTCTACCATTATTTCACCTTAATCAATTTACGGGCATAACATACCATACTATCTGCTAATCTGGTAAGAAATTTCTAATATAGATATTATTCCAACAATTTTACAACACAAACAAGCAAGCTACAGAGGAGCATGCCTCATCAATACTCAAAAGATTAGTTGTTAATTGAACTCAAGAAAAGCGAAAACATAGAGTTTTTTATACAAACAAATGATACCTTGCGATTCTTAAGCTTCAAACCCATGTCCATAGACTTCTCCTGGAGAATTTTGATGTCTGAACTTATTGAACCAATCTCTGACTGGACAAGGATTCTTGTAAGTATTAAAGATATTGATATAACATATGTTAAAGGGGAGGATAATTGACAAACAATCCCCTTAAAGTTCTACGGTTTTGTTGTATTTATTTAATGTAGAGTGGGTGATTGCATGTTGTGCGCCTTTTTCAGATGACTCCTTGGTCTCCAGTCTTGTGCTTATGCTTTTAATAAAAGGAAAACTAACGAAAAATCCAAAAAAACTTCCTTTTAATGAAAAGCCCTTTTTAAAGGTATAGTGAAATAGTACTAGGGAAAGGTATAGATGTGGTTTTTCGTTAAAAGTGAACAGTACCGGGAGTGTTTTGTTAAAACTCCCTTTAATAAAAGCAATTGTTTCAAATTTTTAAAAGAATTATTGAAAAGAAAATAAAAGCTCAATGCAAAAAATAGAAGGTTAAGCAACAAGACATGAGGAAACCCAATATGAAATTAATAGGCCAAAGTAAAAGGAATTGGAAAAAGAAAATGAATATCATTTAAAAGGCATATAATATCTGAAGTTTATGTGCTTTTTAGTTCTATCACAGCTGAAATGATGTATTGTTTTTCGAGCATAGTTGTGGGATAAAATAAAAATTTAGAAACCATTTAAAAGAAACACATACTTTATTGATGAAAAAAATGAAAAATAAATATATAAAATGTAAGATGGACAAGAAATCCGTATATCTAACTTAACACCTTCAAAACTCAAACACTGTACAATCAAGAAGAATACACTAATTAGAAATTTAGAATATAACTAAAATGAAAAACAAAAGGATTTTTAATGCATTCCCTTTAAATTACTGCGGCAAGTATAACTAAAATGACTCAAAATACTGATATGGACGACAGTTTTTATTTGGGCAAATATGTTGATGCTAAAGAGTCATCGTTAAATACATTTTCCGGAAACATAAGTGAGAAGCCAGAAGTCTTTCCATCAATATAAGCAATAGAAGATACAGTCATTGTGTGGGTGAAAGCATGTAATGATTGTAAAACGGCAAAGAAGGGACCAATCTACCTGAAATCCACTCAGAAGAGTTTCCATCTGTGACAAAATGCTGTCACAATCACGAATTTGATCATGAAGAGATACTAGATTATCACTTTCTTTAATATAGTCCTGCAGTATTGCATAAAGGAAGATCCTAACGATCAAATTAATTATTCCCAGAACCCTATCCACTATCTGTATAACATTAATGCAGGAAAGCACATGTGAGCCATGGGTAAATGATTTTCAGAAAAAATTAATAACCATGCACCATAAAAGAAGCATTTATGCTGAAAACTGTGAAAACTTGACTGCATTATTTCACACTGCACCAAACCATAACAGGATGGAACCAAAATTTTAACCCTTCATAAATTTGCACAGCATCTTCCAAGAAAAAGGAGTATTTCTTGAAAATTTGAACACATAACAAATGTTTCATAACCAAAACGAGAACAGTTTACCATGATTAAACCTTGTTACAAGGTAAATTTTGTAATCGCAAAGCTAAAGGAAGTACATATTTCAACAGGAACATTAACACCATCTTATTTGCACATATTATGCACACAAGCAAAGCTACTAAAGTGAAACAATAAAAAGGAACTCTTATCATAACTCAAAAAAGATATTATTTTACAAGTTAATCTTTTAGACATAAAATGAACTAGGGAATGCACAAAATATGCTAAAGAGAATGTGAGTGACCAAGAACCTGGATCGAGTCCAATTCAACTTGTCGTATATTGTTCTCAACCCCCTTTGTATGCTCCCGAAATTTTGTGCCTTTAGACAATATGTTCGCAACTACCTACATTAGATGATATATAGTCGAAAGATTAATGCATGTTAGTGACCAACACAAGGCAACATATTCCCAACTTTCTACATCAGATTCAGATGATAGATAGAAGAAATATTGATGCATTGAGTAGTTCATCACAAGTATTAGAGCTAAGAAAGTACAAAGAAATTACTGTATTCACTATTTACACAAACTACACACGACATAAGTATAAAAATAGGATAGGAGTCCAACCACATGAATCCTTATGAACTAACTCTTATTTTCAAAAAATAAATAAAATCATATGCATTCTCTGACCAGGAAAAAATTACTTCCAGGCATTCCATGTGTCATGATTTCATATGCTAACCAATTAAAAGAAATACAATGAAACCATGTATTGGAGCATTAAATAGCATAGAAACTTAAATCTTACTCACATCATCGTGTTTACATTCTTCCAATTCTTGTTGCAGTCCTTCTAACGATATATCATCAGTGCTGAGAGGAGAAGGAAAAGTTACGATGGAATCATTACCAAGATGATGCACTCAAACTATATCTTGCAATTCTAGAATATTTATTCCATTAGTCATCAACATACTCATCATAACATGTGGCGCCGCACATGCATTTCAAGTAATCAATTTAATTTTGCACGCATAAGCCTCTCCTAATTTCGATACACAGATAATAAAAATAAAAAGTTCCATATAGTTCCTCTGCAGGCATGTTTATCACAGTACTTGTAAAAACAGCCCTGTCAACATGCATCATACATGATAGTCTGTGTCATCGTGTCTATGGGTTAGAAATTTGTTTGTGTGCGTGGCATTACTCATACATGGGTGAATACTGATTCCTAGTGTAGTATCCGATAGCTGTTCGCCAAAATTTGACAATGTGAATTCAATTTATCAACTATGTATAAATTCGAAAGAAGCATATACCTGCTTGCATCCTCCTCAACAGTCAAGTCCCCAACAAATGCACCCAAATCGAAAACTGCTTTCTGAGCATCATCATTGCTCATATCATAAAACTGACCCTGCAAGCATGCACGCACGAAGCCCGCTAAAGCGTAATTTAACACAATATTTGTAAAATTAGGAAGCAGATCATTCTAATTAAGCTCTTGCTTCACCAAATTGAGCAATGTAAGGTTTACCCCTTCGTTGCTTGCAACATAAGTCATGTTGATTGTTCTGTGCAAGTGGTTGACAAATCCAGATCGATCCGCCACTGAAGATTCGATGACAATGTAAAATCGTTTTTCCGAATTGATAATTGCTGATCGTCTCTAGGCCATTGCTATGGCGGCAATGCCGAGGATTCCGGCGATGGAGAAGGGTGGGTCTCAGTATACACTGATTTCACAGGATCTTGACCGGAAACAAAGCTCGGCGACGGAGAGGAACTCAATTCCTGTAGGGATCCGTGAAATCGGGATTTAGAAAGAAACCAGATCACAAATTAAGAGCGAGAAAGAAGAAGGAAACAAACCTCCGACAACGACGAAGAAGAAGAGACCGAACTGTAACAATGGAGGAGGATATGAGCAATAAGTCGATTTGCAAGTCGCTCTGATCCTCTCTGAAGGATGAACCTGCAACTCGGGCTGGTTGGCCGGGTTGAAAGGGTAACCCCACCTTTTACAATTCGGGCGGGTATCCGGGTTGGGTTTGTTGGGTTGGATAGAAAAATATGAACCCCAACCCAATTCAAAGTAAGTCGAGTTTTCAAAGGAAAATCAAGTCTCCAAGCAATCAAGGTGATTATTTTACCAAAATGTCCTCAATAACAGTCTTGCGGCGCCATGTCATCGAGCATTTATCCGAAATTACATTGATAACCCCATCTTTGACATCACCCTCTACCCAAATGTCTCGAAGATTCCTTCGAGACGCAAACTTGAAAGCATCCATGAGAGTAGCCAGCCACCTCTGCCACCGGAATTGTGGTTGAGGCAAGATTTTTGGTGCAACAAAAATAGGATTCCACAACGCATCTCTTATTACAGACCCACCACATAATAGTTAGAAACAAGACCCATCAAATTCTGAAAACGTTGTTGAGTTTCAAAAATACTTGAAGTGCAGTTTGAAAGAAGCACTCAGTTATGTGCTTCTTATTTGTTACTTTAAAGATTATAATTGTTGGAACCAAATTTGCGTACATTTGTATACAACCGAGTTACACTCCGAAAAACTTGTAAACAAGAACAAACAACGGTAAAGATCCTTGCTACCAATGGGGTACCGGTGAATCAAGTCAGTAAAGATATTAGAACTCAAGCAATAGATTGAGAGCATATTATGGAACACCTTTCACGTTCACCCAAGGGAGTATTTGTATTAGCTGAGAATAGTCCTTATGACGATAGTAATCCATCATTAATCGAGAGTCAGAGACTCTTAAAGAAAATATATGAGTAGATTTCCTTGTTAAAAAGGGTTGATCTTATCTCGCGATGCACGTCGTTCTCTTTATAATTTGTGCACAAGGAATTATAGGAGCAAATGAAAACTTAGAAGTAAATTTGTGCATGAGTTGGTAAGCGGTGTTCAAAAATGGTGTACCATTTTGAAATCAACCGTATACTTTGCAGGGGGTGCTAGTAACATTTGCATTTATCGTGACATTTAGATTTTCTCACTCTTTCAAATGTCCATGTCACTTTTCCCAACCGACTTCCATTCTCAGGAGGTTTTTGGAGTAGGAGAAACTCCGGCGAGGTGAGACGGAGGAAGCTGGCACAAATTGAATGTGGATGGGGCATGGAATGAAGACCTTAGGTTATGAGGCGTTGGAGCAATGGTTAGAGATGACCATGGACATTTTGTTGCAGGCTTTGTTAAAAAGTATAACCATGTCTCATCTCAGCTTCAAGTTGAAGCTTTGCTGCCATCGATGGTCTGGTGTTAGCGTTAAAATGGGTTTACATAATCTAAATTTCGAGAGTAACTTTCTCTAGATTATTATAGCGTTGAAGGATATGTCACTCAATTTGTGTTTCATTGGACCTATTGTGGAAAATGCATAGCATCTACTATCTACAATTATTGGAGTAACTTTTACCCATGTATGACGCCAAGCAATAATGTTACTTATCGTTTAGCTCGTTAGGCTATTTACCATGACTTGTTTAACTATTTTGAGAATCTCCAAAACTCGTTTTAGATTTAATATTTGACGAGTATATCAATTAGTTGATTGTGTGTTGGAAATTTTTTGTACTAATGACGTTTTTCCTTATTGAAATCTATAGTCGTACTTAAAAAAAAATAATGTTGTTTAGTGATTATTTTTCTTACTTGTAAATAAGAGGTTTTCCATTCGATTCTCATCGATATTGAGTTCAAACCAAATTATTAGACCTACTGGTAAAACTCAAATTTTAGGTTCTAAACTTACCTCAACTTGTTCCAACCCTTGGGGCAAATATGAGTTAAAACCTAAAACTCATTTATGGGGCAAATTTAGCTCATGATTCCTCATGAGTTAGTGAGTTAGTGGGGCTGTCCCACCATATATGTGTATTTTTTTTAGTTTTATATTTATAAATTCATTGAATACAAAAAAAATTTATTTTATGTATTTCATATTCTTTCGTAGTGTTGCATGAGTTTATAGTTTAGTGATTTTTCAATATTTATCAGAATCTAAATATTTTTGGGTTAAAATGTTCATAATTAAATTAATAGTCAACATAATTTTTTTTAAATTACTTTAAGATTTTTTTTAATTCATTATTTAATAATCTCAGCTAAAAATTTAACCCAGAAGGTTGGAGAAAAAACTGTTTATGAGGTTTTAAGTCACATACCAAACAAGCAAATTGTTTTTTACTTACAGAAAATTGTTTGGTATCCTATTTGAAATGTTTTATAATTTCTCAAAACATTTCTTAAGAATTTTTCTTGAAAACAATTTTCTTTAAGACTCACAAACTTGTTTGGTATGTGATTTAAATTTTTTAAATCTTACAACTAAAACTGGATAAAAAGATCTATAAAAAGGGGGTCGAGAGAGAAAGATGAGAGATGAGGAAAGAAAGTAAGAGGTGATTGGAAGAAAGAGAAAGAAGTGAGAAGATCGGAGGAGATAGAGAAGAAGAGGAGTGAGATAAAGAATCGAGAGAATGAAGAGAACGGATTGGAGAAGAGACGAAAAAGGTTAAAAAAATAAAAAAGAAAAGGGGGAGAGAGAAAGAAGAAAAGAGAGATAGATTTGGAGTGAGAGGAGAGGAGTGAGAGAAAAGAAAGGAGTGAGTTTAAGTTTAAAAACTCTAAAAACTCACTTTTTGTGTTTTTAGATAATAGACTATATTTTTGAGTTAGTCTTGAGTTCAGTTTTTTAAAATAGTTATACCAAATAAGTTTTTAAGACTTAAAACTTGAAAATTGTTTTTGAGTTTTAAAAGTTGGATTCAAGTAGAATACCAAATAGACTCTAAATTTTATGAATTAAAAATTTTAAATTTTATGAATTAAAAATTTTAAATTTTAACTCAAGAGTTGAAAATGATCTTACCAAGCTATTCGGAAACAAAATTGTATTTATTTGCAAGGTGTTATGTTTTTTGACAAAAATATGTGTAGAGGAGCGAGAGAATCTACCGCCCAATTTCCTGAAGACATTGTCGTCAACAGAAAAAAAAAAAAATAATAATAAAAAAAAACTTCACAGTAAACGCCGCCACGATACTGCCACGTAGGCTCGAGAAGAAGCCGAAGCAAGCCTATTCAGTTCTCGAACCATGAGGCTCGGAAGACACAGCTGGAAACAGCCTGTCACCAACAAAGTCCCACTCACCTATTCCCCTAAAGTGCGCTCTCTCTCTCTCTCTCTCTGTGTCTCTCTCTCGCCCTCCTTCCCCTCTGTCCTTCTCTCTCCCCTGTCTTCCTCTCTCTCCCCTCTCTTCCTCTCTCTCTGCAAGTTAGGGTTTTCCGATTTTTTTGTCCGATTCTGCAATTCTGGGTTCGGCTTCACCAGATCACGATTCTCGCCTCTGTAAGATCTCGATTGATCTCCCTTTTGCTTTAATTCGTACTAATTTTTGTTCTTGCTATAGTTTCTTGAATTTGGGGGTTTCTATCACGTTGGCTGCCCTACTTATGGTATTCAAAATTCTTCTAATTTTTCTGGGTGTAGTTATTTTATAGTCAATTTTGTTTTCTTGTAATATCTTCATGAAATGATTTGCAATATAATGTCTGTGCAAGGTTTATTTTGAATTTTATTTTAATGTTTATGGACTGTTTGGTTGCTGAGAAATGGTAGGAATTGAAGAAAAACTAGATTATAAATTTAAACTGTATATTCCAGTTTTTGGGTCTTTTACAATGGATGTTAAATAAATGAATAACCTTATACTTCCTGGTTTGAGTTTTATTTTCTGATTGATTTTGTTTTCTTTTTTATGATTTGTTTGCGCGCGTCGATATAGTTCGATAGAATATCAGTAGTGTGCAAGAGTGAGATGCAATCCAGTGATTTTTGTCTGAGCATAAGTGTTCGAGCAAATGCTGTTTTGTTAGAATAGAGGTACTGATAATTTATACGCTTTAAAAGCACATCAATCGCGCAAAAGTAGTTCTCACAATGTCGAGGGAAGTATGTCGCGCAAACGATGTAAATTCCACGCCTGCTGCTTCTCTTTGAATGGAATCTACTGATCTCTCCTATTACAAAGAGTAGATATTTGAACGGGTGCACGCCCACTTTGACTTGGTCAAGTCATTGGTCAAGTGTGTGCTATTGATAATTTGTGGAATCTGGATGCAGAAAATTATTTTATTGTACTAATTTTTTCATGCAAAATTGGTACTTGCGAGATCTGACAAATTCGTAGAATCTGTAATCCCTTATTATTTGCCCCGAGTAAAAAGTAGTTTTCATGTTTCCTCTTTAAGTGTTCTGCACTTCTCTGTATGATGCTTTGACAATCTTATATGAGGCTGGTTATGTGTGACCTTTTTATCTTTTCTTTCGGGTATAAGAATTATAATTTTTATTGGTACAGCTTGTTGTTTAATTAAAGTTTAAGTTTTCTAAGTCCTATGGATTATGACCATAACTTTTTATATTTTTTCAATCTTTGGAGATCCTTGTGTGATCATGGTTTTCTTCCATCTTTGTTGCAGTTGTGTGGGTCACGATATCAACCTAAGAGCCCAACATTGTTCAGATAGTGTTGGTGCTATATGGTTGTTCAGGGAATGTCTTGGAAACATCAACTTCAGTAATAGATATATCCATGAATTCGATGACAATCTTCTGGTATTACTATTTAAACTGCTTTGGTAGTTTTCGTTAATTCTGAGAAGGAAGCGTTTACGCTACCAGAGGATCATCGTATCCATGCTGGCAGAGAGCATGCGTGGAATCTGTGCTTCGGGTAATGCCCCTGACGAGAATTGCTGCCGATACACTCGGTGTGTTGACCATATGTCTAGTTGCCCTCTTGACCCTTCTTGGTCTCTTCTGCATTATTTACCTGTTTTACTTTCGCTCTCGCATTCGTAATCAGGGTTTTATTCAGCTGAGTTATTTCAGTGGCCCTTGGATTATCCGAATCACTTTCATCTTGTTTGCAATCTGGTGGGGTTTTGGTGAAGTTGTCCGTTTAAGTCTGTTGAGACGTCAGGGGAGAGTGTTGAACGCCCTTAACTTAAAATGGCAGGAGAATCTTTGCAAGTGTTACATTGTCTCAAACCTTGGGTTTGCGGAACCATGCCTATTCCTGACCCTTGTGTTCCTACTTCGTGCGCCTTTGCAGACAATGGAGTCAGGAATTCTAAGCCGAAAGTGGAATGGGAAAACAGCTGGTTACATTCTTTTCTTTTGCCTCCCATTGGTTGCTCTTCAGCTCTTTGTTATTTTAATTGGACCCGAACTCCACAAGAAAGACAGTTTACATAAATTGCCTGACTACTTCACAAGTACAGTGAACAAGACTGATCATGTTGCCTTCTGCACTTACCCTTTGCTGAGCACCATCCTGCTTGGGATTTTTGCCATCATTCTAACTGCCTACTTGTTTTGGCTTGGAAGGCGGATTTTAAAATTGGTCATCAACAAGGGTCTGCAGAAGAGAGTTTATACATTGATATTCTCGGTTTCAAGTTTCCTTCCGTTAAGAGTTACTTTGCTTGGTTTCTCTGTTTTATCTAAACCAGAGCACGTTCAGTTTGAAGCTCTTGCTTTCTTGGCGTTTCTTGCACTTTTATGTTGTGCCGGGGTGTGTATATGCATGCTTGTTTACTGCCCAGTTGCGGATTCATTAGCCCTTGGGAGTTTACAGGACTTGGAGAGTAGGAGAGTTAATGATGATCAGAATGACACCATTTCTCTTATTGCTAACCAGAGTCATATGGAGGAAAGTTCTGGAATCAGCCCTTGTAGAGACTCCGATGTATCAGCCAAGCGTGGATCAATTTCTTTTCGTACTATGGAAAAGGAGGAGGGTTCTTCTAGGGCACCCTTCGTGGAACTGAGCCTCTTCTCTCCTAGTCGAGATGCATCACCCCCAGATTCGCCTCCGCTCCTTGGCTGGCCTATGCGTCCCCATCCATCGTCTCAGTCACCGGTCGTTCAAGTTCATCGAACCACAGCTAGATAGAAGCATGTAGCCGCAACTGAATTCACCTGGTCAATATCAATATCAATTTTGTGGTAAAGAAAAAACACTGATTGTAAAGGGTTTAGATTTTTGAATAAGGATTTTTATTCTTGGTTTGTTTTTTGGTTTTTCTAGTTTTCTTCAGATTAGTGATGGGTTTTCGCTTGCTTGATCGAATGCATGTTGTGATCTCTCTTATTCTCTACTATTTTTTATAACCATCTTCTAGTTTCCTGCAAGTTCCAAGTTTGCATGATATCTAATTGCCAAAAGGATCCTCTCCGGATCTTTTTGGTGAGGATCCTGGGGATCTATAAATTGTGTCCGTTCATCGTATATCATGCGGTCAGTTTTTGTCAAGTACTGTTTATGTTTATTTTTAAATAAAAATATTTAAAATGATTTCTGACTGTATGATGTACGACAAACGGATATAATTCACAGGTTTCTCACCAAAAGGATCAGGCGAGGATCCGGACTCATCTAATTGTATTTTGATGTCGGATTTGACGCTTGTCGATCCTTCTATCTTATCTGGCCGCTGCGTCACTGATTGGCACTTCGAAGCACAAACTGCGAAGTGAGTTGATGTAGAAGAGCAAGGAGTCACGGACGACATGGACAATTGCACCTTCCACAACCCAACACTCCTGCAGTATTAAGATTAACCGCATTCAAAGAATCGGATTTCCACCACCAACGGAACAAAACCCGCTGTGGATGCGACATCGATCCCAACCTTCGGCGCAAAGAGTTGTGTTGCCAAAATCGAAATCAACGAGGGAACTGTCTTTGCAAATGCCAGCCCACATAACGAGTCATGAACTACCACTGACAAATCCGGATTCTCGTCGGATCCTCTTTGTGAGGATTTTGGAGATTCATGAATTACATCCGTTCATCAGACATCATGCGATCAGAAATCATTTTAAATATTTTTATTTAAAATTAAATACAAACAGTACCTGATAAAAACTGATCGCACGATATACAATGAATTGACATCATATACGGATCTCTCGGAATCCTCGCCAAAATGATCCGGGGAGTATCGTGTTGGACCACTGACCACCCCAATATAAATGGAACATGCCTTAATTGGTATAGTGTGTCTTTAAGTTTTTACTCTGGATGCTAATTGAGCAAAAATGGTACCACTAAAGTAGAGACGGTGGCCTTTGGGTGTAACAAACAAAATTAAAAACTCTTTGGCTCTTTAAGATTGAGGAGGAGTTATACTTATATTCGATTCACGAATTTATGTTTATAATTGACAAGGTTTATTACTATTAAAATTAATTAAAATTAAAATCGTTTACTAGATCCGTTGTAAAAATATAGATAAATAGTTCATAATACTTTACCGAATCTATCGTTATTTTTGAAAAGTTTGTTGATTATATAATCTCATTTTTTAATTTTTTTTAATTCCATAAATAAGGAAAACTTATACAACGGGAGAAGAAACCCGTGCAGTCTTTCAGAAAACTGAAACCCGAAGCTCAGGCAGTGTTACTCTGAAAACCCACGTTAGCTATCGTTTCAGTGTTGCAACAACTCACTCTTGAGGTTAGGGTTCGTCTTTACCACGTCCTTTTCCCTCTCTGTTTAATTGGATTTTGTTCATTTGATCGTGGGTCTTGGGTTTTGGCTGTTTTGGAATATTTTTCTTGGGTTTTCTGTTATTCTTCCAAGTTTGTTAATTTCGTAATTTTTGTTGAATTTTGTTGTCAAATTCATTCAGTTGGATGCATTTTATTGAATTGATTTCTCTGTTTATGTGATATACTTTGAATTGGACTGGGTTTGTTCAATTGTGCATGTTTCTTCAGTTCCTATTTTCTGCATTTGCTAGAATATTAGTGCAATAATATACTTGCAGTTTACTTGAGTACAAGCGATATTCTACTCTAATCCACACTAAGGGGGGGTTTGAACCCGAGACGTAGTGGGTTAAAGAAGAAAGCCCTAATCTCCAGGGCAATCCACCACTTGCCACTTGCAGTGTACATTGAAATGGAGTTTGAAAACTCTTCAGTTCATTTCCCATACACTTTGCACTAGTTCCTTTTTGTTCTCTTTTAATTTTAGAATCGATTCTGCTTTACCACTAGTTTTTTTATTTTTTGGTGTGCTGTTCTAATCTTGTGCTATATTACTGTGTTGTGGTAGTGAAATTTAAGCTCCTCTTAGTCCTAGTTTGGATTCGACTACCCTGTTTTGAGTCTGTCTCTGACTCTCTCTGTGGAGTTTGGTGTCGTGGGGATGGAGGCCATGGTGAAGAAGTATCAGCAGAGGTTCAGGAAGGTGAGGGATGAGATGGACAGCTGGGCCGTGCTTCAGTCTTGCTTGATTTCGCAGTTCAGGAATGCCTCCTCCATCATCCAGAGGTTGCAGGTCTCGATCCCCCCTTCTCATCCAATTGCTTTTTCCATATGCCACAATAATTCTTTATCTATTATTTAAACAAACAAACAAACCCCACTAAAAACCATTTCTTAACATGCCCTTGTTAATTTACAACTTGGGTTTCATTTCTTAATTTGGCTGTGGTAATTTACAAGTTGTGTCTGTTTGTGTGTGTGTGTTTTTTTTATCAGGTGCTTCAAGATTCCAAGAATTACGGCTGTTTGAAAGATGTTGTCAGTATTGAAGAGGCACTACTGGCAAAGCAAATGGACTCGTTGCAAAACATCTTGCTCTCCATGAAGAAAACCATGTAATTTTCCTCTTTTTATTTCTCTCTTTCTTTCTTGTAATTGAAATTTATTTATAGCAGCTAATTTTGGGTGAGCTACAATTGTATCCATTTTAGTCCTAAACCATGATAATTCCAATTGAAAGCATAGCAGCCGTGCTTATTTGCATATTAAGTATTGTTAGTAGTCATTTTATAGATTAGTATTTCAATTTTTATAATGATTATTTAGCATTTTTAGGTGGAAAAAGGGGGAAAGTTTTTGAATTTCTGTTATTAATTTCAGGGAAGAGTTTCATGGTGTTTTATTGTCTCTCGGGAAGATTCATCGTGATGGTAGGCAGATGGTAAAATGCGGTGGTTCTAGTCAGTTGAGTGTAAAACAACTGCAGCAACGAGTTGGTGTAAAACCCAGTCTTGCGGATTGCTTGGATGGGCTTATGCTTCTTCAGGACATGCATTGCTCTGAGTATGCAACTTTTATATGTCTTAAATGATAAATTGTTGTGTGTTAGCTTTGAGATATCAAATCTGTTATTGCCAGATTTCATTCCTATAAATTCGGCGACTTAGTGGTAATTAGGTGTTCTAGAAAGTTCATCTAAATTCTTGCAAAAGTATCTGGTCCTCTCCTGCACGCGCACGCACACACACGCATATGCACACGCCCACTCCCATGCGCACGCACACACGCACCAATGTAACTGAACCTTTTTTTCTAATTATATATGGGTCGACATCCCGTTAACCTAGTTTGTGAATATTTTTCTTTTTTCCCCTTCCGTTATCAGGTACCTTTTGAAGTCATCATTGGTTACAGCACTCTCACAACTTACCTTGAAACCCAGGTGTGCTAAGTACTTATCTTCTGACCGTAACTGATATTTTACCTTCCTGATTGTTTAGGAACTTGATCCTTTCGAATGTGAAGAGAGTCTGTTCTAGTTTGGAAGGTGTTATGTAATACAACTTACTCTTATTCTTCTTTAACGTATAACATCGAGGGAGAATGAACTGTTAATACCAAAAGCCATCTATTTTGAGATTCTACCCCCTTGCTGGCACCCTTTTTTTATTTATCTACTTGTTTCTATAACTTGAATTTCTCATTTTCTGAGCTTCGACTCTATCTTTTCCGGGCAGGGGTTTTGGGCATTGAGATTAGCAGACTGAACCATATTCAACCTCCAGTGTGCTATAACCTTTTATTTTACGGTTACACATCTACTATAAATTTGATACATTTTGGAGCTTAGGTGCAATCTGCAGATGTGCCAGCCATTTCTTATCGTGGTTATATTTCCACATATTTCTTTCTTCTTTTAAGAATTAAGTTTATGTACTTGATGTTCGTTCATCAATTTCCCAGTGCCAGTGATTTGGGTGCGCTCCAGCAGCTCCTGGTTGATCAGCCTAACATCCCCAAGGAGGAAGGTAAGATACCAATCATCTATAACCTTCGTGATCCCATCATCCATGTGATTAAAACATCCTGATTTCTCTATTTATCTCACTATGTTTTCTCGTCTATAATTATTTAATTTGTGTATTTGTCCTTTCCATATTGTTTATTTTTTTATGTAGTCGTCATTTCTTTCAACTTTAACTCATGACACTGAAGTACTAAAATCATGCTCTCACAGTCTCACTGGTACTTTTTCTTTTTCTTTTTGCAGTCAAATTCATCTTTGATATCATATTTGCCGAAGACATTTGTTGACATTCGCTGGAACATTGGCTGCAAGCTTTCCGAGCTCTGGACGAAAGCAGTTTGGAAAACAGAAACCTCTTGGTTTTGTTTGAATCGTGAGTGATGACAGTTGGATGCTTGTGCTCTGGTGCTGAGATTGAGAGAGGTGCCTGCAACATTTGATGCATATAAACGCAAAAGAGAGATAATTCATTGCAAACTTGAATGTACCAGTATATTCATGGAAGTGATGCAGCGGAAGGTGGGGATGTGGAAGGGATCCTCTCGAGACCTCACTGTCCGGAGCTCAAGAACCAGACAATCCGGACCACTCGTATTGAATCCGATGGTCCACATTAACTCATTCCGCTGATCTATCTCACACAAGTCAAAAGCTACGATCTCTCTTTCACACAAACCAAGGATAAGAATTTTCTGATCCTTAGGCTTCGAACAGTAAAGTTTGGAGGGGATTCAAATTCGAGAAATAAGTGCCATTTGAGAATTACTGTTGCAGGTTTAACCTATATAAACTTTGGAGTAAAAATATAAAGATTTCACTGGGATTCTATATAAATATTGATTTTTTAAGACAAACAATCTAAACTACAACTGATTCGAACCTGAATGCAAAAGAGCGAACACACTGCTATGACAAAAAAAACCTTGAGTCACTTCTCTTAGTTTGTAATTTCTTGATTATTCGAGTCGGAATTTTCTTTTGATACAACGATATTCTACGAGGGGGAAATTCTACTGTACGAGTTAGAACTTTGAAATACGCATCTTCCACTTTGATTCCCGGAGCTCACTGACCATACTTCGATCCGATGCCAGTCACTCTTGACTCTCCTAGATCGCGGCAAAACAAAACAAAATAAATTTTAATTAAGCACATTACTTTCCCATTAACAAAAGAATATTTAAGCACATTGCTAAGTTTTCTCCTTCCATTACAAGACTTAAAACATCTACAAAATCTAAACTACATATTAACAAAATTTTCTTTGTCAACAAAAAGAAAGGGAAAAAAACCAAAAATTAACATGTCAATGAAACTTAAAAAAAAATAACCAAAATAAAAGTTAGGGGCAATATAGTAAATTAAACAATTAGAATTTTTTTTTTTCAAAGCTCATAGCTAGGTAACCATATCAATTGCCATAATTTTCTCTTTCACGTTTTTTTTCCAAATAAAATAAACTTTGAGTAACGAAATAATTGTCAAAAAGTAGTCACTAAAGATGTGAGAAACCTCTTCAGCAACGAAAAATCGTTTGAAGGTTGCCACCAAAAAGCTTTAGCTTTTATATTTCATCTTTTTAGTACCATCTAATCACGTTGTGCACTCTTATTTGTTTATTTAAAATTTAAATTTATTCTCACTTTTACACATCAACCATACTTTATGGCTTCGTCACCCTCCGAGTGTCGGCCAGCATATCGTGTTCCGAACAAACACGTGAACATTCCAGGTTAGAATGTGTCAATTCAGTAAGCATTATTTTTAATATTTTAATAAGTACATGCGTAACATATGCATGTCTACAATTACTAGTATAGCACTAAAGAGATATTCATGAATTTACCCCTTGAACTTGTAAGGATTGACCAATTTCTCCCATCAACTTTAATTTTGGCCAATTTCCTCCCTCAACTTTTATAATTAGTCAATTTGCACTCTACTGTTAATTTTTTTAATTTTCCATCTATTCTTCTGTTAAGTAGGTCACTGGCTATCCACATGACGACCTTTAAAGGGCAAAAAAGTCATTTCCCTACACCTTCCATGTATTTCCTTTTCTCCACCCACACTTTGTACTCCCCGGATTCTTCTCTGTTAGAGAAGCATCTCAGTTCTTTAACTCCCAAGACTGCCCTTCAATCACCACCCTCCCCGGTGATGGCGTGGACTCCGACGAATCAGACGACAGCCACATGATTGAGGAGTAGATGGTACTCTCTCTCTCGCTCTCTTATCCTTCAATTTCTTCAAATTGTTACTGAAATTAGTTACCGAACCAGGTCCGTGAAGCAAGGCCTTGAAGATTTTCACTCCGGAAAGGATTCTGGGTCGGATCTAACCAAGCTTCTATCCGATTGCATCGCCGAGGACAATACTCAGTACAGGGACGACATCAGATTTCTCAAGATTTGGTTCCTCTATGTATGTATTAATACACTCCCTTTCTAATTTCTGACATTTTTTTTCATACATTTTGCTTGTGTATTTTTTATGGGTCAATTTATTTTTATTACATTCAATTTTGGTTTTTGTTTAGTTACTTTGATTATGTTAATAAATATCAAATTTGGTACAATTTTTGGGTTAAAATTTTGAGGGGGTTGTTTGTCAATGTGATTGATATGAAACATTAATTACTTGTCTTTGTGGATTTGCAGATGGATACCAGTGAAGATTTCGAAAGCGTTTTTCTGGAAATGTTGCACAGGGAGATTTGTGTTGGCCACTCTTTGCTTTATGTCTGGTACGCGACCTTTCTCGAAGCCAAAGAGAAATTGGACCTCGACCGGTAGCGACGCAGCTACTACACCCCAGAAGTGAACGAGCTCAGATCTTTCCCGCTGTTTCTTTTGGTGTTCGCCGGAAAATCGTGCCGGTGGAGCACCTGTGGAACCAGCACCGGCTCGGCTTGGAGAAAAGCCTCGGCTTGAAGAAAAGGAAGAAGAAGAGAAAGTTCGAAGAAAAGGAAGAAGACAGAAAATGTAGGGAAAATGACTTTTTTGGCTTTAATGGCAGTCATGCGGATAACATTTATCCTACTTAACGGAAAAATAAATAAAAAGTTAAAAAATTTAGATGCAAATTGATTAATTACCAGAGTTATGAGGAGAAATTGGCCAAAATTAAAATTAATTGGGGGAATTACCGAAATACTAATAAGAACACTAAAATGTTAATCACTCAAACAAAAGTAAACATTCTTCAACTGAAGATAATATAAAATAGAAAGAAAACCCGACACACAGAGACACGTGTCACCAACCAACTTGACAGAAGAGAAAATTGTAAATTGAAAATTAGATAGCGTATGGATAAAAGAAGTATATGGACATGCATACCGGTCAAAGGGTCGGCCTTCTGTATGATCAAAACATTCAGCATTATTCACCAACTCTCTCTCTCTCTCTCTCTCTCTCTCTCTCCCCTGTAATCTGCGGGAGTTTGCTGTCTCTGTGAACCCAGTTGGTTGGAGTTGCAGTCTGATAACTGTCGGGTATGAATTATTTACACCAGTTGATATTTTTGTTGGGTGAGTGAGATCAGATGTATATGCAGTGAAATGGGTCATCAAGATTTCTCTTCTTGTTGTGACATAAATACATATTGTGATTGCGTAAATGTAGAGATAGATTAGGAATCATTTGAGATCTGGAAAATATTTCTTAATAGACTTTGTATTACTTGGAGAACAAGTTTCTCTCCTCCTTATTACTATAAATAAAGGCACAAAGACGAGAAATTATCACACAATTTCTCAAGCTGATTCTCCAATCTCTTCCTCTCCATGCCGTACCCTCAGTTACATATAGGCCACAACACTTCTTGATTTTTTTTTATTTTGTATTTTTGTTTGTTTCGCGAGTTGTCTGAATTGTAAATGTCAATAATCCTGTGGAATCAGAAAGCAATATGTTGGGAAAATATGGAGTGACGTGCGACGCAGCTATACCGAAAATTTCATAAAATAAGAATACGAAACGGGGATTAAAATACGACTAGTTTATAATTAATATTACATATATTAAAAACAATACTTCAAATTTATAATATGACAAAATGCTCGTGTTCATCGAATTCATTCACTAAACATAATAGTTAAACACAAGATTCAAGTCTCAATGGTCTCAAGTCTCTGTTTCTAATTTCTCCTCAACTTCATTGTCGTCGTTAGGAAAGATCACGACCTCTAATTGGAGAGAAAGAGGACTAAAGAGTAGGTCAGAAAACTTCAGGTTTTAGAAGTTTCAATATTTACGAAATTGCCTCAAAATTTCTTTTACATATACAAAAAGCCCTTGTCGTGTCTTGACCGTGTCTGAAGTCTAAACCGTATTTGGGGCGTGTTTGAGGCGTGTCAGGGTATCTGCCACTCTGACACTTCGGGGTTTCGGAGTGTCCGTGCAACATAAGCATTGCAAAGTGATTAATGTGAGTCCTACAGTGATTCAAAACATGACTATCTGGGTTACCACTATAATTTTGATAATCTTGCAGAGAATTCTCTCAAATCATATGCAGTAGTTTTGTTTATTTGGTAGATGAGAGGATGGAAAAGGGCATTTTCTTTGGTTACCAACTTATCGGAGTAAAATGGTAGCTGTAATTTCAATACTTGTGTTGATGTTCTTAACTCCCAGCAAACTGATGGAACATGATAAGAGGAAGAACATTATTAATCAACATTGTAACTGCGTTCTGCCCGATTAAGTAATGTTTTGTTTAATACAGGAAGTATGCTTGAGAAGAAGATATTCGAGAATGAGTTTGCTGAAAGAGATAACGAGCATTCCGATTCTTCACTTGAAAAGGTAAGCTCAATCAAGATTATATACTCTTAAATGTGAGAAGTAACCTGGCAGCATTTCCTTTTTGTTTGAAACAAGCAAAGGTTTCGACATTTAACTCGTGCTTATATTCTTCGAAAGATGAATTTCGGGTACTTGTATGGCTAATTACTGACTTTGCATACTCTTTCGAAAAGCCTGTAACTTTTAACTTGTGCTGAATGTCTTAGATGGCTTTAGTTTCAGCATCACTGTTTCTTGTGCATCTTAGAGGAGACGGATAACTGTGACAGTGCAATGTTGCATCATTGTATATTGAAGACCCACTGTATTTATGTCTACTCTTTTTTTTGGTCAAGAAATGTCTCTACTCTTTAAATATGAAAACTGAAGAAAAGGTTTAGAATCTGTCACTGGGGAATGCTGATTTCGCCAATAAAAATAGTGGGTTTTCGATTACTTAACATTGTCCGTGTGATGTAATTCTTAAGATCTGACAATTGACCTAAGACTGTTCATTGAAATATGTTTGAGACTTGGAAGTTTTTTGCCTTTTGGTGCTCTCTAATATGTACTTTCTTTTGTTTATCTGGATTAAGGTTGACCCTGGGAAGCCTGCATCACTGACATGGCAACGAAAATTAAACAGCACGGGCAACGCACCTTTGCCATTCAATCTATATTTAAAAGAGATCATTCATATGGTAAGTTTGAAACATAGTATGTATGAAGTTTGAAGTGCACCATATATGAAAATGAACAAATGACGTATCGATTGGAGATATTTCGCATAAAGTTTTGGTCATAGGCCTTGGTGATGCAGCATATGACTGACTGCAATTTTAGTAACTGACCTTTACCTTCTCTTATTGTTTCTGTCAACAATATTGCTTGTTTTGTTTTTGGTAGGCTCCAATAGGTATTCGGCTATGGCGTCATCTACGAGAAGAAGCTGCTAAGGGAAGGGTAATCTTCTTAATGTTAAATGAGCTTAGTTACTTTGATGATTGCTTATTTTAGGGGATCCATCTAATTGAATTTCTTCCAAACACGGATGCACCTGTTTATTTTTTATCTGCAGGAGGGCTTCATTAATCCATTTGTTAAGCACCATTTGACATCTAGTCATGGTGTCCCACTTGGTGGAATTGGGTAACTCATCAATCTCTCTCTCTCTCTCTCTCTCTCTCTCTCTCTCTCTCTCTCTATCTATATGTATATATATCTTACTAAGAAGTATAACCAATTGCATAGTATATAATCCTTTTGTTTGCTTTCTTAGGGCAGGAAGCATCGGAAGAAGTTATAGTGGTGATTTTCAGCGGTGGCAGCTCTTCCCTGGAAGATGTGAAGAGAAACCTGTTTTAGCAGATCAATTTTCTGTAAGTTAATTCTTATAGAAAGAAAAATAGAAGATTATATAAGATTATTGCCTGCCATCTCAAGGCATTTCTTTGCTAATGCTTTCAACAATCAGAAGTTAGATAATATACACATCCTCTTGCGGAGAATTATGTACTTAACTTAATGCAGTGCAACACTCTAGAAGCGGAATACATCTCCTCATGTGTTAGAGACTGATGATCTCGCAAAAGAGTCTACAGTTGTTCAGTTGAAGTATGCGGAAAAACCTGCAAATTTAATTCCATGATTTCTTTTGGAATCTTTGACAAAAATCAATAGTTTGACCTCATTACATAACCTTCATTTGTTTTTCATTTAGTTATAAGATGCATAAATGTCCGATACAATCTCAATAGACGTACTTTTAGCTTCGCTCTTCTCCCTTCTGGAACCTTCTGATAATATTTCATCATCATTTTAAACAAATAGTTTGCAATAGCCTTTCTTATTACACTTTTTTTTTTAGATGATGTAAAAGTTTCTTTCCTGAATTAAACTGGATACAAATGCTGTGCCAGGTATTTGTTTCCCGCACGAATGGTGAAAAATACTCTACTGTGCTCTGTCCGAGGATCCCAAACGTTCTGAAGTAAGTTCCTAGACATGAAACAAGACAATTTGTTTACTTTTCGTTATAATAAGGAACCCCTATGAATGAATGAATGAATTTACTGATATTGTGTGCATGAACAGAGAAAGTCAAGTTTCAGGGATTGGATCTTGGGACTGGAATCTGAACGGGGATAATTCTACATATCATGCCCTTTTTCCAAGGGCTTGGTCTGTTTACGACGGTAAGATACATTGAATGTTATACATCTGAGTGGTACTATGTCCTTCAGGGGTCATATTTTTCTCTTTGATGCAGGTGAACCTGATCCAGCTCTCAAAATAGTCTGTCGTCAAATTTCGCCTTTTATTCCCCATAATTACAAGGAGAGCAGCCTACCTGTTTCAGTTTTTACTTACACGGTAAGAATGATTCTGTGAGAAATATGTTTTCATAAAATCCGGCGCAGCTGTATTGGAGTTTTAGTTTTTCTCTCTTTTCAGATATATAATTCTGGGAAGACTGCAGCTGATGTCACACTGCTTTTCACTTGGGCAGTAAGTCCTTTTTGTTTAAAATATTTTCTCCGTCTCTTTTTGTATGTTTTCTTGGCAATCTTGAATCGAAGACTTATCCCATGAGAAGCCATTACAACTAATTCGAAATTATTTTGGCATGTCCCATTCAGAATTCTGTTGGAGGGATTTCTGAATTTTCTGGTCATCACTCCAATTCAAGAGCAGTGTAAGATCTTGTCCTTAGCTTGACTTCTCGTCGGATTTTCTAACATAAACCTTTGAATTTTTTCTTTTGAGAATCAAACCTTTGACTTTTGATATAACAACACATGTATATCTGCTTGTGCCCTTACGAAAGATTGCTTATCACCATACTTGCAAATTATTCTAACTCTCAGTATCATTTAACATCTTTAGGATGAAGGATGGCGTGCATGGCGTACTTCTACATCACAAGTAAGTTCCCTTTCTTGATATAGATGGAAAAAGATTCTTGGAATCGTTTCCTCAATTTATGATTGTTTGTTATTTTTCTCTACATGTAACAATCATTATTTGCAAATACAGGACTGCAAATGGGCTGCCCCCAGTGACATTTGCAATAGCAGCACAGGAGACTGATGGTGTTCACGTATCAGAGTGCCCTTGCTTTGTGATTTCTGGCGACTCCGAAGGTATCACAGCTAAGGACATGTGGAGTGAGATAAAAGAGGTCAGTAGATTATGCTAACATTTTCATGTCATAGAAGTGTCTTCAGCTTGCTTTATTTTGATTGTCACAAGAAAGTAATTTACAAGGGTCGGAGACCCATTTTATTTTGGTATATTTGAACTATTCTTATTCTTCATAAAACTTGATACTTGTGCCTCTTTTGTTACAGCATGGATCCTTTGACAGTCTTAATTCTGCAGAAACGCCATTACCTTCAGAACCCGGATCATCTATTGGGGCAGCCATTGCTGCATCTGTGGCAGTTCCACCTGATAGAGTACGCACTGTAACATTTTCATTGGCATGGGATTGCCCAGAAGTAAAATTTATGGGTGGGAAGACGTATCACAGGTGGGTGGAGAAACACTTGGGTGAAAGATATGATACAGTGGAACAGTATTTAAATGCTGCAATTTTTTTATGAACAGGCGGTACACTAAGTTCTATGGCAAACTTGGGGATGCAGCTGCAAATATTGCTCATGATGCTATTCTTGGTAATGGTTGATTTCATAAACTTCATGTTGGTGATTTTTTTTAAGATTATTTGTTTGGTAGTCAAAGTTGGGCCGTTACCCCTTAATATATTGTGGTCAGCGTAAATCACATGACAGTTCTTTGTCATTTTTGTGTCATTAGAGAAGACAATAATTTTCATCGACGATGATATTCATTCCTCCACTTCAGGATAGCTGAGTTGAGTTCAAATCTTCATTTGAAACATGATACATGACACCTATTTTAGTATTGGACCCCCTACTTGCCAATGAGATTGTAAATTTGATGGTTAATGCACTCTTACAGAATCCTTGAGTCGTCATCCAACCCTAAGGGTGCATCTGTGCGAGGGACTTTGAAGTTCCATGGAACTTCGGCTAAATTAGTTTGGATGGACTGTGAAAATGATTAGTGCTATACATCTAATAGAACTTTCAAATGACACCTTGAAGTTCCTTTGTTTAGTGTCTTTGTAAGCATTTTTAGTGTTCTAAAGTAGCTTTCTAGTGTCGGAGTAGTTCATTGGTTTTTTCAAGAACAAAGTCTAAAGAGTGTGAAACTTTCCCATTCCTTTAACTAGGAAACCCTAATTCACCGTTTCTTTGTTATATTATCTATTGATTGTGATCGGTGGCCTTACATCCCTTGTTTTTGTTCTATTTTCCATGAAATATAGAGCATCACCATTGGGAATCCCAGATTGAAGCATGGCAAAGACCAGTTCTTGAGGACGTTCTTGAGGACAAGAGACTTCCTGAATGGTGAGTTTAGATGTCTAAACCGATTCACGTACATGTCAGATTTCTAAGATTTGTCAAGGTTCTCTGCAGGTACCCTGTCACTCTGTTCAATGAGCTCTACATTCTGAATTCCGGGGGCACAGTTTGGACAGGTATTTGTTAAGTTTGAATTTTTTTGCGGCGAAATTTGACA
Source organism: Malus fusca (assembly GCA_035220775.1). Lineage (NCBI taxonomy): Eukaryota > Viridiplantae > Streptophyta > Magnoliopsida > Rosales > Rosaceae > Malus > Malus fusca. Next base: position 31,834,878 of record CM069066.1, read on the forward strand.
ATTATTATTGAAACATTAGTTCATCTTTTTTTTCTTTCATATAAATTGTTTTGCAGACGGAGCACCGCCAGTCCATAGCTTAACGAGCATTGGGGAAAGGAAGTTTTCCCTGGATAAGTCATCATTAGGTTTGAAAAGCGTCATTGACGCATCCCAACAAAATGATACTGCTATTGACATTCTTGGAAGGATGACATCAATACTTGAGCAAGTTCACACTCCCATAGCATCAAACTCTGCGTTTGGAACAAATCTCCTTCAGGAGGGAGAAGAAAACATTGGCCAATTTCTCTGTCTTGAAGGAATTGAATATCATATGTGGAACAGTTACGATGTCCATTTCTACTCTTCGTTTGCACTAGTCATGCTATTCCCAAAACTTGAGCTCAGCATCCAACGGGACTTTGCGGCAGCAGTAATGATGCACGACCCCTCTAAGATGAGACTTCTATCTGATGGAAAATGGGTCCAAAGAAAGGTTCTTGGAGCTGTTCCTCATGATATCGGCCTCCATGACCCATGGTTTGAAGTAAATGCGTATAACCTGTATAACACGGATAGGTGGAAAGACTTGAATCCGAAGTTTGTTCTCCAAGTTTACAGGGATGTGGTTGCCACTGGTGATAAGAAATTTGCAGAAGCCGTTTGGCCCGCTGTTTATGTTGCAATGGCTTATATGGAACAATTTGATAAGGATGGCGATGGAATGGTTGAGAGTGATGGCTCCCCAGATCAGACTTATGATACGTGGTCGGTCTCTGGTGTGGGTGCATATAGTGGTGGGCTGTGGGTAGCAGCATTGCAGGCTGCATCAGCCATGGCACGAGAAGTAGGTGACAAGGGTTCAGAGGTTTATTTTTGGCACAAGTATCAGAAGGCAAAATCTGTGTATGCGAAATTATGGAATGGATCTTACTTTAATTATGACAACAGTGGTCAAACATCAAGTTCATCAATCCAAGCTGATCAACTGGCCGGACAATGGTCTGTTGTGACTCAACTGACATCTTAGATATTTTGAATGTCATCTATTCATGCCAATCAAAAGATTTCTTTCACAAAATTATCAGTCTGATCTATGTAGTTATGGCGATGAAATAGAACTTACTATCTTGCTACTTTGTAGGTATGCAAGAGCATCCGGTCTGTTGCCAATTGTTGATGAAGACAAGGCACGGAGTGCGCTGGAAATGGTTTATAATTACAATGTCCTAAAGTTTAAGGATGGGAGACAAGGAGCAGTTAATGGGATGCTACCTGATGGAAAGGTTGACATGTCATCAATGCAGTCAAGAGAAATATGGTCTGGAGTTACATACGCTGTAGCTGCAACGATGATTCAGGAAGATATGGTTGATATAGGATTTCATACTGCGGCTGGAGTCTATGAAGCTGCATGGTCCAAAGAAGGTCTTGGGTGAGTTAACTTTATTATCCCTAACCTGCAAGCAAGGTATTAAATATCGGTAATATCGGAAATATCGGTAGTCCGAAAACACGGAAATATCGATGGAAATATCGGAATAATATCGATATCGATAAAAATTATATGGAAACCACGGAAATTGTAAGAAAAACTTGGAAATTTTTATTGAAACTTTGCAGGATGTTTATTTAGTCAATTATCTATTAGTTTATCACAAAAAATTGGAAGGAAATGCATTGCATGATGGATTTAACATTATCAAGTTGATTATATAGCGAGCTGACAAACATTGTGAGTGTAGAAAATATGTAGTAATTAATGAAAGAAGTTTAAACACACCATAATTATTTATATATAATGAATTAGTACAATATTTTACACTTTATACATTGCATGGTAAGATACATGAGTGACTTAGTACCACATAGAGTTCCTATGAGGTTCAAATTTTTCACTATCTTCATCATCTCTATGTGTAGAGTGAGTGTATTGTGAAGATGTATATTCACATTTCACATGTGATTTGAAGGTGCAAGGCTACATGCCTGTATGGCAGTATGGGCATATGACGGTTTGGTTCAGTTTCAGTGGGCACACTCACACAAACCTAACATCTCACAGTCACAGACACATTATTTTCACATCTTTTCACCTCTGGGTGCAAAATTATTTTCACCTCTTTTCACCTCTGCAACACTCTGCAACACACACACACACACGATGCAACACGCACACACGCACACGCAACACGCACACACGCATACCCAGAGCCTTTCTAGATCCTTCTCTCTCTCCCTCGGTCTCTCCGTCTCCTTCACACGCACACGCAACAAGCAGAACACAGAGCCTTTCTGGATCCTCTCTGCCTCGGTCTCTCCGTCTCCGTCTCTCCCTCGGTCTCTCCGTCTCTTGCTCTCCCTCGGTCCGGTCTCTCCGTAGTCCGTCCATTATGCTGGGTCACCTCACCTCAGTCTCTCTCGAATCTCGAATCTCGATCTCGATCTGGATCCTTCCCTCAGTCTCTCCATCCTTCTTCTTCTCCCTCAGTCTCTCGAACTCGATCCTTCCCCGGTTCTTCCCCCACCCCATCTCTTCTCTGCAAATCCGCCGAGCACCATCACCACCTCCCCCCCCCATCTCTTCTCTGCAACTCCGCCGAGTTGCTTGGGGCCTTTTTACGGTCTCTCTATACCCTGGGGGACGTGATTTTGCTGTTGTTCAGCTCGTACCCACCACCTGTGGTTTCCTCCTCCCTTTCTCACCTCCCGGCGGCGGCGACGACGACGAATATTCGCGATAATATCGCTAATATCGCGATATTAGCGATATTTTAAAGATATTTTAATTTTACTCAAAAAAATATCGGCCGGTCAAAAAAACGATATTATCGGCGAAATATCGCCGATAATATCGATTTTTAAGACATTGCCTGCAAGCTATGTTTGGACATAAAATATCTGTGTAAAGTGTATGTCGGGTGTTAGCTTAAACAAATGCCAATACATGACTTCTTTTCCAAGTTTTTGAGATGCAACCATACTGAAGATTGTCGACAACCTCATCGAAGGGATCTGATCCGTTAAATGTTGACTCACTCACTGTCAATTTCTTGTTAACTCAACCTGTTGATGTATATGTTATCTGCTCTCCGTTTCTTGCTTCCTAACTCCTTTCTTATTTTATCAACAGATACTCTTTTCAGACTCCCGAAGCTTGGACCACCAGCGGAGAATTCAGATCTTTAACTTACATGCGCCCTCTGGCCATTTGGTCAATACAGTGGGCATTATCAAAACCACCGCTGTTCAAGCAGGAGACGGAGTTAGAAGCAGCTGAAGTTTCTTCGTTTAGGCACGAGGCTGGATTCTCGAAAGTTGCTCAGCTTCTAAAGTTGCCTGAAGACTATTCATCAAGAAGTATTTTGCAGACTGTTTTCGATTATACTTGCAAGAGGATGTGGTTATGAGTGAAATTTCTACCCATATATAACAATATCAAATCTCGATTTTGTAATAAATTGATGTATATACCACGGTGATGTTGGACATTCACTAAGAAAACCAATTTGGTTAGAAGTGGTTATTTGTTTCTATTTTTAGAAACGACATTCTAAACTACTATAATCTATTAATCCGCAGGGACATAATTCAAACTTGAGAGAAATGAACGGCAAGAAATTCAGTGTCTCAATAGCCATTCTTTGTTCTGTCTGAGCAAACATGAATTAGATTGTAGTTTCTGCCACGTGGCAGGTACCCATAGGACTCGAGGGCGTTCCACAAGGCTAGGATGGCCAACCGTTTTTTTCCTCCCCCATCAGACTTCATAAAAATTCCAAATTCCTCCTCAAATTTTCATTTCCTTTTCCTGGCCATAATTTTGTATCTGGGAGAAAGGAGATCATCAAAGTTTTCTGCTTTGTAAAAACTTCAGGAGAAATCTCCTGCTGCTAGAGCGGTTTTCCGTGCGAAGGGGAAACCGCTCTACCATCATTATAGTTTTTTCTTGCACTTTGTTTAATTTCTTTGGAAACTCTGATTACCATCAAAGAGAGTAATTCTGTCATTGAAGTTTCAGTTTATTCCTAAAATAACTCCTTGTTTTGTTTATGTTTCCGATTTCGATTCAATCTAGAACTGTTGGCAAGTTTTTTTTCCATCAACCTGTTTTCTTTTCCTTTTTTTCAAATCCTCTATAAACACATCGGTCTTCGATATCCTACAATTCATGGTGTTTTTCTCTGCATGCTTTTAGAGGCACCAGAAGCATCATGTTTTGAGTTGGGTTTTCTTGCCCGATTCAAAATATCAAAGAAGAAATGGCTGCGAATCCCGATCAGTGCACGTCCCCTCTGCCGGGTGAGTGGATGAAGGGAAAAATGGTCGGTTCTGGTTCTTATGGGAGTGTTCATCTGGCCATGAGCAAAGCCACAGGAGCGCTTTTCGTTGTGAAATCTGCTCAGTCTAGGGATGGAGCTGAGGCTCTTGAGAACGAGGTTAAGATTCTCGAGAGTATGAATTCCCCACATGTTGTTAAATGTATGGGGAGGGAAAATGGTGAAGGGAAATGCACTTATGTGTTCATGGAGTACATGGCAGGGGGTAGTTTGTCAGATGTGATGCAGATATTTGGCGGGGCGTTGGAGGAAGAAGTGGTTCGGTTGTACACTAGGGAGATTCTTCACGGCCTCGAGTATCTTCATGAAAGTGGGATTGTGCATTGTGACCTCAAGTGCAACAATGTGCTCTTGGGATCCTCCGGGAATGTCAAGTTGGCGGATTTTGGCTTCGCAAGGAGGCTAAAGGCCTCAAAGGCTGACGGGGTTTCAGTGCAGCACTCTTTGCAATGTATTGGCGGGACTCCATTGTGGATGGCTCCTGAAGTTTTGAGAAACGAAGGGCTAGATTTTGCCTCGGATATCTGGTCATTGGGATGCACGGTGATTGAAATGGTTACCGGGAGGCCTCCTTGGGGCAATGAGATTTGGAATCCGGTTGCTGCTGTTTTGAAGATTGCTTGTGGCAATGAGAAGCCTCAGTTCCCGCAAAAGCTTTCGGACGAAGGGTTGGATTTCTTAGCAAGGTGCTTGGAGAGAGACCCCAAAAGGAGGTGGTCTGCTAAGGAGTTGCTCAACCATCCATTTGTGTCTGGAAACTCAATGCAATTTTCAAGAAATGGTGCGGCCTACTCACCAGCGAGCACATTAGACATTGGACTTTACGAAGAGGGTTCTGATTGTTCAGATCAGGGCTTCGAGAGCTGCGATCGCGATGAGTTCCCCAGCAGCCCAAGTAGAAACCCTTTTTCAAGAAGGCAGCAGATATCTGAGAATCACTTGGAGTCATCAGGAAATTGGATTACTGTTAGGTAAATGATTACGAGATCACATCACCACAGCGGAAGAAGTAAAACACAATTTGTACATGATCAGAATTTTGTGAAAATATGTAGAGACAGCTAGCCAGTAGAAAAAGACAGGTTGTCTATTTTTCCATGATAGTTATTTTTGTGGAGGTATCTCCTGTCTTTGTTTGTACACCCATAGATTTGCAAGCAAAATATTCAGTTTAATTTCAATCACTCTTCATGTAACTTGCTCTCAGCCGTCTTCCAATCGGTTTGATTCCACAAAATGAGAGCGGTAGGAAATTATAATCATAAACAAACACGATGTATATGAATTTTGTTCCGTTCCAACATAAACATTCCTCTACAGCGTTTGAAAGTTAACTTGAGAAACGCGTCTCCGATGCTCGTTTAGAGAGGTTTAGGGTTGCTTAATTTCGAAACAGTTTGTACATAACATAGTTGTAAACAAAGAATTTGAATGCATTGCTCAGAATTTCTTCCTGCTCACAGTTCCTTCTCGTCTCGTCTCTTTTAGTTAAAAGAAAGAATTCAAGTTTCATGAAGTCATAAAATTTCTTGTCAAATATGACGCCAACTCGTTTTTGGGCTCTTCACAAATAAGTCCATCCAGTCTCCCTTTCATAGTCGAAAACAGTTCAAGGAACCGGTATGAAAAAACTTAATCGCCAAACTTAAACAGTTATTGAACTCAGTGTTAACAGCACTCAACATGCCGGAGTTGTTCTTGCACTCGTACAGCTTATCCATGTACCACTGACACTTGCTGATATCACTTACAAACTCGTCGATGCACTGCACAAAGGTGTTCATATAATAATTTCCCCAAAAAATACCCAAAGGTCATCCTATAGGTAGTTTTCAGGTTCAAAAAAAAAAAAAAAAAAAGTGAAAACGAAATGATTATCAAACAGTCCCTGACTTTCACAATAAATCTTGGGGAAAATAATAAAAGGAAAAGGATTGCATACATCTTGAAATGCCTTGGAGTGATTACTTCAGGCATCTGAACCACTGATACTGCTAGTGCTAGCCATGGTTTCTAGTACTGGTGCAGCAGCAGGACGAGCAGGAACCGCAGGAGTAGGAGAAGCAGAAGCGGCAGCTTCATTTCGAATAGTGACACGGCGAGGACCCATCAAAGCATCCACAGCGCTGTGTGCCACGGCATCTCCAATCCCCAAAGCCAGACCTGCATGCAACAAGACCAATTCGAATGATTGTATTTTATAGTGTACAATAATTATAAGCAACCAAACGAACAAAAACATTATCTATCCACGTACTTAACCCTGAACAAATCCTGAAAACATAGATCCACCACGGCCAGTCGGAGCTGGAGCTGGAGATGGAGAACGACGAGCTTCATAAACTGCATGGCAACGCATAAACAATCCAATTAGAGGTGGAAAGGAGAACATTGCATCAGCCGGTTCTGATGTGCTTTTAAAATGACTAAAACCGCTTTTAGAGCATTACTTGAAAGTCTTGATTATGGATGCAAAACTATTTAGAAAACTTTTTGCAGTTATGCATGAGTGAGATGATATAGGAAGGATTTTGATATGTTGTGTGTGGCACTTTTATGAATTATGATGAACCTCGCTTCCTTCGTTATTTGAAGAAATTGGTTTCTCAGTTTTAAGTCTTGTTACTTGATCCCATTCCTAGTGACCTAGGGGCTCGTTTGGAGATATACTCTATAAAGTGCTTTTATTGGAAGCGCTTCTAATCATGTTTGACAAAAAAGTTAAAAGTGATTTTGAGTTCTAGAAAAGTACTTCAAATGCTTTCAAGGAAGCAAAATTTCAATGTGCTTTTAATTGTAGTGCTTTTAATAAAAGTGTTTATGAGCAGAATTGCTTTTGAAAGAAGCAGTTTGAAACAAGTCCGATAATATATGTTTCACATAAGTACGTACAAGGCTGAGGGGGAGGGTTGCGTGCTGGTGCATGACGACGGGGAGCTGCGCGGGCAGATCGACCTCGTGAGCTTCGGCGAGGCATGGAAGCAAGCAAATTGGCGAATATCTGCAAGAAGAGGTTTTTACGCGATGTAGTTCCAGGTGCTTTTTTTGTGTTTTGACGTGTGTGTGTATATATATATATATATACATGATCAGAGCTAAACTTGTTGTCCAAGTTTTATTTTTTGGAGGAGTCGGAAACTTGTTGTCAAAGAGAAGGGTCATTCAGAAACGCCCTCCCAGCCGAAATGGCTGGAGATTGTTAAGTTTTCTGGATTATATGGATCGTTTCTTTTTCCTTTAAAAAAAAAATAATCAAACTGGATTATGGATCAGTCCGGTGGATTGTTTATCCGAATTTTACGAAATTCCTTGCACATATAAAAAGAGCATGCATGTTGCGTTGTACAAGAAGAAAATTGGTCAGTCTCTAGTGTAAAGAACGAGAATAATTTGTATGATACGATTATACGATTATGCCTTTTTGATAGTGTTCCGTATCAATAGTGTTGGAAAATAAAAAGGAAAGTATTTTAGGATTTGATTTAATTAGTGATTTTATATGATTTAATTAAGGTTTTGATATGATTTGATTTAGTCTAGGTTTCCTTGTCTTGTAGACAAATGATTATTTTGATTTATTTTCTGGTATTGCTCCTTTGTAATCTTATAAATACCTCCTTATGGAGAAGAATAAATCAAATTATTGAAGTAGTATTTTGAGAATTGTGAGATTGTAGAGATTTTTTATTTATCCTAAACCCTTTATTTTCAACTAATAGTACATGAGAGAAATGCTAAGGAGACTTTCAAAAGTGTGACTCTTCATGAATTTTATGTACCTCATGTTTTTAACATAATGTTTTATGATGTTAACACGGGAATTGACGTTAAATTGTAAGGTGGCAGAGATTCCACGGAGAATCCACTTTGAGAGTCCCCTTAGTATTTCTCAATACAAGGATATGTGTTAGTTTCTCTCTTAGTCATTTTATTGGCACGTGTTAGATTTATTTATTTAATTAATAAATATATCCACCCAAATTAGGAGTTGGATTGGAATGATATCTCTAAACAATTTTTTTTTTTTTTGAGAAACTGAAAAATAGCATTACCAGGGCCGAAGCCAAAGAGTTACATAAAACCACCATAGACCAACCAACATCAACACAACGAGAGAAAGGTAGAAAGCTAAGACTCGGAACCTACCCCAAGTCACCTTAATCTCATTAAAAAAAATAAAACTAGGTTAGAGGACAAGGGAGGTCATCCTTGTTTAAAGAGTCGAGAACAAATTAGTTACGAACTCGTTATTTTCAAAATTTGAACTCAAAAACTCTTACTTAGTTACAATTAAAGAAGAACAGCATTTGAAAAATGCAAGCGCATCCAAAACTGTGTTAATTGAGTTAAGCGATGATGGTGAAGATGTAAACGATGAAGTTATGGCACCTGCACCAGATTTGAATGATGGTAGAATGATTTAGTGGTTAGGGTTATTCTTTTCAATTCTTTTTCTTCTCTTTAATGTAAATTAGTGTAAACAAATATCGCATCTAAAAAAAATCCAAATAGATTCCAAGCAAGCACTCTGATTGATTTTTGGGTCAAGAAGTGATTGCACAAGTCGAATTTGGAAGTGGGGAGGCCATGATTAAAAAGTTGCATTAACGCGAAAATGATGGCATGTGTTTGTTGGCCATGATTAAAAAACCACGAGTGGATATAATAATCATTTCTGCAAAGGGATTAGTTGGTGGTTTCGGCAGTTCATTTTTTTCGAGACCGAGAAGACTCACATAAGCATTTCAGCCTCTTTTAACAATCATCATGTATTCACATGCGCTAAAAATCAAACTCGGGAAATAGCATGTGAAACATGTGTTTGGAATTCGTCCCAAACCACTAGATATGATAATGATTTCACATATTTGATAATCAAAACAAATTAAAATCATTAGTTGGTTTACCTTAATGTTTCGATAAACAAAAAAAAAGTTATACGTAGGATGGTTCATGCCCAATTGGAATTCATGTAATATCTTTTGTTTTGTATTCGTTTTTTTATAAATAAAATGATATGTTTACATTAAGGGTGGAGAATTTGAGCTAAGTAGACAATGATAACCATAAGAGTTTTATGTGGATCTTGTCATCCACGGAAGTTAAATTTAAGACATTTTATTTATAATTGAATATGTATATGTGTATGACTAGACCATAGTGCTAAGTAACTATTAGTAATTGTTTTGTTTAGAGAATTTCATGTCATCCCAACTTAATGAAGTTTTCAATTTCAATGTTAATGTAGATAAGATGATCCCATGTCATTCATTGGCTAACTTGTTTATTAAGCATGTGATATTTGTTCAAGTTCACCCCTTTATATCAAACTAAAATTATGATACAAAAAATTACATTATTCACACTTCTTACCAACAAAAATATAATTACTTCTTTGCTTCATTTGTACTATAGTTATGATTGCTCAAATCCCTACCACTTATTCTCAGGTCCGATTTTTATAGATGATGAGCTTAATACTCAATTATGGTTGGTCTACTAGAAGGATTTTCAATGTGTTCAAAACACATGACAGAACACCATATGTCATTATATAATTAGAGGAAAGTTTTTTTTTCTTCCCCAATGTCCTCTAATTGTTTAAGGACATGTGATGTTTCCCCTTATTCCGAGCATTGAAATATCGTTATATCAAAATAAAACTGTAACACATGAATTCTCTATTAATTTTGTATCAGTTAAAATATATAGTTTTATAGCAACTAACTTAATTTTTTGTACTAAAATGCCAAATTTTTTTTCTACTTCCTTGTAATAATAATTCTCTTTCTAAATTGAATTCTTTCCTTAAATAATCGAATTCTTTCTTTCCTTAAATAATAAATTATTTCTATCCCTTAAATAATCGAATTCTTTATGCACGTTTCTTTTAATTCTGAGAAAACAGAAAAGAGAATGATACTTGTTGGCAAGGTAAGGCGAGTAGAAGTGTAAAGCTAGACGAGCGAGTAGATTTTTGGCAAGTGGTGCCGTGTTTTCCTTCACACAGCAAACATTCCCGCGTATAAAAGCACTTTCTCGCGGCGTACGATTCGGCTTCCAAGTCTTTCAACTCATCATTTCTTCAATTTAATCAAATTTATAATTAATTAATCAGGTTTTTTAACAACAAAAACTCATATCTAACTTTTTTTTTTAACAAACAACACTAAGGGGAGTGAGTGGCTTAGTCTCACAGTGAGTTAGTAATAATGTGATTTAAATTTGTCTTAGTAAAAATCAAATCTGAGAGTGAAAAGAAATATCATTAGATCATAATACCAAGTGATCATGTCTAACTACTTATTAACAAAAAATTTGACGACCCTATAAAAAAACTGTAAAAAAATATTTAAAATAATAATAATATGGTAAATTAAACACAAAGTAATTTTACTAATTTTTTTTAAAAAAAGCTCACAGCCGAATAATATCACTAGCCTATATTTTTTCTTCCACATATTTATCTCAAAAAAAATAATTTTTTTTTAAGAGAAAACAATAGCAATTTTATTCATATCAAGAAGAATGCATACAATATTCAAAAAGGATATCCTGGATTAAATCCGGAGGTTCCTCAAACCAATAAAAACTAGAAGCAAAATCTAAGGCCAACTTGGCCAGTCTAAGCCGCATCATTGACGGAACGTCGAATATGATAAATTTTAGAGGAACCAAATCCTCGCAGACTCTCCCGGACATCATCCACCAACAAATCCAAAGAGGATGACCCCGTCCTCAAGCTCCCAACCCCTTGAACGACTTGCAGAGCATCACTCTCTAGGACAATACATTGCATATTACGAATCTTTTAGTAATAAAATAGTATTGAGAAACAGTTATAAAAAATACGAATCTTTTGAAGAAAAATCGTTTTAAAATAATCATAGAAAAATTTTAACGGCTATTTTATATTTTAACATTTTCTCAATTTTGTTTAAACATTAAAATGCACATGGCTAGCATGTGTACAATTCTTATTTTAATTTAATTTATACCCACTTCCTTGTCTCTTCTTCTCCTCTCTTCCTATACAATAATTAATTCCAATTATTTATTTTGTTCAAAAAAAAAAAATCCAATTATTTATTTTTATTTATCGGTCCTCTGTCTCCGTCTGTGTTTCCCTTTTCTGTCTGCTTCTTCACTGGGTTTTGATTTGAAAAGCGAAGGCGTTGGGTGTTTTGCTTCTGGGATATCGACACCGCTTCATAAGGCTGGCACGCGTGTCTTTTGGCATATTACTGTATACTGTTTACTGTATATTTGGGTGTCCAAAGACTCCATCTTTTTCTTCCCAATTCCTTTCTTTACTTTCAGACTTTGTGTTGCAAAATCCAAGACCCAAACAAGAAACAAACTTGTCCTTTCAACTTCTTCTTCTTCTTCCTCTTCCTCTTCTTTTCAGAGTTTCCTAAAGTTGCTGCAGAAATGATCAACCCTGTAAGCCTCTCTCTCTCTCTCTCTCTCTCTCTCTCTCTTGTTTGATTCTACTTACCTGTGAGTTTTTTAGACGGAGTTGTGATTCTCTTGGATTAAAGTTGTAGGCTTGCAGCACATTAACTTGAAAAGTTACTGGGGATAGCGAGAGTTGTATTGCTATGTTGAAATTGACAATGTTTGGGGGAAACTTACGGTTTCTTGTCTTTTAACTGCCTAGAGTTGAAAATAATTTCTTGGGCTAAGAAATGAATTCTTTTGCATCGATTTTATTTCGGATGATGGACGAATGTTTATGACTAGTTGCGCAGTGAAATGACTCCTCTTTTCGTTCTTACTTCATCTGCTAATCGACCCCCTTGAAGGCTTGATGGGATCAAATGTGATACAATGTGACTAACATTTATGACTAGTTTCCTCATTGTTTTTGTCAGGCCGTTGCGCTGTCGGACCCGAAGAATAGGTCATTCTACTGCAGTCTCTTCCTTGTAGCTTCTTTGATCTGCGGGGCTTACTTCATCGGTGGTGCAACCATTGCTCACGAGTACAAGGAAGTATGTCTGTTTTTTTTGGTTCTTCAAGTTGTGTGCACCTTTTACTTTTGTTCTGCAGGTTCTGTATTACCTTTTATCAATTAAATGGTCCCGGAAATCTTTCTTGCAGAAATTAACAAGATGGAAAGTGGTCTACAATAGGCAGAATACAAATTTTCATACGTGCAGGGTTCGCATCTTACCGGGAATATTAAGTGTTTTTTTTATGGCATTTGAAGTTACTTCTATGGCTGAATTTGTTCTCCTTTTCATCTTCAGAATCGTTGCCAACCTTCAGGGAGTGAGGCATTACCGGAAGGAATTATTGCCAAAACATCGGACTTGGAACCGCTGCCTCTATGGGGTTCATCTGTGAAAAATGTATGCGAGGCTATGGCGAGTTTTACTTGAATACTAGATTCATTCCATTTATGAAACTATATAGTTCTTTCTTGTTAATTGATAAATGATAATGCATACTTATCCTTTGTATGAGAAGCACGGGTTCATGTTGCTAAGTAGTTTTTTATCCCGTCTTCCGTGTGTCTTTTATGTATCATTTAACTAAGTCGAGAGCATATTAGTATGCTGGAAGCATCTTAACTGGATTGACATGTTTTGTTAAACTTTACATGGTCCTAAAGCTAGTGAAATTTGTTTTCTTTGACATCTGTCTGAAGTCCTGAACATTGTTTTATTATAAGTTTCATCGCCAATGTAATGCAGGTTGTTGTTTACAAAAATGGTAATTTCAAATGTAAAGACATAGCTCTAAAATGAAATGAACGGTTGCAGGTCCCTTTTTTTCTCTAGGATATTGGCGGGTGTATACTATCGACGTACTTATTACTCATTCATTTTGGTAAAGTACCTTGGTTTTAGATGCAAACTCTCATCATACCTTGCTTAGCAACCTCAGATAAAAGGCCCCGATTGATAATTATTCATTTTTTTAGTTTTAGTTTTCACTTTCTGTGATTGAGATATGAGGGACGGATATGGGGAAAATGAGGGATGAAGAAGAATGATGGGATGAGAGGGAAAGAAATAAAGAAGCATGAATGTAAACAAATCTTTAAAGTTAAAACAACTTAGCATTTGTTTTGTATGCCTTTTGCATTTGTTCTACATATCTACCAGCTTAAAATGGTTTTGCTTGACTGGTTGTTTCCTGAACAAAATTGCTTGTGGCATCTACTGCCCTATTAAATTAAACATGCTCTTCATCTGTTTGCGTTTATGCAAATCATTCTCAATAGACTGCAAAATACTGAGAGGGTTAGGGCTAAGAGGAGCCAAAAGGGTTTTCCATGAGATGGGAAATGAAAATATTAGCCCCATAGAAATTTCTTTGGGACTTTTTGTACAAATAAGAAAGTTTGAAATTTCTAGTTTAGGGACATAAATTCTTGCTTCCACCTGGTTCATTCCTATTAATATTCGTTATCTACAATGTTATACAATAAAATGTGTTTGTGCGCATATATATTTCTTTTATTCTTTTAGGGTCTTCATACTGCCTAAAATTTGCAAAATTCTTGTTTCAGGAAAACTCAAAACCTTCTAAGAGCTTGCTGGCAATTGCAGTTGGAATAAGGCAGAAAGAAATAGTGGACAAAATTGTCAAAAAGGTAGTGATATAATTGGCTCATACCCTTCACATTACAATATTCTATCCATATTATCTTAAACATCTGCTGTTGTATTGCAGTTTCTATCAAGTGATTTCGTTGTTATGCTTTTTCATTATGATGGTTCGGTGGATAAATGGAGGGATTTACCTTGGAGTGATCGTGCCATACACGTGTCTGTGATGAATCAAACAAAATGGTAAAGGTTATTCTCTCACATGGTCACTTGAACTGTAGCTAGTTACCTCTGGGCAGGAATACTCTATACATTTGTGGATAACATTTTAATGAAACATATTGTATGATGACATAGGTGGTTCGCCAAACGTTTCCTGCATCCAGATATAGTTTCCGAGTACAAATATATTTTTCTTTGGGATGAGGACCTTGGAGTTGAGAATTTTAACCCAAAACGGTAACCAATGGCATTTTTTATTTTTTTAGAATAACCTTGGAATTGTGAGCACCTATGCATGCGTTTACACTTTACAAATGCCAAATGAAAACTAAATAAGAGCCCTCCATTCACAAATATTAAAGTATATGTTTTTTTTCAATTATAAACTGGGTGCAGAGCTATTGTAGCAACTGGAATATGAAATGTTGTAATCAAGTCATTCAGTAGTAATGTTTCACAGATAAGAAAATAGAAAACCGATTTGATATCACATAGAGACGTAATGCATTGTGCTTGGAACATGTCCTGCAGATATGTATCCATTGTTCAGGAAGAGGGACTTGAAATATCACAGCCAGCACTTGATCCTGACAAGTCAGAGGTGTATCATCCAATCACTGCACGTGTGAAGAAATCAAAAGTGCACAGGTCAGTGTAGTATATTTTCTTGAATGTGGATTTCCTGTGGTAACTTCACTGTCTAATATACGTAGAGACCAATGTAGTTTAGGACTCTTAGTCCTTGGGTTCCATCCTTGGTTTAAACGTTATGCCAATCTCTAAATACATTGTTTGAAAGTCGAGGAACAAGAATGCCAAATGCCGATTGGGGTTTTGTTAATAAAAATTCCACTTTTTACCTATCCGTATCTTCATTCAGAAACTAAATTTCCTACTTGAATTATATATGTAATGTACTTCAGCTCAGCTAGGCTAACACACACAAAAGCATTATATTGTTAAACTCCTCGAAGAAAAGTTGCTGAGCAACACGACACACACAAAAGCATTATATTGTTAAACTCCTCGAAGAAAAGTTGCTGAGCAACACGTCACTCTTTGTAACACTCTAGGAATTGTATAGGAAAGTCATGATCTTCTGAAACGAGGCCTCATCCTGTATTTACTTATTCCATGAAACACTTGTAGGATTCTGGATTATATGTAGCTCACTATTCTCTTACTGCCCCATGTAAAAGCCCACAGACTACCCATAACTAACAGCTAGAAGCTAATATTAACTAATCTAACTGCTCCTTCCCTATTGGTTAAAATCTTTGACATGGTCTACTGACTTGTTTTTTGCTTCCTTGGTAGATGACAGAGTATGAAACTTTGAACCGTTAGATTAATTTGTTGTCACAGTTCCCTATAGGACCAAGGAGTATCATTTCTACTCTCTTGCTGCAACATACTAGATAAGGCATCAGGTTTACTTGAGGCTAAGTTATTTCATTTAATAAGTCAATAAAATTTACACCCCTTAGGAGAAATGGCTGTTTTCTTGTCAGTGTAGAGAGAAATTTGTATTTCCTTGAATACGCACCAAATCTTAGTGCTCTGTAGTACAGTAACAGCTATTGTCATAAGACCGCTTTTAAATATTGTAGCACACTTTCTTTAGTGTAAAGTTGGGTGATATGTTGAATTCAATAATTCAGTGACGGAATGGATATTGTAGGACCTCTCCATTTTGGTTACCTGCTTTGGCTTAGACCAGGACTGGCCTGATGGGTAATCAGTATGCAATTTCTGTGTAATTATCTAGTATACATAAATTTCATTTGGAGTTTTGTAGAGGGAGAACTGCAGTTGAACTGAGAGGAATGGCCAAACCATATATATTTGCTTTGTGTTCTTGTACTGTTGCTTTCTGTTCTCTTACTGTTGCTATGGTTTCTTTCATCAATTGCTTTCTGGCATAGCAACCATTTTGGGGTTTTGTATAAACTTGTACTTCTCTTATTTTAAATTTTCTTTTCCTCAATTTGGGATATCAAAACATACGTAGAATTGAGTTTGATCCATCTTCGCCTAATTTTTCAACAGAAGGTTTCATAAGTATAAAGGCAGTGCAAGGTGTGACGACCATAGTTCTGCTCCTCCTTGTGCAGGGTAAGAAACTTCCTATCCGCTATTTTCTGTGTTGTAACTCGGATAAAGTACTTTTCTGAATAGTTTCCTTTCGGGTGTTTGGTATGTTCTGTTATAACAGTTGGGTGGAAATGATGGCACCTGTATTCTCAAGATCTGCATGGCAATGTGTATGGTACATGATCCAGGTACATAATCCTTACTAACTAAACCAATACCAACCACCTTCAGAGTGTGTTTACTTATTTTTGGTAGTGTACAACTATTTACGACATTATATAGATGAGTATGTGAAAATAGATTTCATCATTTATGCCCGCCAATTTTTTTATTAATGGTGACGCTGAATGATCCATGTAATTTAAACACAACAGAATATCTTGTAGTAGAAACAACCATTAAACACAAAAGAATATTTTGGAGAATTTGTACTATTTGTAAGGAACTTTCTGGTGATTATTTATTATCCCTACAGAATGATCTGGTCCATGCATGGGGCCTGGATGTGCAGCTTGGTTATTGTGCACAAGTAAATTTTCCTGCCTTATAGCTTCTATTTTAATTCTATTGGTTATTGTGCACACGTACTTTGTGATAACAGAACTTTATGTTTCAGGGAGATCGAACACAAAACGTTGGAGTGGTTGACTCAGAGTATATAGTTCATCTTGGTCTTCCTACGCTCGGTGCCTCAGATGGCAATAAGGCAAGCATCATGGCATCTTGGGTCGTTTAACTATTTAAAATAGTAACGTTGAAGACTTGTCTTGATTGTTATTCCATACATCTATAGCAGATCCAACATCATTAGTGTGAAATACTTGGATTGATGCAATATGCAGTTTCTAAACATTTCAAACATGATTATTTATTTTGTTCTAGCAGGATAAGTTCGTCTATGGTCTTGACGTTCCATATTATTCTCTGACCTTTTTCTCTTTACCTTCTGTTCACTTGCATAGGTGACTAATGGCCCGGATCCTTCTCAGAAAGGGGACTCGAAAGCATTGGTGTGTTCTGCATTTTTTTCTCTATTTTCTTTTTCGTTCAATGTATTAGATTATTTATTGACCTATAACGTGAGTTCTAATGTGAGTTCATCATTTGTAATTTCAGGCACCATCTTCCTCGGATAAAGTCAATGATCGATCTAAAGTAAGCATTCTTAAACTGCCGTCCTGCTAAAATCATGTATTTCTCCTCCGTGCACACCCATACGCATTTGTAGACGATGTAAACATTTTATCAATTCATATACATTGCTTGCAACTACTTATCCGGCGAATGCTATTTGTTGGCAGGTTAGGATGCAGTCCTTTATTGACATGCAGATCTTTAAGGAAAGATGGAGTGCTGCAGTAAAGGAGGATAAATGTTGGGTTGACCCGTATCAACTATCAACAAACTGAAGCGAGCGTAAATTATATTTACAGGACATCCATCGTGCAAAATGCAAGGTCGATGGCCGCCATTCTTGTGCAGACAACAGAAGTCACTAAAGCGTAACTGTGCATACATTTAGGCTTTAGCTTGTGAGGATATGTATCGCAAGCGATGTATAGATTTTCGTGGTGACGCAAATTCATATCAAACAGCTGACGACAAACATTTCGAGACTGACATGGAAGCTGTGATGTGAAATTGACTCACCAATGCTGCATAGCTGGTGCCTGGTGACACAATGCATTGTTGTACTCCAGGCAGGAAAGACAGGACCGGCTTTCGTGTTTGTGATTGTATCATCCATTTCATTGTAAATTTCATGTCGATGTGTGAAGACCGATTGATTTATTGATTGTTTATAACCTGTGTAAGGCCGTTCGGAATAATATTTAGAGTGACGGAGGTTGAGAGCTTCTGTTTTGTTCTGCGAATTCGCTGTCTGTTTGTTGTTAGTTTATCTCAATTAAAATGCAGATATAAGATTGCATCTCAATGCCGAATGACGTGATTTTGATATACAGAAAAAAAATCTTTAGGGGCACGTAACATCTGTGATAATAAATGGCTCTCGCACACGCGGGGGGCTGGTAATGACTAATGCGTACCATTCTGTTGATGAGCCAACTTTAAAAGTTATAATAACTTTAGTTGTTTGATCAAATTTCAATAGCCCGGATTCCCGAACTTGGTGGATTAAGAGGAAGGGACCTGGAGAGGATCCCTTTCCAGGTTTAAAGCACGGAAATCTAGCCGGCCATTGAAGTGGTGGCATCCCATACACTGGTGACTCGTGCATTGTAGAATTTTCGTGCAACAGATCAAAATAAATGGAGCTGATAGCAAGAACAGTTGAAATCAATCTCTTCCAAGGAAACAAGCAACAGGTACGGCTAGTTATATAAACACCACCACATATATAGATGTCTTGTGTGTGTACATTACAGAAACCACATGCCAACATCGACTTTAGCAACCGGAAAAATGTTTCCAACACTTCGACAAAAGCACGGAACAACAGATTGGGTTTTCCGGTCCTTTATTGGCTCTACTCGATACTGCAACTAGATATATACCGGTACTTAGATGAGAAAGTTGCAGTACGAGAAACCCCCAAGTTCTCGAGGGTTTTAAACGTCTACCAAGTCCGGCAGATAAATACCCCGCCAAACATAACGAAGCTTCTCTATTTGCTCAAGAACTGTGTAAACCAATCCCCACCCCACCCACGCCACCCCTAAACACAGATTTGGGATGTAACATATTAGCAGTCATATAAACATCTAACACGTCCAAAAGATAAAAAGAGCAACTAAACTTGGAAAGAAGCTTTTACCTAAACAGCGTAACTCCAACAGGTAGACTGGAGCAGTCAACATAAGAAACCCCACTTCATGGGAACCAGGGAGATGCATCTTGGTTCACCGGCGGGTCCATAGCATTATAACCAACGTGCGCCAAGTGAAAGGGGGAGTCAAATCTTATGTCGACATCTTCGCTGGAATTGTTTCCAAATGGAGACTCAAATGCCATCAACTGATCAAACTGAACTTCCGGGGATGAAAAGCCTGGATGAAGCATAAGCACGGGGGATGGTTCCGACATGTTCATGTTGCGTCCTATGTCCACCCCTTGACCAAACAAGTTATCATTCATTGGAAATTGATAGTTCACCTGCTGCTGATTGCGATCATCTATAACATTGAGGTTTCCAGGACTGCAGTTCTTGTTCTGCTGAATATTACTATCATAGAATGACACAAGCTCTGATATCATTTTCTGCCCATCCTCAGCAACTCCAAGTCCTGAAGCATCAAACCTACCTGACTGGTTCACTGGTTGTTGAATTCCAAGTCCCGAATCATCGAACATACTTGACTGGTTCACTGGTTGATTTGCTGGTGTAGGTTGTTGAGCAATGGGTAGAGAGAAGCTCACAGGTGTCTCATTGTGAAGCTGAAAGCTTGACATTCCAAGCACTTGTGAAGAATTACTCCGGTGTGGACAATTCAACTGATGATTGTTTCTTGCAGTTATGTCAAGAAAGCCTAGGCGATAATCATGATACGGGCACTGCAGATATTCGCAGGTGTAAACCTTCTGATTTAACATCATTTGTGGCTCTTCAGCCAGCTGCTTCCTCTTTTGACCAAAATCGGAGTTGATCTCAATAAGCTCTCTCTTAATCTGAGGTCCCAGCCTCTCTCTTTGTCCAGTGGCTCCAATGTTGAAGTGATTAACAAGAGGTTTGCAATCCTCTATTTCAACATTTTCGTCATCATCAACCCCTTCGACATCATAATCACTAGTTCCACTGATTGCTAGAGAGTCATTCCCACCAGCAAATGGAGGTGGACATCTATCAGGATATAGCCTCCGGGCCAAAGCTTCCTCCTGGTTTAAAATGGCTAGCCAAGTGGCACTCTCCTTAGCAGTCATTTTGTCCTGCAAACATTTAGACTGACAAACAAGTTTGCGGATCTTGGCAATATCTGGGGACATGTGCTTTATCACAGCCGTGAGAACACCAACCTTCCAAGCCTTCTTCAGATCATGAGGCTTCTTGTATGGGGGAGGACCCTGATCCTTGGGCAGATTTAGTTGAGGCCACCATTCCTCATTACCAGTAGGCCACCAAGGTGGGGCAACACCCTTCTCCAACGGGAAACGTCTTTGGGGTGGATTGCAGTGCTGCATCAAAGCTGACAAAAGTGAACCAAGAGTGGTGTCTTGGAGCTCCTGCAAGGTGTGAGGAGTGGATGCCACCGCACTGAAGTGTTCATTCTTCCCAGGGATTGAATGATCCGCCCGATACTTAGAAATGGCAGCCGGGCCATTACGATCAAATCTTACTTTTTCCTTCCACCATGCTCTCAGATTGTCAGAAGCGCCACTCACTGGTTTTCCTTTTTCAGGGATAATTCCATAAACAAAACCTTGAGCTTTGCAAACTTCCATCATTTTCAGCATATATTTCAGGATTCCATCTTGTGCCCGTGACATCTTCTTCCTCCGAGCTTGTTCCTGTGATTGACGCTGTCTTGCATTGTCAACTCCTTCCTTTCCCTTAGTTTGTTCTTTCAGCCTCTTCAATAGCATTCTATCTCTCCACATCCTCTTCTCGAGCTCATCAACATCCATTTCTTCATCACTATAATCCTCCTCCGCTGTCGCCTCTGGTTCATGCTCTGGAGCTGCATCCCCTTCCCCAGATGGAGCAGAAAGAAAGTCAAGATTATCACAGAAGCCCAACTCCTCGTAGATCCCCATTTAGCACTGACACAAACCACGTCAACTTCTCCGCCCTTCTCTCTTTTCTTTTCTTTTTTTTTTCCAAACTTCTATGCCCTTCTCTCTGTAGAAGATTTCCAATCTTGTGCACAGTTATTAGCTTTAAAATTTCTGAGAGCCAAGGTTCACCAATAAAGGATAAATCCCGAAAGTAAAGAAAATCGAATTTTCTGCAAAAGAAATAAATTTCAAATAACTCAGTCAATACCACAATTGTAGCAGATCATAGATCAGGTACATTGAACTAGCAAGTAATGACTTAAATTCGATGAAAGTAAAAACCAGGGAAAGTACATAATTTCATAAATACGATTAATCACAAACATAAAAAGTAGCACAATAAATTAGTCGAAACTGCTACCATAAATTAGAAGGGTATCAAATCCGCAACTAATTCAAGCAAGCAAACAAAGAAACGTAACGGAACTCCTTGTTTTCACATACAAAATGAAAAAGAAAATAAAAGAACCAAAGATAATCCCAACGCATGGACATCATCACTACAAGCAACTAAAGATGTGGTTCTCGAATATCCGAGAAAAAAAAAACAACAACAAAAAGAAGAAAAATATATCCACCAGCATCACAAAAATCACAAGGTATTAGCAATAAAAACCAAATTTAAGTTACAAATAATACCCTGCAACTGCGAACGGACTAAAGCTGAACGAACAGAGCCAATCACCTCCAGATCTACCATCTTCCGGATTCAAAATCTTTACAATAACACGGTATTAACGAGCATTGACAGAACCAAGTTTCCGGTCTTTTATTATTGTTTACACAAACTGACATATTTTATAACGCCGGTTTACAGCAAATATACCACCTATCTAAGCAACATGATTCACTTATTAATCCGTTTTCATCATTTAATATAAACCCAGAAATTGCGAGTAGCCGTCTTTTCGGATCAAAACGTTGTTTACGCATCAATCAATCCAGATCCAAACATATCATTTCCAAATTTTGCAAAACCAAATATTAAAACACAACAAAAAAAAAACCCCGGAAATAAAAATCAAACCGAAATTTAAAAAATATGGTAAACAGCAAGAAACACCAAACAAAACCCAGATAGAATCCATTACATATACTTGCAAATGAATAAGGGAAGAACCCTAGAGTGTAAGATACGGCAGTAGCACACAGATCAACCATCAAAAACCTTGAAAAGTCACTAAATTGAGAACAAATATATTTATTTATTAATTATGCAGACAAGAACAGATTAACCTAAACAATAAACAGAACAATCAGAAATGAAACAACTAGTTTTTATTTAAAAAAATTCAAAAAAAAAAAAAAAGAGTACAAAATTAAAGGTACCTGATTGATTGAAATCATGAGCTGGTAGGATGCATTGAAGCTCCTCAAGCACTCTCTGATTGTTCACAGAGAGAAAGAAGAGAGATTTTTTTTTTTTTTTTTTTTTTTTATAGTCAGAGGAGAGAGAAGAAGAAACGAGAGAAGATAAAATGGTGGCTGGATATAGCCCCCCCAGGACAAGGATATGAAGTATAAGCATCAGTGGACTTATTTAACTAGGGTTAGGTTAGGTTTTAACCGTGGTTAAGGCGTGGGGTAAACTCTTGGGTTACGTGTTACTTTGACATCATTTATACTAAAAACTAATGAAAATGGCTTGAAAACTTTGAGTTTTAATGATAAGAACAAAATAAAGGATAAATTGAATAGTACCATGTTTGACTTTTTAGTGTAAAAATATGATTTTTTGTTAAAATGAACAGTACCGCGTGCTTTTCGTTAAAACTCTCTTTATACTATCATCCTATATATCAAATTAAATTATTTTCTTTTTATAATTTCTGTCTTATATTTTAAGTTTTACATATATAAAAATGCATATGAATTAACAATGGAAGCGACGTGCCACCAAGAAGCCTCTCGCATGGAGAAATTTTTTAATGTGATCGGAATACGGGATGGTATAGCACGTCTTACTATACAAATAATGAGATATGCGTATTAAAAAATTAATAACTTAAAAAAATATAATTTTCCACCACTTATATGAAAACACGTGGTTTACCAGCCGTGTTCCGGTCACAATAAAAAATTTCTCTTACGCAAGGTCTATTGTCGAAGAGATTTTTCAGAGTGACTGGAATACGGAGTCGTACATCATGTGTCACCATACAAATGGTGAGATATGTGTGTTAAAAAATTAATAACTTTAAAAATAAAACTTTCTACCATTTATATAAAAACACGTACACTCGTGTGTGTTCCGGTCAAAATGAAAATTTTTCTCCTATCATCGGTGCTATCCTATAAATTGTGAAAATTAGGCTAAACCTGAGTTATCCTCTAGAATCAAGTCTGCCACTAAGTTTGGTGGTTCCTCAAACCACATCATTTCATGCTGAACACCGAGACCTGCACTGCAACCCTGTGCGCCGCCTGGTTTGCTTCCCGTCGGACATGGTAGAAATCATACTGAGGGAACTCTTGAACAAGAGCTCAAACATCGTAAATGATTGGCCCCACCAAAGAGTAATCCTCCCCGTTTATTTCATTGCAGCAATGGTGGCAAGGGAGCCTCCGTCGAAGATCACAACATTCTGTTTATTTCATTGCAGCGATGGTGTTTTTTAGTTTGAAGAATTGGACGGATTGGAAGGGTCGCACCAATCACTAATTAATTACAAAAAATGTTTTAAAACAATAAAAATTAGCATAACGTATTTAATAATGAATTAAAAAATTATTTGAAGGTGCTGTCAAATTTGACAGTAAGGGTGAGAGCTGTCATTCCATATCATGCCACGTCGGATTTGGCTTCTCGGTTGGAAACCATTGTTGATGTCTTTTATGACTGTTAATGCTGATTTGAACATTTTGAGACATCTCATTTAGAGATATTTTAATTGACTTTATTTTTATTTGCGTGGGTCGGGTCGAACTTACTTTGAAGGTTTCACTTAGATTTTTTTCTTTTTCCCTTTTCCTCGTCAAATGATAGTCGTTTAATAGAATTTTAATAGAAATTGTTTACATCATTTCACTAATAACTTGTTGGGGAAATTGCGTAAGATTTTATCGAAATGTTCTTTTAACCGAGACCCATATCATTATTCAGTAGATTACAATGTTTTTCTTGATGTCTCCTTGTTGCTTTATAGGTTTAGCACTTTATACTTTGAAATGACACTAATGTGTCTTTTTGTATTATTTATGCCATGTGATGTTATTAGGTAATGATGAAGCCACAGAGGAGGTGCGTCCACACCTCTAGTAGTTGAAATCAACTTTTGAGAGTGAGAATATGTCCCTCTGGTTTCTTTGAACCTAGACAAAAACTTGCAATGTCGTTTGTTGTTGGGCTGCGCAACACCCGCTGCTGCTTGCACCAACCTGCCATACTCAACACCCACTACCATTGTTTTGAAAATCCTCATTAGTAGGTTGCTGGTTACCACCCCGATTAGTTTCTAAGCGTTTGAAAATTAATAAAGTGCGTCTAGATCCACTTAGGCGTCCGCCTAACCCGCATAGGTCAACACTCTCACTTAGACAGAAAATAGATAATTTTCATTTTGCATTTTTTTTAAACAAAAGATAAGAGGTTTGTTGAATACTTGGATGAACACTCATTATATGCTTATTTCCCCATGTTTTCAGTATGTTTAATACATATTATTTTTTGTTGCAATTTATATATCTAAGACATATTCTAACCCTTAGAGTAAAACTCAAATTTTAGGTTCTAAACATCCCCCAACTTGCTCCAACCCTTAGAGCAAATATGAGTTTTAACCAAAAACTCACTTCTGGAGCAAATTTAAGCCATAATTGGCCCTGCCCACCATATATGTACATTTTTTTAAGTTTTATATTTACAAATTCATTAAATCCAACTACTAAGATCTAACATAATCAAATCCAACAATAAAAAAAAAGATCTAATGGTCCAAATTCCAACGGCTATCCTGGAAATGGTGAAAATTAGGCTAAACCTGAGCTATCCTCTAGAATCAAGTCTGCCACTAAGTTTGGTGGTTCCTCAAACCACATCAATTCCTGCTGAACACCGAGACCTGCACTCTACAACCCTGTGCGCCGCCTGGTTTGCTTCCCGTCGGACATGGCAGAAATCATACTGAGGGAACTCTTGAACAAGAGCTCAAACATGTTAATGATTGGCCCCAGCAAAAAGAGTAATCATCCCCGTTTATTTCATTGCAGCAATGGTGGCAAGGGAGCCTCCGTCGAAGATCACAACATTCTGTTTATTTCGTTGCAGCGATGGTGTTTTTTAGTTTGAAGAATTGGACGGATTGGAAGGGTCGCACCAATCACTAATTAATTACAAAAAATGTTTTAAAACAATAAAAATTAGCATAACGTATTTAATAATGAATTAAAAAATTATTTGAAGGTGCTGTCAAATTTGACAGTAAGGGTGAGAGATGTCATTACATATCATACCACGTCGGATTTGGCTTCTCGGTTGGAAACCATTGTTGCTGTCTTTTATGAGTGTTAATGTTGATTTGAACATTTTGAGACATCTCATTTAGAGATATTTTAATTGACTTTATTTTTATTTGCGTGGGTCGGGTCGAACTTACTTTGAAGGTTTCACTTAGATTTTTTTCTTTTTCCCTTTTCCTCGTCAAATGATAGTCGTTTAATAGAATTTTAATAGAAATTGTTTACATCATTTCACTAATAACTTATTGGGAAAATTGCGTAAGATTTTATCGAAATGTTCTTTTAACTGAGACTCATATCATTATTCAGTAGATTACAATGTTATGCTTGATGTCTCCTTGTTGCTTTATAGGTTTAGCACTTTATACTTTGAAATGACACTAATGCGTCTTTTTGTATTATTTATGCCATGTGATGTTATTAGGTAATGATGAAGCCATAGAGGAGGTGCGTCCACACCTCTAGTAGTTGAAATAAACTTTTGAGAGTGAGAATATGTCCCTCTGGTTTCTTTGAACCTAGACAAAAACTTGCAATGTCGTTTGTTGTTGGGATGCGCAACACCCGCTGCTGCTCGCACCAACCTGCCATACTTAACACCCACGACCCTTGTTTTGAAAATCCTTGCTAGTGTCATCTAGACGCTAGGTTGCTGATTACCACCCTGATTAGTTTCTAGATGTTTGAAAATTAATAAAGTACGCCTAGATTCGCTTAGGTGTCCGCCTAACTTACATAGGTCGCGACTCTCACTTAGTCAGAAAATAGATAACTTTCATTTTGCATTTTTTTTTAACAAAAGATAAGAGGCTTGTTGAATACTTAAATGAATACTCATTATATGTTTATTCCCAATGTTTTTAGTATGTTTTAATATATATTATTGTTTGTTTTGCAATTTATATATCCTAAGACATACTCCAACCCTTTGAATAAAACTCAAATTTTAGGTTCTAAATCTCCTCCAACTTGCTCCAACCCTTAGAGCAAATATGAATTTTAACCCAAAATTTATTTCTGAAGCAAATTTAAGCCAGGATTGTCCTTGAGTTAGTGGGCTAACCCACCATATATGTGCATTTTTTTTTTAGTTTTATATTTACAAATTAATTGAATCCAACTACTAAGATCTAACATAATCAAATCCAATGATTAAAAAAAAGATCTAACGGTCCAAATTTAAATCCAATGGCTAAAATAATAAAAAAAAAATCTTTCATATTATTTGATAATGATCTATCAGTTTCATAGTATAGGTTTAATGGTTTTTCAATATTTATCAGAAACTAAATATTTTTAGGTTAAAATATTTATAAAATTAAATTAGGATAGTCTACATAATTTTTTTATTTAGAAAAGATTATTGTAAGAAAAAAATATTTTAAATTCATTCTTTAATAATTTCGGACTAAAATTTAACCTATAAAGTTTGGATTAGAAAAACTGTTTATGGGTTAAATTTTAGGTTTGAAGGAAATTCGCATAAGCACTAATCTACATTTCGCTGCCCGATTAGCTCCTCGCAGTTTTTAAAATATTGTCCACTCCGTGAGTCAAATCTTTCAGTAACGCTTATAAAGTTCCTTTTTTTCAATTTGACCTTGCATCGTAGTTAATTTGTTTGTTGCAATTTGTTTTACGCAAATTTGAAGAAATGCCTAGAGAAAAGAAAGAAGAAGAGACGGAAAAATAAAAGGTAAAAGGAAAAGTTAAAAAGTTGGCTGTTTGCTTGTGAAGCCCACACAGTTGACAAGTTAGTTTGTGAAGCCCACATAGGTAAGAAGTAAAAATTTGTAGGCTTTCAGTTTTTAAAGCCCAAAGGTTTATGTTGTTTAGGCGTTGTTGGCATCTGTAACAATTACTTAAGTGTTTGGATCGGTGACCACTCAGGTGGCGTTATGTATGTGATAAATTGAACATTTTAGTTTGCTTCTCCCAATTTTATTTTTAAGATTTTAATTGTGTGGACCTCATGAATCTTCCAATTCAACTTGGCAATTATATTCATGATATAAAAATGTATAGTGAGTATTCATCAGTAAAAGAAATTAGTGATTTTTTAAAGAACTTGGTTAAGACTGGGAGGTGTGCAAGATAAAAGTTAGTGTATTAGTTTCTTACATAAGTTTTTGTGGTACTAGTTGCGACCGCTTTGGTGGATAAAGCGTTTTATACTATGAATATTGTGAAAACACTCATGCGTAACGAAATGAGAGATTGCTGGTGAGTGATAGCATGGTTAAGTGATGGAGAGAGATTTTTTTCTTTTTATTGATAATGAGTCTATTATGCGATATTTTGATTACATGAAACATCGCAAACAACAATATAACTTGTTTGTATTAATAAATAAATGATATTAATATTGTCTATTATCTAAAAGGATTTGCTTGCCTCCATTTTTTATGGAACTTTTTACCCTCGACAATTTCTAGTCATTCATGTGACAATTTAGCGAGGATATTAACAATTTTATACGGAACAACTAAAATGATTTAAGGTAGACAAACGGAAGGACCAATTATATTGATTTTCATTGTCAAGAAATAGAGTGAGGAGTAAAGTCAATCTCATGAACTATTTTGATTAAGAGCTCAATTGGAAGTGTTTTTAGAATGACTAAAAACGTTTTTGATGAAAATATTTTTGAAACAAAAAATCCAAGCGGATTTAAGAAGAAAGTGCTTATTATGCTTTTGAAACCTGGAAAATGATCATCTTCGGATCCCTTCCTCCTAATCCACCAAGTCCGGAGATCCAGACCATTGAAATTTGATCCACCCGCTAAAGTTATTATGGGCCTCTGTTTGTAGCTATTTGATCAAATTTAAATAGTCCGGATTCTCGAACTTAGTAAATTAGGAAGAAGGAATCAGGAGAGGATCCATTTCCTTGAAACCCAAAATTAATCCATTAAAAACGTTCTCAATTATTTTAAAATAACTTCTAAACCAGCCCTAAAAAGCCTTCTTATTCTAATATTTCAGCAGTCTGATTTCAATCAAACGGTGCAAGAACTCCCAAAATAAAACCCTTCAAAAAGCCCACTCATAGAGCTCACAGATATTTCTCCAAATTCCAAAACGAACCCAAACAAACCAACTATTTACTCTTATCTCCCTCCTCCTCTTCTTCTTCCCACTCTGCAACTCAAACACCATTTCTTGGTCCGTACAAGATGAAGTGAGTTGGGTCGGGTCCTCCTTCAATGCCCGAAGAAGAAGATGATGAGAAAACCCATGGCCGTCATCTGCCACCCACCTGAACCCTTCCTCTTCCTCCTCCTCAAACCCTTCTCTTCCATTTCCTCCGCCGCCGCGGCTCCTCTTTCCCTCCCCAACGAACCGCACGATCTATCCTCCCAGCTCTTCGCCATTCTATCCCGCCCCAATTGGCAGCGCCACCCTTCCCTTAAACAACTAGCCCCCTCCATATCCCCTTCCCATGTCTCCTCCGTCTTCGCTCTCAACCTCGACCCCCGAACCGCCCTCGCTTTCTTCAACTGGATAGCTCTTAAACCCGGATACAAGCACACCGTCCATTGCCACTCTTCTCTCCTCAACATTCTCCTCCCCAATGGGTTTCTCCAGGTCGCAGAAAAGATCCGAATTTCCATGATTAAGGCTTCCAGTTCCCCTCAAGATGCCCTTTTCGTGCTCAAGTTTTTGCGGGAGTTGAATGGTGCCGGAGAGTTCGAGTTCAAGCTCACCCTCAGGTGCTACAATTTTCTTCTTATGTCATTGTCTAAGTTTTCCCTGCTTCAGGATTTGAAAGCTTTGTATTTGGAGATGTTAGACGATATGGTTTCTCCAAATCTGCATACTTTTAATACCATGATCAATGCTTACTGTAAAGTGGGTAATGTGGCCGAGGCAGACTTGTATTTCAGTAGGATAGGGCAGGCGGGTTTCCACCCCGATACATTTACCTACACTTCTTTGATACTGGGGCATTGTAGGAATAAGGATGTGGATAGTGGTTACAGGGTTTTTAAGCTAATGCCGCAAAAGGGTTGTCAAAGAAATGAAGTTTCCTATACTAATTTGATACATGGGTTTTGCGAGGCTGATCGGATTGATGAGGCTTTAAAGTTGTTTTCTCAAATGGGGGAGGATAATTGTTTTCCAACTGTGCGGACATACACAGTTCTTATTTGCGCCTTGTGTAAATTGGGAAGGAAATTAGAAGCTATGAATCTGTTCAAAGAGATGACGGACAAGGGTTGTGAACCAAATGTTCATACTTATACCGTGCTCATTGATAGCATGTGCAAGGAAAATAAGCTTGACGAGGCAAGAAACTTGCTAAACAAGATGTTGGAGAAAAGGTTGGTTCCTAATGTTGTCACGTACAACGCAATGATTGATGGGTACTGCAAGGAGGGAGCAGTTGAGGCTGCACTTGGTATTTTGGCTTTGATGGAATCGAGTAATTGTTATCCAAATGCTCGGACGTACAATGAATTGATTTGTGGGTTTTGTAAAAGGAAAAATATACACCAGGCAATGGCATTGCTTGGTAAGATGCTTGATCGGAAACTCTCACCAAGCCTATATACATACAACTCATTAATCCATGGGCAGTGTAAAATGGGTCATTTTGAGAGTGCTTACAGGTTGCTTAATTTGATGAAAGAAAGTGGTTTGGTTCCTGACCGATGGTCTTACAGTTCTCTCATAGACGCTCTCTGTAAGAGGGGCAGACTGGAAGAAGCTCATGCCCTGTTTGATTCTCTCAAAGAGAAAGGCATAAAGTCAAATGATGTGATCTTTACTTCTTTGATTGACGGTTATTGCAAGGTTGGGAAAATCGACAATGCCCATTCTTTGTTTGATAGAATGCTTGCAGAAGACTGTTTGCCGAACTCATTCACTTACAATACCTTGATAGATGTGTTGTGCAAAGAAGAAAGACTGGAGGAAGCGTTTTCACTGGTGGAAAAGATGTTAAGTATTGGCATCAAAGCTACAACACATACTTATACAATTCTAATTAAACAAATGTTGAAGGAAGGGGACTTTGACCATGCTCGTAGGCTTTTAAACCAGATGGTTAGTTCTGGTAATCAACCTGACCTGTTTACTTACACTACCTTTATTCATGCATATTGCGGCATAGGAAATGTAGAAGAGGCAGAGAAATTGATGATGAAGATGAATGAAGAAGGAATTATAGCAGATTCATTGACTTACACATTGCTAATTGATGGATATGGACGTATGAGATTAATTGATTGTGCATTTGATGTTCTTAAGCGCATGTTTGATGCTTGTTGTGATCCTTCGCATTATACATATTCCTTTCTGATCAAACATCTTTCGAATGAAAAGTTGACGGAGACAAATAATAATATGGTGGGAATTGATTTGATCTCAAAAGTCTCCTTAATTGATATTAGTGATGTGTGGAAGACAATGGATTTTGACATTGCTTTAGAGCTCTTTGAAAAAATGGCTGGACATGGTTGTGCACCCAGTACCAACACTTATGAAAAACTTATAGTAGGTCTTTGCAAAGAGAGGCGCTTGGAAGTAGCCCAGAGGTTATACAGTCATATGAGAGAGAGGAAAATTTCTTCAAGTGAGAATATTTATAATTCTCTTCTTAACTGTTGCTGTACATTGCAAAAGTATGGAGAGGCAGCAACCTTGGTGGATGCGATGATTGAGGATGGTTATTTACCGACACTGGAGTCCTCCACGATGCTTGTATGCGGGCTTCTTGATGAAGAGAAGACTGAGAAGGCAAAAGCAATTTTTCGTACTTTGCTTCTTTGCGAATATAATCACGATGAAGTAGCTTGGAAAGTTCTCTTTGATGGTTTACTTAAGAGGGGTTTTGTCAATATATGCTCTGAGCTTATAAGCATCATGGAGAAAATGGGTTGCCAGCTTCATCCTCAGACATATTCAATGTTGATTGAGGGAATGGATGGTCCGTAAAAATGTTGGTTTCTGGTATTTAATTCTTTATCTGTGAGCACTACTACAAGCGGAAGTGATTTTAAAACATTATATTCCCAGAGATCTGTGTAAGCATTATGCATTGTGAATACTGAGCGTTTACACAATAAAATGCTACAAAAGCTCGTTATTGATGTCTCAGGAGAATATGATACTGGATTTGTAGTCTTTGCAGTCTTTATTTGCGCTGTGAATATGCAGTCTCTTCAGCAAGTACAATATGTTTCTCTGGGACGGGGACCTTGCCATTGATGATTTTGACTCAAAATGGTAAGTATAACTGGTACACTTTGGTAGAATGATCTTGGCATCTCTGTGGTGATTGCTGATATATTTCACTGTTTTGGCTGATTTGATGTTTTAGATTAACGATACATGAAATACTCACAGATTTATGCATACTTATTTCTTGCTCACTAGGGTTTAACTGCAAATTGGGAATTGGAAATATTAGAATGTTATGATTTGTTTAATGTTGGTGCCCATGAAGTTAAGACCTAAAAAGGTGGAATGTCAAATTACAGTTTCAAAGCCATTCAATTAACGGTTTATATAGAAGAAAATTGGGCACTGGCCTGATACGACATGGAGAGAAATGTTATGTACACAAAGACATGATAGATCTCCCACACATAAAAAAAAAAAGTCCACTCAAATGCACCATCTTAGTTTTTCCAAAATTATCTCACATTTGATCATCCTATTCCTTGTTAGGCCAAAATAAAGAAGGGGATACTGAAAGATGTTTGATGTATAAAAAGACGGGGAAAGTTCAAATCCTTTGCTGCTTGAGTGTCGACTTCACTGTGCTTGGCAAAGGTTGTTTGGGAGATAAGTGATTGCTTATTTTGTGCTGGAAGGATGAGCTCAGCTTTGGGCCTGATGTTCGATGTTGACCAAAAAAAGCTTTGGCGCTGATGTTCGGTGTTGTTCACCCTTCATTCCATCTATCCATTTGCACAGGTGAGTAATGCCCTACCTCCTTAGAAAAAGATTCAAAAACATGTGCGTGTTTGATTTCTTTGTACATATGTTTTAGTGCATGTACAATGGAAACACGTCGTCTTTTTGTAATTTCAATAACCGTCTCGGTCCCTTTAAAGTCAATAGTAGGCCAAAAGTAAGCCTCAATGTTTCATTTTCTTCCACTGCAACCACTTATATAGTGAGTGTGACTTATCTGCTTGTTAGGATGCTGATCTTGTATTGCAATGAAGATCTTGTGCTGTAAAAGGAGTTATCAGTGTTTGGTTGCTACATGTATATGCCAACTATATTAGCAAACCAAATGCAAGAACGCAAGGTCGGCAGGTGGCCATTCTTATACTCATCAGAAAACAGAAATCAGTACTAGACGGCTGTGATTGTGCGTGCAGATTATCGGGTGCAGAACCAACCAGCTGAGCTGGGGGAGCTTGGACGGAAGTGCTGGTTTTTACTCGATCGACAGCGTTGCTGACATGATATATCTCAAACAGTGTATAGCATTTTCTGGTGATTTCAAACAGCAGATGACAAATATTTCAAGTCTGATGAACAATTAATTTACGATTTATTGTATTCTTGTGTTAAATTCCCACTTAGCAATCCCGTTTAAAATGATTGTTCACTTGAGGACGTATGATTGTTGTTTAGGTAAATTAGGAATCTTTCGGGATGTAGAAGATCTTTTCTATTATACTTGTATTATTTGGAGAGCAAGTTATTCTCTTTTCCCTAATAAATAAAGGCACGAGGCTAGACACATAACTCCTAAAACCTTTCTTCATCTCTTATCTACGCCGTACTTTCTCTCTCTAAATTTTGGCCCTAAACCCTAAACCCTAAAGCCCATTGAAGTAATAATTGATTATAGTTAATCTGCAAGTCTCTTTGTCTAAAAGTTATACGTTAGGCTCACACAAATGCAAGAGCAAAAATATCTACGAAATTAGGCTTTTGAATTAAGAAATGACTTTTTTTGAACAATAAAATGATATTTTTATTTATTTACTGGCTGGCTTTCAAGGAAGGAGATCATGAATATCAGGATCCGAATCCTAATTTAATATATATGGAAATATGTAATCCTAGTACTACCATATTAGTTTTCGATTAAAATCTGTTTAAATATGGTATCTTTTTATATATTGTGCATAATATCTCTTAAAAAGTGCAAAGTAAAAGCTTGTAGCTCAAGTCAACTCTTTTTTTTCTTTCTCTGTCTGCGTTAATGGCATAATCCATGTATTTCCTGTGAAGATACTCAGAATTAGTGCTTAATTAGTTTACCTTTATCATTTCTTAACACTATTTTTCTCTCTCGTTTTTGTGTTTCATAGACTACAAGAGTGATCATGATCATATCATAAACTACTAATCTCTCCTTAATTTATCATTTCTGTTAGTGGAATAAGGCTAGGTTGTTGCATTTCTATTAATCTCGTCTCGTTCTTACGTGTGTTCATGATCTCGACACTGATGAACAAGCAGCAGCAGCAGCAGCTTTTCATGGAGAAATCATCCGTTGCAGGAAAATGCCATAAACAACTTGGGTTTGCACTAATCACTTCGTTTCTTTCGTTCTTCGTATTGATTTTATTCAACTTTTCGGATCTAAGTGCGGGAAGAAATAATACTCGTGGAATCACCTTTCTCATCAACAACTTTGGCAATGTTATTTTCAACCAACGACCTCATTCTACCTCTCTTCCTCTCAATGGAACGCTTAATGCCACAAACTCTAGTACTAACACTACTACTACTCAAGCACAATCTTCCGGCCGCGTGACAAAAGCGCCAGTACAACCAATATCTGATGAGATTGAGAAGAAAAACGCTGGTTTTGATTCTGATTCGTGCTCGGGGAGGTATGTTTATGTTTATGATCTTCCTAAGAGGTTCAACCAGGACCTGCTCAAGAATTGCCATTCACTTATGAAATGGACTGATATGTGCCCCCACTTATCAAACATGGGACTTGGTCCTAAAATTCACAGTTCTACGGGAAAACTAGTGGGAAATGGTTGGTTTGCTACAAACCAGTTTTCTTTGGGAGTTATTTTCCATAACAGGATGAAGCAGTACCGGTGTTTAACCAATGATTCGTCCTTGGCCTCTGCGGTTTTTGTACCCTTTTATGCCGGCCTTGATGTGGGACGATACCTCTGGGACTGCAACACATCGGTGAGAGATGCTTCTCCTCTCGAATTGGTGAAGTGGCTTTCGCGTAGACCCGAATGGAAAACAATGTGGGGGAGAGACCATTTCATAGTCGGAGGGAGGATTGGTTGGGATTTCAGGAGGAAAACAGACGATGACTCTGACTGGGGTTCCAAGCTTATGCTTTTGCCGGAAACCAAGAACATGACGATGTTGTCAATTGAGGCGAGCTGTTGGAACAATGACCACGCGATACCATATCCGACATACTTCCATCCCTCAAAGGACAGCGAAGTGTTCGAGTGGCAGAGAAGAATGAGGAAGCGAAAAAGGCGGCATCTCTTCTCTTTTGCCGGTGCTCCGAGACCTGATCTCAAAATCCGGGATTTGATCATAGATCAATGCAAGTCTTCGTCCAAATGCAAACTTGTTGGTTGTTACAAAGGTGCAATTAGGTGTGATGACCCCATAAATGTGATGGAGGCGTTCCAAGGGTCCGTGTTTTGCCTGCAGCCTCCGGGGGACTCGTACACTCGGCGATCAACATTTGATTCCATCTTGGCAGGCTGCATTCCAGTTTTCTTCCATCCGGGTTCGGCTTATGCACAGTACTTGTGGCATTTCCCCATCGATCCATCTAAATACTCCGTGTTCATATCAGAAAACGATATCAAGGATAAAAAGGCGATCATCAACGAGATGTTGCTTCGAATTCCGAAGCATCAGGTGGCGGCAATGAGAGAGGAAGTCATAAGATTGATTCCAAAAGTAATATATGCAGATCCAAGGGCACCTAGATTAAAGACAATTGAAGATGCATTTGACATAGCAGTAAAAGGAGTGCTTGACAAAGTAGACAAAACTAGGAAGGACATGAAAGAGGGTAAAGATCCTGGCAATGCTTTCTGGGAAATAAACCCTACAAAATTCGACATGCCTAAGCTCGCGAAAGAGGGAGAGAAAAATACAAACAGAAGTATAACGAGTGTTTAGTGTGTTTCCGTTTATTAATCTTAGACGCATCAACTCTTTGAATCCCAAACATTTCACTTGTTCATATTTCGTTCACTTTGAACCTCATTGATTTGTAACCAGTAAGCAACAATCGTGTTATGTGTCATATCTGTCAGGCTAATATAAATCAACAAGAAAACAATGAATTCTATCAAAAATAGAGTCAGGAAATGAGACGCGAGTCAAAGTTTGAAGACCGAAAGTGAAGAAAAATAATCCAAAGATTAAAAAGCAATTAACTAACAAAAAGGTTTAGGATTTAGTACAATATCGATCGAAAGCACTTGCTAGGGTATCCGAATCTAGAGTGGCACATTGGAATCAAAACTTTTGGCTGAGAGTATCAGTACAATGTAGGAACTTTCTCTACGTTCGCATAGTATCTTCCTGTCCTAATTGGATACAACAAAAGAATGTAGAGCGATGAATGATTACCTTTATCCGCCAGTCGTGTAAGAAGATCTCAGTAGTGATATCAAGGTCCTTAGCATGAGCCGGCATACATTAGATTACATTGTTGGCAAACCTGTCCCCAGTTCAGAACTTCAGGACCTTGGTTTCCACACCAGCATTTAGCTACGGGGGCCAATAAATCAAACCTTACAGCGAGCTGATTTAGCTGCTACTTTGCTTTGCATCACGGATGTGGAACATAAGCTGCAAGATATGCAACTTCAGACCACTCATAGAAATAGCAGACACACAACAACCATGATATACATACAATTGTATGCTTATGTTTTTATAAAATGTTCAGGGTTTAGGGTTTATATCAGAAACAAAATTGAATGAAAGCCTGAAACATCATTTTGCTACAAGATAAATATAAGCCCAGAATATATAAGAAAATATCTGAACTCCTACGACTAGGCCTACACATACATCTAGTCATTTATTCCACTACATTTAGGCATTAATAGCGAAGAAATCGTAAAATTACTATAAAATACAAAATTTATGCATTTTTCATCTAAAAACATATCCACATCGTGCCTTAACTCTGTGAAACTAATTCTAAAAGGCGATATATTTAAACTGTACCCTTATAGAAATAAGCAGATCATTGTGAAATTACCTTTGTCCCTACATAAAATGTCAAAAGCATGCCAGCCAAAACGGGGAGTCCTGTACAAAGAAAATCATCAGTCCCCCAGAAGCAGCATTGTATAAGGATAACAAGGAGCCTGAGGACATGAAATTTTAAATTACCTTCTCGTTTAAGGAATTGAGAAATCAACCAACTAATCCCAGATGGTCCAATAACAAAACCAACAAGGTTTGCTACCTGCATAAACATTGGATTTAATGAAAATTGGAGGCAGATTCTAAAAATAAACAGTAGAAGGATTAGCACTTTAATTGAATCCTTGTATTGTTAGCATTTATGCATTCTTGTAAACACATAAGGTGATGTATCGTATCAGTTTGGCAGATTCATATAACACGATACGTTTTTAAGTGCTAAGTACACTAATACCAGTGGGATGCACAAAAGAACCCTCACAAAAAATGTTAGGTTTAGGCCTACACTTTGCTCTTTAAACGCATAAGATTCAATAAAAACTGTCACTGTAAAAAGGCCTTAAGCAGCTCGAATCATTTAGCCTTTCAAAAGAGAAAAGTCAAACAGCTTTTCCGAAGGGTAGGAAAAAAATCCTAAATGTAAACCCGACAAGGTAGAGAGTTTCAGATATGTAAACATCATCAAATTAGTCTCAAAAAACCAATCAGCCAGCAAAAAGGCCTTATTACTACTTCCTTTTCACTCAAGTAAATTTTTAAAACCTTCTTAGTGGAACTAGGAATTTAATCATCTGATTTTACTTTAAAGATCCAGAGAACCATTCTATAAACATGCAAATATCAAAAATCAATACAGCATCAACAGGAATATGATTGGTATATGCTTTAGTCAATTACAGGATACTGACCATGAGGCAAGTGATCGTGATTGCACCA
Source organism: Malus fusca (assembly GCA_035220775.1). NCBI lineage: Eukaryota > Viridiplantae > Streptophyta > Magnoliopsida > Rosales > Rosaceae > Malus > Malus fusca. The sequence goes on from CM069066.1 coordinate 31,872,342, forward strand.
GCAACCGCGCTAAGTTCACGAACAACAAACTCACCATGTGTACTCTTAAACTGAGAAAAAATACATGACAAAATCGAAATTGTTATGCCTTGTCAGATAAAAGAGAGAAGATAAAGGTTGATATGCTCCTCTTCTCTTCCTCTCACTCCCCTTCTCATCAAACAAGCTTCGTATATATTTAAGTATCTTTTAATGGAATTAACTAGAACAAGAGAAATCACAAGGCAAAAGGGGTTGTGGAGCAAGTTTGTGATTTTCTTCCAAAAGCTTCAAAGTACAAGATAAGTCCTCGATGTTTTCCCCTAAGGGTTGAAAACCTCTTATCCTTGAGCACCAATATTCTCCCTCACTCCATCAAGTGGCCATAATAAGTGAAAACAAATCTATTTTTTTGATGTCTATAAGATGGTCTTTCAAACTCCTAAGATATTCAAAGACACATGAATCTGAACAAGATTTTTGAGAAATTTTCCTATATCTTGATGTTTCAAAATTCTGTGCTATATCTCAACCTAATCAGCTAACGTGATTAAACCAAACAGGGGGAATAGGGGGAAGAAGTTTCTGAAAAATTTGAACCTTTGGTGCTCTCTAAACAGGGAAAAAACACACGCCCAGTGACTTCAAGAGGCAATGCGGCAGAAAAGGAAATATGGTGGACACGGGCCAAAATTCAGGAGCAGGCATGGAGCCTGTCACAAGAGTTACCTCACTTATAGTTCTAAAGCCACAACTCATATCCACTACAACACCTAAGTATACATTCTCAGCAGTATCCCATTTAAAAACTTGGGGATGTCCTTGTTCAGGGGTGCAGCACTGAATACCTTCAAGCCAACAACAGCTAACTGATTGGCTATATGGGAGGTACGAGAATTGGAATGATCATCCTCCTATAAATTAAACCAAACAAAAGAAAAACAGCAAATATAGAATAGGAACACAGAGGTCACCTGAAATGCTTTGGTTGCTGATTTCAGTATCATTTCCGGAATAAAGAATAAGCATGTCAGCCATGCCCATGAAAGAAGCTTCCTAATGACAAAGACAGAAATTAAGATAGAGTAAGGAACAAGTTTCAATAATGCTCTACACCCATTTGACGGAAAGCTAAGATGTATTCAAGAAGAAAAATTCAACAGCAGCAACAAGTACCATTCTAGATCATGCCAAATGGCAACAAATGTGAATACAACCCATACATTGAGAAGCTTTCTCTGAGTGCCCCCAAGAGGAATGTACAAATACCTATTGTTTTCATTTCCCAAACAAACATGTCAGGGATAGAAAAAGGATTACATGAGAAAATAAAAGCATAACAGGTTGAAAGTTTCACCTCACAAGCCATTTGTTGTAGGAAGCATGCCAGTTTTTCCAAAAAGTTTCCAAGTTGTAGCAATTATTTATACACCTCGGCATATTCTCAGGGACCTCAATGCCACATATCTGCAGTAATTAGAAAAATCATTGTCCCACTGCAAAACAATATTAATCCTAAAAGCTTGTTAAACCACAGTGCAAATCACGTTTACAACTAATTTACAGTAGACGGACAACCCAGCAGTAAACGCCAAAGTTCAGAAGAAAAGGAAATAAAAATTTATTTACATATACACACCAGTGACCAGAACCGGAAATAGCGCCATATCAGAAAAAACTTCAGCCACATGAACATTAAGACCTGCACCATCATAAGAAAGTAAATCACCTTGACCTAAGCCAAAACAAATCCATGAAGTCACCTAACAAATAGAATGGAGATCCAAACAAAGTGAAAGGAAAATACTAAAAGACCCAATTTAAAAAAGGGTCATATAAAATTTCACCAAAAAAATTATTAAATCCAGGTAAAGTAAGTGACCCATTAAAATTACTTTGTGGCAGACTGCAGAGTGTACGAGTATGGTGAGGAACGATAATACTTACATCATATCTATGAGGAATGTAAAGATAACAATTTAATGTTTGATACTATTACAAATGAACTTATTACAAATAACAATTTGAGGACTGTTTTTAACTAGTAATAGCTAACTCTCTCATGCGGTTTTCTTTGTCCAAAGAAGCTTATCGATATCATGTATTTTAAGATATATTCATTATTTTTTATATTCTCATAAATAGGAACTATCAAATTATTCAACATTTAGTCCATGCACAGAGTCTAAGGTGCGTGTGTCTTTTGTATTTTCTGGAATCAAATACTACATTACCGCCTCAAATGAAAAGTACATTATGTTGCTTCAGTGTAATTTCAATCATATAAAAAGCTTGAGATATTGAAATTCTAATCATCAAAGACGTTGATACTGTAAAGATCATCTCTTACCCCATATCCAATAATAAACACATCCATAGGATGTAACTCTTTCCACATGCCACTAATAGGTACAGAAAAAGAGAACTTAGTTAATACAGTATCCAAAAGATAGAATACACACATGCATGGGTCACTCACATACACATTACGGTGTACCTTTAACTAGAGACTCACCTGATTGCAAACGCATTGTAATAGAAAAGATGTGTCATTAGTTCCATCAGAAGAAGACTGAACACCCAGCGCAAACCATACCAAGCAATGTCTTTAGCTGAAATGTTATTTTGAGGAACATCCAACTGAAAGAATATTTCAATAAAGTCAAATACTGAGGCTCTGCAGTAACATACAAGTACGGACTATCCTCTCCAACGATATGGGAAGCACATCCAGTGCACTTGACAATCCAGAAATGACCAAATATTTCAAATTATTTAAAAAACAAAAACAGTACGAATATTGAAAGTGACAGACCTGTGAGGCAAATGCATTGAAGCTAACAATTGGCCCAGTAAGATAAAGAGGTGCATACACCAAATAAGCAAGGTATGTCGTAAAGGCATACTTGTCATGCTGGACACCTCTCTCCTGGGTATAACAAACACACTTATGAACACATGGAAAATCCATTGGGATGAAAGTTGATTTATGGATCCATCAACTGCAATAATAGTATAATACTAGACTTGCCCTTAAGTAGAAGGCATAATAAGCTAACCTGTAAAACATGATAACAAGTTTTCCCTGATTTACAAATATTGCAGCGCTGAATGTGTTTCTGCATACAAGAACAAGAAACATCACCACTTTGTAAATAGATAAAGCGCACAGTATTAAATCCTTGACAATAATCTGCGTACATGAATAAGCAGTGAAAATCCATCAGAAAGAACCAGGAATCACCAAGATTCGCAGTAAAAGGTTTACGGTAAACCAAAGGGGGTTGCTGAAATATGTTAATGGATACTGGTACATGAATTGGCCTAAGAATTTGTTGTTAATACTAGACTAAATGCTGTTAATATAGTAATTGGCAAGCCTGTGAAGGACAATGTTAAAGTACCATTGAGTGTGACCACAGAAAACTAACAAGATGTCAACTTCAAAAGCAAGCTGCAGAGCAAGAACATTGAAAAAATGCAGGGTTGAGTGATGTGAAAGTAATAACCACTCTTGACTCTCATCCATAGAATCAGCTGGAAAGAAAAATACCATAAAGTTCTAGAGCAATAAGTAACACATGCTCATTATTCTTTCAGGCCACAATCATAGGTGGGCGTAGGAAGTCAAACAAGTTTGGCATATACAAAAAAAATTAATCTCCTGAGACCATCTCCAACCCTTGGGTTAAAATCTAAAATTTTTAGCCCAGAAAATTTAGGTTTTAACCCAGAAACAGTTTTTCTCCTCCAACCCTTTTGGGTTAAATATTCAGCCCGAGATTATTAAAGAGTGAATTTAGGATAATTTCTTTCTTAAAGTAACTTTTAAAAAAATAAAATTATGTAGACTATCCTAATTTAATTTTATGAACATTTTAACCTAAAAATATTTAGATTATGATAAATATTGAAAAATCACTAAACCGACACCATGAAACTCATGAAACACTACGAAAGAATATGAAGCACATAAAATAATTTTTTTAATTGCTTTAGCCGTTAAATTTAAATTTGGAGCGTTAGAAATTTTTTTACCGTTGGATTTGATCAAATTAGATCTTAACCGTTGGATTCAATTAATTTATACATATAAAACTAAAAAAATATACATGTATGGTGGGCCAGCCCCACTAACCCGGGGGGGAATTCTAGGCTAAATTTGCCCCAGAAATGAGTTTTGAGTTTTAACTGATATTTGGCCCAAGGGTTGGAGCAAGTTGGGGTAAGTTTAGAACCTAAAATTTGAGTTTTACTCCAAGGGTTGGAGTAGGTCTGAAAAGGTTTTGATGTATTAATTACACGGTGTATTTTAGGTCCATTGTTTTGGAGTCTCACATTCAAATGTCCTTAAGTCTCTTATTGTCACATGATTAGGTGTTGTGAATTGTGTCTTTTATAATTTAGAGTGTATGAGCTATGAGGCTAGACTTTTTTTTTTTCTAATTTCTATTGTAGTGAATCCAATACACCAATAGTTTTTGCCAAAGGCCAGAGAGTGAGTCCAGATCACTCTTTTCTTCCTTTCTCTTACTATTGTCCTGCATCACCACCATTACCAGAAGCCTTGGAAGGTTTGAAACATTGTTTCCATGTAGACACGGTGACAAAATAATCTTATAGCACACAAACTAGACAAAAAGGTGGAGGGGCACAAACAGAGAAGAGAGCATACAGATCACAGCTCAAAGGAACACAAATACCTTATGGTCAAAACGAGAATCTCGATGTGCCCAATGGTAATCATAACCAAAGCTTATCATCCGCAAAACAACTGTCACAAACAACCAGAATTAGAGAAAAAACACCATATAATAGAATCACAAATATATACTAATGTACAATAGCAGGTTGCAGCATTACTCATTGTGCTTTGTGAATCCGTTTTTTTTTTTTTCTTTCTATTAACTTCCATTCCTATTATCTCAATTGAAAGCTTTTACTTATTTCTATTCATGCAATTACTGAAATAAGAATATAGGTACAATGAACTCATCTCCCAACTAGTCATCTCTCCACTGCCTACCTCATAACTTAATTGGGGGCACCAAAACCACAATTTAACACCAGCAGACATGGAAGAGATCCTTAATTACCAAAACACCCATAACTCCTTGAAACGACTCAAAGTTTCAAACATATTCATCCACCATTTTGGTTCTCATATAACAATCCTTATTCCTTCCTTACACACACACACACACACACTTGACCTATCATCCACAAAGCTCCAATCTGTGGCATTGTGGGTCTGCTCCAAGCTGCAGTAATCATGAAATAAGTTGGCTGTATTTGGTAATTATGCAAACCTGTCTCTGCAGTCTGAGAACCCACTTCCAAGCTGTTCCAAGCAGCCAACTTATTTCATGTCCATCTTTTAATATCTAAGATTATTCAACTATTAAAGGATTCTCATACTGTAGAGATGGGTTCTTTTGGTATGTCATTCGATTCTCAGAAAGTTGGCTGCTTGTTCTGTCTCACAGATCATACTGGTAAACCCATCTGGGTATTTTGTAGGATTGCATATATAGATTTGTGTCTACATAGGTATGGAAGTATTTGACGAAATGTCATATATATATATGTATATATATAAAATTAAAGCATAATCATGAAAGTATGATAACTGGAATTAATCCATCAAACCAATAATGAGGAAAGCACAATACCAAAGTTAAAGCAAATGTGCCATCTAAAGGTGCCCCGAAAGTTGTCCAAATATGCCCAGCGTTGCCTACATAATAATATGTAGAACCAGTAAGCAGATATATCACAATTTATTTGTTAAGTACCCAAAGAAGCGCTAACTAGCCTAGCCTAGCCAACAAAACTCACCCAATTATGGAGAAAGAATATCCTTCATAAACACGATTGCACAGAAGAAAGAATATGTTGAAAATCCATAATACAAAAGGGAAATATTTTGTTCGTGCAAATATCTGCAAAAACACAAGTCCAGTAATGTATGGCAAGAATTCAAAACTGTAGCGCATAACTCTGACAAAGAAAGAAACAAAATGAACTCTTCGAATAGACTCAAAACAGTAGCCCATATGATTAATCTGATAAAGCATACAATAACACAGTTTGCAATTATAAAATCAAAATTTAGGGGGGAAAGTAGAATATTTTCATCAAACCTAACTGTCAAAGTTACCCTGCACCATTAATTTCACATGCATAAACAGTTAACATTTGAAACGCAATGAGGGACAATGCAGAACTTTTAACTCCTAGAAGCACAAAGCATATGGTGGAATAAAGTGCACAAACTATCAACTGCTACGCCAACAATACATAGAAATCAAGTTTTGACCTTCTTAAGTCTAAATATGTTCCAAAACAAATTCTTCACATGAAATCATGTTGTTTCGGAAGCTGGCCAATATTTTTTATGTATCATAACACATACTTTAAGACTAAAGGTTCATGTAGGACCTGTATATATCAGAAAACCAACCTAACTGAAGGCAAATACTGCAACATAAATATAAACAGAAAAACAATGGTGATAAAAGAAGGGAACTATTACTGGCACTCCAAAAATCGAACTATTTTTCTTTCTAAATACATAAAGTTCGGAGTACACATTTAGATTTTTGGAGTGCCACTAACAATTCCCAAAAAGAAAATGCATTGCATTGTGCATCCAAGCATAAATGGAGCTCACCTTTACCAAGAGAAAATTCATTGAAGCGATTGAGAGGACAAATAGAATGCTTGCAGAAACAATGAAAGTCAGAGAACAGCACCTCCTCAGAAAGAGCATAAAATCCAAGTATTGTTATGAAGGTAAGACATACCAGGCTCCATGCAGATATGCTAGGTATGTGAAAGAAATCAAAATCCAAATAATGGACATCCCTCTCGCTTTTAAATGAAAGCTTGTCCTCAAAAAATTAGCCATCAACGTGAACATTGTGAAAACAACGGTAAGAATTGGTAAATTTCCTCGAAAGTTTCTCCATTGAGCATCAGAAACATCCTAAGCAGAAAAAGACAGGTGCTTTTCAGGTAAGAACAGGTATATCAGAGAATATAATTTGTATAGTTTTTTGAGTTTTCAGTACATCCAGTGTTTTTCACACCATGGCACTGCAGTAACTCAACACACGAACAAGAGTCACATATAGAAACAGAGCAATGTTTCTAGTATTTAAATGATAACTTCTGCCATCATATACACATTTTAAGTCACTACAATTCCGTTAGTGATAACTTCTGCCTCAATCTAATTCACATTTTCAGCATTAATCTGCTCCTGTCCCCTATTTTCCAAACCGTTATTTTCTATGATAATTGTGAAGGAATAGAATTTACATACATACGTGCATCATATACACATATATCTTCAAACACCACGCCATTTGAATGCCATCACTAGCCCTTCGGGCAACACACTAAATTTTGTCAAACTCCCATGTTTAGCCAGCTCAAAACTCAAGAGCTGAACGCTAATCCCTAAAACCCGACTCCACACCATAAAACAACGAATCAAAAACTTGAAACACTGAAGTAAGACAACAGCGTGTCACAGTCCGCTTCGGAATTTACAAATACACACACAGTTAACAACAGCAGAACATTGTCCCAACTATCTAAACTATAATTTCGCGTGTTATCATTGAAATAAAACTGAATTTATAAAGGGAAAAAAGAAATGAATGAAATTGAAAGAAGAAACCCACATTGAGGCGAGGAGGAATGAGCCATCCAGGACGCAAACCGAAAAGCTTAGCATGATGATCTGCGTATCAGAAAAATGGACATTCAATTTTCAATTAATAAATAAATAAACAAATAACCAAAAGGAAAAAGAAGAAAGAAAAGAGATTAAGAAATGGATGATACCGCGAGAGATTTGGAGGGATCGATGGATGATGAAGGCGTAGAAAGCAGCTGCGTAGAGAATCAGAAATCCCACCTCTCCTTTCATCAACTTCATAGCTCTTCCTGCTGCTTCTGCTTCTGCTTCCTTTCTCTCTCCTGAATTTCAAACTTTGATTTTGTTGTGTGGGTTGTTCTTGGTGACCAACGACACCATCTCTCTCACTTCGTTTCTGCTCTCTCTCTCTCTCTCTGCTTCTGACGAAAGGGACAGTTTGGTTGAAGACTCTCCTGCCACCTATAACAAAAGAGATCTAATAGTACCAATAATTACAAGTCTGCCACTATTTCCACTACCAAAAGTTCGGAAATTCCTACAAATATTTCACTTCCATTTACGCGCCCAAGTCCCAATCCTGGCAGCGAAGATTCGTTCTTTACGTATTGGGTGGGTGTGTCTAGCAAATAAATGGGTTTGCTTAAATAGACCTTCCTCTTCCTACTTCAATAGGACACAGTCGCTCACACAGACACAAAGAAAAGAGGAAGGAGCTTGGGAGAGAGTGAGCCTCTCCATCGGTCCGTACAAATGCGCGCCGTTTATATCTGCAACAACCCTAACCCCTAATCCGATTTCTTAGATTTTGACAATTTTGATTGATGGATTCGAAATTCTTTTGATTTTTTGAGAAATCGTGTGCCCACCAATCGCGAACAAGAAGAAGAAGATGTCTTCTTCATCGTCCTCGTCGTCGAGGCGAGTGGTGAAGCGTGCACAATATAAGGATGCAGCAAGATTAAAGAACCCTGGCATTCCCGGCGTTTTAACTATGGTACCCAACATTTGCTTATTTCTTCCATTTTTCCCTCATTCAATTCCATTGCTTTTCGTGTTTGAACAATGTATTCTGCAAACATTTTGTATATTCTACAATTGTTAATTTGCAGTTATCGGTAAGATTTATGGGATTAAGGACATAGTTCAAACTTTCTTTAACAATCAAGGACATAGTTCATGTGGATAGCTTGCAAATCACGCACCAACAGTTGGTTTATACTAATGAGTTTTGTCATTGGTTGTAAGGATAAATTTGCTAAGTTTTGAGCTAAGTTAAAGTTTTTTTAGGGGTCTATATGTCAAACTTCCTTAAATATGCGACTGCCGGATTGCATTTGTTTAATGTTGTTTTGGCGAATATGTTGGTCTGGGCAGGTTGAGAACAAGTTTGTGTTCAAGCCAAACGATCCCACGTCTACCCAAACCCTTGATGTTGAGTTTAGACATATTAAAGGTACTCCTTATATTGGCAACGGATTCGTTTCTTTGAAGTAAGCACCTTGTTTATCATTTCTACCGGTTTCTTTTAATAAGTCTTAGTAAGCCAAACTAAAAGACCATCTCTTTACTAATCTTGATATTCAACCATTCAATTTCTCTGGATTACATGCTCGCTATTCGAGTTATAAATATATAATTCCCTTTTTTTTATTCTTGCTCATGAACTTTCAGGTCACAAAAACACTAAGGAGGGATCCAAGCAAGCACCTTTGCTTAATCTCAGCAGCAGTCGTGAGGTTTTCTTTTAGTTGTAATTTATGTTACATCCTACCACTTGTTTAGAACTAGTCTAATCCAGCTTCTTATCCTTTATTGACTGGATTTCTGCAACTGTGATGCTTCAGGTTAAAAGTTACATTTTTGAGTTTCAAAGTTTTCCCGATCTTCATGAATGCCGTGATTTTGTAGGTAAATCCCAATCACATCCAGAACATGTATGAAATTCTATGTTGATTGTGTTCAAAGGCTTATTTTCACATTCTTCTTTTGCTCTATATTGCTTGCTGTTGGTATAAATGTCTCGCGTGGACCGCCTTTACTGGAATGGACTGCATCGTAAGAGACAGCCAGTAGCCATTGTATTTCTTTAGAAACCACTCAATTACTCATTTGTCTACAAATCTAACATTCTGCTGATGTAATTCGACTTCTTTTTTAGTTGAATTTTGAGAGTTTTCCATGCAAATACTGCTTGTAGCTGTGACCGTGTGAGGGCTGTTTTAATGCCTTTACCTTTTCAGTTATCTACAAGAGTTTAAATAACATTTAGTGTCAACCGTTGTTTTTTTGTGCCACTACTTTCCTTACAAGCTTTGTTGCACTAAAATTTTATTTGAATTGTATTTTTTTTTTTAAATTATTTGACTTTTGTCTTGTGTGTTTTAGTTAATTATTTTCTCTTAGATTGTGCTATTTGGTGCGTTTGAATAGGCAATGCCCTATCTAAGGCTGCAGAAGCTGCAAAAACTGCTCCTAAGAAAGATGGAGTTACATTGCCAGATGAACAACTCAGTGCAGCGGAAATGGAGCTCCGTATGAAGCTATTACAAGAAGACAGGTTACTTTGTCTCCTCCCTATCAGATAGCAAACATCAGCATTTCACATTTTGTAGCGCCTTGGAATAGTTTAAAATCAATTTTTGTTTCCTTATGGAGATGTATTATTTTTAATATTTCTTGGTTGAACTATAATTTGGGTTTTAACTTTCATCTTAATGCAACTCTCAGCAGGAAAGAATCAGGATACCACACCCGTTCTACAAGTTCACATTTTTATTTTCTATTTATACCATGGTACATATTATATTTTTCTAGTCGTAAACTTTTGCCCAGAATAAACTACTAAATATTGTGAATGACAAAGTCTAATGATAGCTATTTAGGAATCAGGACAATACACACCATCAAGTTTGCCGCTCATTTTAATACTCTATGTACTTCTATGATAGTTGATAATTTTTACGTTTTCCTAGTAATAACTAGTAATAACTTTCCGCTAGAATCAACTTTTAATGAAAAATGTTGAAATAAATCTAATGACAGCCAGCGAAGAATAACAAAAGCACACACCATCAACTAGTGGATTATAAGTTCCCACTTGTTTTTCTAGTCATATGCATTCCCCTAAAATGAATTAATAACAGTTAATGTTGACATAATTTAATGCAGATTCTGATTAGTTTGATTCCTAGCATTGATAGGTAGGTACAACTCATACTCACACAAAGACCAAATCTGGATGGCCTCCACTTTCAAAGTGCTTCAGTCCCTTCCCTTTTCAGTATCAGATTGCTGAATTCAAACATTTGGTTGCTTTCTTGTCTTTTCTGCCAACAATTTGGTGCCGTGGTGTTCTGTACTGCCATTTCCTGGTACAAGCAGTCCACCAAAAAAACCAGAAAAATAAAACATAACAAAAACCAACAAAAGCAACTCTGCATGAACAAAAATACCCAACTATCATGCTGCCTTGTTTTGTCTACAAGTTATTTTCTTTTGCCTTTGTTTTCTAGGTGGAAATTTGGACAGTAAGCATAGTTTTGTAATTTATGTTTATGATGAGCTGAGGTTTTGAGAAGGTGGGTTACTTGCTATTTCTTGTTACTAGATTGTTTGCTTCTGAGCTTTCCGCATATAACTGTTGTTTTATGTCACTTAATTTTACTCTTCACAGTGAACTGCAGAAACTTCATATGCAGTTTGTAATCAGTGGTGTTTTGACAGAATCTGAGTTCTGGGCAACTAGGAAGGTTAGATACCGTAACGAAGACAGATTCTTGATCATGTTTGGAAAGTTGTGTTTACCCTTTCTCTTCAACTGCAAGCCTATACATAGTGTTGGTTCCCCTCCCCACCCACAGTGCTACACTGACAATTGAAACAAAATTTAGCCGAAAGTGTATAGTTGTTATTGTGACATGTCTGCCTTCTGAAATTTATTGCAGAAGTTGCTTGATGGAGATAGCCGTACAAAGCCAAAACAACGGGTTGGTTTAAAAAATTCAATGATTTTGGACACCAATCCTACAAGTGACGGTCGGGTAGAACATTGAACTCTCTCTGATCTTATGATTCATTTGTTTCTTCTTGCCAATAGTTACTTTGGTTGCTTGTAGAGTTGGCACCTCCTTGATGACATTTAATAAAACTATTTTGTGGATGTTAAAGGATTCCTTTACTTATCCATAACTTTTTTATCTCATCAACTTAGTGGTTCGGAAACTAATTTTTTTTTTTTGTTTTGGGAATTGTCCAGATGAACAAGGTTACGTTTAATTTCACTCCAGAGATTAAATATCAGGCATATTTCCACTTTTCACTTATTCTTTGAGATAATACTTCTTTCATTTTCAACAAATGCAAGTACTCTGAACGAGAGTTTGGTTATCCATCTTGGAAAGCTTTCTTTGGCGCTTATGATTAAGTTTTGTTACACTCCTTTTCAGATCTTTGCTCTCAAACCAGCTGTTCACCAGGCATTTCTTGAACTAGTGCCCAGTAAGGTAGTGAGGATATCCAAACAATTCCTTACATAATCACACACTTTTCCATGGTAGTGATAAGTTGAGAATTGAGAAGTTTGCTATTTGCTTTCTTACTTCGCCCAAATCATGTTTTTCTAGCTTTTCCTGTTTATAATTCCAGATGACAGCAAAAGACTTCTGGACAAAATATTTCAGAGCTGAATTCCTTCACAGTACCAAGAATGCTGCTGCAATTGCGGCAGAAGCTGCTGAGGATGAGGAACTGGCAATTTTTTTAAAGGAGGATGAAATATTGGCAAGGGAAGCTCGTCAGAAGGTGCTCTTAAAAAAATTGTTTTCTTCACCCTATAAGTTTTGGTATACCCTGGATGCTTCCAGTGCATTTGTTTATATTCTTATTTTTATGCCTTCTTTTTTTTGCAGATTCGACGGGTTGATCCAACTTTGGATATGGAAGCTGACCAAGGGGATGATTATACACATCTTCCTGTATGTTTTCTAGAACCGATCTTCAGTCTTTTATTCTAGTAGCCTCTATCTTATCTTAAAAGCAGTCTTCTAATTTTCCTGACACCCCCAAATTTAAAAGTGGTTGTCGTATGATTTGCAGTTATAGATATGGCACATTGGAGAAACATTCCTCAGTGGTTCCTGTATTTTATATTCTGATATTCTGAATACCCACTTATACCTTTGATCCACAATGAATTTTTTTAAATTATCATGCTTAACGTCTCTAGGGATGCCATAAAGTTGATTTCATTTTAACCGTTTCTGATCTGGTTGATACGTTTTAAAAATCAGGATCATGGGATCTTTCGTGATGGTAGCAAGGACATCACTGAACTACAGAATGAGCAATACAGGAGGACTTTATCACAAGACCTTAACAGGCAAGGGGCTGTTGTTCTTCAAGGCAGAACTGTTGGTTAGAGTTTCTCCTGAATCTATTCTATTTTCTTTCCTATGATTAATAAATGTTGTAAGCTGCTTCTATCTACTTGTATATTAGTATAGTGATTTTGATGTTTTTTGATGAACCGGCTGAGCTATATTTCATTTATAATTTAGTGATAACTTTGATTTGTGAACCTGACTGCAGATGGGGATTTAGAAGATCCAAATAATGTTGCAGAGGCACTTATGCGGTCAAGACAGGGTTAGCATTGTCCTTTGTTTCCCCCTTTGGTTTATCCATTGGGATTTTCTGTCCATGCTTCCTCCCTCAATATTTCCTCTTTTGTCTGATGGCAAGTCAGGATCTGTGCTTAACTTTGGCCGGATGTTTTGGCAGAGCCTGATGAGAGTGCTGTGCAGGAAAGACTTGATAGGATTACTCGGATGAATGAGATAGATGACCTTCGAGAACCTCGCGATCATCCTGTTGCTCAATTATGTATTAAGGTTCACTTTGACATAATTCTTCCAAAAGGCCAACAGTTTTAATGCAGAAGTTGCACACTCCTTTTGTTTTCTTCTGACTCAGGAGATTTTTCATGTGTCCTGAATACAGGATCCTCGAGACTACTTTGACATGCAACAAGCTAATGCACTTAAAGCTTTGGATGACTCACGAATAGGAACTGAACAAAAAAAATGCAGCATGACTACTGAGGAAGCATATGGCTCCTTGAAGGATTCTATATCTAAAATTAAGAGCATTGGATTGAAAAATTCCACAGTTGCACCAGAAATTGCTCTTATGGTAATATAGTCTTAGTGGCAGGTCTTTTTTCTAGATATGATATGTATAGTTATAAAACTGTGTACTTCAATTGCCAGAAAGTTTTACTGCCCATTTCTGCGGTATAGGTTCTTAATGGACTGACTCAGAATATTTCTAGTACCAAGTATCAACTCGGAAAGAATCCTCAGGAGAGTATTCTGGACAGTTTGCCAAACAAAACGAAAGAGGAACTGCTGCATGTGAGTGAATAACAACTCGTTTGTATACTTTCTAAAGACTATTAGCTGCTTTGTAAGTAAAATAATATATAAAAAGTTAATTACGGCTGCTCTGTTCTCATTGACATAGAGTTGATCAAGTTGCATTAGGTTTTGTTTACTTCACAGTTCTTTTGATTTTATGGATATGTTTTTTATTCCAGCATTCGATGTCCATTCAAGAATTACTGCGGCATTTTTGGTCTACATATCCAATTACAACAGCTTATCTTTCTACAAAGGTTAGCTCTGTTTCCTTTATGCTGTATAAAAATAATTACTCATTAACATCACTGTTTGAATCTCTTCAACATGGTTTTCTTTGTTCTAAAAAAAATTATTTTTATTCTGTGATTTCACTAAATTATTCACGCAGGTAGGCAAACTGAAGGATGCCATGTCACAAATCTATCGACAGCTAGAGGTATCAGTCCTGCTACTTTATCTTTTTCTCATTTGTTTTCTGGGCTATTTAAAGACTCCATAGTGTCATTATTGATGTTGAGCTGTTTTAAATTTTTCATGTGGAATGTGGAGTAATTTTATAAGAAGTGCTGAAAACAGCCCACTAGTGTTGTCTGCCTCATCAATTCGAGGTTCCTTCACCTCAAAAGTAGTTGTGCTCCTGGTGCCTTCTTTGCCTCATTGCTAACACAGTCATCTATTAAAATCTGGTCGCCATATAACTTTATGACAATCCATTGGGGATTTTCTGTGAATGTATCTTATATCAAACAGCCTGTTTGTGGCAACCTGTGTGTGGTGGATCTTCATTGGAGTGGAGCGATGGAAAGAGGTTTGGAGACGAGAGAGAGACATTGGTTTCTTATTGGAGGATTTGATGCATATTTTTATCTACCGCTTTGACTGTCTAAAGATTCTTAGCTAGTGCTCCACCTTTGCAGTTCAACATCCACCTTAATTCTGCTTCATGAAATTCGTAAAAACAGAAAATGTCATTTGGTCATCTTCTCAAAACTCTTTTTTCTGTTTTCATATATGCAATATTGATTTCTTCATGTTTTAAACCCCACATTAATCGGGTTTAATTGTTTTGGAAGAGGGTTTAGGATCTACTTTGTTCACGTATCGATTGAAATTTTCCAGGAGATAAAGGAATCAGACTTCCGGCACCAGGTTTCTCTCCTTGTTCGGCCAATGCATCAGGTCAATACCTCTCTTCAATTTTCAGTTTAATTGAAAGGATTAATACATCTTAATCTTAATGTCAAGAAACTATCTCTTATGTTTTAAGGATTTTTACAATAATGTTATGGATGACCGAATAAGTTTGAAACTGTATAGTACTTTGTGCTGATAAACCTCTTGTAACATGCTTTGCTGCTTGTTCTGTCGGCCAAGTTCGCTCTCTGTTTGGTGTATTCTTTCAGCAAAAAAGAATATTCTCTTAAAGAACTAAGCTGCTTACTTCAGCATTTGTATTCGATTGTTTTTGTTGCGATCAGTGGACTTTATGACTTATCTATAAGCTTTCATCTTAGTTAAAAGGAAACGGGAAAAGAAATTTCTTAACGATGGCTGGTACTGATGGACAAAGATCATTTTGGTGCAGGCACTTGATGCGGCGTTTCAACATTACGAATCTGACTTACAGAAAAGAGCTGCAACTGCAAGGATGCCGAATGGAAATGCGCAGGAGAAAGTTCGCCCTTGATTGTTTCACCCGTGTCCTGCCTTTTATCTTGTTGCGATCGTATGAAAGTGTACATCCAATCAATTTTGCTATGAGCTTGTGCTTGATTGACGAGGTTTTTTTGACGTAAAATGTACATTGATGTTCGACTATTGGCCAAAATTGGGTGGAACTATTCTTGTGTGTACTTGCGGCTTCTGCACGGCATTATGTGATGCTTGTAGACTTTATTATGCATATTAACCTCAGTAAAAAGGTTCTGGGAGTTTTAACGAAACACTTTCGGTACTGTTCATTTTTAACGAAAAATCACGTTTTAATAATGTACATTTTTCTCTCTACTCAATCGACTCCAAGTTTGCGTTTGCAGTAGCGTACTCGGTGCCATGAGTACACAAGATGGCACGAGGCCTAGAAACACCCACAACATCATCGTCCAAAAGGGACCTAATACGATGAAGGGGGCTTAGAGTAGCAAGGCGGTCTGCCACCATGTTAACACTCTCCGGCCCAGAGGGTGGAACTCTTCAATTTTACTCTTAATAAGATGCACAGCTACGTTGAATGAAACATCTTATTGCAACTAACAAAATGCGATTGACTTGAAGTGCCTGGAATGAAGAAAGCAATTCAAGGGTTTTTTTGAACTCCTAAGAATTTTTTATTTTTTCTTTCCACACATGTTTAGAAGCGGTTTTGGTGTTTAAAAGCGCTTTTAATTCTTTTAAAAACTCTTCGAAAGAGCGTTAATTTGGAAAAAAGACATTCTTTCGCCAAAAAATAAAATAAAAAGCATCTGGGCTTAGTGGGCGGGTTTCCAATCCAGCCCAACAAGTCTATATCTAATGGGCTGGTCTGGCCCAACGTGAACAGATTTTTTTTTTTTTGGTCGGAACATAACGCAGGCAGAGGCAGAGCAAAGCAGATAACCACCAAAACCCTTCTTCCTTCTTCCACCTTCATTTCCCAAATTGCTAGGGTTTAAGCATTTTCACCTCTCTCAGTCACTGTCTCACAGCCATGTCATTCTACCGCCTGCTCCTCCGCTCTCTCCGCCGCCCTTCTACCCCAACAACCCTACCCCTAACCCAATCCCTCACCTCCCCCCACCTCCAAAGCTCTAACCCAAACATTCCTTTCCATCTTACCACCCCCACGCGCACCTTTGCTTTCTCCTCCGCCGAAGAAGCCGCCGCTGAGCGCAGACGTCGCAAGCGCCGTCTCCGCATCGAGCCCCCGCTCAACGCCCTCCGTCGGGACTCACGCCCCCCTCCCCCACGGGACCCGAACGCTCCCCGCCTACCTGATACCACCTCCGCCCTCGTCGGCCCCCGCCTCAACCTCCACAACCGCGTCCAGTCGCTCATCCGAGCCGGAGACTTGGACGCGGCCTCCGAGGTTGCGCGCCACTCGGTTTTCTCCAACACTCGCCCCACTGTCTTCACCTGCAACGCCATTGTGGCTGCAATGTATCGCGCCAAGAGGTACAATGACGCTATTGCCCTTTTCCACTTCTTCTTCAATCAATCAAACATTGTTCCTAACATTGTATCTTATAATAATTTGATTAATACTCATTGCGATGAGGGCCGTGTCGATGTGGGACTGGAGATTTATCGGCATATAATTGCAAATTGCCCCTACAGTCCCTCGCCAGTGACATACCGGCATTTGACTAAAGGGTTGGTTGATGCTGGGAGGATAGGTGAGGGTGTAGACTTGTTGAGGGAGATGTTGAATAAGGGCCACGGAGCGGATTCTTTGGTTTTTAATAATTTGATTAAGGGGTTCTTACATTTGGAGAATATGGAGAAGGCTGTTGAGCTTTTTGATGAGCTTAAAGAGAGATGTTTGGTTTATGATGGGGTTGTGAATTCGACCTTTATGGATTGGTTTTTCAACCAGGGGAAAGAGAAAGAGGCGATGGAGTCATACAAGTCCTTGCTTGATAGGCAGTTTAGGATGGTCCCGGCAACTTGTAATGTTCTCTTGGAGGTACTGCTTAAGCATGGGAAGAAGAAGGAAGCCTTGGATTTGTTCGATCAGATGTTGGATAATCACACCCCACCAAATTTCCAGGCTGTGAATTCGGAAACATTTAACATTATGGTTAACGAGTGTTTTAAGCTTGGAAAGTGCGATGAGGCAATTGCCACCTTTAAGAAGGTGGGGACAAAGGTGAATTCAAAGCCGTTTTCTATGGACGTTGCGGGGTATAACAATATCATTGCTAGGTATTGTGAGAATGGGATGTTAGCGGAGGCTGAGACACTGTTTGCAGAATTGTGCTCAAAGTCATTGACCCCAGATGTCACGACTCATAGGACTCTGATTGATGCATATTTGAAAGTAGAGAGGATAGATGATGCTCTTAAGATATTTAGCAGGATGGTGGAGGTTGGTCTGCGAGTGGTTGCTAGTCTTGGTAATAGGGTGTTCGATGAATTGATTAAGAACGGGAAGGCAGTAGACTGTGCACAGATTTTGAAGAAAATGGGAGAAAAAGATCCAAAACCAGATGCCAGTTTTTATGATGCTGTGATCAAGGGGGTTTGCAATGAAGGTGTGCTTGATACAGGCCGTGATTTACTGGAAGAGATGGTGAGATATGGCATTGGTGTTCCTCCAGAATTGCAGCAATTTGTAAATGAGGTTTTTGGAGAAGCTGGGCGTGGCGAAGAGATTCAGAGAGTATTAAATACGAATAGGTGGGGATATCGATCACTACCTAGAGAGGCACCACCTCAGCAATTCCAACCAAGATCGCCTCAAATGGCGGGACAATATCGTCCATCGTCGGCACCGCCCCAAATGACTGGACAATATCAGCCGCCATCTGGACCCTATCAGCCACCATCTGGACCCTATCAGCCACCATCTGGAACCTATCAGCCACCATCTGGAACCTATCACTATCAGTCACCATCTGGAACCAATCAGCCACCTTCTGGACCCTATCAGCCACAATCTGGAACCTATCAGCCGCCTTCTGGACCCTATCAGCAACCATCTGGAACCTATCAGCCCTATCAGCCACCATCTGCAACCTATCAGCCGCCATCTGGACCCTATCAGCCACCATCTGGAACCTATCAGCCCCCATCTGGAACCTATCAGCCGCCTTCTGGACCCTATCAGCCGCCTTCTGGACCCTATCAGCCACCATCTGGAACCTATCAGCCCCCATCTGGAACCTATCAGCCGCCTTCTGGACCCTATCAGCCGCCTTCTGGACCCTATCAGCCACCATCCGGAACCAATCAGCCACCTTCCGGAACCTATCAGCCGCCATCCGGAACCTATCAGCCACCATCCAGAACCAATCAGCCGCCTTCTGGACCCTATCAGCCACCATCTGGAACCTATCAGCCACCATCTGGAACCAATCAGCCGCCTTCTGGACCCTATCAAATGACTGGAACTTACCAATCACCACCAAGACCTCCACATATGGCTACAAGCCAGCACCCCACAGCTCAATCCCCTCAAATGGCTGGACAATATTACACTCCATCAGGAGCCCCCCAAACGGCAGTACCACACCACCCTCTGTCCAGACTCCCTCATGTGACAGCTTCGGACACGCCATCTGAAGATTTTCAGACCTTAGGTCCACAACACCCTCTGTCAGGACCTGCTCAAGGGACAGAATCTGACCAATCACCATCAGAACCCGCTCAAATGACAGAACAGGTAGCAGCTGCTTGATCCTTATATCAAGTGATTGAGACGCCGGCAATTTTCTGTCTTGATTTTTAAGTTGGCCAATGCGACATTGAACTTATGCTAAGTGTTGAACTTATGCTAAGTGTCTCTCCATGCCGCAAGCTTAAGGCGTTCAATTGGGTGTATAAGGGGCTCTTGTGACTGAATTCTCCTTGATATTTTCTATAGCGATTAATATGATAAGTTACTTATTCTTGTGATCGGCCATCTGCATGGTTGATGAAGATTACCATGACTTATAATAGAATTACCAATCAATTATCAAGTATTGTGCATGTTAAATATATGAGATAAATTCGTAGGGGCTGATAGTTTCTGCGTAAGTTGTACTATGAACTTGGTCATTTATCTTTCAGGAAAATGTCGTAAATTTGGATCCATGAATCACGGCATTAGTATTGAGATTCACAGCCTAAAGATGCACGGTAGGTGAATACATCCCGGTGAATGGTTCCGTTTAGTAGTTTGATTGTTCTTCTTCAAACTGGTTCCTTGTGGTGGCTAGGGGACGACGGATTCATTGTAATTTGGGGTCGATTCGGCAGATGGTGCTGTGTCGTTGGTTTGGTTGAAATCAATTTTCCTCGCATTGCTTATGTGTTTCAAATGGTATATGAATCATATACAATTTTGATTCAACGATTCACATACAATTTTTGTTTGAGTGTGTCATCAGGTGTGTTAATTTTGTGTGCGTACAAGTGAATAAAAATAAGCCAAAATACGTTTATAGTCTTTGTTTCACAAATATCTCACTTAACGGCTCATTGGTTGCTGTTTGATTTCACCTCGACAACACAAGCCAAATACCAGGATTTCTCCAAAGTGCACGTTTAAGTTACTCATTACGACAAGAGCAGTTAGATCAAATACATACGACAAAAAGATTTCGGAGCCGTCAATAAATTGAACTTTTGTATAATATATTGGTGATATCCTTCTTCGAAGGACTTTGTTGATTAATGTGATTTTTCGTTAAAGTGAACAATACCAGAAACTTTTCGTTGAAGTTCCCTTTATTTTAAGAACCAACTCATTCTCTCAACTCAATGACACAGAGAACCAACTCAATAACGTCTCTCTATCCAAAACTACCTCCCTGTACATCTTCGTATTTGGGACGAAATTGATACCAAAATTCTGTGCTGAAAAGATCGGAAATTGTCAATATTCCATCACCGACGCGGCGAACTCGAGCAGAGGCCCCAATGCAGTTGGTGCAAACTTCCGAGCAAATAGGTAACATATGGATGTCATCTCCGCATTGTACTGACACAGCGCTCCATTGTTCCTTATAGACCGTACGAAATCTTCCGTAATATTGTCTCCTCCGTACGTTGCAGGGTGCGGACCTCCCAGTGACCAGTCTACCCACGTCACAGTCCTATTCGAATTCAGCCATCCATGGAACATGTTGAAGTAAGTAGGCAGGTAATGCTCATCCGGGTAGCATGCAGGCAAACAATATTTGCTGAAGATTGTGTAATACTTTGTTTCCGACACTATATACACGGATAACGCACGGCTAAGTTCAAACCACTGAGACCCTTTCCTCCACTGATACAGTTGAATATCAGGAAACATTTCGCGGCTGTAACGCCCACGCCCATAACGCCCAGGATTATCGTATGACTCAACATAGCTATGGTTTGAACCAATCAGATACCTGTAGACAGTAGGAAAATTATAGATCGGGATGCAGCTCTCAGAGAGAAGAACAAAGCGCTCATTTGAGAAGTCAAGCAAGGCATTCGCTAGAAGCCGCCTCTCTGCATCAACCAATGTTACTGTCCCCCATGAAACAGGCTGCAGAGAAGAAAATTTTTAAGGGTAAGCATTAGGTAATTCATTAAGAACGTAGACCATACTATCTTCACGGTTGATAGATGCACACACCTCTCGGGTCTTTTTTTTTCATCTCAGATTACTCGATAATTCAGAACACACTCGTGATACAAGTTTAAGACAAAATCTAAGTGATCTAACAATACCGGATAGCACTACCTAATTGATATATGGACATTACGCCCATTGCAACTCTCTTAAGCTAAGAAGAAGGAATTACAACACCATATGCAAACATCTAGCGTAGATTTCTTCAACCTTGGTTTATTAAGAAGAAAATACAGTTTACATGGCACATGATAAAGAACAATGCCTAACAAATTAAGCAGATTTGTTGCGATGACAGACAACAAATCTACTGTAAGGACCATGAAGAGGAAATAGCAAGACCCGAATTCAGGAAAAGAAGTTTTGCGCCAAAGCAATAATGATTATTTCACTTCATGTGAAGCTACTGATCTGTATCTCATCCAAATTAAGCAGCACTTAGCAATTGCCTTACGTCTGATTTTACAAGAAGCTACTGAAATCAGCTACCTAACTTAACGACCAAGCATATCCGGTGAAATTTCAATATATAAGAGGATGTTACGGGTCTACAGAAACAATGGCCAATGCAAGTCCTATCTAGAAAATGCTGCAAATGATAAGGCAACCTTAAATTAGTTCATGAGTACCTAAGTTTAAGTCAGCGTAATGAATGAAGAAAAAAAAAACTTTGATAACTTGGATCTAGAAAAGTAAACGATATAGAGATTAAATTAGGTGGTGGTAGGAAACATCCCTAAAGAAATTCAGAAAACATTAATCTTGCAGGACACCAAGCCAAAGAGTCCATGATAATTACCCTACTTCCCTTGATACAAGTTTCTGATCTCTTAAGTAAAGAAAAACTAATAAACGATTACACGCCAAATAAAATTATCATAGCCACGAAATTCAGTTCACTTCCCTCCCCCACAAACTTAGATAATCTTTTTCATGCCAATCTCCCTCACAACATTGATACGAATCTACAAGTACGCAATAACATAATCGTACAAACCAAAAGAGAGCATCAGTGACAAGAAAAAAGATTAGTATGTCATAAAACATGCCTTGTACCTGACTGGGGATTTGGCGTTGATAAAAAGGAGAGGTGGTAGATACATTGAGCTCATAACCCGGAATTACATGGACATAAATTGAGAAATACTTGTCATGGCCATCGAAGAACCTCTCCCACAATGGCAACAAGGGCAAAGGTCCTCTAGTCAAAAACATGAAAGCCACTTTAGGCCCTCTCTCGAATGGAAACTCTGGCTTCTGCGGCACCATTGAAGCTCTCCAAAAGAGCTCATCATCAGACAGACCGTGCGTTAAATTCTTCGGCTGAAGAAACGTCTCCATGCTTATACAATCAACCTTGTCACTAACTTGCACAGTAGTACAATTCTTTTCCTTGTGCGGCTTATTGGCGGAGAAGTGATTGATAAACGAATAAATCTCAGTTTGTGAACCAAAATGCCGGTTAATATGGGCGCTCGTTGCTAATCCTATAACAATCCCCACAACAAAAACTACCAAGAACGAGAGAATCTGCAAGAGTTTGAGCAAACCCGGGTGCTTCTCATAGTCTTCTCTGCCTCTTGCCATGGCTTTCCAGATTCCAGAAATTCAAATCCAAATTCCAAGTCTAAATTCACACTACCATTTATATATGAACACACAAACACTTCAGTTCTGGAGAATCAGCACTGATTAATTACTTAATTCTAACAAATACTCGCATCATAATTACTCAAACTGTGAACAAATAGTGCCTCAAATCATAATTAGAAACTCAAATGAATTTAACATAAATCACAGTCATTTGGGTACCTCTAACTCAATCGATGAATGATGGATGATGAAGATATCATCCAAAAGTTATAAACTTGCCCGGAAAATTCTGGGGAGGAAGTAAATAAAGCAGAGAGTTTTGATTAGGTGATGAGAACAACATACGGAGTGGTCCAGAAGGAAGATGTGAGAGAGTTTGAAGACAAGAACCTTACAAATCAAAGCATATACAAAGTGGGGTTGCTGATGCGTTTTGCTTGGGAGAAGAGAGGGAGAGAGAGAGAGAGAGAGAATGTTTGGCGGTACATCGGTTTGTGGTGAGCGGGTTGAGAGAGAGAGAATGTACTTTGTGGGCTGACTCTGTCTGAATCCGAGTGCTTTGTTTGTTTGTTGTTATTTGCATATAAAGTGGAGTGCTTCTGTTTACAGTTAAAAAGAAACAAAAGCGTCATCTTTATAGTTATAATAAAAGCGTTGCCTAAACAAGATAATAAGACAAACAGAAAAAGAAACAAAAGAAAAGAGCATGTCTCGCCTCTTCAATCTTATCCGTCAAGACAAAAAGCCTTTTCTTTAGTTGTGAAAACATCAAGTTAGTGGTAGTACGCTAATTTAGTTGGCCTCGATAAATATTTCTTAAAGAAAATTGTGTGTGACAAACACGAATTTATGTTTGATTTTCGTCAAAGGTGAATTTGAATCATATTATTGTTAACTCATTGTGAGGCTTAGCCCACTCCCCCACCTCTTAGCATAGATAATATCGTTTATTAAAAAAAATATTTGTTTGTGACAAAATTTTGGATAGAAAAAATAGCGTTACAAATCACTTTTGATTTGACATCATTTCATATCAACCTTCATCGTGATATGGATGATAGAAAAATCGAATTACATTATCTATTCTAAAATTGAGGAATGATTTGACTGTAACTAACAAAAGTTTGTCATTCAATTTCATCTTATTTACAACAATGCCAACCAAATGGAGTTGGGTTGGGAGGGTAATTATGAAACGTTAGGAGGGTAATCTTGTCCGTTAGCTAATTCATGTTTTTAGTCTTAAATTAAATTTAGAGTGCTACTAGACTCACCCTAGTGTCTTATTTTCCCACCCACATGATAATCCCACCCACCAAAGAAAATTAAAAAAGTAAAATGTTCCCACCCACCATTATTCCCAAAATAACCATAATATTTTTTTTAAATAACTCTAATATATCTTTAAATAATATTATAAATAAATAAATAAAAATAGAAAAAAAATGAAAGAAAATGCATGACCTAAGACCTAGACATTTTTCATCTCCTTCACACCTAACGCCGCCCTGCAGAGACCCGGGATCCCCAAACCACTCATCTTCCTCCTTTTTTGTCAAAACCACAGATCTCACACCCAATTCTCTTTTTTCTCCATTGAAGTTTCTCCCCTTTATCTAGCACACGCTCATTTCTTCCTCCAACCTTTCCGTCGATTCTAACCCAAATCTTTCCCAACCTCTTTCCACCAAATATATCACACCCCACCCACCATTATTTATTTATTATTTTAAATTATATATATTTTTTTTTCAAAATTTTAATACTGAATTAAATAGGAGTTTAAGAGTCTTCTTTTAAAATGATAAATATGTTATTAACATTTTCATTAAATGGTGGGTAGGGAAATAAGACACCGGGGTAGGAATATCACCACTCTCAATTTATTGTTTCCCTTGCTTGCTTATACTGATCCTGGAAGTTTCAATAACAGCGTCGCTGGCCAGTAGTTGAATACTAAGCAAATTTTATTTGGCATTGAACCATTTCTTGAGGTCTGATTCATTTTTATTTAAGGAATTTGCAACCTTTACATTCAGGGACAAAGCCAGAGATTTGTGTGAATGGGGGCATCCTCAAACAACAAAGTTGTAGATTTTCTGGTTTAAAGTTTCAATGTATATTTCATGTATATTTGTACAAGAGTGAGTCCGGGTATATATGAGAAGAGAGAGGGAAAAGAGATGGGAAGGATGGCTGTAGCAAGCAGCCGACAAGAAAGAAGAAGGCGTGTTGCCTACCTAATCTAAACCTTACACAAAGACATTACCCCAATCAGTCTCCTCCCATAAATCAAGGGAAAGGTGATTTACATACCCTTACCTTAAAGATTACAATGAGCCTTACCCTAGAGATTTACCCTAGGGGTCACCTTGGTAGTAGACTCCATATGCAGCATCAGTAGATGCAACATCACTGATGCAGCATCACAACAAAAGTCATAATTAAAAAGCTCAAGAATTTACTAAACACAACCGATAACATATAAGGTTCATACATAATTTGTAGAATTTATAGAATAAAAATCTCAATAAAATTCTTAAGACTCTTAATCCTAGAGTATACTATACTAATATGCCTAATAATTAATCCAACCAACAATTCAATTAACCAATACCAATAAGCATACAAATTATTCAACAAATAAACATTTAATTCAACTAATCATATGAATAAATGTATACCCATATTCATAGAATTCGTAATTTCATAATTTCATTCATCAATAATCATAGAATTCATATCAATAATCAATAATCAATAACCATATTAGTGCATTACCATATGATTCTATATTTCTATACCAATTAAACAAAAATTCGTCTTAAATAATTAATTAGGGTTAGGGATTATAGATTTAGGAATTAAAAAATTTACCTAAATATATATATGTCGGCTAGAGAGTGGCTGGCTGGAGTGGATGCACTACACTGGCTGGGAACAACACCTTTGCTCCTGTTTCGTTCCATTTCAAGTTGCTGGGAATTTTGGGGCAGAGCAGCACCACACTGCTCTCTGATTGGCAAAGGCAAATAATAAAAATGAAACGGAGATGGAATGGGGGTGGACCGTGGGGACAAGCGGTCCCCCACTATACATACTTTTTTTTAAAAACATATATGAAACGACCCGTTTCATTTAATTTTTTTTTTCACCAACTGCATAACCAGAAAAATCTCAGTGGGGCTCTGCTGCTGCAGAACCAGATCAGTTATAGCAGAATCAGAAAAAAAATCTCAGTGGGGGCATCCGTCCCCCTAGGCCCATGGTAGCTCCGCCCTTGTTTAAATTGAACCATTTCTTATCGTAATTCATGGGTTGCTAGCGCAAATATAGTGCAATCTAATGTTTTGATGCATACTTGATTCGGTCTCAAATGCGATATGTTGTAATTCTTTCTAATTTCATTGTTTACCTATCTTTGTGTGGATTAGGCGGTACTGGTAACAGTTGCGAGAGTAAAGTCGAAGAAAAATTAGACGAAGGAAGATACACCAACACTGATAGATCACAATGTAAGATTGCTTCATGGAAAATATAATTGCTCCGGTTATTTATCTTAACAGACCTAAATGTAACTTTGTTTTTAATATTTTTAGGACAGTGTCTTCATAATATCAAATTTTAAATCAAAATATCCAATGCTGCAACTAGACTTGAGGCAAACTTACTGGCTCATTACAGTTTCGTTAAGTTCATTGGTCTTCTCTTAACAAAAAATGCTGATTTGAACTCATCTACTGGTTTCGTTGTAGATTAATATCAGATTTGGTGGTCGTTATTGTATCTGCAACCTGCGGTGGCATTGCCTTTGCTTGCGCTGGGCAACCGATCTGTTACATTCATAAGTACATACGTGTGTACATATATTTCCAAACTTATAGAGAAAACTTAATGCCATGATCTTACTTAATGTTCATATTCTGCTTCCTTCATACCAAAACTTGAAAGGTTATTAGTGAATATTTGCTGGCTGGATCCGTTATGGACCTTGGAGGTTTCAACTTCGTCAGTGAAATGGTTCAAGTACGTTTTACCCTGCAATTTTATTATCCAACAAGAAATTCTTCAAATCCAAAAGTGTGCTTATATATATTCAGGGTATGGTTGCTTCGTCCTACAAAACCAAAAGTGTATTTATATATTACGTATATACACTACTAATTTTGTTAGTACTAGGTAGTAGGGACATAGTTGATTTTTCTACGTGTATGTATATGGGTTTGATTACAAAATTCTGTAGATTGAAAATGATACTTTATGTTATCATTTACTTGGTACATGAATATTTTTTATTTTGAAAATGAAAGGTACACTATACTAGGAAGAGATTGAAATTGGTGAAATGCTCACTGAGGCTGGTAAGGAACTGAAATTGGAAATTATGAAGCCACATCTTTTGTTTGATCTGAGTGTTAAATCATTGGATGAAACTTTTGTTGCAGTTATCTTGACACTATATACTGCGAATATCTTGACACACTATAATAGGTTTTCTTTTTAGCAAGTTTGAGTTTCTTATTCGCATTCATGATTTTGAAATCATTTACATTTTTTTTTTCATGATATCTCATAAATTGAATTTGAATATATTTATTATATTTTAACTTTTTTAGCCAAGCAAATGATTTGATTGATAACTTAAAGTCGATTTCTTTTTCTTTATGTCTACATATTACAGGGGCAACGTGGATGGGGGTTAAGTCGAACGCATGCGTGGGAAAGATTCTAAGATTATTCAGTAAGTTACTGATTAAGTCAGATTAAACTACACCTTCATTTCTTTTTGTGTCCATGGTCTAATTTTACTTGGATGATTTAATTCTATGGGATGATTTCTTCTGGGTTTTTTCCATTTTTTATTTTAAATACATTTAAGGTTGAAGGAGTCAGTGAAATTTTGAATGCCAAAGAGAAGAAGCCTGGTATTGTTTCTTCTTTCTTTTTGAGTGAGCATCTCTTTCTTTTCTTTTTTCTTTTTGTTGTTGAATGTTTCAAAATTTCAACTCACCATGTTCATGTGCATTGTTGAGGAGTGTACCATTATTCAATTACTTTGTGTAGAAACTATTCATGCATGTTCAGACTAATATATTCAATCCTCGCAGCGAAGCGCGGACACATTTTCTAGTCAAGAACTAAAAACAATGTTTTGCAAAGAAAGATCTTCTAGACCTCTAGTAATACTATACTTAATCTAAAGATTTACATGAACACATATTTAATTAAAGGGTAAATATCAGTTTACTACCCTCAAGTTTCGTGGTTTTCAACATTTGGTACATGAAGTTTTTTTCGTCCCAGAGTCATACCTAAAGTGTTAATTTTGGGACAGTCTCATACATCCGTTAGTCAAACTGTTAACTCTGCTGTTAATTGATGAAGTGGTGCCTATGTGGACAATGACTAGACGTCACGTGTCATTAAAGGATCCACGTAGAAATTAAAAATTTTAAAAAATAATTATTTAAAAAAAAGTTAAAAAAAAAAAATAAAAAATAAAAAAAATAAAAGAAGAAGAAGCAAAACGCAGATCGCCTTCCCCAAATCCCCCCGTGCCCACCCTCCCACCCACACCCAGATCGTCTTCCTCAAATCCCCCCGTCCCCTCCCTCCTTCTCCCTCCCTTCTCTTCCCTGCACCCATCCTCCCTGCAAACCCACCCATTCCCTCTCATTCTTAGCTCCAGAGACCACACAACAAACAAGCCCACCTCTCTAATTCTTAGCTCGGCTTTCCCTCTCTAGGATTTGAGAGAGACAGAGAGAGAGATTATGAAGTTCTCGGCTTTGCACCAGAGCTACCTCACTCGACAGAGTAACACCTTCAGGGGATCGGCGCCGTTGGACTCCACATCAGACGGCAAGTCGCCGGCGACGGTGTTCTGGCTACTACTCCACGGCCTCTGCTGCCTCATCAGCCTCTTCCTCGGCTTCCGCTTCTCTCTCCTCGTCTTCTTCTTCCTCTTCTCCACCTCCTCTTCGAATCTCTATCCGGCGCCGTTTAGGAAAGTTGCTAATCTCACCGTCGGAAACCTAGAGCTCCTCGCGAACCCGATCGTGAATTGCTTTTAATTGCATGCAAGCTTCTTTTGGGGATTATTGTGTAAAATTTCACTGAAAAATGTCCACTGTGAGAAATTAGAAGGAATCATGGTTAGATCTGGTTGGTGGTCTAATACGAATATTGATTTGGGCTAATTGTTTGATTTGAACAGGAAGTTAGCTTAAAACAAACGAAAAAGCCATGTCAATCCAGGTAATTACTTCAACTAATTGGTGATGATTTGCATCAAGTTAATTCATAAAATCATTTATTAAGTCTTTCGATTTTAGTTGTGATGGGTTTGGAATAGATACTTTCTTTCTTATTTGTTTGATTGGAATGTGATTGGAAGTGGGCAGATGGGTGGGTGTGCGGGGAGGGTGAGTGCAGAGGAGATAAGGGAGGGAGAAGGAGTGGAATGGGTGGGTGTAGAATTTCTGGTTTAAAGTTTTCATATGTATTTCATGTGTGTTGGTACAAGAGGGAGTCCGGATATATATGAGAAGAGGGAGGGAAAGCTGCTATATGCAGCAGACAAGAAATCAGGAAATGGGGAGAAAGTAGTAGGAAGAAAGTGGAAAATAAAGCTGCTGCAAGCAGCCAACAAGAAAATAAAAAAATAAGGAATAAAGCTGCCAACCTATCTGCCAACCTATCTAAACTTAACTTATGCAAGTCTACTCCCTTAAATCAAGGGAAAGGTATTACAATGACACTCAACAACACTCCCCCTCAAGCTGGATCGAGTAGATTAATCGAGCCAAGCTTGCCCAAAAAACGATGAAATGGAGTAGATGTCAGAGCCTTGGTAAAGAGATCTGCCAGTTGATCATGGCTTCGCGTGAAGATGGTCTGAATGACTTGAGTTTGCACTTGAGCTCTAACAAAATGACAGTCCACTTCAATGTGTTTCGTTCTTTCATGGAACACAAGGTTAGCAGCGATGTGCATGGCTGCTTGATTATCGCACATAAGAGACATAGGAGTAGTGCTAGTAAACCCTAAGTCTGAAAGAAGCCCTTTAAGCCATATAAGTTCACATGCAGTGGCTGCCATGGCTCGATATTCAGCCTCTGCACTAGAGCGAGCAATGACATGTTGTTTCTTGCTCTTCCAAGTGACAAGATTTCCACCAACAAACGTGCAATAACCCGTGGTAGATTTCCTATCAAGAGCATTCCATGCCCAATCTGCATCAGTGTAGCCACTGATGGCAGTGGAATTGTTGTTACGCATGATGATTCCCTACCCTATCGAACCCTTGAGATAACGCAGAACTCTCTTAACCATGTTAAGATGATCAACTGTAGGAGAATTCATAAATTGGCTTACCAGGCTCACTGCATATGTGATATCCGGACGTGTGATGGTGAGATATATAAGTTTGCCCACCAATCGTTGATAGTAACTCACATTATGCATGGCTTCTCCATCTGTGTTGAGCCTTAGTTTAGAATCCACGGGAGTGATGGCAGGTTTGCAATCAAGCATTTTTGCTTCCTGAAGAAGATCCAATACATATTTCCGTTGATGTAGAAATAGCCCCTTTGAAGAGGTTGCCATTTCTATGCCCAAAAAATACTTTAGTTTCCCCAGATCTTTGATAGCAAATGTTTGGCATAGCGAGACTTTTAGTGCCTCAATTTCAGCAACACTATCTCCTGTGATGATGAGATCGTCTACATAGATGGGCACCACCAATTTCCCACTGGTGCCAGTTCTTACAAACAATGAGGAATCAACATTACTTCGTAGGAATCCAGCCTTCTCTAGAACTGAACTGAGCTTGGCATACCAAGCTCTTGGGGATTGTTTCAATCCATAGATTGCCTTGTGTAGCTTACAAACCATGTTGCCTTTAATACCATCAAAACCTGGAGGAGGCTGCATATACACTTCTTCTTGTAACTCTCCTTGAAGGAAAGCATTCTTCACATCCATTTGATAAAGAGTCCACCCACAATTGATTGCAACTGAGAGTAGAACCCTCACTGAATTCATCTTGGCCACATGAGCAAATGTTTCCTTGTAATCTACCCCAAAGGTTTGGGTGAAACCTCGAGCAACAAGCCTGGCCTTGTGTCTCTCGATAGAACCATCAGCCTTGAATTTAATCTTGTAAATCCAACGACTTCCAACAGCTTTTTTTCCTGGTGGTAGTTGAACCAAGCTCCAAGTTTTATTTTCTTCTAGAGCACTAAGCTCATCTGCCATGGCTTGTTTCCATTGTGGGAGGAGAAAAGCCTCTTGAAAGCTTCTAGGTTCATTGTGTTTATCAATTTCACAGAGAAATGTATCATGCGATGTTGAGAACTCACAAAGACTGATGTTTTCACTGATAGGATACCGTGAGGCATAAGTAACATAGTCCTGCAGCCTAGTTGGAGGTTTTCTGGTTCGAGGAGGATTTCTTCTAAGCCCTTGAGGCTCTGTAGGAGATTGTGAATTATCAGAATGAGACTCCTCGTCTCTCTCATTGGCCGGGATACTGCTATCAGTGATTGAGTCAGTTTGTATTTCTTCAATATATGGTATCACAGTAACTGAACTCTCTTCCAATACTGGATTATTAATGTTCTGAGGAAGTGGAAAGATTTCAAACAGTTCATCCCCCTGACTTGCAGTATTTCCCTTGTGAGTAAAATAAGGACAATCTTCTTCAAACTTCACATCCCTTGACACAACACATTTCTTAGTGGTTGGATTGTAGCACTTGTATCCCTTTTGGGTGGAAGAATACCCCACAAACACACACTTGGTTGCCCTGGCATCTAATTTGTCACGGTTCAAGGCTTGAATGTGAACAAAGCAAACACATCCAAATACCTTGAGGTGTGTCAAATTAATTTTCCTACCCTTGAGTACTTCATAGGGAGATTTAAACCCTAACACACGACTTGGGAGTCGGTTGATGAGGTAGGTGGCAGTGAGGATAGCAAATGACCAAAATTTCTTTGGAACATGCATATGAAGCATGAGGGCACGAGTCTTCTCCAAGATATCTCTATTTTTTCTCTCGGCTACTCCATTTTGTTGGGGAGTCCCTACACAGCTGGTTTGATGTATTATGCCCTGAGAACTTATGTATTGAAGCATGTTGTTGGATAGAAATTCAGTGCCATTATCAGATCTTAACACCTTAATGTCTGATTGAAATTGTGTCTTAACATGCATATGAAAATCTTTGAAAATAGTTTGAACTTCACTCTTTGATTTCATAAGGTACACAAAACTCATTCGAGAGAAGTCATCGATAAATAGAACAAAGTACTTGAACCCTTCTATTGATTCAGTTGTTGGTCCCCATACATCGGTGTGCACCATTTCAAAGAGTTTACTTGTCCTAGACATTGAATTACCAAAAGGTAGTCTAGTAAACTTAGAAAGTTGACAAGTATCACAAGTAACATGATTTATACAAAAATTTGGAAATAATTTAGACAAGATAACTTCAGAGGGATGAGCTAATCTCTTATGCCAAAGTTGGTTTTCATCTACGGACTTTGATTGAGCTTGAAGGGCCTGAGTAAAACAGGTATTCTTGCACAGGTAGTAAAGTCCATTTATAAAGACCCCTTCACCAATCATCTTCATGGTGAGAACATCCTGAAACATCACATTATCTGGTGAGAAAATGGCACGGCAATTTAGGGTGTTTGTGATCTTTCCAATTGACAGAAGTTGGAAAGGAAAGGTTGGTACATATAAGGCAGTGGAAGGTGTTTTGTGTGAGAGTAAGTTTATTTCTCCTTTTCCCAAAACTAAGACATTTTTTCCATTTGCAATAGACACATGTGAGGGACTTAAAAAACGTTTAAAATGATTCAAATTTGTGACTTTGTTTGTCATATGATCTGTGGCTCCTAAATCAATTACCCAACAATCATTTTCAGTACTAGTTAATAGGGCAGTAGTGAAAGCTTTGAGTATACCTGGTGCTTCATCCTTTGGGACTTTCTCATTTCCAGCAAGAAAGCCAGCAAACTGTCCCAACATGGCTGTATGACTGCTCTTTTCATTGCCTCGAGCTTGTGAACCTCCTTCGTGTTCCTTACTTTGAAGGTAAGCTGCAAACTCATTGATAAGTGACAATGGGTTGGTAGTGAACTCCATGGATCCTTGTGAGATAGTAGAGGGATGAGCATTGGCAAGTTGAGCCTTGTAGTGAGGTTGAAATTGCTGTGAGGACCTTGGTATCATTTTTCCATCTTTGCTGAACTTAGGCTTGAGTTCAGGATGAAGTTCCCAACACTTGTCTTCCACATGACCAACGCCATTGCAATATTTGCATTTCAGGTGTGTATTTTTACCCTTGTACACTTTTGCCTCTGAGGTCTTGTAGTTTGAGGCATATGCACGAGTCTCAGTCAATCTCGAGTTGTGCTCAACATTCATCACTTTCTTTCTTGCTTCTTCTCGTTGGATAGTTGCACAGACATTGTTGAACGTGGGAAGCTCCTGACTCATCAAGATGTGACTCCTTAGATCCTCGTACTCGGAGTTCAAACTCCCCAACAGTTGGTAGATTTTGTCTTCCTCGGCTCGTTTAAGGAGAATGATATGATCTGTGGTATGTGGAAGGTATACATCCAACTCATTCCACATGGGTTTGAGGCTTCCAAGATGTTGAACAAATGTTTTTCCTTCTTGTTGGGCACTGGCTATGTCCTTCTTAAGTTGAAAGACACGTGCATAGTTGTTTTGATTTCCATACATATCTTGCAATGCTTTCCAAAGCTCACATGAAGAATTGTAGTAGCTAAAAATCTCAGCAACATGTTTCTCCATGGTGTTGAGCAGCAAAGACATGACAAGTTGATCCTTGCAAAACCATGCACCGTATGAAGGGGAGGAGATGTCTGGAGCTTCCACACTTCCATTTACAAATCCTAATTTCCCTTTGCCTCTGAGAGCTAGTGACACAGCTCGAGACCAAGGGAGATAATTAAACTCATTCAAGAGAACTGAACACAAACGTTGATTGGTGTTAACCTCGACGTCTGAGAAATTTGAAGGAGAGGCATGCGAGATGTCACCCTCAATGTTTATTGAATCTTCTTCAGCCATGGCTTACGATTGAAAGAAAGATGCAGCGGGAAGAATGGCCAGAGACAGGTTACAAAACCTGCTCTGATACCATGTAGAATTTCTGGTTTAAAGTTTTCATATGTATTTCATGTGTGTTGGTACAAGAGGGAGTCCGGATATATATGAGAAGAGGGAGGGAAAGCTGCTATATGCAGCCGACAAGAAATTAGGAAATGGGGAGAAAGTAGTAGGAAGAAAGTGGAAAATAAAGCTGCTGCAAGCAGCCAACAAGAAAATAAAAAAATAAGGAATAAAGCTGCCAACCTATCTGCCAACCTATCTAAACTTAACTTATGCAAGTCTACTCCCTTAAATCAAGGGAAAGGTATTACAATGACACTCAACAACAGTGGGTTTGCAGGGAGGATGGATGCAGGGAAGATAAGGGAGGGAGAATGAGGGAGGGGATGGGTCGATGGGAAGATTTGGGTGTGGGTGGGACTGTGGGCACGGGGGATTTGAGGAAGACGATTTGGGTGTTGGGGAAGACGATCTGGGTTTTTCTTTTTTTTTTTAATTATTTTTTTTTAATTTTGAATTTCCACGTGGATCCTTTAATGACATGTGGCGTCCAGTCATTGTCCACATAGGCGTCACATCATCAGTTAACGGCAGAGTTAACAGTTTGACTAACGGATGTGAGAGATTGTTTCAAAATTAACACTTTAGGTATAACTTTGGGACGAAAAAAACTTCATGTACCAAATGTTGAAAATCACGAAACTTGAGGGTAGTAAACTGATATTTACCCTTAATTAAATATTGACTGCAACAAAGAGAATAAAATATTTATTTGTACGTAGAAGTAAATTTCGACAATGAAATATTTTGTTTGTACACGTAGTTAAGTATATGGTTACATGCAAATTAAATGAACAAAAGAGGTAACTAAAAAAAATCATGAACAAAGTTGAGAGGATGAAACTGGCGAAGTGGTAGTTGTTTTGTTGGCAGCTGTTTCTTGTTGTACAATATCAATTTGAGATAACTCTGTATTCATCATGTTGTGCGTTTGTGTTCTTTGTGACAAAGATTGGTCTTTGTCTGTTTTATCTTGCTTGTTTTTTGCATCTCCCATCCACAAACCGATATATTGTTGTACATTTTGATCAAACTTGTACATGGTACCCATCTGAATCATCCAAACGGAAGAGATTATTTACTGTACAAATGAAATGAAAAAGACAAGGAAAAACAAAACAAGCAGTGAGAGAGACCGAGAGAGAGCTTACCTGGATGACAATTGCATACAAAGGTAGTGTGCTGTAACTGCAAAGCACTTGAACAATCACACTGCATACGGTGATGGAACCATGAGATGAGAGTAATTAAGTACACAAGTTGCTATATTATGTCGAATTGTTTCCTTATAGAATTCCATTACCCCATAATAAGTCTCGGCACGATGTACCCCAACTTTTCCATGATGCATGAATGAAATCCATACGTGGCCTGCAAACAAGTGAATCTTGACTGTCAGTCATACGCAGATCCAAATCTGGAAGAATTGTAAGATATATGCATTGCATAGTGCACACATACCCAGATCCAGAAGAAGAATGCAATCTCAAATGAATTCTGGAACAATATGAAGTGGATCAAATTCAGAACAATGCGAGGGTTGTGAAACCAAAAGTGTTCGTCTGAAGGCTTCACTCTTACACCTGCTTCATGATCATCCTGTGCTGTCGTCCCATGCGTAACCTCCTGAGCCAAACGGATAATTATGTGTTCCAGCTTAGTGCCCACAAGAAGCAGAAGCTGTCATCCCATATCAAACATTAATCATTTTACATGCGATCATCTCCTCAAAGTCACTCAACAAGATTAATAGGAAATTATTGATTTCCAGTTCCACTTAAAATTAAGGGACCTTAAGGCAATACTCACAATCAGCGGCAAAAACGCTAACCAAAAATAGGTATGCCATCCTGCACATTCGAAGATATAGATTGTCAAGTACTTCACTCAGATATTTAATTCAGCTCAAATTGAGATTTTATTACAAGAGCTTACCTTCCACATTCAGCAACAAAAATAGCACAACAAAGAGCCATAGGTACCAGCTACATACACGCATACATACGGTTGAGTGAATACGTATTACTATATTAGTCGACAATCAAATTCCATCTAATCCTAATACACGGCTCCGGCCACAAAAGGATCTTCATACTTATACGCAGCTGAGTTGCTTAACAAGAACAACAACAAAACCTCAACAGCCAGGCATTACCTTATCCCAACAATTTTTCTAAAATCAGCTTCAAGTGTCCGCATAATGTATTTGTGAAAATCAAATTGAGGATCCGAAGGGATGTGCTCCTGAAACGAAACCGATCGAGTCAGTCCCATACATTTTTGGTAATGACATGCCCACACGAGAAACTTTAACCTTGATATGTGAACCACATAGAAACACGAAGGAGATTAACCTTGACAAACCCTTGTCGCAATGCAATGTAGTCCGGCTTAGAGACAGAACCATAAAATTGTTTGAAGAATGATATCTAGGAAAGTACATTAAACTGAGTGTTATCAGATATCTTAATCCTCCATATTATATAGGAAATAATATAAAGCAACAAGGAATTTTGAGAACCATGCATATAGAGTCCGTAATCTCCAACAACAAAACTATAGCAAACTCACCACCCAACCTATGACAGCTGCTCTTCGCCAATATCCTGCTCCTCGTTTACTCAAGAATTCACGATGTTGGCGTTGAGAAACATGCACATTTCCACCACTAGTTGCATCTGCATAGGGTAGCGTTTATTCAATCATACAAAGCGGATACAAGCACTTGGATTGGCTAAAATATACTTGCAAATCCAATTTCATAAGTACCCTTACCAGACTCCCAGCGCTTCCATTGACGTACCTACATATGGTAAACCGTATGTGTTACAACGTAGAGATACAAACCATATCCATTGCAGCACTATACAAACTGAAAGGTCCCAAACCATAAAGAGCTGGAATAGGACACCATGTTGTATCAAACATATTTAGATAATCATCCAAATAGTAAAAAGATTCTGAAAGAAGCATTACCCTTGCCCCTCCAAGAACCATAGTTGTGACACAAAAGATCACATGCACAACTGCCAATACAAAGATGAAGATGTGTAGATGATGTAGTGCTTCCAATGATAACAACGGAACCTTCCCCTAAGGAAATAGAAAAAAGCAAGCATAGTCCTGTAACTTTCTCTGCCAAAAAAGGGGAATGCGTGCGCGCGCACACACACACCAAACTCATATTACAAGCATTGAAAGTGGTGGTAAAATGTATAAGGTACTAACAATACAGTACCTTTTGCAGACAATGGTTTGAATTTGTATCTGTAGACAAAAGCCGCCGCCGGTTGTTTATAGATTGATCAAGAGAGTAATGTGCATTATTGTTTCCCTCAGAAGTTTCCCTCTTGCACGGAAGCATGTGATTTGCTAGATTAGAGGGGATGCATATGCGGATTATGGAACGCTGAGATACAGTTAGTAGAAGGGAAATGAACCCTAAAAGCATCAACTCTGTTTCAACGATAGGAAACACAATGATTAGTGTTAGTAAAGTATATAGGCATTCTTAATTTATGATCCATCCATCTAATTCGTCAAGATACAAGAATGAAAAGATATGTTGGGAGAGAGAGAGAGAGAGAGAGAGAGAGAGATAGAGAGAGAGACCTTCTTTTAATTTCTGTAGGGCTTCAAACAGCGCATCTTGTTTCTCATGCTTTAAGTACTGAATTTCCAGACAAAAAAAAGAAAAAAAAAAGTTCAACCAAACAGCAAACTAGTTGAAATTTTTTTGATGTGCCCAAATAACCCCTTGAAGAATTGTCCTATAGATAAGTTCAACTTTCCAAAAACAAAGCTAAGAGTACTCTATGACTCTATCCGTCAATAATTTGGAAGTAGGAAAAATCCTCATTTTTCAAGATTTTGGACATGTCTCGCAGCTTATCAATGCTACGTGCATCTTTTGTGACTGAGACATCTAAATTTCTGATAAGCTCCAAAACTTATTTCCTACAATTTTCTTACAAAATTGTGATTTCAAGATTCGTTTCCCTCCCTTGGAACTATTTGAATCTCAACAGTATCAATTTCTGACAAATATTTATCGACTAAATAAGTTCCCGCCCTCCGTATATGCATTGCATTTATCACCTGTCAATACATTCTTGCTTATTCACATATTTCCATATTCACCAGCTGCTAAGAATTCTATAGATTGAATGAGGAGCAGTATGGTGATGACTGAAGACGATGAAGAACTAGCCTACTGTAATTACTTATTATTGTGGAACTGATGACAAAGGGTTATTTTTCTCCAAGTACCGATGAGGGAACAATGAAAGACAAACTCCATCCACCGCTACTGCTAGGGATCACTTAAGTTAAATCTAATTTATCATTGTTCTATTACTTCTTTTGACCCATTACCTATGTTCCTTACCCAGGGGCCTGATTCAAGCTGTCAACACTTGTAGAATTCTAGCAAGGTTGAGCTTTTTATGTAGGTGGTGTTAGCACTACATCTTCTGAATCATCATCATCGTCATGAACCTTGTGATCAAACTGATCCCTCCACTAAAGGATCTAGGCTAAGGCTAATTCAGTTATCAGATTTGTTAATGATTGTATTTGCTAGTATTGTTTCATGATGTTAGATTTGTTTGTGAACACTTTAGGTGAGGTGGCATGCCGGGGGAATGGGGATGGGGTGGCGCACGGTGGAAAAAAATTTCCAGCATGGGAGGGAGAAAAAGCAAAAAGATTTCAAGTGTTATAATGATTGCAAATATGATAAGAGAGGGGGGAACAATGTTTAGATACCTTTCCGAGTTTATGAAGAGCGCGCTCGGCACAAAGAGAGAGCAGAACAATGACAAAGCAAACAAGCGCAACCACCCATGTCGGTGTATACTCTAAAGAGCTGTTGAGTTCTTCTTCTGCCATAGCTTGGTCACACAAAAATGAACGATCCACCAACAAAGATTGCCGCGGTGAGCATTTTAGGTTGGGACGGAAATGAATGTTGTTTTAATTGATTGCGAACTTTAAATATGTAAGTATAGGGAAAATTTGATTCTGGGGACAAAGAATACCCTTTTCCGAAGCAAAGGAAAAAGAAGAGAATAAGGGGAGAAGCAAATAAATTGGGGGTACTCATATTCGAGGTGGCCGTGCATTTCAAGTAATGTACATAATTTGAATCATATATTATTGTTAGCTTATTATGAAGTTTAGCTCATTTCCCCACCATTTAATGTAAATAATATCGTTTGTTAAAATTAAAAAAAAAAAAAAAAAAAAAAAACTTGCGTGTGACAAAATTTTGGGTAAAAAAATAGTGTTACATATCACTTTTGATTTGACGTCATTTCATATCAACCTTCATGACACGCCCCGACCCGATGTCCTTGGGACATTGGGATGGTCATGTGCTGGCCGACACCCGATGGGTGACGAAAGACATTTAATTTAGCGAAAGCGGAGAAATATACTAAACATGCATATGGGAACGAATAACACCAACTAAATTCAGCTGCTAATAATTAAACATTAAGATAGTGCACAATATGTCCAGAGCATACGTCTAATACAGAGTACAAGCGGAATTTAAGATAAGATAGTGCTATTACAAAAGGTGTCGATACAGGAGGAAGATAGCACAATATCAATGATAGGGGAATGCCTCGTAGCTCAAGTCCCAATCCTCGTTCTCAACTCCTAAAGGGGGCGCAAAACAAACATGAGTGGATCAATTTGATATGCATATAATAAAACAGTTATCCACGTACTAACCCCCAGGTTTTATGAAAACACATATATATGATAAAATAGGTTTTCCGGAACCTAGCATGCCGCGCAGTGTCTAAAAAACATAACTCGTATATGCAGTCACTAGTGAATGTCCATAACCCTCTAGGCCCCTTGCCAGCTTCTCGTCCCTGGGAACTTCATCCAGAGGAAATAACACTTCAGGCCCTATACCAACTCCCCGTCCCTGGGAACTTCATCCAGAGGAAAAACCACTTCAGGCCCTATACCAACTCCCTGTCCCTGGGAACTTCACCCAGAGGAAAAACCACTTCAGGCCCTATGCCAGCACCAAACCGTCGCTCGGGACGGAACTTCATCGCCCCGTAGCGGAATGTGGACCACTAGGTAAGTACAAAATCATTGAACATACGTCTATTGAAAAACAACTTCATAGTATAAAGTCATCCATCATCTATACTATAAAGAGGTGTTCTAAACATGTTCTAAATATTATATCGTCATCCATCAGATATTCTATAAGAACACGGGTTATAGGAAAAATAGTAGTAATTCAAACTAGCCTCAGTAAGCATGTTATCTCAAAGCGTTTCATAAAACGTAATCATTAAATCATGTTTTTCATGTATGCAATTCTACTATTAAAACATGCATTTTTAGAAGGGGTCCACTCACTGTACACCGTTGGTGCAAATCCTTACTAACAGGAGTAATAGGAATCACCGCTAAGAATCGTACCTTCCACTTGTCGTGAAACAACCTGTGGTGGTCGGAAAACCTCTCGACACCCACGGCCTCGCCGGAGAATGGGTGTGCCTAAACCCGAGCTCCAAAACCTTGAAAAACATGAGTGTAACACTTAATACCACACACCCAAGCTTCAACTAGGATGAAAAGAGATAAACTCGAAGCTTACCTAACCGAAGAAAAGAAGAAACTCGCCGGAGCTTCCTGGGCTCTCGGCGTCCTTGCTACGACAGAAGAGAGAGAGAAGGACGAGATTGCTGATGATGATGATGATCTTCCTTACGCGATGGTGTGCGTATGTGTGTGTGTGTTCACGGCGAGAACGAGAGAGAGATGGGAGGGTTTCGAAAGAGAAAGAGAAAAGAGAGAGATATCAGAGAAAGATAGAGAAGAAAGAAAGAGGAGAGGGTCACGGGTAGGGGACAGAAAGAGAAGAGTGAGGATTGATGGGGCGCTGCCACATGGCAGCTTGAGAATGATTTGGAATCTAGATCAAAGGTCTAGATTTAGTCAAAAAAATAGGGGTCAAAATAATAATTCCATAACTATTTTGGGGAACACTGAAATATACATATAATTGGGGGTTGGGGTGTTACACTTCATTGTGATATGAATGATAGAAAAATCGGATTGCATTGGAACTAAAATTGAGGCTCGAAACTAGATGCAGTAAAATTAATATGAAGGACAATCGTTGAATTAGGCCAAGGCCTGAGCCATTCCTCTTTATAACAACGACTTGACATCATTTTATATGACAAACATGATAATCATTTAATGAGTGTTTAGTCATTCATATATGTCGAACAAATTCATGGGTAGAATAACAAGTAACATCCCGGCAATGACTGTTAAATTCATATGTTTTGACTATTCTAATACGAAACACCGGTTCCGTGGGCCAATCGATTACATGCAGTCCATAATGAAAAACGGATGAAAAAAATATAGAGAGAAGATAGGGTTGGCAACTCCATGACAAGGACGGAATAGCGTTGCTGTCCCTGTTGATTATTGGCTCAAACAACACATGTCTAAAACCAACAATTGATTTCGGCTACTTTTGTGGTCAAAATTGTTGGATGGCATGCTACATGTGGGAAACAAAAATGGATGCAATTGTGCCTAACTCTTTTGATTTGATGGTAGGCCTTTGGCCATTGATGTCTTTGAGAAGCCATTTTCTTTGGCCTATAAAAGGAGGTGTAGGCATAACCAAGGAAGAAAATATCGGTAATATCGGAAATATCGGTAGTCCGAAAACACGGAAATATCGATGGAAATATCGGGATAATATCGATATCGATAAAAATTACATGGAAACCACGGAAATTGTAAGAAAAACTTGGAAATTTTTATTGAAACTTTGCAGGATGTTTATTTAGTCAATTATCTATTAGTTTATCACAAAAAATTGGAAGGAAATGCATTGCATGATGGATTTAACTGATTTAAGTTGATTATATAGCGAGCTGGCAAACATTGTGAGTGTAGAAAATATGTAGTAATTAATGAAAGAAGTTTAAACACACCATAATCATTTATATATAATGACTTAGTACAATATTTTACACTTTATACATTGCATGGTAAGATACATGAGTTACACAAACAACGGGAAATTAATGAGAAAGCCCTTCCCAAAACGTCAGCACCCGCTTTTTTAACCACACTAATCCAACGGCTCAATACCATTGATAGCCTTAAAAAGAAAAAGAATTGTTTGGTCTTAAAAAGAAAAATAAAATATTATATTATAAGAATATAATATAGTATTGTTTTAAAAGATAGATAGTTTAAGGGGTAAAAATAGAATGACAGTTTAATCTTTTGCTGGAAAAGACGTCGTGATCTAGTTGAGTAATCCAAATAAGAAGAGGATACAAGCCAGATCTAGAAATGTCAGTCACAATTACTTCATTTATTTACCAAAAAACCAAAAAAAAAATTGTTTTGAAACAGAACAAATAATATAATGTTATCTTAATCATTTATATAATATATTTATTGGACCAAAGCAATAACAATAGGAAGAAGGATTTACAAGATCTTGTTCCTGCCTCTCTTTGTCCAACTTTAATAGTGGGTAATTATTTTTTGTTTTTTTTAATTATGTGGGTGGTCGACTTTCACACAAAACTAGGCCATTTTTTCCACTTTCCCGATTTCCCTGCCTAATTTCTATCAATCATCTCAACTTCTCTGTTTAACCCTCTATCTTCTTCTCTTCTGATCTCTCCTTCTAACCCTCCATGTCTACTCCGCACATCTTCCTCTATCACTCCCTCTAAGCCACCATGGTAATTCTCCATTTTCAAGCACAAAACATCTCACGAACACACACACACACTCACCCGCCGTTCGTCTCTTCCCAGCTCCGCCGCACAATTCCACCACCACCATGGGTCGCGTCCGCACAAAGACAGTGAAGAAATCCTCCCGCCAGGTGATCGATCCTTCTCCCACTCTCTCGAATCCCTCTCGATCCACGCCCTTCGGTGCAAACCTGACCCGACCCTACCCGACGGCCAAGGCGTTCGGCTTCTCGTCTGTGGCGGTGCGCCGCTGAACAAGGAGGCGTTCGACTCGAAGATAACAAGTTTTCAGGTGAGGTTTTTTATGAAATTCAGCGTTTGGACCGACATCACATATGTTGATTACCTCTTGCATGCGTGAAATTTGATCCTTATATGTGAAATTTAAGTTCAAATTCATGTTTTTGCAAGGTTTTTGGGACGAAATCGGCTCGGGAATAGGCACACCATCTCCGGCGTTCTTCTCCGACCTCACCGTTAAAAAAATATCTCGATATTTCCAAAATATCGCGATATTATCGATATTATCGATAATATCGCGCTATTTTGACGAAAACCATTCGGAAACCTATTTAAATATCCATTACCCGAAAAACCGATAATATCGGCGATATTTCGCCGATATTATCGACATTTTCTTCCATGGGCATAACTCAAAAACAACAAGGAAGAAGGAAAATAGCAAGAAGCCATTCGGCATAGAGAAGAATTTTCTCAAATTGTCTTGCTTTGTATTTTTGGTTTTCTCTTCCTATTGTAAGTGTGAGAGCTTGGGTTATCCGGGTCTTTGGGAAATTGAGTGATAAACACTATTGTATGTTCTCATTGATTATAGTGGAATACTCCGTCGTCTCCAAACTGGATGTAGGCATTGCCGAACCAGTATAAATCTTGGTGTTCTTGTTGGTATTGTTCCATTTATCTTTTGTCAGTTATTGTGGTTTATTTTTCACTCACACTTGGTTGACGCTTCCGCACAACAAGTGGTATCAGAGCCCAGTTTGTTCGACTAGGGTTTTTCGTGGGAGTGAAAAATTTGTTGGCGCTACAGTCCCGTGAATAGTGCCGAGTAGATGGCTGGAGATCAAGATGAATCTGGGAAGGGGAAGGAGTCGGCATCGTCTTCGTCGGCACCTACATCCAATAGACATCCAATTGCTACTACAAGGTTAGAGGTTGATAAATTCAATGGCTCTAATAATTTTGGTATGTGGCAATGTGAAGTTATGGATGTGTTGTATCAACAAGAGTTGGATATGGTTCTGGAAGATAAACCAGAAGATATTGATGACAAGCAGTGGACGCGAATTAATCTTCATGCTTGTGCTGCTATTCGATCGTTCCTTGATAAGGAGTTGAAATACCCGTATATGAAGGAAACTTCTGCTAAGGAGTTATGGACGAAATTGGAGGAGAAGTATATGACCAAGAGCGCAGAAAATCGGCTTTTCCTGAAGAAGCGACTCTTCCGATTTCAGTATAGTCCAGGTATTTCTATGCATGAACACCTCAATGATTATAATAAAATACTTGCTGATTTAGAAAACCTTGATGTGAAAATTCCTGACGAGGACAAGGCACTATGTTTGTTAAATTCATTGCCTGATGATTATGATCATTTGACAACTACTCTGTTG
Organism: Malus fusca; assembly: GCA_035220775.1. NCBI lineage: Eukaryota > Viridiplantae > Streptophyta > Magnoliopsida > Rosales > Rosaceae > Malus > Malus fusca. The sequence continues at coordinate 31,916,912 of CM069066.1, forward strand.
TATGGAAAATCCGAGGTGAAACTTGATGAGGTGTCTGCGGCATTGGTGAATCATGAGTGTCGTAAGAAGGAACTGAAGACTCACAATTCACAAACCGAGGCACTTGTTGCAAGGGGTCGAACAGAGGAAAGAAAATCTGGGAAGCGGGGAAAATCTCGTTCAAAGTCACGAGGGAAGTTTCCTGCTAAAGATGAATGTGTCTTTTGTCGCCAAAAGGGTCATTGGAAGAAAGACTGCCCCAAATTGAAGAACAAAGAGAAGGAGAAAGCGGGTTCTGAAGCAAATATTGCAAAATATGGAGATGATGATTTCGAGTTTGCTTTGGCTAGTTCATCTACTGATGGTCACTCCAAGGAGTGGATTTTGGATTCAGGTTGCACTTATCATATATGTCCCATTCGGGAATGGTTTTCTAGTTTCGAGGAGCTGGATGGTGGAGTTGTTTTGATGGGTAATAATAATACCTGCAAAACACAAGGGATAGGCAAAATCTGTTTGAAAATGCATGATGGAACAGTCAGAGAATTAAGTGATGTTCGGTATATACCGGATATGAGGAAAAATCTTATCTCTCTGGGAGCTTTGGAATCCAAGGGTCTCAAGATCACCCTGAAGGGTGGAGTTCTTAAAGTTGTGCACGGGGCACTGGTGGTAATGAAAGGTACAAGACGAAATAACTTGTATTTCTTGCAGGGGAGTACAGTTATTGGTGGAGCAGCTGTCACCGAAACTGCTGACGCAGATAGCACAGACACCACAAGGTTATGGCATATGCGTCTTGGGCATGCATGTGAAAAAGCATTGCAAGGATTGGTGAAGCAATGCTTATTGAAAGGTGCAAAGGCATGCAAATTGGAATTCTGTGAGCATTGTGTGTTGGGTAAGCAAACTAGAGTAAAATTTGGCACTGCTATTCACCACACTAAAGGCATTCTTGATTATGTTCACACCGATGTTTGGGGACCTTCCAAGAATGCATCTTGGGGAGGTAGCCATTATTTTGTCTCCTTTGTTGATGACTTCTCTAGAAGAATATGGGTGTACACCATGAAGCGTAAAGATGAAGTCTTGAAGATATTCCTGAAGTGGAAAAAGATGATTGAAACGCAAAACGGTCGAAAGATCAAGACTCTCAGATCAGACAATGGGGGTGAATATAAGTCTGATCCTTTCTTGAAAGTTTGTCAAGATGAGGGTATTGTGAGGCATTTCACGGTTAGGGAGACATCGCAACAGAATGGGGTGGCGGAGCGCATGAACCGTACTTTGCTTGAGAAAGTTTGGTGTATGTTGTCTAATGCTGGATTAGGCAAGGCATTTTGGGCTGAGGCACTCACTTATGCAAGCCATCTCATTAATCGATTGCCAGCTGCTGCGAATGAGGGCAAAACACCCATGGAGGTATGGTCTGGTAAACCTTGTACTGATTACAAGTTTTTACACATATTTGGTTGTCCTGCTTACTATTATGTCAGAGAAAGTAAGTTGGATCCAAGAGCAAAGAAAGCTCTATTTATGGGCTTTAGCACTGGCGTGAAGGGATACCGACTCTGGTGTCCAGATGAGAAGAAATTTGTTGTAAGCAGAGATGTGACTTTTAATGAGGCTGCTATGGTTAATCAGAACAAGCATGAAGGTGAAACTGAAGCGACCGAGACCATGAGTAGCTCAAAGCAGGTGGAGTTACTGAAAGCTCCAGTTGTTCCAGTAAGGTCTGATGTTACAACCACTAGTCCTACAGTTAATTCTGATGAAGAGGACGAGGATGATGAAGAGGAAGCACTTACCCAAGAGCCTCCACAGCAACAAGACTATATTGCAACCAGAAGATCGAGAAGGGAAATTCAAAAACCTGCTTGATTTACTGATATTGTGGCATATGCACTTCCTGTTATTGAAGATGATATTCCATCCGCCTACAAAGAAGCTGTCATGAGTTCAGAGTGCGAGTTGTGGAAGAAATCTATGGATGAGGAGATGAAATCTCTTCATAAAAATAAGACTTGGAAGCTGGTTCAGTTACCAAATGGGAAGAAAGCAATTGGTTGTAAATGGGTGTATGCCAAGAAGATGGAATCTTTGGGTAAAGACAATGTAAGATTCAAAGCCAGATTGGTAGCTAAAGGCTACGCTCAGAAGGAAGGCATTGACTACAATGAGGTATTTTCTCCTGTAGTAAAACATTATTCTATTCGTATTCTGTTGGCTTTGGTTGTGCAGTTTAACCTTGAGTTGGCCCAACTTGATGTCAAGACTGCGTTCTTACATGGTGATTTGGAGGAAGAGATTTATATGTCTCAGCCAGAAGGTTTTAAGGTTGCTGGAAAGGAAAATTGGGTTTGCAAATTGGAAAAATCATTGTATGGCTTGAAGCAGTCTCCAAGACAATGGTACAAGCGATTTGATCGATTTATGATCGGGCAAAAGTACACAAGAAGTCACTATGACCATTGTGTATACTTTCGCAAACTACAAGATGGAACCTTCATTTATCTGTTTTTATATGTTGATGATATGCTTATAGCATGTAAAAGCAAAGTGGAGATTGAAAGGTTGAAGACTCAACTAAGTAATGAATTTGAGATGAAGGACTTGGGAGAAGCTCGGAAGATACTAGGTATGGAAATTGAAAGAGATAGAGCGAAGGGCAAGATTAGTTTGTGTCAAAAGCAGTATTTGAAGAAGGTACTACAACGTTTCAGGATGAATGAAAATTCAAAACCGGTTAGTACACCTCTTGCCTCTCATTTCAAACTTAGCGCTTCTATGTCTCCTAAAACTGTTGAAGAGAGTCAGTACATGGCTCAAATTCCTTATGCAAATGTTGTTGGTAGTTTGATGTATGCTATGGTGTGTACTAGGCCTGATATTTCACAAGCTGTTAGTATTGTCAGTAGATATATGCATAATCCAGGAAAAGGGCATTGGCAAGCTGTGAAATGGATTCTACGGTATATTCTGGGTACTGTGGATGTTGGTTTATTGTTCCAGCAGGATAAAGTTACTGGTAAATGTGTTGTTGGATATGTGGATTCTGATTACGCAGGTGATTTGGACAAGCGTAGGTTCACTACTGGTTTTGTATTCACTATTGCTGGAGGTCCAGTAAGTTGGAGGTCGATTCTGCAATCTACAGTTGCTTTGTCGACTACTGAGGCTGAATACATGGCTGTAACAGAAGCTATAAAGGAAGTCATCTGGCTTCAAGGGTTGCTTGATGACTTAGGGGTTCAACAAGATCATGTGGATGTTCATTGCGACAGTCAGAGTGCTATTCATTTAGCAAAGAATCAAGTTCATCATGCACGTACGAAACACATTGATGTGAGGTTCCATTTTGTTCGTGAGATTATTGACGAGGGAGATATTCTTCTTCAGAAGATTGGGACCGCTGACAATCCTGCGGATATGTTAACAAAGCCAGTTTCGTTGCACAAGTTTAAGCACTGCTTAGACTTGATTGGCATTTGTAAAATTTGTTGATTGCCCCATGGGGGATTGGGTGATGACTATTTGGAGTTCTACTTAGAGGGTTTGAGCCAAGGTGGAGATTGTTGATTATTGGCTCAAACAACACATGTCTAAAACCAACAATTGATTTCGGCTACTTTTGTTGGAAGTATGCCCACAAAGCCACTCATTTGATGTAATAGCTTTTTGGAATACTTAATATGTTAAACTTTTATATGTTTAACGGAAGGGCAATACTTATTGTTAATCACTATTTATTGAATCATGTGTTTAATCAATAAGAGAATCCAAGGGATGTATTTGACATAAGAGATAAGTGATCTAATGAGTTAGATTAAGGAGACCTTTCTCTTATGTTCATTCCTAAAACGTTCCTAGCCATAGGATTGCCAATTGGGCATTGACAATCCGCTAAGGTTAGTATGTGTTATGTTGACTCAAACGTGAGTATGAACTAGTCTCAAGTCATTTGGTGTTGGACACTAAGACAAACACATAGGTGCTCGAAAGAGTAATCGAGTACACTGAACTGCGATTAATGAGAGTTCAAACATACATGTCATGTACGAACTCTAAGGTTACAATATGCAAAATAGTCCTTAGACCTGAGGCATCATAAATGTCTAATGGTTAGGTCCTTGATCTTTGATCATGACAAAGGCATTCCCTCGGATTGTCCACGGCATTGTTGGGGTCATGTGATCTAGTCATGTAGGCATATGAATGCACAACAAGGGATCTCTAACCTTCCATGGTGGAAGGAGTATACTCTAAAATATGATTCTAAAGTCTTTGGCCAAAGCAAATGAATATGACTAAGGAAGATGTTCCAAATCATATTCAAGGGAATCATATAAGAAAGTATCACATTGGATAGTAGACATGAAACAAACTATCACTTAAAACAATGTGGTTAAGAGTATTGTATTAGAGAATGACCGTATTGCATTGTAATTGTAACTGGATAGGTTCTCCAACCAATTCTACTTAGCTTGGGTAACCATGACATACTGCTAGGTGTCACTCATGGTTTGTGGAAGCCCTATTGATTAGCAAACACTAATCATCAAAAAGGGAGAATTGAAATGTGGTTTCAATTCACAATCGATAGTTAAGAGTAACATCGCCCACTGCCTCGCTAATTGGAACCTAATGGATCGCACACCAAATAAGGATATATGTGAAGCAATTAAATGAAATGGATAAGCAATTAAATGGTTTAATTGAAGAATGGTCAAGATTAATTAATTAGTTAATTAATTATACGAAATGTTCGTATTGGGCTTTTAAGTTGGTTTTAGGGCTTCGGGGCCCAAAAGTGTTTTGGTCCACAAGGCCCATTATGTTTAAGTTGTATGACAACTAAAACAAAATGGGCAATAAGCCCAATAACCATATAGGCCAACCATTTAGGGTGAGGGTATGCAAGTTTGCTTAATTGCAAGTTTGCCACTCACCTAAGAAATGAAGTATAAATTCATCTTTATAGCTTTGTTTTCAATTAGGGTTTTCTAAGCTACTTGGGGAAAGTTATCTAGCAAATTTACTTCCCTAAGTGATCCATTTTCATCCTCACAAATTACATCCTTGGTGAAGAGACATAGAGACATCAAACTTTTGGTGTTTTGGAGAACTAATCCTCAAATCCTCAAAGAAGCAAAGGAGCACTAAAAGGAGGAAAATCACAAGGAAGATCCAAGGAGCAAGGAGGTGACTTGAAGGCCCTCCACTTGGGTGAATCCCTTGTGTAATCAAGGATGAGCTTCAAGGGTAAAGAATCTCTAAATTCTTAATTATCTTTAATGTTGTTAAAGAGTCTTTTGGTTCACCATATACTAGGCTTTGAAAGTCATGGGTTTCATGAATTGTTTTTGGATGCATGCCTACTTTAAAGAGTTAATTGTTAGCATATGTATTCAAATGTTCATACATGTTCTTAGCTAGGACAAAATTTTTCCTTCAAGTGGTATCAAGAGCCTAGGTCTAGTGTATGGTGGATCCTTTTGGGTTTTGTGATTTTCATGTTTTATGATTTAAATGTTGTAAATGTTACAAGCTTTGTTCTTGCTTTGAATATAAATTTTGCTAGAAAATTTTGCATCTCAAATGTTGTAGATGTATTTCATTTAAGCATGAATATTGGAACTAAAATTTGGTGCCATGTATTTTGAGTTTTCATAAGTGTTCTTCAATGTTCTTGGAGTTCTTGCCAAGAACAAAAAGTTTTGAAGTTTTGATTCAAAAAGTTTTATGTTTTTACATAAAGTTTTGATTTAATTTTAGTGGGTGATGGTTAATGATTAAGTAATTTTAATGGGAGACAAACTTTGTTTTAAAGAATGACATAAATCATTTCTTACAAAATTTTATTTCATCTTTACCTCACCTAACATAACCCACTTACAAAACTTTGTCTAAAATTTGAATTTTACCAATAAAAACCACTTATGGCTGGCCACCCTATTAAATAGGGTATTTTTGGGTGTTTTGTGCACTTACATAAAGTTTTGATACTTTTGTGTATTTGCATTTTGGCCCAAAAGTTTACGTTTTTACGTTAAGGTCCAAAAACTTTAAAGGACAAATTGTTTTGCTCCTTTAATGATGTTTTTGACATTATTAAAAATGTTTGGGTTCTAAGTTGTAATTACATGAAGTTGTGGACTCTTGTGTTTTTACAAAGTGACCCCAAAAGTTTTTGTTTTTAGAAAATGGCCCAAAAGTTGTGGTCATTGTTTTTGGCCCAAATTAGATGAGAACAAAATGGTTTGTCTCTTTAAATGAGAATTGGATTTTCATTTTATTTAGTTCCATTTAAATCAATTCTATGGATCCGAAAACCAATTGTTTAAAGTTGTTTTCTTAGTTAAATGTGTTTGATTAAGAGAAGGGTGATTATGAACCAAATGCCTCGATAATTGAGCTATGTGATTGGCCGCTTTACATTATGAATGTTTGGGATTGGTAGTGTAGATTTGAATGTAATTTGATTAATTCAATTTGTTGTAAATGGACATAAGTCCATCATTTGTGTTGTAAAAGGGCATAAGCCCTTATTATTATTTCATGTATTCCTTTTGTTTAAATGTATGCAAAATGGAATAGTTGGGTCCAACGCCCAATAGGAAATAACGGTTTAATTGGATTAAACGCGTAACTAAAATCAACAACTACATACCTTAGACCCAAGGTCCAACACAAGGCTCGTGTTGGATCAAATCAAACGGTTCATAATCATCCTAAAACCTAATATGACTATATAGTCCATATGAGGATGCAAAGCATTCGTTAGTAGTTCCATATAGTCTCGCTTGTTTCAACGAAACAGTGGGAGTATTATATACTACTAATTCATATAAACTTGGACCAATGGTTGTGATAGGCCCAAGTTCTTTTAATGTGATTAAAATGTTTTGATGTAGCCCAACGCTATTCCCTCAAACAAATATTTAAGTTGATAAGCGAGAGATGTTTAGAATATCTCTTCGTAGGCCTTCCACCGTGGTGGGTTCCAAGCGTTTGTGACTCATACACCGGCTTCACCCTATCATGGGGGAGTACAAAGCATGTGCTTATATCCAGGAGGAATCCATATACATATGATGAGGTGAGTGTAGGCAACGAGGATAGCCAACATCGTATCATCGTGAGGCTATTCTTGAACCCCTTCACGAACTAAGCATGGTGGGAATAACTTAAACTAAGTGCAATGGTGCCAACATCGTATCATCGTGAGGCAACATTCTCTAGAGGCCAAACGAGATGGGTAATTACAAAAGGTTGTAAATGAATAATGCGTTATTCTCTCATCATTATTTTTGCTAGCCAACATCGTATCATCGTGAGGTGGGCTTGGTAATGGTGAATCTCCCATAACCCACTAAGAGTTCAATATAACTCTCGAATTCTATTGAGGGATGTGGAATTTGCCAAAAATAGTGGGTGGTACTATTTGATTAAAAGACCCAATCAAAATAGTTTTAAACAACAATGCTAATTCGATTTCTGTTATGTTATGTAGTGAACGACATGCCTAAAATTATACCCACCATTATACTTGACAAAAAAGGGCCTAAAAGGCCAACGTTTCCTTGCTTGGTATCGCCACATTGAGAATGTCTCAAAGGTGAAAGACATATTGTATGTACTTAAGCAATCCCCTCCTCATGTACCTCCTACGAAACTAGCTTCAAAGGAGGAGTGTCAAAATTATGTTAGACACTATGAGGATGACTTACAAGCCAAATGCTTAATCCTCACTTCACTTAGTGAGGAGCTTATGAAGCTACATAAGCACATGGACACTTCTTGTGCCATGGTTGAAAGTTTGCATAAGATGCATGACATTGAGACTAGTAATGTACGATTCTCAAATATTTGTAGTCTAATGAATGCCAAAATGGCAAAGGGGACATCGGTCCATAAACATGGACAAAAGATGGAAAGGATCTTTCAAGATCTTCAAAGTTTAGGAACTTCCATCGATGGGAAAATGGCTCAAGACTTTTTCCTTGCATCTCTCTTGATTTCACTAAGTTTATCGTAAACTATAAAGTGAATAGATTCGATCATTCTTTGAAAGAGATGATTGACATATGCTGTAAATTTGAAAAAGGTTTCAAAAAGGACAGTGGGAGTGAGAATGCAATGATAAGGAAAAGGTTGCGTAAGAAGAAGGCAAAGAAATCCAAAGGAACATGCTTTCATTGTGGAAAGGATGAACGTTGGAAGAAGAAATACAGGGTGCGCATTGCGAGCCTTATGACAAGAACTTTTGAAGAGACTATTTCTGTCATAGATAGTGCTTTTACAATGAGCTCCAATTCCTGGATATTTGATTCAGGTGCTAGTCAACATATCTGTAATACGTTGCAGGGACTAACAGGGAGCAGATCACTGCGCAATGAGGAGATGGTTGTGCGAGTTGGGAACGGCACTAAAATCTCTGCAAAAGCAATAGGCACCTATATGCTTAACCTACCCTCTGGGGAAGTCCTGGAACTTAAAAATTGTTTATATTTTCCTTCATGTATAAAGAATTTGATTTCCATCTCTAAGCTTTTACGAGATGGGCACTCAGTGTTGTTTGACAAAATGAGTTGCACTTTATACTTGAATGGTCGTATTATCTCTCATGGTAATATGATAGAGGGACTTTTTCACCTATAGACGAATAGTGGGATGCACTGTATTGAAAGCGGGAATACCTTAAAACCCAAAAGGGCTAGAGAAGAAGTTAACCAAGAAAAGATGTGGCATCTTAAACTTGGACATGTGAACCTTGATAAGACTCGCAAGATGTCGAAAGACGGATATTTCCGCCCATTAGGTAATGACCGGATGGGTACTTGTGAAAGTTGCTTGAAAGGGAAGATGACCAAATCTCCATTTACTGGAAAAGGAGAGCGTGCCACTGAAATTCTAGGGTTAATCCACACTGACGTATGTGGACCTATGTCTACTACGTCGAGAGAAGGCTTCTCATACTATATCACATTCACCGACGATCACTCTCGGTTTGGCTATGTATATCTTATGAAGTACAAGTCAGAATCATTTGAAAGGTTCAAAGAATTCAAGAATGAAGTTGAGAAGCAAACTGGGAAACAGATAAAAATCCTAAGATCGGATCGAGGGGGTGAATATCTGAGTAACGATTTCCTAGATTATCTCAAAGAGTGTGGAATAGTATCACAGTGGACTCCACCAGGAACTCCTCAGCATAACAGAGTTTCTGAACGGAGAAATCGAACCTTGATGAACATGGTTCGTTCTATGATGAGTTCCGCTGATCTACCAGTAACATTCTGGGGATACGCTCTATATACAGCAGCTTACTTGCTTAATAGAGTACCTTCCAAATCAGTTTCACAAACACCCTATGAGATATGGCATGGAAGAAAGCCAAGTCTTAATCATATTAAGATTTGGGGTTGTGAAGCATATGTCAAGAAGCTTGAGGCTACTAAGCTTGAAGCGAGATCAGTAAGATGCTATTTTGTGGGATATCCTAAAGAAACTATGGGATATGAGTTCTACCATCCTGACGACCAGAAAGTCTTTGTCGCCAGAACTGCTAATTTTCTAGAGGACGAATTTGTTCTCAAAGGAACTATAAGCAAACAGATGGAAATTAATGAGATTAATAATGAACCACAAACAAGCACTCGACATATTGACAACCTTGTTCCTGAACCCCTAGCTCCACGTAGATCTGAACGGGTTAGTAAGCCACCTATGAGGTTTGGCTTAAATAATGACTTTGATGAATTGTACCTTTTAGGTGACAATGAAACAAAGGAGGACCCTAGGGACTACACTGAAGCAATGTCCGACATTGATTCAAAGAGATGGCAAATGGACGTGAAGACGGCCTTTCTGAATGGCTACCTACAGGAAGAGCTCTATATGACTCAACCCGAAGGTTTCGTGTCCGAGTCTGAAGAGACTAAGGCATGCAAGCTTCAAAGGTCCATTTATGGACTTAAGCAAGCCTCCAGGAGCTGGAACATTCGTTTCGATACTGAAATCAAAACGTTTGGTTTTACTCAAAACGAAGACGACAATTGTGTTTATCAAAAAGTCGTTGGGGATGCAGTAGTATTCCTAGTGTTATATGTAGATGACATATTACTATTCGGGAATGACACTGCAGTACTTTCTTCTGTAAAAGTGTGGTTGTCTAAAACCTTCCACATGAAAGATTTAGGAGATGCATCTTATGTACTTGGGATAAAGCTCTATCGTGATAGATCCAGAAAATTAATTGGATTATCCCAATCGATGTACATTGATAAGGTGCTAAGTAGGTTCCAGATGGAACAATCTAAGAAAGGTTTTCTTCCTGTGAGACATGGAATTCACCTTTCTAAGTCCATGGGACCTAAGACTCCTGAAGAGATACGGCTAAATGAATGAAATTCCTTATGCTTCCGCCATAGGGAGTCTCATGTATGCCATGATATGCACAAGGCCTGATATCGCGTATGCTGTGAGCATTACTAGTCGATATCAATCTAACCCAGGATCAGAACACTGGGCAGCTGTCAAGATGGTCCTTAAGTACTTAAGAAGAACTAAGGACATGTTCCTCGTTTATGGAGGAGCATCAGAGTTGCGAGTGGAAGCTTATACAGACGCAGATTTCCAATCTGACGTCGATGATAGAAGTTCCAACTCCGGATATGTATTCACTCTGAATGGTGGGGCTGTCAGTTGGAAAAGCAAGAAACAAAGTGTAATTGCTGATTCCACGACAGAGGCTGAATATGTCGCTACAGCTGAAGCCGGCAAAGAAGCGTTCTAGATGAAAAAGTTCATTACTGAACTTGGAGTGGTTCCAACCATCACATCACCAGTAACTTTGTACTGTGATAATAGTGGGGCGATAGCTCAAGCCAAGGAACCCAGGGCTCATCAAAAGAACAAGCATTTTGATAGGCGCTTTAATATCATAAGATGATATGCTGCCGAGGGGAAAGTCAACATCCTCAAAGTTGCTTCAGCCGATAATGTAGCAGATCCACTGACAAAGCCAATGACTCAAATCCAGCTTGATCGTCATATGGATAAGATGAGTATTAGATACATGGGAGGATGGCTTTGAGTGCAAGTGGGAGATTGTTGGAAGTATGCCCACAAAGCCACTCATTTGATGTAATAGCTTTTTGGAATACTTAATATGTTAAACTTTTATATGTTTAACGGAAGGGCAATACTTATTGTTAATCACTATTTATTGAATCATGTGTTTAATCAATAAGAGAATCCAAGGGATGTATTTGACATAAGAGATAAGTGATCTAATGAGTTAGATTAAGGAGACATTTCTCTTATGTTCATTCCTAAAACGTTCCTAGCCATAGGATTGCCAATTGGGCATTGACAATCCGCTAAGGTTAGTATGTGTTATGTTGACTCAAACGTGAGTATGAACTAGTCTCAAGTCATTTGGTGTTGGACACTAAGACAAACACATAGGTGCTCGAAAGAGTAATCGAGTACACTGAACTGCGATTAATGAGAGTTCAAACATACATGTCATGTACGAACTCTAAGGTTACAATATGCAAAATAGTCCTTAGACCTGAGGCATCATAAATGTCTAATGGTTAGGTCCTTGATCTTTGATCATGACAAAGGCATTCCCTCGGATTGTCCACGGCATTGTTGGGGTCATGTGATCTAGTCATGTAGGCATATGAATGCACAACAAGGGATCTCTAACCTTCCATGGTGGAAGGAGTATACTCTAAAATATGATTCTAAAGTCTTTGGCCAAAGCAAATGAATATGACTAAGGAAGATGTTCCAAATCATATTCAAGGGAATCATATAAGAAAGTATCACATTGGATAGTAGACATGAAACAAACTATCACTTAAAACAATGTGGTTAAGAGTATTGTATTAGAGAATGACCGTATTGCATTGTAATTGTAACTGGATAGGTTCTCCAACCAATTCTACTTAGCTTGGGTAACCATGACATACTGCTAGGTGTCACTCATGGTTTGTGGAAGCCCTATTGATTAGCAAACACTAATCATCAAAAAGGGAGAATTGAAATGTGGTTTCAATTCACAATCGATAGTTAAGAGTAACATCGCCCACTGCCTCGCTAATTGGAACCTAATGGATCGCACACCAAATAAGGATATATGTGAAGCAATTAAATGAAATGGATAAGCAATTAAATGGTTTAATTGAAGAATGGTCAAGATTAATTAATTAGTTAATTAATTATACGAAATGTTCGTATTGGGCTTTTAAGTTGGTTTTAGGGCTTCGGGGCCCAAAAGTGTTTTGGTCCACAAGGCCCATTATGTTTAAGTTGTATGACAACTAAAACAAAATGGGCAATAAGCCCAATAACCATATAGGCCAACCATTTAGGGTGAGGGTATGCAAGTTTGCTTAATTGCAAGTTTGCCACTCACCTAAGAAATGAAGTATAAATTCATCTTTATAGCTTTGTTTTCAATTAGGGTTTTCTAAGCTACTTGGGGAAAGTTATCTAGCAAATTTACTTCCCTAAGTGATCCATTTTCATCCTCACAAATTACATCCTTGGTGAAGAGACATAGAGACATCAAACTTTTGGTGTTTTGGAGAACTAATCATCAAATCCTCAAAGAAGCAAAGGAGCACTAAAAGGAGGAAAATCACAAGGAAGATCCAAGGAGCAAGGAGGTGACTTGAAGGCCCTCCACTTGGGTGAATCCCTTGTGTAATCAAGGATGAGCTTCAAGGGTAAAGAATCTCTAAATTCTTAATTATCTTTAATGTTGTTAAAGAGTCTTTTGGTTCACCATATACTAGGCTTTGAAAGTCATGGGTTTCATGAATTGTTTTTGGATGCATGCCTACTTTAAAGAGTTAATTGTTAGCATATGTATTCAAATGTTCATACATGTTCTTAGCTAGGACAAAATTTTTCCTTCAACTTTTGTGGTCAAAATTGTTGGATGGCATGCTACATGTGGGAAACAAAAATGGATGCAATTGTGCCTAACTCTTTTGACTTGATGGTAGGCCTTTGGCCATTGATGTCTTTGAGAAACCATTTTCTTTGGCCTATAAAAGGAGGTGTAGGCATAACTCAAAAACAACAAGGAAGAATGAAAATAGCAAGAAGCCATTCGGCATAGAGAAGAATTTTCTCAAATTGTCTTGCTTTGTATTTTTGGTTTTCTCTTCCTATTGTAAGTGTGAGAGCTTGGGTTATTCGGGTCTTTGGGAAATTGAGTGATAAACACTATTGTCTGTTCTCATTGATTATAGTGGAATACTCCGTCGTCTCCAAACTGGATGTAGGCATTGCCGAACCAGTATAAATCTTGGTGTTCTTGTTGGTATTGTTCCATTTATCTTTTGTCAGTTATTGTGGTTTTTTTTTCACTCACACTTGGTTGACGCTTCCGCACAACAGTCCCGTGGTTACCTCATAAAACCTTGTCCTTATCTTCATCAATGTTGGATGTCTGTTTACGTTAACAATTTCTTATGTTTACCAAATCTAATCAAATTGTCGAGGAAATCTAGTATTTTCATTTCTCAGAGAGATTTCTTGTTCGAAGTAAGAGAGAGAGAGAGTGAGATATGATGAACTGCACATAACATCAAGAGAGAGAGAGAGAGAGGATGGAATCGGAGGAGGAAAATAGTATAGAAATAGAACGAGGGGAGTTGAGGGAGCCACTGCTTGAGAGGAATAGGAGGAGAAACACGACCTCTCAGCTTGCCATTGTTGGTGCCAATCTCTCTCCCATTGAAAGCCTTGACTACGAGTGAGTTCTTTTAATCTAATTACTTTCTCTTTCTCTTTCTTTTTTCTGGAAATAAGAATTTTTGATTAGTTAAGGAGGGGAGAAAATGGACAGGAAATAATCCCCAGAAAGGGAAGGAAGCAAACTTTGAATCTTACATTTTTTTGTGCGTTGTTTCGGGTTTCGAAACACAAACCAAATAGAGTTGGATTATGTTTTTTTTCAATGTTATCTTCTGTTTTGGAATATATTGCCGTTTTCACTTGTACATAATATATTTATTTGTTTATTTTGGTGACATTCATTCATCATGTTTTGTTGGTTGGCAGAAGACAGAAAATTCTGGTTTTGTGCCTTGGTGTGTTGGTTTTGAAAATATGACCAATTAATGAAAGAAATAATATTAGATTTAATATTTTTGGTTATAGATACGATGCCGACGCTGATCACCTTCAAAGAAAGGGATGTGAAAATGTAGCACAAGTGTATGTTGGAGTGTGTATGTAAACTAGAAACTGGGAAAGTAAGAACAATTGCATGAAATTCTTAATTTCACCTGGAAGTTTTTGTTAAATTAATTAAAACATCGTGCCAACCATAAGAACCGTTTTGCATCTCATCAAAGAACAGTTTCCTGTAAGCCACGGTGGTAGTTCGTTCACATTTAAAACTTTATAGACGTGCGCCATACTAAATTGCGTTGGAGCTTATTTGTGGATTATGAAGGCTTGTTGAAAACATAATTGTTGAAATTATCATATATTCTCGAGGAGCCTCACTTGTATATCTTTGCACTCTTGTAGGATTATTGAGAATGATCTTTTTAAGCAGGACTGGAGGTCTAGAACGAAGGCTGAGATATTTCAGTATGCTTGCCTCAAATGGGCACTTGTGCTGCTTATTGGTTTAAGCACTGCGTTAGTCGGCTTCTTCAATAACCTAGCTGTCGAGAATATAGCTGGTTTCAAACTTCTGCTTACCAACAACCTCATGCTTCAGGACAAGTAAGCCTGGCTACCACTCACCCGATTACTATTTGAGTTCACACACTCCCATCCCCCTCCTTTTTTTTCACTTTTCGTTGCTAAAGAGTCTTTATATCGTTCCAGGTGCATCTATCTATAGGGTTTTTTTTGGGATACCCTAATTGTGGTTAATCTGACCCTGACAATGTTCACATAATTTGTTACTGCTGAAATGTATCCTTCACGTTTATTTTTATGTTTCTTTTGTTGATTACTTGCCTTTTTAATGTGTGTGATATTCCATACATGTATTATATATCTGAGTAACTAATTTTTTATGTGAACTCCAGTGCAGGTATTATCAGGCATTTGCAGCATTCGTTTGTTGTAACATAACCTTGGCTGCTGCTGCTGCAGCTCTTTGTGCATACATTGCCCCGGCAGCAGCAGGCTCTGGCATACCTGAGGTTAAAGCATATCTAAACGGAGTCGATGCTCATTCTATATTGGCTCCAAGTACCCTCTTTGTAAAGGTGAGTGGCATACTGAAAGCAGCTCTCTTTCGCTCTTTCTTTTAATCTCTCACTCACGCTACGATGCAGTTTTTACATCCAATAGATAGATAAAGGTTTGTGTGAGTGCATTTCATAGAATGTAAATGATATAACTAGTTACCAAAACGTTTCCCATGTTTTGGTCATCAAATGATGTGGTGAATGAGACACTACTACGTTATTTGGTACCAAAATCTGGGATTTGGTTTTGGAAAATGGATTCCATCTTTAGGGCGCTATTTTCTTTCGCTAAAGCTGAAACAATGTCCCTCGCTAAAGCTGCTATTTTCTTTCGGGCGCTTGGCCTCAGGCACTTGCTGGTGGTGCCTAAGACACCAGGGGTAAATCTCTCTCTCTCTCTCTCTCTGATATGTATTCTTCTGACATACCATTTCTGCTTCTAACGCGAAAAGAAGGTGAAATGCCAACTTACTCATAGCTTCCCCTATAATGTTGTAACATTGTTCTAAATCATTAACATTTTGCAGAGGCCTCCAATTGTTGGGATCTTGACAAGGCACGATTTCATGCCGGAGCACATATTGGAACTTTTTCCGCAGTTGAATCCTCATGAATAAAAGTAACAATCGCAGACAAGCAAGAAGCTCGATAACTACTGTGTAATATCAACTCTGTATGGATTGTAATACGATGTTGCTTTCTGAAAGCGCACTTGGATGGCACTGAATAAATGTTCGGTCTCCGTATGCTGTTGCTGGGGACGCTTGCAAATCGCAGAGTTTCTTGTTGGCTAGAAAATTTGGTTCAATCAATAACCTAATATCAGGGGAGTAGAGTTTGATTTTCGATAAAAAGAAATGATTGATGATATTTCTTTCAGGTGTTTTGGATTCCACATGCATCAACGGCTAACAGTTTTCAAAACAAAGCGATAGGATGACATTTGTTTTTCGGAATATATCTTGAGCAGCAAGCAAGCATGCGATTTTTTCACCATGTTTGGTCTACAAGATGGGAACCGTTGTTTGGCGGAAATAACCATTTCCACTTCGAAGTATTAGAATTCGAACACTTTATGCCATGATTTTTCCAACAAAACTAGAATACAAATGAAAATGGGGGTGGTTTCACGACGGATATCATCATTTCCAAAACAGAAACCGAATCATACACCCGATTTTCATTGCAGTAGCTGTCCCATTCTGGGCAGCTACCACAGGGAACGGGTTTAACGGTTAAATTTCCATCCCTGTTGGAATGGTAGATGTCCTGCCATGATGCACTCTCGCTATTGGATGAATCTTCATCCCCAATTCAAAGAAGGAACAGAGTGGATTATGCCATTTTAGTGCTACTCTGAACATCAACAAGACCAAATGCGCGAATTGGGTGCAGTAAAATCACTACAAAGGTTTTTCATTTCCAACTTCCAACGATACGAGCCTTGTTACATGAAAGGAATGGTTCATTCAACGTTTACGAAGCATTTGTCAAAATCAAACATCCGGCAATGCCACTCCATACAAGGCACCTAAACAACAACAAAAGCAGAGATAAAATCCTGATTACTTAAATATCTGTTTTCATAACCAACCCTTACTGCACGTCTCAGTCCTGTTCAGCGTCTTCAATCTCTTCATCCTCTGGCACCCCACGAAGATAGAGAACGTTGTTACACCTGTAGAAGAAAGAGAGCAGGTGAAGTGTTAGCTTTGTATTTTACCTTAATGAATGCATCGCATGTTTACATGGTATCATTGGTATGTGATGCTTGGAACATTTTTCTATGCAACAAAACATATAAAAAAAACTTATGAAAGGAAACAGATTGTATTGACTAGAGAAAAACTGAGAACTTGAATAATCTGTTGTGTATAGATGTGTGGTGGTTCGTCGCCAAACTCACAAAAGTTCCACCCAGTAAAAAGGAAGAATTAAAAATCAGAAATCTCCAATATGACAGAGAATATAGCATTTATGCACCCATCGAGGAGCTGTTCCCAATTTATACTATACATTCAGTTCATTTGCAGCTATACAACATATGCGCCAAGAAGTAAACACATTCTAGTAGCATTCAAAATTCGTAAATTCTAGGCTTTTAGCCCATGTTGCGCTGGTTATATATCTATATTATCACTTTAGAAAAATAAATGACATGGTCCAGGCTTTTGCACCTTTTCAGGGCCATGGTTAACTACAAACGGTAAGATCCGGTCCTCAACTTTGTCAGAGCGAACCCATTAGGGGCTCATTTACGAGTGATTATGGCGGGCCAAAGTCACTTCTAGAGAGTGTAGAAAAAGTTTAAAACTAATAATGATAGGTGCTTCTCCTTAAGAGGTTTTTTTTTTAAATACAACAGAATCACTTAGGCTTTCAGTGAAACTTTAAAAAATGCCAAAGTCAAAATGAGTAAAACCACTTCTGCAAAAACAATGCCAAACGCGACCTAACTTAAACATTTTTCCATAGCATTATATCCTATCATCATATGGTCACAACTTCCTAATTCACAGTTATCTCAGTAGACTCTTTAGTACACAGAACAACATTTACCCAAAACTTTGCTCCTGACGTCATATGTAGATTCTAGACATTAGTTGGGATATATCTTTTCCGAGAAAATCAGAAACTTATAAATGTGTTAGAAAAAAAAACTAGCAAAAGTAAATGAAAAGAAAAATATAAGGCACATTCCAACAATAGAATTCTAAAGGAAAATTACAGTTAAGTGGTTCAAAGAATTCCTGAAAACTCACCTGATCAAAATCTCTCCCAGATTTCCAGTGGATTGTCCATCAATATATTCTTCGGTGTTGGCCAGCTATGCATATAAGATTTCATACATTAAACATTATACCAGAATTTTTCTTCGTGAACAAATTAAGAAGGTAAAAGGAAGCTAAGATAATTATTCACAATTTGTATAGAAAAAGAGTTCAAATTTGAAAGTAGTACCTGCAAGTTCATATAGGCATCCGTTGAGACAAGGAAGCCTGAAAAGATGCACGATCAAAGAGGATCAGAAATACACGGCATATTAATAAATTTTTGAAGCAAAGGAGTCAAATTTGTTTTTCTCCTGGAAACGTAAATAAAAAAAATACCTTTGTACTCCATTCCCCATTTAAGTTTCACAATGACAGTCTTTCCAGTCAGATTGTTCAAGAAAGGTTTGGGGTTAACTGGTATTGTCTGCATTTTGCACAAAAACATAAGTAATACAATTCAGAGAACTCCATCTAACCTATTCAACAGCTGAATTTACATCTACCATCAAATCGACGATTGAAAGCTCAGAAGTTAGTCATCAACTACTAACTAAACTTGGGAGAAATATTATTGTGCTATTTTTACAAGTTCAGTATTGATATGCTATTTCAAGAAGCAAATCCTATTTATAAATAAACACACATTTAAAATAAACGTAATAAAACTAATGCATATAGGGCATACATTCATACTACGAAATACTTTTGAAGTGCAGTGCACTTAGCACTAAGTCCTAATGGTATTCGTCTCCACTTGTAATTGTAATTGGAAATTGACTCCTGTGGACGGCGCATTCAATACCAAATTATTAAGGTAGGCTAAAAATATATTGTTGCATTCGAAAAAAAAACAAGAAAAATTCAGAATCCAGTATCCTAACAGATCTCCAAATTTTAACCAAAATTAAATCAGGGAAGGAAAATTTTGACCTTTTGGTTGCAGAAAAGGAAAACGCAACCCCCTTGTTAAAATCTTGCACTTAAACCCCCAACAGAAGAAATTTAAAGCACGAACAAATACTCGTCGAGATCGTAATTTTAAAGAGAAACTAGAAAATTTTAGAGTATGTGCCCTAATTAGCTAGAAGTTATAAAAAAAAAGACCCAGAAAAACAGATGGAA
Source organism: Malus fusca (assembly GCA_035220775.1). Lineage (NCBI taxonomy): Eukaryota > Viridiplantae > Streptophyta > Magnoliopsida > Rosales > Rosaceae > Malus > Malus fusca. The sequence goes on from CM069066.1 coordinate 31,936,026, forward strand.
AAGAAATTACTTACCGCCATTGGCGAGAGAGAGGAGAGCTTCAGGGAAGCTAAAGCTGAAAGATGAAGGTTTTTCTCTTCACTCTACGGGGGTTTTAGGGTTTATCCCAATTCCCAGACAACTTTTTTGTTTTTAAAGATTTGGACTGCGAGTTGTCTTGGGTAATTTTAAAAATGTGGTGTTATGTTATCTACCCACTTATTTGGCTAATTAAAATGGTTTTTGAGATTTGCTTAACTTCATCTTGTTCTCTGATATTTGAAATTAATAGAAGTAGTCTCAGAAATTGTTTATCATCAATTATTTTTGTCATTCGGTGAAAAATTATGTTAAATATGAATTCAAATGATAAAATTACCCTCAATATAATAAACAATAGACCAAAATGAGTTGACAAAAGTTGAGGGTATTTTTGTCATTTTATCCTTATTTTATGGAGATTTTTCACGATTGACCAAAATGTTTGATTGTGAATAAACTCATGGACCAATTCTATCGATTTCAAATCTCAAGAACCAAAGTGATGAGTAATTCAAATCCATGGATCATTTTGGCTAAAAATCCCACTTATTTTTATCTCTTAGACACTCTTAATTTTTTACCGTCGTATCAAATGAATTGCAGAAGATTAATTGATAAAATTTAACAAGGTTGTGTGGGAAGTGAAAAGGGAGTGTGAATAGCACTATTTTTAAAAAAAAATTAATAGGTGCAGTTAATTAGAAATTTATAGGATTTGAATAGACTTTAAAGTTCAGATGTAGTTAATTAATAAGATTTTTTTTAACAAACTATATTATCTACATTAAAGGGAGGGGGATAGGCTTAGCTCACAATGTGGTAGCAATAATATGGTTCAAATTTGTCTTTGGCGAGAATCGAACATAGGAACTCTCACTAAATAGTGAAGATGAATACTAGTTAATTAATAAGATTTTAAAAGAGGATTTTGAAAGACTTTAAAATCATAGTGTAGTTAAATTAAGATTTAGGATTTTAAGAAATACATTCAAATCCAGGATAGTCGATTACAATTTAAAAAAAGTCCGCACATGTCTACGTGTAGTAAAAATGCCAAAGATGTGCTAGGATTTTAATAGGTGAGAGATTTTGATGGATTTGAGGGTGAGTGGTATAAAAAACAAATGTCATCAAGAATCCAACCCTCCCTGCTGATTTCTTTTCACGGTCATCAGAAAAGAGTAACAATCTTCCTCCATCCCTCAAGGTATTACTTTTCTCTTCCGAATTTGTATAGTCATGTATCTAGTGAATCATTCTTTCTTCATTATTTCCATGGCGTTTCAACCCAGGTAAATAGTTGGGCTTGGCGAGGAGGTGCACATATATGTTTTTTTTTAATGTAAATAACACTTATTTATTAGATATGCAATAAATTTACTTGAATTTCGTTTAGGCCCACACCAGGTCCTAACCCGTCGCCTAACTAGGCAATAATAGTGGCTGTAGTTGGGACAATGGCGGTAATAGGGGGAATGGTGGTTGGAGTGACAACGGAGGAGATGCTGATGGTAGCGGTGAGCGGCAATGGTGATTGCAAAGGTGGTAGGGGTGACGGTGGCAGAGTCAGTGGAAGTGGAGGTGGTGGGAGATGGTGGCGACAATGGTGACAGTGGAATAGTGGGGTGATGGTGGTGGTGGAGGAAATGGAGGTTGGGGTGGTAGTGGGTGGTGGAGATAATGGTGGTAGTTGCAAGGGAACGGGAAGATGTCTTTCGCTACCACTGCCCTCCTGCTTCAACATTCATGCATCAGACCTTGTCCCTTGAGCTGAGAAATTTCTCCGGGAATGTTCAACTCAGATTCACACATCATCCATCGCCACAATATTTGAAGAGTACACACACTGATCATCAACCATCGGTTAATGGTTTAGGAACGGCCAACGAGAGGCCATATCGAATGTTTCCAGGCGTTTCGTTTCATCCTTTGATTTGTTTAAAGGATCCACGAACACGCTATTTTCACAAATTATACATGAAATTTTCTGCTATAAAGTTTACTATGTCACTGTAATTATGTACATACTTTTCAAGTAAAATTTCACAAAGTTTGATTTACAAAAAGGAAAAAAATATGACATCCACAATATACAGAAAATCAATCTGCTTCTACTTGTAGTCTAGAAGGGCATTCTGCCAATAAATTATTGTATACCTTCCTTGAAAGGACCAGAATCATGTACTAGTTTCATGACGAGCTCAACCTGCATGTAACAAGTGCATATTATGAAACGAAATGAGACGAAAAATAGAATTAAAAAGACACATAAATACATAAATTATAAATGCAATCACCTGAGTCGATTCACGCCCTACAAAGTTCTCTATGGCCTTCCTGAAACCTTCATCCATCAGGTAATGACAGCTATATGTTGTCACAGGCAGATAACCTCTCTGAATCTTATGTTCGCCCTGAGCTCCTGCCTCTACTGTGTTTAGATTAAGTTCGATTGCAGCTTCTATTGCCTGCGATGTCATAAAACCATAAGAAATGAATACTAGTTGTATATATTTCCTTTAACGGTGCTGATTTATAGTTTTATGCTCGTCTACTCTTTGGTGCAATCAATAAAAACTGAATAAATCTAAATTTAGATGCGGTTTCCCATCAAGGAATTCAAGGAAGGACAGAGACACTGGGCAGAAAATATGGCCCCTAATTACTTAATCGTATTGGGCATCTGACAGCATTTCGAATTGCTTTCACGTTTACAAATATTATAGATATGTCAATTAAAATGACAGAAGGAATGAAAAATAAAAATAAATATAACTACACCTGGTAATAGCATGCTTCAAAATGCAAACTTGGATAGTATGCTCTTGGATGACATCCCCATAGGCGTCCAAATAACGTATCTCCTCCTATAAGATTCAGAGCTCCAGCAACTAGCTCATCCCCTTCTTCAGCAACAACAAGTAGTACCTGGTCTCCCATCTTTTCGCCGATTTGGTGAAAAAACTCCCTAGTCAGGTATGGAGTACCCCACCTGTGGATATGAGTGAAATTTTAAACAACTTCACGACAAAAAGAAATATGACTCAAACTTCTCTGTTAAAAAGTTTTCACAATAATTTGTATTATGAAAATATGATTTATGGCATATATCTCGAACTCAGAAACATCAGGAAATGGCTAAGAAAGAGATCTATGAGGAACCAACTTGTTATCAGTGGTGTTCCGGTAGAAGTTATAGAACGAATCCCAGTGCCTAGTCTGCCAACAGAATATCATTAAAGAAGAGGATGGTCAGGCTTATGTTCTAACTGTTTTGTAGCATAAAGTGTCATAAACCAACTAGAATTTCTTAACAGAAGACAGCAAGCCTTGCAAGATTCTATTGCTTGAGAAGTTTATCGTAGCATTGGATGCACTACACATGCTGGAGTCAGTAAAGATCCACAAATAACAGATACTTGTACAAGTATCACTAGATATTTTAACCAAAGAAATCTTTCAGCAGGCCCCATTCGTTTTGAAAATGAATGAAGAAGTTCTTATAGAACATGAATCGCTGATGGATTGAGCCATATCAAATGATGATTCATCATGTAAAACAGTGCAAAAAGCAACTGAAAGGAGTGTATAATCACATATAAGTGGAAAAAATCATTAACAATCATAGCTATCAATTATTAGAAGAAACATGGTCAAATACCTTTATTTCATTACCCCGCAGCCGTTTCATGGTCAAATTCTGCTGCACAATCTGCACATCAAGTGTTCAATTAGAAAACTGGTACCTCATGTCTCAAAAAAAGAAAAATAATAAACCACCTGACTTAACCCAGCAAACAGAGAGAGAAAGAGGATGATGGAACATAAACTCGATCATAAGAAAATAATCTCACAAGAGGCAAGAAGAAGATAATGGAAGTATTCATTAATCACATAAAGAGAATCAGGTATTATATAAGTACTTTTTGCCAAACATTAGACTGCTGGCCAACTCAAAGATTATACTGCAAATGGCTTGTAGCTCAATTGGTTAAGAGGCTTTGCCTTGAACGCGAGCACCCTTGTTCAAATCTCCTCGCCATAATTTAATGTAGATATTTTATCATTTGTCAAAAAAAAAAAAAAAAAAAAAAAATCAAAGATTATACTGATCACTAAAGGAGGCATTAAGAAAAGGTCATACACAAAACATCAAGGAATATGTTCCTCGAGGAAATTCGTCAAATGTAGACTGTTCCATGGTTTGAGTTTCCAGATACATACAAGAGGGTCAATATTTACTTAGGGTTTAGGGAGTCTTGCTCCCATGAGTTGACCAATGTTTCTCCCATTCTTTAAGTCATGGCTTTCACCTTTATTCATTCATTTGTTCTTATAGAGAACAACTTCTCATTTTCCACACATTCATTTGTTCCTTAGCATTATCTTAGTTGATTTTGTGATTTTTCTGGTATTTCTGTTATATTCGTGAACCTTTTCTTGGTTCCAAGCAACACCACATCATTGTTCTGTTTAAAGAATTTTTGTCATGAAACAATCTTACAGGAAATCCATTTTACAGAAAATAAAATTTTCTACGACTTAGTTTCTCATTTTCTAGATAAACTGAATATCAATTGGAATATATGAAATCATGTTTTCAAGGGCCAACCTTTTTGCGCTCTTGACGTATATTTTTCCTTTTACTTTGCTTCATGTCCATCAAGAACTCGTCAAAACTGTATCACAAATAAAGGAATTTTCTAGATTCAAGTTCAACCATTCAAATTTTCAATCACAAAATGAAAAGTCTAATAATGCTTCAAATGTATTAGTCTAATATGGTTTGGAAACTAATGATGAACCTCCTTACTGCTTAAATATGTTTCGGAGAGTAGCTTGTGTTAGCCTTCAATGATGGGTAATAAGTTCCTCAAATATAACGAACAATTTGTATACAAGTGCACAAACATACATTCCCGGGCACGCACAAACAGACACACGTATACGTACAAAGCTGGTATTTGAACATATTCCAGCGGTTTATTAAGGCTTAGAACTTTAAATACATATTTATTCACCATAGCATATACATAAGAATTGCCATTTCAATATATACTAAACTGTTTTCTTGACAGTAAACTATGAAATACATATTACTTTTCTATCGCATATACATTACAAATGTAATTGCCAATCAAAATTATATCTTCAACCGATGTGAACATACTCCACATTTGACATTAATCCAGTAAATAAGAACAAGGTTATGCATTACTCACTTTTTGTAGTTATGGTTTTTCCAATGGTACTGCATTCCAGTTCTCTGAAGAAAACCTCTTTCACTCAGTTTGTTCCACTCCGTTTCAGATGGGAAGGTAATGTGCAGTGATGAGAGCCGGTACTGTCAAAACAGACAAGTAGAATAATTAGTAAGGGCACTGCCATTCAGAAATGGACAAGTCTTATTCTTCTTAACAAGAAAAGGTCAGAAAAGAGAACCAATGGTCAAGACAAGTGACATGAAAAAAAACAACAGCCTCATAGCTAATTAAGTTTCATTATCTTTAAAACACTTTAATATTACTCTAAAATAATACCTCAATATTAATCTGATAAGGCAAGTTCCTTCCTTCCACTAACTACTTTGGAAATTATAAATGAACAGAATGACAAAAACTGCAATAGCATTCTAAGAGTTCATTCAACTCTTCCCTCAAGGAATCTTCTTTTGGCTTCAAGGACCAGTCATGCTTATGCCATTTTGATTTTGACACCAGAAGTTTACAGATTCCAGTCCGTCCGTGAAACTCACTTAACTCCAATCTTATACCCATAAGATGAAGGCATTATAAGCAAAAGGCATAACAAAAAAAAAAATTATTAAAATTATACATCTAATCATTTCTTTTGTATGAATGTTGACTTTTATACATCTCAGTTATATGAAAAATTGCCCGGTCAAATACACAGCTCCTCTAGGACTAAGTAACAAGCATAGTAATTTCAAGAGGATCAAAAGGTTCATAAATGCTACAAGAAAGACTATTTGATTACTTCCATACCTTGGCAGTCAGCTGCTTCAAAGCGGATACTATGATGTCAAAAACTTGATCTTTGAATGACGTATTACGAATTAAAATCCTGGGGCCAGTTACCGGAGTAAAAGGCACACAAGACTGCAACTTTGGATAATACCTCCCCCCAAAACTATAATATGCATCAGCCCAAGAATGATCAAAAACAAATTCACCATAGGAATGACTGCACACCAAATCAAAAAGGTCAGACCACAGCAAAAAAATAAAAAACAGTAGAAGTCAAAGCCTTTGTACATAGTTTTGGAGAAATGACAATAGAGCTTGCATCTGAAGAGCTCAGAAGATTCTAAACCTTTTAAGATAGAGTGGAACAACACCTACAATACTTTCACTTTCATCCTTAGCAATGACATGGCGAGGAGTCCATCCGGTTTCCTGGAAAATATTGGGAGTCCAGGCTCATTGAAACTGATAGACACTCTTCATGACAGCTAAAGAACCGGAAATCTCAATTGCTTATACAATAGAAGATCTAAACAAACAATGGTATTATGTATTAGCTTATAATACAAACAGAAAGGAAGAGCTCAATTCCTAACCTTGACGGCGGAAGCAGACTCTTCCAAGCTTGAAAGAAAAGCATGAGTAAGAAATGGATTAAATTTTTCAGGGCCTGTAACATCGAGAGCGCATGCATCCCACTCAGTGGATGAGACCTCAGAGATTGATGAAATGACCGAAACTGATATCTTTTTCGGTTTCACTCCTGAGATTCCCTGCAAATATAACCAACAAACATAGATTCATCAATGATATAACACGATTAAATTACTAGCACACTTGAAGTTAAACGATCGAATTGAATAGAGAACACAAACAAACACCTCTTTCTGTGAACCTGGAGCTGTCAAAGTGAAATCCCCAAGTGAAAGACTTATCTCTATTTCTTGTGGCTCTGCAGACTTCTTGGCTCCCCAAAATAGTGCACTAATCCTAGATGCCTGACCAGCTTTCAGGGATTGCGATTTTCCCTAAAATTCAATTCCAACAAAGAAAAAAAAAACCAAGAATTCAAAAATATCAAATAATCTTATAGCAAAATCAATCCATCAACCAATACTTGAACTACAAAGTGAGAGACTGAAGAAAATAACAAAAACCCAGAAGCTAAAATGTAATTTTAATAAGGTTTGATCAGTAAACTAGAAACCCCAAATTGTCACCTCACACTGATTCAGAACATTAAACCAACAAAATAATCCAATCAGACGATGATTGTATACAAAAAACCAAAAAAAAAAAAAAAAAAAAGGAAATTGGGAGACAGAAAGAAAGGTGACTTACCAAGTGAAAATGAGGTGGGTATTTGCCAAGAAATGGGGAAGGCCTGCAGTAGCTCATTGCAGCGACTGCCATGTCTGACCCCCGCCCGCGCACTTGAGTTCTCAAGCCCTGTGTCCCAAGTTCTGATAACCTCAGGAGCAAACAGTCTTTTGCGTGACACGTTGCAAAATTTTATTTTCAATATTAAAGAAAAACCAAAAAAAAATTAAAATTGACATCGGAACATGTACATGCAAATTAAATAGTCAAAATTGTAATATATGTTATAAATAGAAAATGTTAGAGAGATAATCTTTGCTAAGGACAGGAACAAAGCGGGTGCAAAATATTACAGTGTAACTTTAGTAGCTATAACACAAAAGGATGACAGATAAAGAGAGGGAGGGATACTGATATTATTTCTTTGATTCTTTCTTTCGCAGTGTGTTTTGATAGCACACGGGGTGTTTTATTTATAGAGCAACTCCCGTAATAATAATCATTCAAATACAATGATGACACTTTTGAAAGTATCAAATACTATTCCCAAGTCTTTATTCCTTTGAGTGGGCATTCACCCACTAATTCTACAACACTCACCCTTGGATGCCCACATATCAACATCAGTTGCCTCGTTACAATCTTACTCGGAAAAATCCAATGGGAAAAAACCATAGCGAAGGAAAAAGAGTACAACTTTACCTGGATTGTTAATATAGTATTATGTATGCTTATGTTGCCTCGTTAAAACCTTGATAGGAAAAATCTTAATCGAAGGAAAAAGAGTACAACATGCATGTATCATGAATGCTCCCCCTGATATGTATCTCCCCCTGATTTCGCATTCTTCAAATTTAGTTGATTAGTAAGTCGACATAATCCGATACTCTGTACTAGCTTCTGAAACGTGCATTTTGGTAGATATTTGGTGAACAAGTCTGCCAGATTTTCATTATAATGGATTTGTCTGACTTCAATAACTTTAACCTTCTAAAGCTCATATGCACTGAAAAACTTTGGAAATATGTGTTTAGTCTTATCGCCCTTGATGAATCTTTCCTTCATTTGGGCAACATAGGTTACATTATCTTCATAGATGATAGTTGGACAGTCTTTGAAGGTAGACCACATAAATTCCAGATATGATGGATCATTGATCTTAACCAAGAACATTCACGACTTGCTTCATGTAAAGCAAGTATTTCCGAGTGATTGGAAGATGTAGCAACTAGTGTTTGCTTTGTTGAGCACCATAAGATTGTTGTATCTCTATTAGTGAACACATATCCAGTTTGTGAGCGGGTTTTATGCGGATCAGAGAGAAAATTAGCATCTGCATATCCAATAAGGATCTGGTATGTTGTCCCACAAAGGTATTTGGTATGTTGTCCCAATGACCATTTCATCATTTTCTTTTGGACGGGATGAATCTTTCTTAATGTCCAAAGAACGAACGACCATTGGCTTGCTGAGTGGATAAGCCTTGTCCATGCCAAATCGTTTCAGGATCTTTTCAATGTAAATTGATTGGTGGACCAAAATTCTACTAGCACAATGCTCGATCTGCAAGCCGAGTCAATATTTTGTTTTCCCAAGATCTTTCATTTCAAATTCGCTTTTCAGATATTCAGCAATTTTATTGAGCTCTTTAGGGTTTCCAACTAGGTTCATATCATCAACATATACTGCCACTATAGCAAATCCATAATTGGATTTCTTAATGAACACACAAAGGCAAATGACATTGTTGGTATACCCTTCTTTGATCAAATACTCACTGAGACGATTATACCACATTTGTCCAGATTGTTTCAACCCATACAATGATCGCCTTAATTTGATTAAGAGCATACCTCGTGGTTTGTTAGTTGTTTTAGGCAACTTAAGTCCTTCTGGAACCTTCATGTATATGTCAGTATCTAATTCTCCATATAGATACGCAGTGATGACATCCATAAATCGCATGTCAAGTTTTTCTGAAACCACTAAACTTATTAAGTAACGGAACGTAATTGCGTCCATTACAGGAGAGTATGTCTCGTCATAATCAATTCTAGGTCTTTGTGAAAAGCCTTGTGCAACGAGTCGTGCTTTATATCTTGCGATCTTGTTTTTCTCGTTGCGCTTTCTTATGAATACCTATTTGTAACCTACGGGATTTACATAAGGTGGAGTTTGGACTACTGGTCCAAAAACACTTCGTCTTTCTAAAGAATTTAATTCTGCCTGGATTGCATATTTCCACTTAGGCCAATTTTGTCTCTGTTTGCATTCATCAACAGAGCGGGCTCAATATCATCACTTAATATGATTTTAGTGGCTACTGCGAATGTGAACATCTCATCGATGATTATTTCATTATAATCCCATAATTCATTAATACATGCATAATTTATGGAGATTTCTTTACTTTCATGTACTTCTGTCTCTTCAGGAACATGTGTCTCATCAATGACATTTTCTTTTTCTGAAAGTACAGAATCATGAATTGTGGATTTGTCATTCATTCTCTCTTCCTGAATAATTTCATTTGGATTCAGATGTGCCCTCATCTTTCTCTTTCGAGGGGCTGAATCTTTTGAACCTGGGGGTCTACCACGCTTCAAGCGTGCACCAGATGATTCATTCGCTACCACTTTATTTTGTCCAATAGGGACATCAATTCTTGCAAGTGCATTTGCAGCTGGTATATGAGATTTTGTTACTTTCATAGCATCATTAAATGCATCTGACATTTGATTAGCAATACTTTGAAGATGAACGGTCATTTTCACCTCATTTTCATATTGAGTGCTACGTGGATCAAAATGAGACAAGGTGGGTACAACTTATATCAACTATTGTCGTTCTTCTAGAACGGTCTTTTCTCCCCCTAATGACGGGAATACTGTCTCATCAAAGTGACAATCAGCAAAACGAGCTGTAAACATATCACCTGTCAAGGGTTCCAAATATCTAATGATAGATGGTGAATCAAAACCCACATTAATTCTCAGTCTGCGCTGAGGTCTCATTTTAGTGCATTGTGGTGGTGCAATAGGTGCATAAATAGCACAACCAAAAACTTGTAAATGTGAAATGTTTGGTTGATGTCCAAACACGAGTTGTACTGAGGAGTATTGGTGGTTGGCTATAGGTCTTAATCGAACCAATGATGCAACATGTAAAATGACATGTCTCCATGCAGAAACTATCAATTTTGTTTTCATGAGCCAAGTGCGAGCTATTAATTGAAGTCGTTTGATAAATGCTTCTGCTAGACCATTTTGTGTATGGACATGAGGAACAGAGTGTTCAACATCAATGCCTAATGTCATGCAGTAATCATCAAAGGTTTAAGACTTAAATTCACCAGCGTTATCAAGTCGGATTGACTTAATGGGGTAGTCTGGAAACTATGCTCGCAACTTAATTATTTGAGCAAGAAGTCTCACAAAAGCTACATTTTGAGTAGACAAGAGACAAACATGTCACCATCGGGTAAATGCATCAACCAAAACCATAGAATATCGAAATGGTCCACAAGATGGTTAAATAGGCTCACAAATATCCCCTTGAATTATGTGCAAAATTGATGGGAATTCAGCATCAACCTTTAGTTGTGATGGTTTAATCACCAACTTCCCTTGAGAATAAGCCTTGCAAGGGTTATCATTTGAGATAGCAATGTGTCTGCTCAATAATGGATGTCCATTATGATAAGCTCATATTTATACATATTTTACATCAAATTCTCTCGTCTTTTCTTAGTTAGTTTCTTATATTTTTGAGTTATTTACTTTGTTTTTGTGTTTTATCGAATTTATCTAGCTAAGAAAATAAAAATAACACAAGTGTGATTTTAAGTAATAAATTCGTCATTTCTACCTTGCTCACTTATTTTATTGTTGTAACTTAAGAAAACATTTTGGCAGAAAAATAAAAACCAGTCAACTTTGCAATATTCAGAGGTAGGTGAGAGCTCTCGGTGGAAGGGGGGAGGAAGGCAGGCTGCTTTGAGCAGCTGCCAGGAAGCACGGGGCAGCAAAAATGCGCGCAGAAAAGAAGAGAGAAGCAGGGATAGAGACTGACGCGAGGAGAGCAGGAAGGTGCTGAGTCAGTGAGAAAAGACGCGGGGGAGAAGCAAGAAGGAGGCGCAGGGATGACTGCTCGGGAAGGCAGGCGCGCGGGCTGTGCCAGCGGAAAAAGAGAGACACGGGGAGCTGAGGAAGAAGAAAAATATAAAAGGGGGATGCTGGTACTGTGCATGCGGGGAAGTCAAGCACACCAACTGCACGGGGACAGAGAGGAAGAAATTCCTCATTCGGTGTTATTCTTCCTCAAACTTATGTTTTATTTTATGTTTTAATTTGAGAATTATGTGTAACTAATTTTTAGTAGTTATGGGCTGTTTTGAAGCCCCGAATATGATTGTAAGTTTGTTGTGATATTTTGTTTGAATGACTTTTATGGAAGGATGAAAATTGTTTCACTATTTATCTCATTGATAAATTCTTTATGTGTTTCTGTGGATGCATACATAGTGAGCATATCTAGGATTTTAATGCTATGAATATATGTCTGCCTGCCCTTGTTGAATGAGGACCTATATATGTTCTACAGTAGCACTTGTTAATTGTGGTTAGCATGTGAACCGATTTCTATGATAAGTAAGACAACACCAGTACTTACGATGCCTTGTGATGACTCAAACTCTTTTTATTCTTAATGATTTCTACTTGTTAAATCTATTAACACACCATTCTAGATTGCATGATAGGAACTAAGTTAAGTTGAAAACACCATTCTCTTAACATACTACGTAAGAAAGAGTAATAGGTTGTGTTCTAACATTGAGCCAACTTGAGCATCTTCATCCGGAAATAAAAGGGATTTGAATGAAACGTAACATACTTGCATGATTATTTGGTGGTGGATAGCATGTCCCCTAACTCATTTTCTTAACTTGTGAATTAAAATCTATTGGTTTTATTTAAAATCGGTTTCTGTACTGTTTTTGTACGATTTAATTTGAATAGCAAATCAACTCCAAAAATCCCAAACATTTGTGTGAACATAGCTCAGTGTGTCTAGTTTATGTGTATAAAATTTCGTTGCATTTGGATAAGTATAAGTTAGTCTAATAATTTTTGTTCGGTGGCTGGTCAGTGGAGACAGCCACCCCGTTTTTGTGACATTTTAAGTATTTGGATAAAACAATCTTATGCGGGAAATACCCTTATTTTCATATGCTACAATCGACAAATTTTAGTGTTAATAAGGAAAATCAATAGGATTATTGTGTGCTACTTTGTGGTGCGTTATAATTACTATCACATTAGAGTTCGTAATGATCATACGCATCATAGAATTCCTGGATGACCCAGACGATCATGCCAAAGCATGTAACCCTTTGAATCAATCAACTTCTGGTTCATGACAAAATGTGATTCAATTGTCTTTATGTATGTATAATACAATCCACTCGACAAATCACACAACTTCTCATATATACGTTTTTGGGTATCATTTGAGGTACTGCATAGATACTCAATATTTTCTGCACTTTTCGTTTCAATGCGGTATCCATTTAAACGTATGTCTTTAAAACTCAACAAATTTCGAGTAGATCGAGTAATATACAACGCATTTTGTATGGACAATATTGTTCCATTTGGTAACATGATTTGGGCTTTTCCTGAGCCTTCAATTACATCTAATTGGCCTGATATTGTTGTTACCCTTACTTTGAGAAATACTTTTGATCTCGAAGTATTGTATGCGTGGTTGCGTTGTCTGCAAGATAAATATCTCCGCAATTTCTCTTGTTTTGAGAATAACCATAGTTTTTATCCATACTTTATCAAACATAAATGATTTAATCAGACCAATATACTTCATTCCCTTTTTCCACAATGAAGTCCGAGACATTTAGGTGGGTTGTGTTCAACTGTCCTGATAAGTCGCACACTAGATAAGGTATATCCATTGGTCTAACTTGGTCGAGAAAATTACACCCTTATCCTTGAGGGAGGCTTGATATAGATCCATAGATGTTTTGGGTTACGACAGGTACGCGCCCAATGCCCATTACCACCACACCTATGATAGGCTCCTTCAAAGTTTCTAGGAGCATTGTTCATATAAGCTTTGCCTTTGTGGAGATTTACATTTTTGAAGGTCGGGCCTAAATTATGCCTTGGAACCTGGTTGTGAAACTGGACACCATGATTCTTGCCTTTCCCGTTCCACCGGCCTCATTTGTGGCCACGTTCTCGTTTATGATTATTGCCACTAGAGGATGTGGCGTTCATTTCGAGGGAAGCAACATTCACTTATGGGAATTGTGCAGATCCAGTAGGTCGGGACTGATGATTTTTCATCAGGAACTTATTGTTTTGTTAAGCTACCAAGAACACATATATCAGCTGGTTGTATTCAGTGAAGCCTTGCTCTTTATACTGCTGATGCATGAGCACATTTGAGGCATGAAATGTGCTAAAAGTTTTTTCCAGCATATCTTCCTCAATGATGGTTTCCCCACAGAGCTTCATCTGGGAGCTAATTCTGAACATCATAGAATTGTACTCAGCCATTGACTTAAAATCTTGGATCCTTAGGTGAGTTCACTCATAACGAGCCATTGGAATAATCATCGTTTTTTGGTGATTGTATCTGTTTCTCAATGCCAAAATTGCAATAAAATTAAATTTGCAGTTCAAGATGGGTGATTGTTTTGATTGCAGTAAAATTAACATAAATAAACACTAAGTTAGTAATCAAGAACTACACCAAACAAGAAATCAAAGATATAAGTAATTGTTAAATTGAGAACGAGAAGCAGACATGGTGCTAGCCGTTCTTCGCGAGAGTACATCATGCAGGTGAGGCAGAGGAAGAAGAAGAACAGGAAAATCCTTGGAGAAAGCTTTTTTTTTTTCTTTTCGGTAAAGGGAGATGAGAACTAGTTAATGTTAGAGAGTCGTGCTGATAACGTGTTATAAATAGACAAAAGTTAGAGATATAACCTTTGCTAGGAACAGGAGCGAAGCGGGTGCAAAATATCACAATGAACTTTAGTAGCTATAACACAAAAGGATGACAGATAAAGAGAGGAATTGTTAGGGTAAAATTGGCAATCCCTGACAAAATGCCTGAGTCTGTAATAGCTTAGACTTGTTACATATTTACAATTGTAATAGTTTTAGTCTAGGGAGGTTTCTCACACTTTCAATGCGAAGATGTTACTGAAACGCGATACTCATCCAGGTACGTTTGCATGCATGCATCCAATTACATTCATCTATATCTCATGATATTGTATTTGAGATAGGTCTTTTATTAAAACTACTTTCAAGATCAATTGATTGTATTTTCAAAAGACTTATCTGATTGCATCCAACTAAATGGATTGCATGGTTGTCATTGTTTTAAAAAGAAAAAGTTGTTGCCGTGTGTATCTAGGATTTGTGGTTTTAAAAGGATTGTCAAATTAGCTAAAACCTATGATTAGTTATGAAATTTTATCAGTTCAAATTGGTTCCCGTGCATTGAGGATTTATAAGGAAGCTTTGAAATTGTTTTAAGAGAGCCATATATTGCATGAAAACTGATTTTATTGAAAAGAATTTTTGAGAAGCACCAGCTTGGTTTTTGTGTTCGTGAAAAAAACAATTTGATACTGCTGTTAGCTTGTGGTTCCAACAGCATGGGTTTTTAAAAGAGAAAATATTGTTTTCATGCTGATTTCATTTGGGTTTTAAATTGAATATCAATTATGGAAATGTGCCTTGTGATTTTCGTAATTGATTGTTTTTTCAAACAAACACTTCATCATATAATCATTCTGCATGATCGAGTTAGCATCCTGCAAAGTTCGAGGAAAAGGTGATTGACGACTGCGTTAGTGCTGTGCCACTTCAACTCGAAGACTGACGAAAGATCGAGTAGCAAAGCGCGAAGACAAAGCTGCCAACTAGTATGTGTGTCTAGTTGAAGAGTTCTTGTAAGCCTTTATGTATTCTTTCTTTCTTAGTGCTTCCTGGCTTGGTAGCCCGAAGATTTTCCCAGTGGTGGGTTTTGCCTCGTTAAATCCTACATCATGTGTGCACGTTTTATTTATCGTTTTAATTGCATATGAGTATGATATTTTGATATGTGATGTGAATGTGGATTTAATTTGAGAACAGAAAATTAAATTGAAATTTGAATTGGAGTTTTAAATTGGAACCTATTCACCCACCTTTAGGTTAAACTAGTCCCATCCTAGAACTTTCAATTGGTATCAGAGCAGGTCACTAAAAATACCTAGTGAGATCCGTGGGTAGTCTAGGATGAATCGTGCTATGGGTTCAGTTTCTCATCCACCACATTTTGATGGTGACAACTATGCTGCGTGGAAGGCAAAAATGAAATCGTTTTTATGGGCGCAAGATGACAAGGTGTGGCTTGCTGTTGAAGAAGGTTGGGAACCTCCAACGATTGAAGAAACTAAAGATAAAGGAGAGTCCTCTGTGTCTATATCTAAGCTTAAGCCTAGGAAAGAATGGAGCAATGATGAGCGTAGCTCTAGCACTTTTAACCAAAGGGCTTTGAATTCTTTATTCACAGCCGTTTCGCCTGAACAATTCAATTACATAAGTAAGTGTACAACGGCGAAAGAAGCTTGGGACATTCTTGAAGTTACTCATGAGGGTAACTCAACTGTTAAAGAATCCAAACTTCAACATCTCATCACAAATTTCGAAAATATCACAATGTCTAATGATGAAAGTTTCTCTGACTTTTATGCTAAGCTTAGCGTAATTGTCAATGGCTGTCACAATCTTGGTGACAGTATTCCTGAGCATAGGATTGTGAAAAAGATCTTAAGATCACTTCCTATGAGGTTTCATGCTAAGAGGACCGCGATTGAGGAATCGAAAGATCTAAACACCTACAAGCTTGAGCAATTGATTGGGTCTTTGCAAACGTACGAGTTAGAGCTTCCTGATTCCAAGAAGATGAAAAACATTGCTCTCAAAGCTGTCAAAGAAGAAGAAAGTGATGGCTCAATTGAAGACTTGTCCGAAGATGAATTAGTTGAATTAACCATGCAAATTAGAAGGTTGCTCAAGTCTTAAAATTCCAAGGGTCGTGAGCAACGAACCAACTCAGGTTCGAACTCAAAAAAACTTTCGTTCTCTAGATGTCTTACATTACAAAGCCTCTAGATCATCTAGAACTAGTGAACATAGGAGTTCTAACAATAGGGTTCAGTGCCATGAGTGTCAAGGCTATGGACACATTGCTTATGAGTGTGCAAACACTATCAAGAGAAAAGAGAAAAAGAATAGGGCAATGAAGGTCACTTGGAGCGATAGTGATTCAGGGGATGCATCTACGTCGGAATCTGAGAAGGATACGATTGCGTTTATAGGAACTGTTGATGGATATGACACAGAAGGTTCATTTGTTGAAGAACCTGACTTGGAAGAAGTCTTGAGAAAATATTCTGATCTCTATGACATCAGTGTGCAAGTAAAAAAGGATAACTCTAACTTGAAGAAGAAACTTGCATTTGTTGAAAGTGAAAAGAAAGAAGCTGAAGTTGAGCATCAATCTCAGTTGGACAATGGAGAGAAACTGCGAGAGTCGCTGTTAGAGAAGATTCACATTCTACAAATCACAATTAACACTCTCTCGTCTGATAAGAAAGCTCTTGAGGACGAAGTGGTTGAGATGAGAAGAAAAGTTCAGGAGTTGAGCATAGGTTCAGGGAAAATTGACAAGATGCTTAGCTATGGAAAAAGTTTTGGAGACAAAGGAGGTCTAGGATTCGAGTCTACAAAGACTACAAGTTCCTCTTCTGTCACCAGATTTGTCAAAGCCTCTGATATTCCTAGTTTGAAAGTAGGTGACGATAAATGTTTAGGTCTTACTCCCAAAACATCTACAATCTTTGCACATGTGTTAAATCCTGTCAAGACTTCAATTAATCTTAACAAACCCAAACAATCTAGGAAGTTCATTCCTATATGTCATCTTTGTGGGATTCCTGGTCACATCCGGCCTAAGTGCAATAATCTTAGAAAGAAAAATTCTTATCAAGAAAAAGTTTCAATGAACTTTGAAAAAGAAAATCTTAAGGAACAATTTGTGACTTATTTGAAAGAGATTAATCGGATTGCAAGAATTATATATGTTCCAAGTACGGTAGTTCCAAAAGTGAGACAAGTTTGGAGAAGAAAAGAGAATCAAAGTGGTGTACTTGTCAATTTATCTCCACCTTCAAGTTGTTTATATTGACTAAGCTCTCTCTTTGCAAATGTTTTCATTAATGTATGCTTGCATGTTCATATAGCATAAATATTGCATTTTTTGTCTTTCTTCTTGTTAAAAAAAAAAAAAAAAAAATGTATGAGGTAAAATGGCAAAGTATGATTTCATATGAGTTCTAACTTTGTTCACGTGTTAACATGACCCTAGCATGATATGTTTGACTCTGTTGTGGACAATAGCCTTTTGTTGATAATATATCAATGTTAATGAGTTGAACATGTTTAACTTGAGTAAAACCCGCACCCATGTGAGCTTTTGTGCCTAAATATAGTGTGTGCATTTTTCATACACTCTTATTTTTTTCATGTGTGTGATCTTATGTGTTTTGCTTCTCTAGAACTTGCTTCGAGACCTCTCAAAACTTTGTATCATATATTATTCTATTTTGGAGACGATAGTAGGCATTAGGACTTACCATCATTGCCATATATGCCAGTGCCTTATATGTTTTCCCCTAGTTAACCCTTTTGAGCCTATATGTAAGCCTTTTGTTCTTAAACCTACATTTTCCTTACCTAGCCTCTTACATTAAAAATTCCCTACCCTACTAAGAAGCTAGTAGAGTACGTTTTTCAAATGAGAGAGTTCAATGTTATTTAAAAGTTGAAGATGCAAAATTTTGTGAAGAAAGCCAACAACACATGAAAAGCAAAAGAAGAAAAGAGGAAAAGAAGTCACTATGAATCATAAGTGAGCTGCCAGCATTATAAGAAATCAAGTGTGTTGGTCTAAATGAAGAGCAAGAATCATCTGAAATGAATTGTGCGGTTGTATGTCGTTCATGTCTTAAATCCAACCGCTCAATTGAGTGCTAAGTTACCTGGTTCGTTGTTGTATTTCTCTCTTGGTTTCATTTCCAACTACTCTATTAGTTTCTTAGACTTTGTGTTTCCTATATCCTTCATTTCTTTAACCGAGTACCTGAAGCCCCATTACAACCCTTCACAAAGACCTACTTGATCCAAAGAAGGTAATTTTTGATGTGTGGAGATGAGATCAATCTGCAAGCCTATGGTAGAACATTCATGTAATGATCTTTTGAGCGTATACACTTACCCCCAAACACTTTGAATGAAAATTCGAGCGTATATCTTGTGAGCTTAAGGGTTAAAGTTAAGTTGGTCATGTAAAACTTAATTACATTTGTGTAGTATCAACTTTCGGCTATACTTGCACCGACACTCATACATGTTATGTTTTAGGGACAATGTTAGGTTGTGAATGAGGATTCAGAACTACATGTGTTTTTTTTTTTTTGCACTCTTTCATTCTTGTTGGAACAATTATATGCTTCTCATACAAAAAAATAAAAAAATAAAATATATATATATATATATATATATATATATATATATATATCATATCATTTGCGTGCTGCATTTCATTATATTTTTAAAGCATTTGTTTAGGGGGAGCTTAACAATATGAAAGATGTTCGTTTCTTTCCATGTTTATTCTTTTGATCGTTACTTTGATATTCTTTTCCTCCCAATTTCGTCCCCACTTTTATTTTATCACATTTTGTTTTGTTCCACTTATCTTCCGCTGACTGCACCTGATGGTTAACTCTAAGGCCTTTGACCTTTCTAGACAAAAAGGGGGAGAAGTAGGAAGCCTATATTTAGGGGGAGAAGTAGAATTTCGAAAACCTGGTTGTTTTTTGTTGCTTGCTATTATAGATAA
Organism: Malus fusca; assembly: GCA_035220775.1. Lineage (NCBI taxonomy): Eukaryota > Viridiplantae > Streptophyta > Magnoliopsida > Rosales > Rosaceae > Malus > Malus fusca. Next base: position 31,955,333 of record CM069066.1, read on the forward strand.
ATGCTTTCATTTACAGCAGCATATATCTTTTGTACGTCACTGGTTTTCTTGTTTGAGTGTGTGCAGGTTACATACTTCAATGTTATGCATGGTCGTTAAGTTTATTAGTTGTCTGTAATACTGTGATAGAGGATTTTGTCTAGGAAATGCCAAAGGGGGAGATTGTTAGGGTAAAATTGGCAATCCCTGACAAAATGCCTGAGTCTGTAATAGCTTAGACTTGTTACATATTTACAATTGTAATAGTTTTAGTCTAGGGAGGTTTCTCACACTTTCAATGCGAAGATGTTACTGAAACGCGATACTCATCCAGGTACGTTTGCATGCATGCATCCAATTACATTCATCTATATCTCATGATATTGTATTTGAGATAGGTCTTTTATTAAAACTACTTTCAAGATAAATTGATTGTATTTTCAAAAGACTTATCTGATTGCATCCAACTAAATGGATTGCATGGTTGTCATTGTTTTAAAAAGAAAAAGTTGTTGCCGTGTGTATCTAGGATTTGTGGTTTTAAAAGGATTGTCAAATTAGCTAAAACCTATGATTAGTTATGAAATTTTATCAGTTCAAATTGGTTCCCGTGCATTGAGGATTTATAAGGAAGCTTTGAAATTGTTTTAAGAGAGCCATATATTGCATGAAAACTGATTTTATTGAAAAGAATTTTTGAGAAGCACCAGCTTGGTTTTTGTGTTCGTGAAAAAAACAATTTGATACTGCTGTTAGCTTGTGGTTCCAACATCATGGGTTTTTAAAAGAGAAAATATTGTTTTCATGCTGATTTCATTTGGGTTTTAAATTGAATATCAATTATGGAAATGTGCCTTGTGATTTTCGTAATTGATTGTTTTTTCAAACAAACACTTCATCATATAATCATTCTGCATGATCGAGTTAGCATCCTGCAAAGTTCGAGGAAAAGGTGATTGACGGCTGCGTTAGTGCTGTGCCACTTCAACTCGAAGACTGACGAAAGATCGAGTAGCAAAGCGCGAAGACAAAGCTGCCAACTAGTATGTGTGTCTAGTTGAAGAGTTCTTGTAAGTATTTATGTATTCTTTCTTTCTTAGTGCTTCCTGGCTTGGTAGCCCGAGGATTTTCCCAGTGGTGGGTTTTGCCTCGTTAAATCCTACATCATGTGTGCACGTTTTATTTATCGTTTTAATTGCATATGAGTATGATAGTTTGATATGTGATGTGAATGTGTATTTAATTTGAGAACAGAAAATTAAATTGAAATTTGAATTGGATTTTTAAATTGGAACCTATTCACCCACCTCTAGGTTAAACTAGTCCCATCCTAGAACTTTCAGGAATGGATACTGATATTATTTCTTTGATTCTTTCTTTCGCAATGTGTTTTGATAGCACACAGAGTGTTCTATTTATAGAGCAACTCCCGTAATAACAACCATCCAAATACAAGGATGACACTTTTGAAAGTATCAAATACTATTCCCAAGCCTTTATTCCTTTGAGTGGGCATTCACCCACTAATTCTACAACAATATACAGTTTATGGGGGTGTCACGTTTGCTATTCATTTGTCGGATCCTAGATATTTGAAGGGAGCATTCTACAAAATTTGAACCAGTTTCTACTTCAAGTTTCCTCTGTAACAAAGCTCATATCGGTGTTGCTGCCGTACGTCATAAGTCCCTACTACGGCATTTGTACGTGAATCCACGTAACACAAGCATAGCATGAGTAATGGTTAGGCTTGATTTTCGATTGGATTCGATCAAATCGAAAATAAATTGTACCATTTCCAATTCAACAGGCTTCGAAATTGAAGAAATAAAATTCCATGTTCTGAACTTCAAAACTCGTCCCAATTCAAAAATATTGGAAAATTTTGAAATCAGATTACTTTTGAAGTTTTTACCTCTCATACCTCTCTGAATTTCCTGCCGTCCAGATCAAATAAATTGAAGAAGATAAAAAAACATAAATTAACAAGGAATGTGTGGAAGGTAAAAACGAGTGTATGGATAACACTACCCTACATATAACTCAAATGAACCAATTTTTATAGATTCATACATCATTCAAAATACATCAAATAAAACAGAGACTCAAAATAGCACAATTCCTATCCCTTTTTTTTTTTCCTGTTCCGATTGTTTGGATTTCGGATTCAAATCGATCATAACAAATGTGGATTGAATCCATTAGCAGAGAGATTTGAGCGAAACTGAAATAAGACTGCATCATTTCAACAACAGTCAAATATAGACTCACTTTTGTTCATTCATACACTAATACTAAAACTACTCCTCCATTCCATCCTACAGGAATGTCTAGACTCATCTATGTAACGGAGTTGTCATGTCATACGTTAAGAGAAGCACCGTTGTCAGCCGCCGTAAGATTCAAAATCATGGTAGCAGCCCTGACGGCCCACGCATCAGGTTTCGGATAATTCTTCATACTAGACTCCCCAAAACACGACTCAAGCATGTCCGTGTGTATCACACCCGGGCTGAGCGCAAGAACCGCCATCTCACTCGGTACTTCCCTCGCCACCGATCGAGTCAACCCCTCCACCGCCCATTTCGACGCACAGTATGGTGCCACGTGCGCTGCACCCGATCGACCCCACCCGGAGGAGATGTTTACTATGATTCCGGATGGGTTCTTCCCCTCATTCCGCGACAGCATCAGTGGAATGAAGTGGCGCAGCACGTTAGCGACTCCTTTAACGTTGGTATCTATCACGTTGTCGAATTCTTCCACCGGAACCTCCCAAAGCTTCTTGTTGTCGTTGATCATGCCTGCATTGTTCACTACAATATCTGGGATTCCTCTCTTCTCCATAACAACTCGCGCCAGATCAGCAATGCTGTTATTAGACCTCTGCCAATAATATCATTAAAAAAAATCAGAACCAAATTCCCCGGATTAAAAGAAAACGCAAAGGAATTGAAACAATCTTCCATGTAAAAATTACTGTGAAACCTTCAAATTATAGATTAAAATCCAACCAATAATCTCACTTGTCACAAATTTTTAATATCACAAGATGAAAGCCTTATTTGCTTGCAAGAGGCCTACGAAAACAAATAAACTTCCAAACCAACTAGTCATTTTATTTATTATGCCTTGAATTCTCCCTAAGTACAAGCATATCTAAATGCCTTTACATGTCCTCAAAGTTCAACCACAACGCAATACGTTACGTAATAGAACTATAAGCATACAAATAAAATAAAGTAAAACTTTTTTAGCACTTAGAGAAACCTCCACAGATACCATGGGGGTTCAGCTTAATACTTTACAGGATAGTGTCTACCGTCCACTAACACAAATTTAGTCTCCTAATAAGCAACATCATTACTCTCAAATTTGCATATATCAATGAATCAATGCATAGACTACAAAATCACTATGCAATGGAACTTAAAGAAAGTCCATCAGAAGAAAGCAATCACGAAAGAAGCAAAAGGAAAATAAAGAAGTACTTGTCAAATAAAGAGAAAATATGTGTTCGACATGTATTTTCGTCAAAGGATTTAGCGTATCAACTAACACAAGATTATAATAATCTAGAAGCAGAATACTCAAGAGGTTAAAAACGGAGCAATAGCATTGAGGAATAAGTTGCTCATACAGATTTTTTCGTGACCCCAATTTCTAGTCTTGCTCCCATGAGTTGAGTAAGATTTCATCAATTCTTTCATTGTTTACTCTTAATTCATTTAGTTGTTCTTGTTGAGGGCATATTTTCTGTTATTTCTCAGGTGCTTGTAGCTTCAGAACTTTGAGCAGCGGTCTTGTCATGGATGATTTTTAGGCCTTGTTTGGTCTCTAGGATTGGATTGGAATGGATAACTTGTCAAATTCAAGGTATATTAAAGGTGCAGGAGAACAAATTTTCAATTTGCGGGAATAAGAAGGGGATTAGACATGAAGGAAATTTGTTCCCTTCAATCCTCCAATTTGAGGGGGATTGGGATGGATAAGTTTCCTTAATAAATAATCCATCTTCTACCTCCAAGTTTGACACAGTTTTTTCATTTCTTCTTAAAGAGCCTTGGCACAATGGAAAAGTTGCTCCTTTGCGACCGAAAGGTCATGGGTTCTAGTCGTGGAAACAGTCTCTTTGCAAAGCAAGGGTAAGGCTGCGTACATCCCCCAGCCCATCTCCCAGACCCTCACAAAGCGGGGAGCTTGTTGGCTCGACCCTTCTTAAATATACCTTCAGCATAGTTGGTTATCCATTCTAATCCAATCCTAGAGATTAAACGATGCCTTAGTATTATCGTGATTGATTTCGTGATTTTCCAGATACTTGTCTAGTATTTAGATAATAATTGTTACCATGAAACAATCTAATTTAAATATCAAATGGAAATTTCTCTAAATTAGATATAAAATGAAATAATTTTGCAGAAAGACGGAGCTACCAATTCACAATTTGCACACCAGAAGAACCAAACAAATCAATGCAAATTACTGATAAATAATACTGAAACCTTAATTATTTAAAGTAAAAGAATTAAATGAATAAAATGAAAACTCACGACATCGGCGTTGAGGAAGAGGTGTTTGTCGGAGGAGAGCTCGGATTGGAGGGCGTTGAGCTTATCTTGGGAACGGGAGCAGCCGATTACGGTGTGGCCCCTCTTCGCCATCTCCACCGCCAGTGCTCGCCCCAGCCCTTTGCTCACTCCCGTTATGACTACGATCCGCGACGCCGCCTTGCCTCCTCCGCCTCCCTTGCTCGCCACGTTCATCCCTCTCTGCTCTTTCTTCTCTGTCTCTCGGTTTCGGCCACGAGTGGGCTCTTTCTTCTCTGCAAAATGTGAAGTATGCGAAGTGGACGGGACTTGTAAGGTGGACATTAGAAAGTCACGTGAGGATCACGTTGGATGTGTGGGCCCACCAACCAAAACCTCGCCTAAAACGCACATTACATTGGCTATTAGGGACTCCAAGTTCATATAGCCGCCGCCGGAGACGAAGCAGAACGCTGCAAACCCTAGCGCTTCTTCAGGAATTAGCAGCAGGACGCCTCTGAAACGCAGCGTTTTGGTTCCCAACATGGAAACGGAAGCGGCATCCCTGAAGAGGAAGTCGGAGGGAGAGGCCGAGTTGGAAGAAGCTCCACAGAAACAACAAAAGAGGGACAACGGTTGGGCAAGCGTCGACGACGAAGCGGTGGCCTGCTTGCACGACGTGTCGTATCCTGAGGGCTATGTTCCTCCCCCTTCTTCTTCTTCTTCAGCTGCAGCAGAAGCTTCTGAGCCTGCCAAGAAATTCCCCTTCCCTCTCGACCCTTTTCAGTCTGAGGCCATAAACTGCCTCGAAAAAGCCGAGTCCGTCATGGTATGTAAATTTGTTACTGGTTTTTTTTTTTTTTTTTTTTCAATTGAAACTTTTAGCATTGAGTTGATTTTAGTTGAAAGTTTTTGACTTGTGAATTGGTGCATTTTTGAATTCAATGTCTGCTATGATAGGTGTCTGCTCATACGTCGGCTGGGAAAACTGTGGTGGCATCGTATGCGATTGCAATGTCTCTAAGAAACAAGCAGAGAGTGATATACACTTCACCAATCAAAGCACTGAGCAACCAAAAGTATAGGGAGTTCAAAGAGGAGTTTTCTGACGTTGGCTTGATGACTGGCGATGTAACTATCGATCCCAATGCTTCCTGCTTGGTATGCAATGCACGCCTTTTCTTTTGTGTTGGATTTTTGGGTGTTTATCCTTTTGGGTTTTTGGTGATGATACTTTTGAATTTCATTCAGGTTATGACCACAGAAATCTGGCGTAGCATGCAGTACAAAGGGTCAGAGATAACGCGTGAGGTGGCGTGGATTATCTTTGATGAGGTGCATTATATGCGTGATAGGGAGAGAGGTGTGGTGTGGGAAGAGAGCATTGTTATGGCTCCAAAGAATGCTCGGTTTGTGTTCCTCTCAGCAACTGTGCCAAATGCTAAGGAATTTGCTGATTGGCTTGCAAAGATTCACCGTCAGCCTTGTCACATTGTCTATACTGATTATAGGCCAACTCCTCTGCAGCATTATATTTTTCCTTCTGGAGGGAATGGATTGTACTTGGTAGTAGATGAAAAAGGGAAATTTCGTGAAGACAGCTTTCAGAAAGCTCTTAATGCTCTTGCTCCCGCTGCCGATGGTGCTAAGAAGAAGGAAAATGGCAAGTGGCAGAAGGGTTTGATCATGGGCAAGGCTGCTGAGGAAAGTGATATCTTCAAGATGGTCAAAATGATAATTCAGCGTCAGTATGATCCTGTAATACTTTTTAGCTTTAGCAAAAGGGAGTGCGAATCTCTTGCAATGCAGGTACGTACCTATCTGTTTTAAAATATACTTCTTAAATGAGGTTGGCTGCTACCAAGCTCCCGCCCAATGTATTTCCTTACTACTATTGGTTAGTCTAATGCAGAGTGAACCTTTTGCACCCTGTTGCCTACATGGTTCAGACATTATGAGCTATGTTTTGAGTATCTGTTCAATACCCTTGTCAACCTTTTGGATGAAAGATTAAGTATAATATACATGTATTGGTTATTCATTCAGAAACGATGCTACTTGGTTGGGAATCCTTGTGAACTATGTTCCAATTAAATGTGGCTGTGTCTGACTGTTGATTTGAATGTTTTGATAGAAATATTTTCGTTGTAATTTTTTAGTTCCTTTATCTTTTTGTCAGCACCAGTTTTTTGGTTCCAATTTTTTGTTTTCTTTTTGGTGTCACAGATGGCAAAATTGGATCTAAATGGGGACAATGAGAAAGCAAATGTAGAAACCATCTTCTGGAGTGCTATGGATATGCTTTCTGATGATGATAAAAAGTTACCTCAGGCAAGCTTTCGTTTCTTCCTTTCTGAGCTGGCATGTCTGTTTAAGCATTGTGTTTGGTTTGCATGAAGTAGTGTTATACTCTTTCAAGTATTACGCCAGATGTAACTTTTTTCTATGTTTAAGCGTTCACGGGTTAGACTTTGTATGTGTGTGTGTGTCTTTCTTTTCCTCCATGTATTTGTGTTATCTCGTGACTACTTTGAAGTTGAGTAAGCAAGGTGGAGGTTTGATGGTTTAGTTAAAGCACAGTGGAACTAATACACATTTAATGGTTGGGTTCTTCCAGTTAACGTCAAATAGGATAACAAAAAAGTTGCAATGAAGTTACTTAATATTACTTGCTTAGTAGATATTCAGATAACTTGATGTTTAATTTTATCTGAAATAATGTTTCTATATTTTTTATGTATGTGCCCACTGCTGCTAAGAATTTTGCTTTATTTCATAGTGATATTCATTCCTTGGTATACTGCTTAAACAGGTTTCACATATGCTACCCCTTTTGAAGCGTGGAATTGGTGTGCATCATTCTGGCTTGCTTCCAATTCTAAAGGAAGTGATTGAGATATTATTTCAGGAAGGTCTAATCAAGGTTGGGTCTAAATTCTATTTCATCTATTTTTGTTGTATGCTTAATCTTTAAATTTGATTGGCTACTATTGCTTTGGTTGTGACATATATGTGATCCCAATCAGTGTGACCAAATCTTGACCTGGCAGTTGACCCTTTTTTTTCATACAAAAATCTTGATTTTGTTCTGGCTAGACTACTATGACCACTTTTAGCGACCTCCAGATTGGTCTATTTCTTCTGGTGACAAACTGTTGCAGACATATTGGCCTAGAAAGCCTTTTCAATAAGTTGTATTTTCATTCATTTTCTCGCACTTCCAACCGAATTACATACATTTTTATGTATATCTATGCTTATATTTTCTTTTAACAAAGTGGTATAAATATTGAACTGTATTTCTTTAGTGTTTATTTGCCACAGAGACCTTCAGCATAGGATTGAACATGCCTGCAAAAACTGTTGTGTTTACCAATGTCCGGAAATTTGATGGTGATAAGTTCAGATGGCTATCCAGTGGAGAGTATATACAAATGAGTGGCCGTGCTGGTCGCCGTGGTATTGATAAGCGTGGAATATGTATACTTATGGTAGATGAGAAGCTGGAACCATCTACTGCTAAAATGATGCTTAAAGGAAGTGCTGATTGTTTGAACAGGTGCATCCCCTATGCTTTTACTCTGAAATTCTATTAATATATATTGAACAGTAAGAAGATTTCCTCTTTTAGTTTTGTTAGGTTTTTCTCCTACTGACCTTTGTTCTCTTGCTTTTCAGTGCTTTTCATTTGAGCTACAACATGCTTCTGAATCAATTACGCAGCGAAGATGGTAATCCAGAAAATTTGCTTCGTAACTCGTTCTATCAATTTCAAGCTGATCGTGCCATCCCCAGTCTTGAGGTTAATTGGCTACCATAGAGGATAGTGATTTTGTAATTGCAGTTGGACTGCCTTTTATTCGTATCTTGGTTGGGATTTGTGTTTCAGAAAGTGTCTTCACAATCTAAAGAAATCTATTAAGACATTACATACATATACGATCACTTCTGTTGTGTTTCTGATTTGTGAATTATGTTATTGTTGCAGAAGCAAGCAAAGGATCTTGAGAAAGAGAGGGATTCAATTATAATTGAAGAAGAAGATAGTGTAAAGAATTATTACAATCTGTTACAGCAATACAAGAGTTTGAAACAGGAACTTCGTGATATTGTGCTTTCCCCAAAGTACTGCTTACCATTTCTGAAACCTGGTAGGCTTATCTCAATCCAATGTGCTAAAAGTGATGAAAGTTCCCCTTCTTTTTCCATTGAGGACCCGGTCACATGGGGAGTGATACTAAATTTTCAGCGGGTGAAAACTGCTTCAGAAGGTGAGGATGCTGAATTGCTTAGAGTCTTTATTCTGATTTGAGTTTTTGAATTGCTAAACAATCCATTCTGTTGTCCAGATGATGCAAGTAGAAAACCCGAAGATTCAAACTACACAGTGGATGTTCTGACAAGGTGCAGGGTGAGTACAGATGAAGTTGCTAAGAAAACCATCAAAATTATCCCTCTCAAAGAGGCAGGAGAACCTGCTGTTGTCTCCATCTCCATATCTCAGGTAAATGCCCTACCAGGAGAACCATCAAAATTATGAACTGTAACTGATGTTCCTTAGGTTGCTGATGCAGTGATTCGCTGATCCTTAGGTTGCTGATGCAGTGATTCACTGATCTAAGTGACCTTATTAATATTCTTTGCAAATTTCCGCTTCTATTTTGATAGATTTTAAGTTTGTGTACAAGTCATTTTGGCAATTCTTTAAGGGATCATCTTCCATTCTGTGCTATGTAAAGTATTAATTGTTTATCACTTACCCAAAAGCTTTTTATTTTGCTAACTTTTCTGAACAGATAAATAGTATGAGTGGACTTTGTATGGTCATTCCTAAGGATCTTTTGCCACTACCAGCTCGAGAAAACACACTGAAGAGAGTTCTTGAAACTCTGTCAAGATTTGATAAAGGAAAGATTCCTCTTCTCGATGCAGAAGAAGATATGAAGGTATGCTACTGCAATTTGACTTTTTAGTTTTTATTTTATTATTTTCTTTTTAAAATTCTGTGTCACTAATTTCAATGCACTTTGCTGTTCTTCAGATTGAAAGTAGTTCATACAAAAAGGTGTCTCGTAGGATCGAGGCTTTAGAGAACCTGTTTGACAGGCATGAAGTTGCTAGAACTCCACTTATTGAGCAAAAGCTTAAGGTTTTTCATATGAAGCAGGATTTGGCTGCCAAGATCAAGTCAATCAAGAAAACAATGCGCTCTTCCACTGCATTAGCTTTTAAAGATGAACTGAAGGCAAGAAAACGGGTCCTTCGGAGGCTAGGGTAATGAATTCTCGTTATTTTCATCTCACTGTTTCTGGCCTTCCGTCACTTTCTATTTTAACCGTAAAGTTGTATTTTATCTTTTAGTTTTAAACTGGGAATTCCATCACTTTGATGCCTTAGAAATGATTGGAATGCAGATATGTTACAAATGATGGTGTTGTGGAGTTGAAGGGTAAAGTTGCTTGTGAAATCAGTAGTGCAGAAGAGTTGACCCTGACTGAGCTCATGTTCAATGGGGCTTTCAAGGACATAAACGTGGAAGAGATGGTGTCTCTTCTCTCATGTTTTGTGTGGCAGGAGAAGCTTAAGGAAGCTACAAAACCAAGGGAAGAGCTTGACCTGCTATTTTCACAATTACAAGATACAGCTCGGAGGGTTGCTGAGGTTCAGCTTGAGTGCAAGGTAAAAAACTTCCTTTCTGGTACAGTTGAATATTCTTTTGAAACTTCCATCAACTTTGGACAACAGAACATTATTTCTTACGTAAATGTTTCTTACTTGGAACTTGGAAGTCATAGTCAAAGGAAAGTTGAGCGCATGTTCACTTGTGTAACATAAAGAACAGCCCGAAAAAGTGGCCAACCTGTTTTATGTTGGCCCTTCCCGATTGCAGTCATAAGTTAATGCTAACTACTTTACCAAACTAGTCTGGTGATGTAGTCACGCAGGACCCATAATGCTTGGACAATATTTTTTTGAAGAATATGTGACACCAGAAGCCCCTAAAGTACTTTTGCGAAGCATTTGAATAATGTTCATGTAGAAAAGTGACATCTTATACCTTGTCCAGAGCTTAAGGTTCATATCCATAGTCCCATTCTGCCATTTTGTTATCCTGAACTGTGAACCCTGACCAAATTGCTATTTTGCAGCATAAGTACCTACTATGGGAACTGGAATATCCTATCATAGTATCATACGGATAGGAGTTTAATGAACGTTTGAGTTATAATCTCATAGCCTCTGTGAGAATATTCAGTCGTCTTTCCATGATCAACTTGATCAGAATATCAGATAAAGCTTGTATATCACCAGTCTACCAGAGATTTGTCTTCTCCTTAAAGTCGAATGAGTGCAAAATTTCGAAAGACATTATATTATAATTTATATGCATGCGTATTCTGCAGTAAAATTGTGTGAGACACTGAGATTCGTTTCTTTGTAATTTATCATTTAACCTACCAAGAGATTATGATTCATTGACTAAGTGAAGTTGTTATTGCCTATGGACAAGAATAATACAAATATCTACGGTCATTGCTCAGTGTCCATATATTGATTGGTCCGCTGGGTTTATTGGTCTAAATTGGCCGAACTGTTTGTCGAACATCTGTGTGCTTGGATTTGTTTACACTATTGTTATATAGATGATTTTTACCTGCCGTTGAAATGCTTTTGCATTATATACACTGCAGGTCGAAATTGATGTTGACAGCTTTGTGAGTTCTTTTCGGCCTGATATTATGGAGGCTGTGTATGCTTGGGCAAAAGGGTCCAAATTCTACGAGATCATGTCAGCTACACCTGTTTTTGAAGGCAGCTTGATCAGGGCAATTAGGAGATTAGAGGAAGTCCTTCAGCAACTGATTCAAGCAGCCAAGTCTATTGGAGAAACCGAGCTTGAGTCAAAATTTGAGGAGGCTGTTTCGAAGATCAAGAGGGACATTGTCTTTGCAGCTTCCCTATACTTGTAATTTTTTTATGCTAGTAAGGGAATTTATATGTCGAAGGTGGGGTTCGAAAGGTTCATACAGGGTACTGTCAGTTGATCTGCAAGTGGATGCGTTTCATTTTCCAAGCGAGAGATGAGATGGCGATTGGCGATTAAGTCCTGGAACGAGCAGCATACAAAATTTTGGCCTGAAGATGTACATATTATTTCCAACATAGCATAGTCTCTCATGATCGTCATTTTGTTTATGTTATTGTACGAGGATGTGCAACTATAGTAGGAAAACTTACAAAATTGTTGCCAAGACCGAAACATTATCTGATATAAATTTATGCAGGAGCTTTCTGTGACATGTATAATTCTAAGTTTACATACATGTATGATCAGAATCATTATTGTGTACCAGAAATTGACAAAACACTGCCTTCAAGTAAGATATTACACTACTGGATGTTTACTTCACGAATGCGAAAACAGGGGCAGATGCAGCGAAACAAACGGATGCCCCAGTCAACAACGCAATTCAAGGCCCGAGTGGCGGAGGCGGCAGCATAACATCTCTCCTTTGTTGTTGCTCTGGGCGTTTGTGTTTGTATAACTGGTACTCCATACACAGGATTTGGATCCATATATTGCTGATAAGATGCGGTCGGAATTGGGTGGTGATACTGTGTGCTGCTGCTGCCGCCGCCGTTGAAAGCAGTTTCTTGTTGGCTTGGAACCGGATCATGATGATGATGATGATAGGAAAATTCTGGAGCAGGCTGGAGTGGAGGTGCCAAGGGAGTCTCGTAGGTGTACTCGGCATCCAGCCATGGTGGTAAAGGTGGAGCCGAGGGTTGAGTTGAGGGGGAGGACGAGGAGCAAGACCAGTAATAGTTGCGGGGTGGTGGCGGCGGCGGTCGTTGAGGTGGCGGATGAGGACAATAGGGTTGGTGGTGAGTCTTCCTTTTCTTCTTCTTTCGTGGCCAAAACTTGAGCTTCTTAACAGCTTTGATCATGCTCTCTTTGGACTGGAAGCAGTTGAAGGCTGGTAGAAGTCGGGATTCCGGAGAAACGGGTGAGAGATGTGATGTGATGTGAGAGCAGCAGCTTGAGCAGGAGGAGTTGATAAGTTTATAAGATATTTGCTTTTGAATTGCATTGCATTGGATTCGCTTTCGGTTTGCTTTTTAATTTTCAAAGCTTGTTACCGTTGTCCTTCCACTCAAACCAAACCATCATTAATTCATGGCGCTCTGATTTTGTCGTTTAGTTGCTAGTCAGCATCGGATCTCCAACTTAAAAACCCAACATGACATCATCGACCCGGTTGATGGATACATCTTAGACGTCACGCGGAAATACAACTTGGTGAGCGTAAGGGGTGCAACTTTAGGTTGAGTTAACCTGAACCTCCCTAAATTTGATCCAATTTTTAACCTAATTGGACTAGCTGAAATTAGTCCAAGCTAACCCGACCTTAATCCAATCATTTTTTGTGGTTGGGTTTGGATAAACCAAAATGTTATTGGAACTTTAACGAAAAGTTATTGGTACTGTTCACTTTAACGAAAAACCATATTTTTACACTAAAAAATCAATCATGATACTATTCACCTTACCCTTTGTTTTATCATTATTGTTAAAACTCAAAGTTTTCAAGTTCTTTTCATTAGTTTTCCTAATGTTATTTTGGTTCAAATGCAATTGGTATAGCAACTATTACTACGGACGGTTTAATGGTATTCTCCTTCACTTGTAAGTAAAAGGTCCAGTGATACGTTTTAAGTTCGGTTCTCGCCAAAGGCAAATTTAAACCACATAATTGCTAGTTCATTATGAGGCTTAACTCACTTTTTCACTCTCTTAAAGTAGATAATATCGTTTGTTCACAAAAAAAAAAAAATGCAACCAGTATAAAAAACCTTTATTGCCACATCTTTTGATGAGAGACAAAGGCTCTGTAAACACCGAACACGAAAAGCTTCTTCTATACGAAAAACTCGGCGCAATTCACTTGCAAGCAAGAGATAAAGGCTATATATTTATGTACAAAAGCTCAATCCAACATGTCTCAATAAGTTCAAATGTAGATGATAAATTTAAAAAAAAAAAGAAAAAAGAAAAGAAAAAAGAGAAGATGAACAGCATGTACCCTGCCGTACACAGTAGAAAACTTTGGTAGCCCAGTTGGGTCCCAAACAAGCAAGCACTACGAGCTCCTCTCGACAAAAGAACAAACAATAACCATAACACCCAAACACTGCCGCAAGCAATGATTCTTCGGATTGCATGTGCATTAGAGACTACTGCCCCGCTCCATTTAAGCATGCAGGGAAACTACACAATGTGTTCCAGCATGACTAGTTTGTCGCCGGCACAGCATCATCTTTTCAGACAGTCTCTTGTGACGGTCAAGTTCCATCTTCCAATTTCATCTTCTTTTTCTTCCAATTTTTCTTTATGCAGGGGGCAGATCAGTATGCAGGTCCAACTATAGATGATCGGTCTTCAGTGTTGACTGCTGCTTCAGAATCCAGCTGGCCAGCTTTGACCTCGTTCAGCGGAAGTTTTATCTTGGGCGACAACCTCTTTACTTCCTCTAATGTGTAGATAAAAATCTTCCTTACCATGCTGCAGAACTCACTGCAATATGATGCATAGAATTTACAGGACGAAAATCCAAAGGGGCAAAACATAAATGATAAAGAAATTGTAATCCATAGACCAGACTGCAGCAATTAGATTCATTTTCAAGAGCAAACACAGAACAGTGGAGCAAACAAAGTTTAGATTCATTATCCTAATTATTTCTGGTCAATATCATAAAGGGGAAGGATACCCAAAAATTATGTAAATAAAAAGGAATCCTCAGTTATATTGTCCCAACACCATCTAATCATTAAGTTTCTTTTAAGAAGAGTGGTCTCCTAATCCCGACTGCTACTAGTTCTTAGATTCACGATAAGATACAATTGAAGCACTTAAAAACAATTAATTTTCAAGTTTGAGGCTCAAATGAGGAATTAAAGAATTGGTCAAATGAACTTACTGCCATGGATCATCCCCAACCATCATCATGTCATCTTCATCATCGGTGTAGACAACCTGCCATTTCTTTGTAGATCCACAGAGTTCACCTTCAATATCGAACATCTCTTCTAGTTTCTTAAGCAGATCCTCGTACCGCTCAAACCGTGTCAAATCTACAGCCCTTCCAACAGCAATCCCTTGCATGTGAACCTAAGACATTTAAAAAAGAAAGAAAAACTCAGTCAGATGGTCACCACCAACACCTAAGGCCCAATGACTTCTTAAAAGAAGGAATAAAGTGGCATGAACCAGTGCAATGTCCAATTCAAAAAGTAATGTAATAATAAACACACTACGGAAAAGAAATATGTGGTCATGTTTAGACATTGATATTTACAAGTTCAGACCATACAGAGCCAGAAACTGCAACAAAAGCAGTAAAAGGGCGGAAAATATTATTAGCTTGAGGGATAAAAATGACATGAACTACCTTTGTGCAGCTCCGGATTTGCCTGCTTTGAGATTCCTGTGGTGATCTCAGACATGACTTCTCAGCATCACAACTTCCTGAAGGAAGATCAGATCGATTGAGATTTGATGGTTCCGAATGTTGGTCAGATTCCGCATCAAATGATGAAACTGGTAGAGTATCCCCCAACTTTCCAGACACCGTAACCACGGGAGAAGTCTCTTCTAAATTAGAATTTTCAAGTAGCTGAATTCCGAACAGCCTACAGCCATTCCCAGTGCTTTGTCTCCTTTCCCCACAATCTTTGTTCATAACAGGTGAAAAAGGCTCGGTTACACCATCAACTCGATTAGGCCAAAACATTGAGTTCCCAGAAACGGCAGCAAGAGAATTATTCCCAGTAAAGCACAGAGAATTGGGTTTTGAAGCAGAATTATACTTGGGAGATGGATAAATGTCTCGACCACGCTGTGAGTCGCTATAGGAGAAAGCCGAAGGAGACTCAGCTTTGGATTTCCATTCACCTAGTAAACAAAGAACATACAAGAATTTAGAATAAAAAAGTCAAAACAGATTAGGAATCACACGTCACTATGTAAACAAACATACCCAGTGCAGAAAGGTCTGGGGATGGCGAAGGTAAAACAGGAGGCCGAGCCCGCTTATTCCTCAGTGCAGGTTGGGAGTTTTGGGGAGTAGTTGCCACCAAGGGCTCCAAATCCCATGGTGATACTCGATCTGGTCGCAATATTGATGAGGGCTCATCCCATTGGACCTGAAAAGTTAAACGCCCCGACAAATAAATAAATCTTTGCTATATAGTTCATCTTCAACTGATGAAACTTAAATCTTGTGACACACCTTAAAGAAAAAAGTTATTTGTCTTGAAAAAAAAATAAAAAAGAGGAGATAATAATGCCTCTAGATGTGGTTCCCCATCACAAAACCATAGTGTGATTTATCTCCAAATGTCTATGGCCACAGTCAATATATTCTTGTAGGACTGACTCAAAACTCAATTTAGAAACATCATTGGAAAAAATACCTTTAGTGATCTCCACTCAGAATTCGCCCATCCAGGTGCTGTATTATCTCCAACTCCAACAATTGTACCACTGAACCTGTAGTGTGGTAAAAAATGGTTAGGTCAGACTGTTAATGACTTCATTCAGAAAAACCAAGCAGGGAAAACATACCTTCTTTCAGGAACTTCCTCACCCTCAAATCTCATCTTAAACCTCATCCCAACAGATAGCTTCTGACTGCGAGCTTCAATGTACTTGTTAACACTTACAAGGAACTCAGACCGACTTGTTCTGGCACAAATGGACCCAGCAAATAATATTTTGTCAGGAATCAGGATAAATTTGAGAAATAATACAAATGACCCAGCTACCCATTAACTTATCAAGAGATGTCTCATTCCTCCAACAAGGTAAGTATATTCTAATAGAGTAACATCAAGAGATGAAATAACCCAACCAACTACGCTGCCAACCTCTTTTAAATATACTCTTAACAGAAATTATTATGCCAGCACCAATAACAAAACTCTTCAACATATTTAGGGGCAGTTTGATAACTATTTCATTTTTTAGTTTTTAGTTGTCATTTTTTCTGTTAGATAGAGGGCATATACAAGAGAGAATGAGAGATATAGAAGAATGAAGGAAGAAAGGAAGGAGGGACATATGCGGGAAGAAATATACACGGATGGTTACACAGAATGAAAACTAAATCAAAAACTGATTTAAGATGTTTTTACTTTCAAGATTTTGTTTTCATTCATTCTTTTTGCTTTCCCTCCCTCCTTCTTATCCATCCTTCTTATCCATCCTTTCTCCATACACTTTCCCCATATCTCAAGCACAAAAAGTGAAAACTAAAAATGAAATGGTTATCAAATAGGATTTTACTCTAAACACCATTATTCACTCGTACAAAATCAGAGTGCATTATATAAGAAAGAGTCTGAGAAAGTACACATAATAAGACTAGAAGGACATTGGTAACAAATAAGATATGATAAGAACTCATTCGACTCCATATAAAGCAAAGGAGACAAGACCTTGGCTTGTAGAATACAGAAAATAGTGTCCCAGTTGCAATGGCATGAGATGCAGTCGCCAAAACTCCAAGATGCATGCTGTGACTAGAAATAACGGAAGACGGCATATTGCTTGGTTGTCTCATGAGTCTCCTTACTCCAACACGCAGCTCTCCATTTTCACCTCTGGAACATACATGTAAAATGACATATAAGCAAACAATACACCAACTTAATGTTAAGGTAACAAAGAAAAGATAATGAGTCCTCCTTATTGACTACAGACTTGCCTTAGGAATATAAATGCATCCCCAGCTACTAATTTCTTAGAACTCACAAAAACACTCCATCCAGTTGTGAGCAAGTGGCGCCTTGGTTGCCCTGGTTTGTTTTAGAAGAGGAAAAATGTAGAACAGTACAAAAGTGTAGGGTCTCACTATCACGCTGATAACAGCATAAAATCAAGGCAACAAAACAACACAACATCTTATAATGCCAGCCAGCATGACTAATATATGGATACAAATATTCCACAACACGATGCTGGATCTGAAGTCATGAGTTTCACAGAAAAGAAAAGGAGAAACTACATGGTATTGTACTATTTTGGAAGAAATGAGTACAATAAAAAGATAAAAAGATGTTGAAGTACGGCAAATAGATAAAAGAATGCCGAGCCACAAAAGAATAAGGGGAAGCCAGTCCAAAGCATTGCCAACCAGACCACCAAAATAACAAAACTTATGTAAGCACATGTAAGCTACCAACCATTCAAAATAAAAAATATTAACTAATTACTAATACAAAGTTACAAACATAAAAGTGGTTCAATGCATAATGAATGTGACATAGACAAAATGCAATTTTAGGAAGATTCCTAGCTAAAGCAGTTACAATAAGAAACACGAGTATCCAGTAAACCAATAAAAAAATATAGCCAACCTCGAAATATGTGCCGAAAATGCCATTCATTTCCATGCAAATCAGATGCAACCAATTCTTGCCATGGAGGTTGCTGGGTCATATCCTGAAAATTTTGAAATTCAGGCAATGCATAGAGAAAAGAGCCAACCCCTACCAGGCCACCCCAAGGCATAGGATAGGAGAAAAAGACAAGCAAACATATGGTATAAATAAGGTAGAAACTCAAAAATATTAAAAGTTTGTTAAAAAATTAACTAACCAGTGGTGGCAGACAATCATCAGCATGCCTACGAAGGACAGAGAATCCACCATGTGTGCTGGTGTCAGAAGCAGTAAGTGTCTTGCAGAATGAATGTACCGTACACTGTGGAGTTTCTGGGAGTGGAGGATCTGGGCTTGTTACCTCACTTTGCTGATCCATGAAGAAGAATCAAATTAAGGAAAACAACACAAATGCAAAAGGGGAAGCCAAGGGCTGCAATCAATTATAAATCTAGGTACAAACAGAAACTACAAAGAAAAATACTTCATCAAAATTGGTTAATTAGTCTTTTACAGGTTAGGGGAAGACAACTCACATCTGCTTCCGGTAGGAGGGTAACTTGTGCATAAACCTCATCTGTTTCAGGTTCAGCCTACATTCAGGTTAAGTAAAAATCACAAAACTATAAACTAGAGCCAACTGATGCACGATAAGAGAAAAAGACAAAAAAATACTATAACAAACTTAAACAATGGTCACCCACCCGAAGCTGAACATTAACAACTTTACATAGAATTTTGGATGGAAGATTGAATGAAGGCATTTGCTGCTCTGACCCTTGATGCATTGATGCTTCAAGCTATTATAAAGAAAAATACATGTAAAGTCAGTAAGATAGACAAAGTTCATATAGAGCAAATTAGCAGCGAATTAAACTATTTTAGATCAGTTTATTTTATAACGATGAATATACAGTTGTCATATTCGGCCCAAACAGCAAAAGTACATAAGACTAAGGGCTGGTTTGGTATTGTTGTGCTTTGAAAAAAAGCTGCTGTGAGAATAAGCGGTTGTGCTGTGAGAATAAGCAGCTGTGAAATAAATCAGCAGTGTTTGGTAAACTTTTTTGTAAAAGTGCTTTTGGAAAAAAAAGCAGTCTGATAGTGGGTCTTTTCATTAAAGGAGCACTGTAGCTCCGTGTGCTTTGAAAAAAAGCCAGTTTTCCAAAGCTGCAAATAGCAGCTTCAGCTTTTTCCTTTGATTTCAGCTTATTCTCACAGCAGCTTCCAAAATAAGCCCTTTTTTTTTCAGTTTACCAAACACCTAAAACCCTCACAGTTTTTTTTCATGGGTGCTTTTTTTTTAAGCACCTCAATCCCAAACCACCCCTAACAATGTATTATTCTTATAGAAAAAGGTGATTAAGAAAATCAACTAATTGACATCTATGAGAGCAAGAAAAAAATTGTAAAACTGAAAAATTAGGAAAACAAAAATGGAAGACAAAAGTAAAATAAAATTCTAAAATTATGCACTAAAACATATTATATGAAAGCCAAGCAGAATACACAATCTAAAGCGAGTTGCATGCTTGAACTAAGCTTTAAAATAAAACTTTGGACTAAAGTTCATAGTACCGATATAACATATAGGTGGTGCTGGAGTACAGTTCACAAACTAAAAGACCCAAGGCCCACCAATCAAAACCTCACCTAAAACGCACAATATCTACAAACCATATAACAACCCACATCCCATGTAAAGACAATCTAAAGCATCCAACCTAAGGCAATCAAAACCTGGAGCTTACAATCACACTAATCGGCAACACCAACAGCACATTACATGGCTATTAAGGACTCCAAGTTCATGGAAACACTTTGGTAAGTACCATCACTAGGATCACAAAGCACATCCAACACCAGATTGAGTCCACACAACATATGTTATACCACAGCTCCAAATTTGGAGAGAAGTCAAAAAAAGAGAGGTGGGGTACTAGCGACTAGCTATTCAATATTTTAATATTAATTCAAAGGGGAAAAAGCATGCGTCTTGTTCCAGTTTTCCCACTTAACTTTCCATTTGGTTCGGATCCCCCCTAATCTTTTAAAATGTGCCAATGTCCCCTCTCCGTCAACTCTGTTAGGATTTCTGTTAAATTTAAATCATGATGAACATATGAGGGGTAAATATGTTAATTGACGTCACAACCAGAATATACCCCACCCCAAATTGACTGGAACATAGAACCCTCATTTTCGATTAGAGCATTAACCCGAGTTCATTATATTGCAATCCAGACTAAAATTGAGAGAATGATCTTGGCATGAACAATTAAAGCTACTGTCTTCTCTCTTCAATTCTCTTGATGTTTTAATAAAATATAAAAAAAAAACCCTTAAACCTGTAGTAAAGGAGAATCATCTCTCCCTTCCCTTTAGAGCTCACTATATATCTCTTCATTGTACAGGTTGTCCATTGACTACAGCTATTTGTATTAAACGGTAATTGCTTATATAATTCAAAACTGGTTAAGTAAAACATCATTCCAAAAGATGCAGTTACCAATTCAACCCACTGGCTACCTGTAGATAAACTTAAAGCTCGGACATACCTGTTCCATATGACCCTGTGGAAAGTAATAAACTCGCTCCCCTTCACGTGGAAGGGTGACAAGGGGACCAGCACAAGCATGCCATAGTTCCTTATACAAAGCATCACCAGGTGTCCCTATAAAATCAACAAAGTTTAGCCACACAAATGAGGAGAAGGAAGATGTACTATGGACATAAAATGAAGACATCAAATAAACCCACTCAACCAAAGGCAAATACTTCCAGCCCCTTCAAAACCACTGTAGCGATTAGAAATCTATTAATTATCAAGACGTAAGAAAATACAATTCAGAGACAAGTATTAAAAACAGGAAACAAATTTACAATAACAGAGGCATCCTATAAATGTTGTTCCTTCAATTCTTTTCTCCTTGGCTTATAAGATGATACAATGGTTTGTTGTCAGCTTATCATCCTAACTTTAAACTACATAAATGCCCTGGATGTATCCTGTTAGGTAGCATATGATATGGCTATCGCATTACAAGAGAAACAATTCCCTTAGTTAGTCATCACCTGTGGTAATCCTTAAACTAAAATGATCTTTTACAAAGTGAGAGAATTCTTAGGTTCTATAAAAACTCAAATACATTCCAGCACAACAATGAATTTATAACTTCTCTAGAAAAGTAAAATACATTTATGGTAAAACATTTTTAGAAAACATTTTTAGTAAAAGCATTAGTAAAATGATTACTCCCTAAATTCTAACTAGGCCATGGCCTCAATAAGATTTGTTTCCACGCGAACGCATCAGTAACAAGGTATAAGCAAAATTTCTGCATATTAAACACCTGTGATCTGTCCCTTTGGGACATCCGATAAAACACCTATGATCTAGAAAATATGAAAACATATATAATAAGCACCTTTAGTTGGATTTGTATAGATGGTCTTAATGGTAATCAGTAATGTCTTCATGTTTTGGTAAAAATTAACGATCATAAGGTTCATCAATAATTCACCTTCTAATTAAGTATAGCATACTAACAGCAGCAAAACACAACTTTCAAATTAGTAAGAGGTTCCACCAAATGAGAAAATCAAACCTGTCCTGGAACTGCCTTGGGGATGATTGGAAGCTGAGAATGCCATAACAAAACTAAGAAAATATTCTCCCAACCCTGAAGCTTTTTTTCTGCGGAAACCCAAGTGTTAAACAAGTTGTTTGTATAGAAAGTAGAAACAAGCCACCCAACGCTGTCCAACTAATAGTACTACCAACTAAGACAAACCCATTAAGTAAATCCCCTTAATGATCACCCATAATCAATGCAAAACTAGCTTCAGCGCCTAATAGTTATTAAGCCTTAAGATCTACACACTTTCTATGCCAGCAGCTAGCTTTGTGTGAACAATAAAGCATTAAATGACTAACCTTTTCGGGTCCTTAACCTTTCTTAGCCCAAAAACGGCAATTTTTTCAGTAAAGTAGAATTTGAAACGCACTTTAATGCAGAATTGAAGAAAGCAAAAGCCAGAACGGAACAAATTCCATGAAATGCACTTTTTATGTTTGTAGATTTCGATTGTGT
This sequence comes from Malus fusca, assembly GCA_035220775.1. Classification (NCBI taxonomy): domain Eukaryota; kingdom Viridiplantae; phylum Streptophyta; class Magnoliopsida; order Rosales; family Rosaceae; genus Malus; species Malus fusca. The sequence goes on from CM069066.1 coordinate 31,977,381, forward strand.
ATAATATCGAAAATGCATTTTCATCGATTTCGCTATTTTTCGGATCCAAAAACGCAACTTCATTTAACCCCCAACTAAGTACCATCTTCAACTGTAATAAAAAGTTACTATTTTTTTTCCCTTTTGAAAAAAAAAAAAACAAAACAAAACAAAAAAGGAAAAAAAATTGAAGCAGTTAATCATGAGTTGGACCATTTTCCCACAAACAAAACTAAGATCCCCAAACTCTGGATCTCTCACAGATTTTGAATCCCAGTGCAAAAAGAAGTGAAGAATTGAGAGACAGATTTAGTGAGCAGTAATAAGAGTGTACCTTACCTCAGAGAAACAGATGCAGAGCTGATCAGCTGAAACGAATCCTCCTCCTGAACTGAAACAAGTAAATTAGGGTTTTGATTTGGGAGTGGGAGTGGGGGAATTTGGGATTTGGGATTTGGGAATTGGGAATTGGGAATTGGGAATTGGGATCGGAGGATGATAAGATTAAGGTCGTGTTTGGTAGAAGCCGACACCACCCTTTCGCTGCCCCTCTTTTTTCTCTCTCTCTCTCTCTTACGCCCTTTGGCTATTTTTTTTATTTTATTCTTTTACATTTACTATTTAAATAGAAAATTGTTATTAACACTTTAATAATCTTATTTGACATTCTAAATTTTCTATAATTAAAAAGAAAAAAAAAATAATGAGAATGGTAGAATAAGATTTTTAAAAGAAAAAAAATTCCTCCTTTCCCTAAGAATCCTAGGAATTCCGTGATCGTGATCGTTCATCGTATATCGTGCGGTTAAAAATCATTTCAAATTTTAAAATTTAAAATTAAATATAAATATTACTTAACGAAAACTGACTGCACGATATACAATGAACGATCATGATCACAAGATCCTTAGAATCCCTATAAAAAGATCTAGCGATAATTTTTTCTTTTTTGCAGTTTTAATATCAATTTTCTTTAAATAATAAATTATCATATAATTTAATGTTTTAATTACAATTAGGGTTTTTTTGTCCAAGGTAGGCAAAGAAACACGTTAACGGAGATTTTTCAGTATGACTGTCACACAGAATGGTACATCACATATCGTTATATAAATTGTGGGATATGTCTGTTAAAAAGCTAATAACTTAAAAAATAAAATTTTTCACTACTTACCTAAAAATATATAGTATACCACCCGTATTCTCGTCATAACTAAAAATTTCTCCGGACTAAGAGAGAGAAAGAGACTCACGAGTGACGACTCTTCTGTTGACAACTCGATGGATTTAGAGACAGACGTTGGTTGGGAGGGTGCGTAATGCGCACGCTCTTTGTAAATTGTTTCATACGAAAAAAAAAAGAAAGATAAAATATATAGTCACGGGTGATGGAGGAAGGAATTCAAGTACCCTGAAATCCCAACAACAGTTGGTACAACTTGTACCCCCTGCTGTCTCTTTCCCCATCGCTTTCAACTTTTTATTTCATATTCAACCTTCTTTTTCCGAGCAAGTGGATGCTTTTTGCTTTTTTTTTTCCTAGGAGAATACCATGATCTTCTTCTTTGATGGGCCTAGTCCGACATTGGTGGGGAATAGAAGGAAGTTGATTAGTTGGTTTACGTTTTGTGTTCACATTTATTTCTTTTAAATAAACGATATTATTTACATTAAAATAATAAAAAGTAGATTAAGTCTCATAATGAATTAGTAATAATAATAATATGATTCAAATTCGCGGTTGAAAAAAATCGAATTTAAGACTTCTCACCTTATAAGTGAAGAAGAATATCACTAAAACTAAGTAGATGTTCAAATTTATTTTAGTATAAAGTATCGTTAGTATTAAAAGAACTTGTTTTCTTATTATTGATTATTCTTAATTCTCTATTCTTTCTTTTTTTCTTTTGATTTGAGAATATACTAAATTTATTAATTCCCTTTACAGGGTTTGGGATCTATTTAATTGTGATTTTGAGAGATTTTAATTATTTTTACAAATTCAGGAGTATTTAATTAGGTTTTAAGGGATTCTCAAAGAGTCTAAAAGTGTTTTTAAATAAGTTTATAACATTTCAGATGTATTAATTAAAAATTGATTTTAAAGGATTTCTAAAAGTTGGAGAATTAGAGATATTTCGTAGTATATTTTAAGCATTCTCAAATTTCATCTCTTCCATGAGAATTTGAGAGCACTCACTCAAATTTTAAATAAAATCTCTACAAATCAATTAATCTCCATCAAAATTTATGGATTTATAAATGCATCAAAGTCTCTCAAAATTCCAATTGAATACACCCCCGTTTAAGAGGGATACTATTCTTTTGAAATATATAAGATCCTACTACACATTAGTATGCATATGTTTGGTTCCCGATGATAACACTGCTGCAGAACTGTCACACAAACTTCATGAAAAATGATAGTTCCTATATATTTACTACAAAATACGTAGCCATTAATTTGCTAACAACGTTTGAGATTGTTGAGCCCAAAACCGATTAAAATCGGGACATGTTTCCCACTTTTGCTTCAACCGGGCTATTATAACCGGCAAAGCCACCGCAGCATTTTCCCTTAACACATCTAGCACCTCAAGCCCCATGTCATCGTATAATCGCTCAATGCACCTCAGATTCATCGCTGTGAAGTGATCTTCAAGACGGATTTGATGAACTGTTCCGTTGTTGATCTTGTCCAGTAACTGTTCTGCACGTTTACTGGTTGATTTCACCGTCTCCAAAAACATGTCAAGCTCATACATGTCGTCTTCATAGCGAAAAAGGCTTTGTTCATACTCTGATCTGGGCACAGAAGTGGAAGTAGTACTAGTAACGCATAGTACGCAACTGTTGTTGAGTACTTGAGACTCAAGCCCTCTTCTTCTGGAATCACAATGTGGTGATGAGGAATTCTTTGGCAGCAAGCAATAGCTTGGCGTGCAGTTAGCTTTATCTTTTACCGTTGTTGTTAGTCCAGGGTAACTGTGATAACCTTGACGAAGAGGGAGCAGAAAGCGAGTGAGTTCTTCTAGTAAATCTGGGTGGTCTTTGAACAGAGCTGCAACCTTGTGGTAAATTACTTCAGTAGCTTCGCGGTCATCGTCGCTAGATTCACAACTACTAGTACTACAACTAGCGTTTCGTTTTCGTTTGGATGACCGGCTGACCATTCTATAACTAGCCATAACGTTTACAAAAGACTCATAAACATTAATGCCATCATCTCGGCTTTTGCCTAGCAGTCTGGTCTTGACCTTGTTGACGAAATCAATGGCTTTTCGGAAGGCAAGAGGAGGATGAGGGCGGGGTTGAGAGGTAATTTGATGTTCCTTGGGCAAGAAGGCATTGAAACCTAAGAGTAGATGAGGGTGGCCTTGGAAGAGTTGTTTGACGGCGCGAGTGAGAGCGTCGGTGTCAGTTTTTTGGGTCCGGAAGTCTTGGAGGAGCTGAACAAAGTGGTGGAAGTTTTCGATCTTGTCTTGCTTCGCAAATACCTCCTTCACCTCCCTTAGATATGCCAACGATTCGCTTTTTGTTGGTTTCATCTTTTTCGTGTCGTCGTCTACTTCTTGTTGCTTGGTTTTCTGAAGGCAATCTCAAAGGAATTACAGAAGGAAAATAAACGATGAGAGGAGAGGGGAGTATTTATAAGTAGGGGATGTAATGCCTTTCCATGTTTCAAAAGGATTCCTACCGCACGGTGGGGAAACATTAACAAATTTGTTTTTATTATAAATTTGCTGAGAGGGCAAAATTGGGTTTTCGGCTTTGCAGATGCAGGGTACAAGTAACAAATTACCGGGTCGAGATAGAATCCCCCAACGGATAGGATAAGTCTGGCTGGTGAGTCGGAGACGCAGAGTGCGAGTAGTGAGGGAGCTCTGAGAAGAAACGACGGCAACAATGGCGGCCTCTGCAACTGCAACTCTTTCGTTATGCTCTTCGTTCGCAACCCATTGCAAAATCTCGCAAAATCTTCAAACTCCATCAACCCATTTCAGCTTTCCGTCTCTCTCTTTGTCTTCTTCCCACAAGCTGTCTTTTTGCTCTTCACGGCGACCCACGTTCCCGCTTCTGACCAAGTCGTCGGAGTCGGATTCCGCCGTGGTCGTCGAGGCCGAGTTTCAAGCTCCCGAGCCGGAGGCTGGACCCGATGATTCGGAGCCGGCGGCCTTGCAAGTCGTGGAAACCCCTTCGTCGGATGCCCCAAAACGCGAGCAGCTGTTCGCTGTTGTTATGGTATGTATTCAATTTTACTTCTTTGATTGAATTTGTGATTGAATGCTGCCAAATTTCGTTTTTGGTCGTTAATTTGGTGGTTTAGTGGTGATTACCAGTTTACCCAGGTGATGTTTTGATTTGTAATTACATTTAAGAGCAAAAATTGAAGTTGGGGTTCTCTAATCAACTCAAAAGTTGTTAATCTTATGACTGCCGACTGGGTTGCTTGTGTATGATGTCTAATAGATCGGTGGGCGCCAGTACATTGTCATTCCTGGACGATTTATCTATACTCAGCGGCTGAAAGGCGCTAATGTCAACGACAAGGTATTATATTCTTCGCATTCTTCGCTATCCGTTACTTGAAATTCTTGTCGTTGATTCTCCATTTCGGCTTTAGTTTTAGTTGTATGGATTCATCAAGCCGTTAATTGTAGTTCTAGTGCAAGGCCTAGTTTTAGTTGTATTTTTATGCATCACTGTTGCGAGAATCGCTCGAGTGGAATGGTCTTGTTGAAGTTCATATGCTTTTACTTCTTGGGTTGGATGAGAAACATTCCATTTGCAGCGATAGGCCTCCAATGTTAGACTCATCAGTTGAGTTAACCTGTGATAGGTGACTCCCTGCTAATCTTACAGCACATCATCAAATTTAGAAATCATTGTTAGAACAAAATGTGGTTTGGAAATGCTGCAATAAGTCGTTTCAAGATAAATTGGTGATATGATGCATGCAAACGTAATTTTCAAGACAAATTGTAATAATATTCTTGGTTTTGCTGGTTATGAAGGAATTTTTTTGTAATAATATTCTTGGGATTCTGATTTCAAATTATCAATCACTTCTTGAATAAGAGTTTAGTTTTTGTCCAAGCCAAGCGGCTCCTCACCCACGTCCCTTTCAGCATGTATGTACTTTTAACTCTATATAAATGTACTCTTGCTGTACTAGACTTCATGAAAAATTGGAGAATACTGTGTCTTGTCGTCTCTAATTTAGCCTTTAAAGGCTTTGAAATCATTTATTCTCTCTATTTATAAAATCAGTGAATGTTATCAGTATTGGATCTTTTATGTTCTAAGAAGTTACCGTTGCTTTGTCCTCAAGGTGTTTAATTTGATCCTATGCAGATTGTGCTCAACAAAGTGTTGCTGGTGGGGACTAAAACAAGTACGTACATTGGAAAACCAGTGGTGACAAATGCCGCTGTACACGCTGTCGTTGAAGAGCAGGTAATTCATTATGCTATAATGAATCTTTCCCCTTCACCATCGTAAAGAATATCAATATAATTGTGAATTTGTTTGCGTTTCATTAGTATCTTTTTAATATTTTCTCTATCTTATTGTTGCGTATATCATTGTGCAGGGACTTAATGACAAAGTGGTTGTCTTCAAGTATAAAAAGAAGAAAAATTATAGGAGAAACATCGGTCACCGACAGGTATTACCCTCATTTCTTTGTGAACCAACGAGAACAGTTGATTTTATTCACAAGTGCAATGACTATTTTTGTGCTATCTGTTTAGTTACTCCAGTTGACTTGATTTCATATATTGAAACTAGGAACTAAGTTAATATGATGGTAGAAACTAAGTTAGTGCATACAGCTATATGCATCATGCATTTTACGGCAATGAGGCTTGAGGCTTTGGGAATGCTGTACTGTCCTGACAAGGTTTTCTGGGATAATTTATGCATGAAATGAAGAAACATATGTATCTTTGTAGTACAAGGTATTGAATCTTGCAGAATCATCACATGTAATTTGCCGGTGTCCCAACCAAACTCAATTGTTTCGATTTATCACTGTTGATAGGACGCAGGGGTAGCAAAATTTCCTTATAGTTTTCTGCATAAACTTCATCTAATGTCCCCGGGAGTTTGGTAATACACATCACTAAATCCTGAATTGCATATTGCTGTTATGATGATCTAGTTTTAACTCGTTTGTCATGCATCCAGCCCAATACGCGCATAAGGATAACAGCGGTCACGGGCTACCAAGACTATCCAGCAGTTACCCTTGAGTCGTAGGGTTGCATAGGGAGGTTTTAACATATGATTCGGGATTTGTTTTGTGCTTGTGAAATGTTTGAAGTAATGAATCTTACATTTCTTTTTCTTAGATTTTGTTTCGGTTCTCAGTTTGTGTGTAAGCTGGTATATGGTTCAACATTCGTTTTTTGCCCCAAAACGCTCAGTTCCGTTGTCGATCATGTCGTTAGTTTCGCATGATTGCAAGGAACCCCTTACACAGGTTTGAAATCATCACAACCTTCAGCAATTTACACATTGCACCTCAATTAAAGCTAAAACGCCAATACAAATTCATTATTATAAAATGTCGTATCTATTTCTAAAGTTCGCGAAGGAGGATTCGAATTTGGGTGCACATGAGTAGCATAAACGCTGGCACAACTAATGTATGCCTAAAATAATGCTACTTCAACCATGCACTCATTTGGGTGAAGAAGCATAAAAGTAGAAAACAACCAGATGATGCTTTACTGTAATGGCTGAAAGCAATCACGTCTATGCAATCTGTTGTGGGATCGATCATGATGCCCCTCCCCTAACAACTAATTATTTGCCACTTAGTGCTATGGGCTAGTAATATTTATCTTCATTTGTAAGTTAGAGGTTTTAGTTTGATTTTTGCGAAAGACAAATTTAAACTAAATTATTATAGTTAACCCATTGTGAACCTTAATTAACTCACGCACTCCCAATGTAAATAATACTGTATCTATAATAAATATTTAACATTTTTTAACGCTACCGAGAAAAACAACCCCTAAATATGATGGAAAGGAATCATCTCCGGATCCCTTCCACTTGAGCCTCCTGACCAACAAATTCAGATTCTTGAAATTTGATTCAACTGCTAAAGTATTATAATTTTTAATGAGACCTCCTATTTTTAATTGTTGAATCAAATTTCAAATATCCAGATTTGTTAATCAGCCGGCATGCAAGGATTCCTTTCCAAATATGATAACACCGCTTAACATAAAATTGTGCTCATGTGGGGGACCAAACCCGCCAATTACATCAAGTCAGGCCGGCCCATGTCCGCATACACCAGCCACGTCAGATGCCTTCATAAATACACCTGCCTCCCTTTTCTGCTGATGTCTAAAACCCTAAAGGTGCGTTTGTTGCACCAGACTGTTTCGGACTGGACTAACTTCAAGGATTAAGCTGGACTGGCTTAGACTAGACTAAGCTAGATTAGCTTAGTGAAATGTTTGGTGCAGTGTCAGACTAAACTATGGACTAAATTATTTTTTGAATCCAAGTTAGTTTTTTATCATTTTTTTTTAATTTACTTTTTCCTTCAAAACGAAAAACAAACAAATATTATGGTTATAAAATATTATTTTGTAGCTATTTAACTTTTAGAAACCTAATTAATGTTTCATCCAAAAGCCTGCGGAGGCTTTAAGAAGATAACCAGATATAAGAACCAGATATTTGCAAATCTCTCTCTTCCTCATCACTGCAAATCTCTCTCTGCCTCTTATATTCCTCTCACAAAATCCCTTGCAAATCTTAAAATCAAAGGTGAGAGATAGGGTTGAAGGTGAGAGATGGGGTTGAATCTGCTTTCGGTTTTTGAGTTTTCTGGGTTTTTGGCTTTTTTGGGTTTTCTGGGTCTCTGATTTTTTGGGTTTTCTGGGTTTCTCAGTTGAAATTTTGGGAGTTGGATATGGTATTGAAAAGGGAAAGGCTGTAGAAATCCACGAAATGGGTTTCTGAGAGAAAGATTTTCTGACCACAGATCCATGGTGGCTTCGCTGGAAGAGGAGTCTTACGGGAGAAAAATAGCAGTCAGGAGGGGGAAAGCAGAGAACTGACGAAGAGTGAAGCGGAAAGGGGTGAATGAGAGCTGGTCTTAGCAATCCGTCCAATTTTGGGGGGCCTCACTAAGACCGCCTAGTGAGGCGTTTAGTCTAGGCGAGTCCCCTCTAGTCTCATTAAACACTATCCCGACTGCTAACAAACATGGGATTTCACTCACTGTTAATCCTAGCCAGTCCAGTGACACTTAGTGAGGGCAAACAAATGCCCCCTAATAGGAAAGAGTAAGACTATCATGTCTTTATATCATATTTTCATATCATCTTATGTGACATTTAATGTGGACAGTCACATAATTTGAATTAATTAGATTTTTAAATTTAGTTCATTATTTAATACATTAATAATTAAGAAAAATTAGTTAATTAAATGATAATTATGGTATACGATGAGTCATTCTTCTTTGTTTTCTTGAGTTTTGTAAAATTTTTAAATGATATAGATGTTCACATCAAATATCACAAAGATGGTATAGAAATATGATATAAAAACGTAATATGATAATATGATATGAGTAGCATTGCTCATTAGAAATACGCATTCGCACCAAAATCCATAAACCCTTCCCTCCTCACCCAAATTTTTGAGAATGGCTGCCGGTTTCGTATTCGAGCCCCCAAGCGACGAGGAATTTTTCGACGCCGATGAACAACAACCGCAGGAGGATGAGGTAGACGAACAGGAAGAAGACGAAAAAGCCCTAAAACCCTCGCGAGCTTCTGGTCACTCTGAGTCCCCGTGGGACTTTGCTTCCTACTCCGAAACAGTCGCCCAAGAACATGCTCGCCGGAGCACCACCTCCGTCGATTTCAAGATCTCCAAAGCCCTGCAGCAGCGCCCACGACGATGCTAGCTCTGAATCCGAACCCGAATTCGACAAACAAGTCTGTTTCTTGTTGATTGTACTCAATTTTTCATTCAATCAATTCAATTTGTATGAAATTATTTAAATTAAGCGTTATTGGTGTTGGTAATTTAGGAAGATTAGAAGCCGGGGTGTGTCAAGAAGAATACATTTGCGATGACCATTAAAAATGCCCTCAAAATTTGGGGGTGGGGGGGGGGGGGGGGGGGCAGGGGGGGCGTGTTGTGATTACATAAATTTAGTTTCCACCATATAATGGATGTTCGAAGTCTAATTGAGCTTCTCAACCAAGAAAGGCAATATTTGGTTCCATTTTCATATGGTAAGCGATCTCAAGAAGTTTAACTTGCCTTATACCCACTCTTTGATTTAATGGAGAAAATCTAAACCTTATTGTTTCTCCATTGATTCTCAAACAAAAAGTTAAAAATGAAGCTGGTCATTCCAATTGTAATTGGGCTAAAATGTTCTTCACTTTTTTTATTTTTTTTATTTTATTTTTTAAAGCTTTTTAATAAAGAAGATATTGTTTGTATGGTCAGAGGTTTTTAGTTCTTTTAGAGCAACTCCAGCGTGGGAGTTTGCTCGGGGGACAGGTCAGGAAAAAGGGCCCGAGAGCCCGGCCTACACACTCCAGCGTGGGGAGCCTGAGGGACAATGGAGGCCCGAGCACCAGGCCTGTGAGGAATTGCCAACTCGCGAGCCCAAAGTGGATTTGACGCAGGGCTAATGTCATCCAGGCGTCAGCCCAATTTTTTATTTTTTTCTGTCAGGCGCGTGCACCTCACCTGCTTGTGGGGGCGCGTCACCCGACACTGTTTCAGTGCCTAGGGCCCGCGGTGCAGTTTCAAAAAGTTACAGTTGGGAAGCCACGTGGCTTCCCATGGTCCGTTGGATCTCAACAGGTATATAATGTGAACCGTCAGATTTGCAACGGTAAAAAAAAAAAAAAATCTTATTTAATATCAACCGTTGGATCTGAGATCAACGGTTGATATTATTCTCCTTTATAAAAAAAATAGTTTTAAAATTAAGAAAAGTTACCGTTGTGCCACGTGGCACAATTTGGAGTGTTGGAATTCAATTTATTTTAATCTAACGGAAGAGATTAATTAGTTGAATAAAATTTTTTAAAAATTGTAAAAAATCCGAAAAAAAAATTGTTTTTACTTTTCTATAAATACATTCTCATTATCATCTACCTTTCATCACAATTTCATATTTTCTCAACTACTTTCAATCATATTCCTATCTTTCTCTCCAAGTTTCAATCCATTTTTTTTCAACAAAATGACTAGTGATGCAGGTACGAATTTGTCGCTTCTCGAAAATACAAATAAAATTATTTTGTATTATTTTATAAATAAAAAAATACTTATTGCCTATTGCTAGGGCTATTGATGTGTAACGGTGGATATGCAAAAGACAGTTACTGTTCATTAAAGGCAGTTATTGTTCACTGGGTGGATTGAATAGTGAATTGCCTGGGGAGAGGGCTCCCATGCTGAAACTGCTCTTAATGAACAGTAACTAACTGCCTTTTGCATCTCTAGTGTGGGTGTAGACATCGAAATTTTGGTAAATAAATGTTGACCGATAAATCAAAGTTTCAACGCTCATGTATTACATAAATTTTACACGTAGCGTGTGTCTAAACAAAAAATCGAAATAAGTTGGAAAAGTCATCAAACAGGACATGTGTCAACACCTGGCAGAAACGACTTATTTCATCTGGAATATTATATTCAAAATTAGGCCTTGGAAAATTCTATAAATAGAAGCCAATTTCATTCATTTCATTTGACTAAGGGATATTACACCTTAAAGCTCTGAAGCTCTGAAACTCCGAAGCTCTCAAGCATCCAGGTTCCCGAAGAATCAAGAAAGCCTTCTTCGTTCTTCGTTCATCGTTCTTCCAAGATCAAGCCCCGACGGCCCTTGGATCAACAATCATCCACCAATTCAGGATCAAGCCCCAAAGGCCCTTGAAGAACTTCCACCAATTCAAGATCAAGCCCCGACGACCCTTGAAGAAAGTGTTCATCGTTCATCATCCGTTTATCCTAAGATCAAGCCCCAACGGCCCTTTGGATCAACAACGTCGACAAATCCACACATCCAACCGTCCTTCAAGATCAAAGCCCAAAAGCCCTTGAAGGTCTGTTCATCACCGTTATTCAAGATCAAGCCCAAAAGCCCTTGAAGATCCGTTCATCACTGTTCTTCAAGATCAAGCCCAAAAGCCCTTGAAGATCCGTTCATCACCGTTATTCAAGATCAAGCCTCAACGGCCCTTGAAGAAACACTTATCCTCAAGATCAAGCCCCAACGGCTCTTTGAGGATCCGCTCAAATCCACCTTCAAAGATCAAGCCCACGGCCCTTGAAGAAAGTTCATCCAAGATCAAGCCTCGACGGCCCTTGGATCAATCGCACATCCACAAATACACATCTTACGGAGATAGAATCAGAGGATCAAATTTGAGAGAGATTGTAACCCAAAATCCTCAAATACAAATATTATTTTGTACACGTGTTCTTGTCTCTTTCGTTTCAGGAAAATTTCGTGTTCACAAATTTGGCACGCCCAGTGGGACAATCTCTACCTCTCATCTATTTCTCCGAGGACAAGCCGTTCTCACAAAGGGAAGAAGCCTGAGCACTTCCGCCATGAACGGAGCATCCATTGGCGCCACAACCGCTCCTCAACATGCCACTTCAAAGTTGGTGCCGCTAAAGGAGCAAATGGAGCATCAAAGGCTCGAGTCCGTCATCAACCTGACCTCGCTGGAGGCACCGAAACATGATGCTGAGGCACACAAGATGACATCCCAAAGCAGCCAACGACGTTCTTCGTCAGCATCCTGGATGTCTAAAGGAAAGTCACGTCTATTGGTTGCACAAGTCATGACCATCGGCGTTACCTCCATCGAAAAACAGCTGGCTCAAATGAATGAAGCGATCGCAAGGCTAACACGGATTGTTGAAGAAAAAGACTTGCAAATCGCTGCACTCGTCAGCCGACTGGAGCCACATGACGGCGATAACCCCGACCCAGAGGATGATCCACTAAAGAGAGGAGCTGGCGAATAAGAGGAGCTTCCGGTGGAGAGAATCGATGCGAAGCAGGAGCCAGACCAAGCAGCGGCACTCATGGGATCTCTTTCTTTCCAGCAGCTGCAGGAGATGATCACCAACACCATCAAGGCACAGAACGAAGGGAGCTCACATACCTCATTGTTCTACTCGAAGCCCTACTCCAAGAAGATTAATGCCCTGAAGATGCCAAGAGGTTATCAACCACCAAAGTTCATGCAGTTTGATGGAAAAGGAAACCCAAAGCAGCACATTGCACATTTTGTCGAAACTTGCAACAACGCAGGGACCAAAGGGGACTACCTCGCCAAGCAGTTTGTGCGCTCGCTGAAAGGAAACGTCTTTGAGTGGTACACACACCTAGAGCCTGAGTCCATCAACAGCTGGGAGCAACTGGAACGGGGAATTCCTCAACCGCTTCTATAGCACCCGCCGCACTGTGAGCATGCTAGAGCTGACGAACACAAAGCAGTGGAAGGACGAGCCAGTCATCAACAGATGGCGCACTCTAAGCCTCGACTGTAAAGATAGGCTCTCGGAAACCTCTTCAATCGAGATGTGCATCCAAGGCATGCAATGGGGTTTGCAATACATCATTCAAGGCATTAAACTACGGACCTTCGAGGAATTGGCCACTCGCGCCCATGACATGGAGTTAAGCATTGCCCATTATGGGAAGAAAGAACCGATCGCCGACTACAAGAACGACAAAGTTCTTGAGACAAAGGTGGAGAAGGCTGCGTAGAAATCCACCAAGGAAGCAATGACGGTCAACACAGCTCCCGTCAAAGTCTTTACACGAGGCAAGGCGATTCAAACCGAAGCTTTTCGTGATCAAGAGATGCGTAGACGCACTTTGAAGGAGCTTGAAGAGAAGACTTATCCATTCCCTGACTCTGATGTGGCTGCCATGTTTGAAGACTTGTTGGAAAAGAAGGTGATCGGTTTGCCTGAGTGTAGACGGCCAGAAGAGATGAATCGTACCGATAGTCCAAGGTACTGTAAATTCCACCGTTTCATCAGTCATCCAACGGAAAAGTGCTTCGTACTGAAAGATCTCGTCTTGAAGATGAATTATCACATTGTCTCCACATGCTTCAAGGTATCATTTTCACTTGGCTTATCTGTTCTCCAGGCAGATGTGGCATCTTCTTCGGAAGTACATCAGCAGTTGAAGATGAGCACTCGAGAGCAATGCTAGGTAAGCAATCAGGAAGGAGTTCCAGACAGTCGGTTCTTAGATCGGAAGATTGACACCAAGTGCTGGCTGATTGCTCTCTTTCTCCTTGTCACAAAGACAAGGAAAAGGATAGGGAGAAAGCATGATATGAGGTACTCTTGCTTTCAACCTTTATGATATGAAATATTCTTGCTCTTTATGACTTGTTTGCAGAGGTACCCCAAGGGATGAGAAACACAGAGTAACTCGAGAGGCTTCGTTGGGAATGCATTTTCGGAGATGAAGAAGGATTATGTATGTCTGCCTTGCTATGAAGGGTGAAGGACGACATTTATGGGAATTAATAACCGGTACTATTCTTTCACTCTTGTCGGCACCTGTTGGATGATTGAACAGTAAACTTCACGTGCTTTCTACTTCACCAGAAATCTTCGACAGATTACCCGTAATTTCTGCAAGGCTGAGTGTGCATGTGACAGATGCTGACAAGTTTGGATAAAGCAGATGCCTCTTCGATATCTGGAATCGGCGCTTCGACAAACTGCCCGTGATTTCCGCAAAGTTGAGTTTGCGTGTGACAGGTGCTGACGAGGCTGAAAAAGACTGACGCCTCTTCGATATCAGAGATCGGCGCTTCGACAAATTATCCGTGATTTTCGCAAAGCTGAGTGTGCATGTGACAGGTGATGACACATCTGAAAAAGCAAGTGCCTCTTTGATTTTTGAGATCGGCCCGTGGTTTCTAAGCAGCATAGCTTTTGAGAAAGCAGACGTCTCTTCGATCTCTGAGCTTGCCTCTTCAATTTCTGAAGCTCCGTCGAGTGCTGATTTTTAAAGAGAGGCACACATCACATTCCAAAGCACACTTGAATTTTCCGCCTGTAGAAGCTCCCTACTTGCACTTCTAAGAACTTGATTTGTCCGACCTCTTCTTTTTCTTCACACCTTCGAAAATGTCTTGCCCTTCTGACCGTCGCCTTAACTTGAATGTTGGGGAAGATATTGATATGTCTTCTCCAAACAACATTTGGCAGCCGTCCTTCGTATCCCCAAATGGTCCTCTTACAGTTGGGGATTCCATGATGATGAATGATACAACCGCTTCGGTGGTGGCCAGAAATCTTCTCACTCCTAGAGACACTAGGATACTTTCCAGGTGGTCCGACGAACTGGCTGTTCAGGACTCTCTGGCCTACAACGTCCGATGTGCAGGCTCAGTATCAAACATGGGCCAGCGCCTTCTTGCTCGATCTCGTCAGGTTGAGTCGTTGATGGCTGAAATGGCTAGTCTTCGGCAAGAGGTCAGAGTGCTTAGGCATGAGAATAAAGAGTTGCACATGCTCGCAACAAATTACTCTACAAGTATGAAGATGAAGCTTGACCAACTGCAAGAGTCTGAAGTTCGGATTCAGAGTGATCATCAACGGTTTGTGGCCTTACTCCAGCGGTAACTCCAGCGGTAACTTCTGCCTTCGTCATCAACGGTTTGAGGCTCCGGAAAATCAAACTCTGGCGCTTCGACTTTCTGGAGGTCCGTCGAATGCTGAGGCACCACCTAACCAATGAAGGCTCATTCCTGCTTGTTTGCATTTGCTTGTATTTTTTCTACCATTCTACCTAATGTTCATTTTCCATGAAAATTAATGTGAAAATACCTTGCATATCTGTCAATGTTTCAAAAATAAACCCACACCCAAAAATAATTAAATAAGTAACAAATAAAAATGACAATCATGGCAAAAAAAAAAAGCTGAAAATGGAAAGTTTTTAGAAACGCAAAATTGATTGTAGAGCGATTAAAAAATCTTCCTTATTTAAATACATGGGTTACCTCCCAAGAAGCGCTTGCTTTAACATCTTCCAGCCGGACGATACCTCCATTTAAGCTTGAATAGGGCCCACGGCATGGAGGGGTATGTCCTCTACGGCATGCTTCTCAAAATACTCATACATTGGCTCTATGAATGGAAGGGGATAGTAATCCTTCCCGATTGGGGCGTTGAGCATCCTTAAGTCAATGTAATCATTCCCACCAGCTTGGATTCGATTGGGGACCTGCACCATACAAGGTAACAACCTATTAGTTGAAATGGGAATCGAAATTGGAATAGGTGGTTTACTAATGTGCTGCAATGAAGTGGCAACACATTGAACAAATGCACAAGGGATACTCTCGGCCAGATTTGGTGATTTGAAGGTCGGGGCGTGCTCTTTGTGCTTTACTCCAAGTCCCTCATCGATTGTGGTGTGAGAAACATCCTTCTTGATTAGTGTTGAACATTCATGCCCTATATTTTCAATTACATCAATGGCACAGCAAGAACGAACATCATTAGTCTTCTCAACAGATTCAGAAATCTTAAAGTTAATCATATCACCACCAAATGCCATAGTTACTGCTCCCTTGGCCACGTCAATCTTGGTTTGAGCCGTTTTCATGAAAGGTCGTCCAAGTAAGAGTGGTGATGGTGAAGCGTGGGCTGAATCCTCCATATCAAGCACATAGAAATCTGCATGAAAAATCAAGTGGTCTACCTGCACCAAAACATCTTCCAACACTCATTTTGGATATGCATTAGATCGATCGGCTAATTGAATAATCACACCATCATTTTTTAGTTCTCCTAAATTCATAGATGCATACACAGAATATGGCATGACATTAATTGATGCACCTAAATCTAGCATAGCATGCTCAAACCTTGTATTACCAATTACACAAGGAATTGTGAAACTACCCAGATCTTTGCATTTGGGTGGCAGCTTTCTTTGTAACATTGCAGAGACATTCTCGCTTACATGTACCACTTCTTTCTCCCGAATACGTTTCCTTGTTGTACAAAGCTTCTTAAAAAACTTGGCATACTTCGGGATTTGCTTTATAGCATCAAGGAGTGGGATATTGACATGCACCTTTCTAAACGTCTCCAGAACATCTTTTTCCTCCTCTTCGTTCTTGGCTTGCAAAAATCTGCTAGGAAAGGGTACATTGGGTGGAATATGGTTAGTATTAACCGAAATTGGACCCATCTTACCTGATTTGGACGGATTAGGATGTGGAGAGGGTGTAGGGGGTTGTGGCATGGATTGCTCAATCATTGCCGTGGCCTTGTCTTGGCTTTCATCCTTGAATTGCAACTTATCATCCTCCTTTTCACTTGATTTGGATGGTCTATGGTCAGCTCCAACTTCTTTTCCACTCCTTAGCATGATTGCCTTGGCAGATTCAAAGCCTACTTTCGGATTCACAACGGTTGAACTAGGAAGTTTTCCTTGTTCTCTAAACTGCCCAACAAACTCCGCAATCTGCCCAATTTGCTTCTCCAATTGATCCACCCTTTTGTCTTGGTTTTGCATTGCTTTGGCTTGATTTTCTTGCCCCTGAGACAAATTGGTGAGTAACTTAAGAAGTGTATCATTATCTAGAGATGTACCTGAAGTGTTTTGGGCAGGTTGTTGTGGGGCTTGTGTTGGTGCGTATTGCTTGGTATAGAAGCCCAGAGGTTGCTGCCTAAAGCCTCCTTGTTGTTGGGGTTGTTGGGGCTCCCTCCACTTGAAATTTGGATGGTCTCTCCAACCTGGATTGTACGTATTAGAATATGGATCGTTCCTTGGCTGGTTTTGGCCTTGAAATCCAATTGCATTGGCGCTTTCCCATCCACCATTTTCAATCAATTGAGGGCACTTTTCAGAGGCATGTCCTTGGATAGAACACACACCACATACACTTGGTTCTTTCATCCTCATTCACTTGTTGCGGTGGGGTGTCCCTTTGACCAACGCCTTCATATTGTTGAGCATTCAATGCTCGGTTAGCAATTAAGGTCTTGGCAGCCATAGGTGTTTTGTCCACCAAAGCTCATCCCGCTGAGGCGTCTAGCATTTGGCGTTCAATTGGTAGAAGCCCTTCGTAGAAATATTGAAGAAGAAGCTCTTTCTTCATCTGGTGATGTGGACATGAAGCAACAAGGGTTTTAAAACGCTCATAGTAAGTGGGAAATGATTCACCTTGGTTTTGCTGAATGCCACTAATCCTTTTGCGTAGTAGAATGACTCGAGAAGTTCGGAAAAACTTCTCCAAAAATGCCCGTTTCATACTCTCCCATGATGTGACAGTTCCGGGGGCTAGCTCATACAACCAATCTTTAGCCTTTTCTAAGAGAGAAAAGGGAAAAGCCTTCATTTTCAGAATGCTCCCATCAACATTCACAAGGGTTATGCTCGAACAAACAACCTCAAACTCCTTCAAATGTTTATTAGGATCTTCCATGGACATCCCGTGGAACTTAGGAATGTGATGCAACAAACTTGATTTCAATTCGAACTCATCCGTCTTCCCTAGGGCAGCCATGGGGTATTGGATGCATAGGGGAACGACATTGTCCAATCCCGAAGCGGAAAGCTCCTTGATTGTTCGATTGTCCGCTGCCATGTTGGGATCTTCCTCTTTTTCTTCAAGTGGATGTTCTTCAAACTCAGGTTCAGGAATAGGTGGGTTACGATCTTGATGATTCCTATTCCTTCTCAAAGTCTTCTCAAAATCGTCGTCAAAGTCCAAGATATGCTCACGAATCGGATGAGAACTCCGAGTCATAAACTAGTACCTAAAACAAGAAAACAAACAAGGACAGTAACTAACATAAAAACACACGAAATAAACAAAAAAGAAATAACAAGGGATTAGCAATGTTGCTAATCCCCGGCAACGGCACCAAAAACTTGATGCGAAAATTAACTTAACACACAAATTAAACCCTCTTGTATCAATTGTAGTAAATAATCTAAGTAGGGATCGTTCTGGACTGGGGATTAGGAGGGCTTGCTAATAACCTCTAAACTGACTTAAAAACATATAAACAAAGTTAAAAACACTAAACTAGACTCAAAGAATGCAAAACAAACTCAAAGAACTCAAAACAAGCTAAAAACGCTTAAATCTGCCTAAAAACACAAACTGGGCAGATTTGGACTCTAAACACACTTTTGGACGAATTTTGGTTTCAACTTGGTTCGAAATACTTAAAGACACAAACTAAATCAGTTGCTAACTAATATGACTCAACAAAGTGAAGGGGGGTTGGTTTTGACGAATTTGAAAACAAAACAAGTAAAGTAAAGAACTAGTGAAATCTGGACGAATTTGAGTGAATTAAATGGATAAAAGGCTAGCTAGGAGGTTCTTCTCCACACACGACACACTTGCATAAACACATGCTGATTTCTAGCCTTCTAATCTTTAAAAACGTCTATCCTCATGTCTCCATGCTTGCACTATCCAATATTGGCCCAAAAAAGCTCCAAAATGCTCCAAATAGCACTTTGTTGCCAACTTTGTTATTTGAACCTACAAACACACGAAAATAGCTTAAAGTACTAAAATAACTAGAATTAAACTAAGTAAATGCCAAGAAACAAGCTAACTAAGTTGCATAAATATGCTCCTATCACAATGTTAAAGGTTGTTCTTTCTAAGGTATGAATTAATCCGTGGTCAGACATCAACTCTTGTATCTCTACATGATAATTATATCCTATTGGTTAGGCATACAATTAAACACATAAAAATCCATTAAGCATAGAAGAATCATGTCAACCAAGTAGGACTAGCTTGATATTGGTCATCCTCACTAGTTTGTCTACTCTTCTTAATCTTAGTTCCAATAAACCTAATTGATTGGTCATCCTCATAGATTTATCTAAATATCTAGATGCAAAATTCCTAAAGATGATCAGTCATTAGAAATCCGAATCTAGAATAAAATACCCACAAAGATTAAGAATATAACATGGCATATAATCGGATAATAATTAACAAATTACTTCGCAAATATTCATGTCATGGGTTCATCATAAACCTTAGAAAATAACTTAGTTACACATAGAAATAACAATAAAAGAAAGATAGAGCTCGGAATCTATGGCAAAGCACTTCCCTAAACTCTTCTTCACAAATTGTGGAGATGGTGAATAGTGTAGTGGTGTGTGTGATATGGTTTATGCAGGGTGCATGGGTGGATGGATATCTTAGAGAGAGCTTAGGGCACCTTATTTATGCTAGAAAAACCCTAAAAGGTATGGGAGAAACTCTCCTAAATAAAACAAACTCCTAAACAATTAATGACACAAATTAGGAAAGAATCCTTCTTGACTTGGGAAACACGTCATCTGTCTTGCACGCCAATTTTTGGGTCGATTTATCTTTTGGAAAATTCTGTACAAACATGGGAAACATAGCTTTATCTCTTATCTTTACAACCATATATCGTATGCCACTAGAAAAAATGGGGAAAGCCTCCAAATCTTCATTTTCCCACAGCTGCACAGTTTTGACGGGAAAATAACTTTTGCGGGATTGATTTGTGGAACTGGAATGAATGACTCCATGGAAATTAAGAAATTCGGACACAACGATCTTCAGCCTCTTAGTTTCCTTGTCCAATTGGCTTTTGCATCAAAACTTCTCCGGAAAGTCGAATTATCACCAAAAACGTTCTAAGTGTGCATAATGGCTCTTTTGTAATCAATTCCTTAACAAAACTTGGGAATAATTAACATGAAAATATGATAAATAATGCACCTATCAGGTATCAGGATGACAGCAATATTAGGTTGGTTGGTGTAGAGGTTTAGTGAAAGATGATTGTTGTTTTCGGTATTAGTGAAAGAGCCAACTGGATTGGTTGAACTGGTCACTTGTATTACCCTTGGTTAAGTAACATTCAGTTCATCAGTATGTTTTCCAAGTTTTCTCTATATGGGGTCTTCTATAGTGTGCTTGTTAAGTTTTTATGAGTAGACATATGAGCAGATGGTCAAAGATATTGCGCCCCCACATATCTGGTTGCTTTCGTAAGTGTTCATGTAATCGTAAAGCTCAAAATTCTGAAAAGAAAAAAAAAGAAGACAACTTTGATGTTCCAGAGTGACATGAGTCAAAGGAGGCAGAACAGAAAAAGTAGTGGAGTCGGGAAATAAAAAGTCCAGGAATTCTTTTAAGAGCAAGTCGAGGTATGAAGCACCTAATTTTTTATTAATCCTCCTTTCCGTTTTGATTTGCATCTTATTAAGCATTTTTGTGCTGTACATAGACTTTATGTTACGGATTCTATCAAATTTTTTAATGCGCACGTATCAGCTCACAAGAGGTCCTTGAGAAATATATCTATAGTTTAGTCACCCCAAATTTTTAAAATTAACGAACTTGTAGACTGTTTTTATAAGATGCTTCAGTGCAAAGGTGGCTTTGTTGGATGTGAGAACATCAGCACAGGTGAGGAGACCTCGTCCACACCCTTGCACTACCCCTTATACACACAAATTTCCTTTTTACTACTGACCTCGAGCTTTGAGGCTTTGAGCGGATCCCTTTGGCTGAGATTCTATTGAGGATTGTGGTTAGGGATTGGCAAATACCCATTGGTTATGGGTAACCGCGGTTACCCGCCCATTTAAATTAAACGGTTACGGTTATGGGTAACCGTTTAGATAAATAAACGGTTATAGGCATAACTGTTTACTCGCGAAATTTAAATGGACGGTTATGGGTATTAACCGCGGTTATAAACGGGTAACCGTTTATCGCTTTATTTTATATATGTAAAACTAACACAAACCATGTTCTCAATCCAATAATACTTAGCACCCAATAAATTAGCAAGGAATTCATAGGTCTTTTTCTCAATAACACTGCTACAGGAATGGTGATTCTCATCATCAAGGAATTCGCCAAATTAATTTAAATTCATTGCGGGTAACCGTGAAATTGACAGAAATACTTTGACAAAAATGTCTTCTAAACAATTTTTGTAACCTAATAATACTTGGCAAATATTAGATTTACCTTCATTGGTAACAGTTAAAAATATTGTCCGTAAACTATTATTTCAATTTTGGAATGGTATAAGAACTTAAAAAATTAAAATACGGAAATGTATGATGAATGTACCTATAACGGTGTTTAATTATAAAAAAAACGAAAATTATGACAATTTTTTTTTAAATTTTCAAGTTGTTAAAAAACATGTAGACGGGGTGAAAAAAAGGGTAATGGTGAAAAAAAAAATAAACGGGTTAAAAAGGGTAAATGGGTAAACATGTATTAAACGGTTACGGTTAAATAAATATGCGGTTATGGGTATGGTTAACCATTTATAAACGGTTATGGGTATATGTATAACCGTTTAGGCAATTACCCAACAGGTAAACGGTTATAGGTAAATAATCGTGGTTACCCGCCCGCCATAACCGTTGCCCATCCCTAATTGTGGTATAATCCATTTGATCATGTTTAAAACAAAGCAAAGCACTCGAAACACACTGAGAAATGTATCCTAGTCGGGGAAAAACCTGAAAAATGAAAATAATTACCAGATAAATTTTCAATTTTTGTATAGTTATTAACGGCTCAAAATGTTTTCTTTGTAAAAATGATATTTTACGTTAAACTAATCTAAACTGTGTGGAAAAAGAGACTCAAACTCTCAGGTGCATAAGAAAAGCATATCCCTGCTAGACGAGAATAAAGACCCCAAAAAATGAGTAGTAGTTCCGAATTAGAATATGGTTGTTGGAGCTTAAATTTATTCATTGGGGTCTAAAGTCAAATTATGATTTTGTAAAAAATTATTGGCATATCATTTGTATTAAATTAAGCAAAAATTATGACAAAATCCATTGGTGATACGAACATCAACTGCACACGCTTTTGACATTGAAGAAAAGAGACGAAAACACTCAAACAGCATAAGTTTTCTTCAACTTGCTTGGCATGGTGGATCTTTGTATTTCTCGGACGTTGATTAATTTATAAAACTTGGTAAAAGGGCAAGCAGGCTGATAGCGAAGCACATGACTTGATTGCATCATATGATAGACTTCGTTGAATCGTTTTCCCCTGCACTTCACTTCATTCTATACAACAAAAACAATCAATTCTCTCATTTCTTTCTCAAATTAGCCTCTCAATTCCAAAAGCCAACAAAAGCCTCCCTCCCAGGGGAAGAAATTTTTCATCGTGACCGGAATACGGATGGTAAATCATGTGTTTTTATATAAGTGGTGAGAAATTTTATTTTTTAACTTATTAACTTTTTAATACACATATCACACCATTTGTATATTGACACGTGATATACCACTCTGTGTTTTGGTCACAATATTACCCCCAAGAAAAGAAGACGACAGCTTCCTCTTTATGCTTCTCCCTCTTGTAGTAATTTTGTCATATTAGACTGAATCTCTCTCTCTCTCTCTCTCTCTCTCTCTCTCTCTCTCTCTCTCTTATTAACATTGTTATTTCAATACAGAACACTAAAGCAAAATCTCTCTCTCTCTCTCTCTCTCTCTCTCTCTCTCTCTCTCTCTCTTTCTCTCTCTCTTTTATTAATATTGTTATTTCAATACTGAACACTAAAGCAATTTTTAATTCGAATAAGATATGCGAATTATATATGATAAGTTTCTTGAATGAGTGACTATATCTTTTGAGTTGATATGTAAGTTTGTAATTAAACTGACTAATACATCATCAATCAATAAATAATAACAGATTTCACCAAATGCAGGATGTAGTACGCTTTCACATAACTGGTACATTCTTCCATCCTCAAATAGTGGTAATACTCACTACTCTATTTAGGATCGTTGAATGAGCGGTTAGCATCACCATCACTTGATGATGATGAGAAAAAAATATTTCTTTTACATAACACAAAAAATGCATTATTATATTGATCGATGGAGACCCATATCATCACCATCAATCGGCAATTGTCACAGTAAGAGCTACAACATTACTATTAAAACACTGAGTATTTACTATTTCGAGTGTTTTAATCGTTATACTTTTGTTTAAACATATAAATACTAAGATTTAGCAGTTAAAACACCTAGTGTACCAAAGTATTCCAATAATTTTTGAACAAATTTTTTTTTGGACATAGAATTTTTGTTTTGTACCAAAGTGTACCAAAGCAGAATTTTTGTTTTGTACCAAAGTGTACCAAAGCAGACTGTAGTACTAAAAGATTTTTTTTAACAATTGAGTATACTCAACAATATAGTTGACTTTTGGGGGCCCTTGTCACCGTATTGGGTAAGTGAGCCAACAATAAGTTAATACCAAAGTCGCCAAGTATGACTACAAATTTTCATTTCGAAGTAGATATCCACAAGTTAACCTATATGCCAAGACAAAAAAATTATTATTAATTTAAATCATTTTTTTTTGTTGGTACCAAAGTCGCCAGGTTTGAGTCTAAATTATTATTAACTTTTTAATATACATATCCCCTAATCTGTATAGTGACACGTGATGTACCACCCTGTATTTCGGTCACAATATTACCCCCAAGAAAAGAAGACGACAACTTCCTTTTTATGCTTCTCCCTCTTGTAGTAATTTTGTCGTATTAGTCTAAATCTCTCCCTCTCTCTTTTATTAATATTGTTATTTCAAAACAAAACATTTAAGCAATTTTTCTTTCTCATAAAAGAATTTATGAGTACGAGAGAATAAGATATGCGAATTATATATGATAAGTTTCTTGAATGAGTGACTATATCTTTTGAGCTGATATGTAAGTTTGTAATTAAACTGACTAATACATCATCAATCAATAAATAATAATGGATTTCTCCAAATGCAGGATCTAGCACACTTTCACATAACGGGTACATTCTTCCATCCTCAAATAGTGGTAATACTCACTACTCTATTTAGGGTCGCTGAATGAGCGGTTAGCATCACCAACACTTGATGATGATGAGCAAAAATATTTCTTTTACATAACATAGAAAATGCATTATTATATTGATTGATGGAGACCCATATCATCACCATCAATCGGCCATTGTCACAGTAAGAACTACAACATTGCTGTTAAGACACTAAATATTTACTATTTCGAGTGTTTTAATCATTATACTTTTGTTTAAACATATAAATATTAAGATTTAGCAGTTAAAACACCTAGTGTACCAAAGTATTCCAATAATTTTTGAACAATTTCTTTTTTTGGGACGTAGAATTTTTATTTTTGTGGATATCTACTAAAAGAATTTTTGAACAATGGAGTATACTCAACAATATAGTTGACTTTTGGGGGCCCTTGTCACCATATTGGGTTAGGTGGGTCAACAATAAGTTAATACCAAAGTCGCCAAGTATGACTCTACAAATTTTCATTTCGAAGTTGATATCCACAAGTTAACCTATATGCCAAGACAGAAAAATTATTATTAATTTAAATCAATTTTTTTTGTTGGTACGAAAGTTGCCAAGTTTGAGTCTAATTTTTTTTTTTTGTTTTTTGTTTTTAAAAAAAAAGGGATAACTAGTGGCAAGCCACAATTATCCACTCATTCTAGAGACCGAGAAGACTCACAGAGGCATTTTAACCTTCCAATTTTTCACTTACAAGTAAATGATCATAAGTTTTTATTTTTTATTTTTTAACAAGCGATTTTTTTTTTTTAGAACAAACGATATTATTTACACTAAGGGGAGGAGGTGAGCTTAGCTTCACAATAGGCTAGCAATAATATGGTTCAAATTCGTCTTTGACAATAATCAAACCTAAGACTTCTCACTTACAAGTGAAAAGGAATACCACTAGATTAATAAGCGATATTATCTACACTAAAATGTCCATAATGTTATAAACTTCTAGTTTAAGTGTGATTGTGTAAATCTTAGATTAGATTTGATTCTAGTTATTCTTTCCTATATGAACTTGTATTCCTTGGAGGAGAAGGATTTCTTCTATATCTTATTACTATAAATAAAGGCACTACGTAGGGGGAATAACACATTCTCTACACATTTTTCTACACAACCCTACAAACACATCTTTTTCTCTCTCCAATCTCTTTCTTTGCCGCCGGCCCCCTTCCATTGTCAGATAAAATAGGCTACAACACGTTATCAGCACGCTCTTACCACTGCGCTTAAGAATCTAACATGGAAGTTTTCTGCATCAAACCAGTTCATCAATATCATCACGTAATCAGACTCTTCCAAAACAACGATTTTTATCTCGATATTTTTGCAGCCCTGATAGCATGACCATTCACCGTAATACATGTAATGACCCGTCCCCAAATATTCCTGTTTTTATAAAATTTAAAGCGTGAATTTACGAAAATGCCTTTCGAGGCAAAAATGTTGACTTTTGTTGACTGCCTTGCCATGTCATGTAAGATTCATTTCCTTGGCGTATCCTTGAAATACTCGACGTTGCGGACACATGGGCACAAACGGAATTGAAATTGGAGTTACAATGAACATTTTACGGAATTCGTATCCGTGCATTATCCCCCTCACCCCAGCTCTCATCTCTTCCTCTCTGTACAACCAAGACCACCACCTTAACTCCCAGTTCTCTCTCTCACTTTAACTCTCTCAAACTCTCTTAGCTACCCCTTTCTCTCTCTCCTCATTTCTCTCCCTCTCATCTCTGCAACTTTCCCCACCGAGACACCACCACAACACCTTCGTTGTATAGGCGAACCCCATATCATCACACCACTAGACTACCATCATCTCACCCCTACGAACCTAACTCCAAGTTTAGGTTACTAGAATTGTGCCTTGGAGCTCAAACATAGCTCTGTTTTATAATTGAATTTCCGACGAGTTTCCATGAATTCGACCAAGGTAAGTGTTAGGAACTCACTCTACTTACCTTTCTCATTGTCAGTGAATGATCTCAAGGTTTGGACGCATTTTGATAGGGTTACAAGTTGTGGGACGAAGGGAGGACTTCCCTAGAATTCTGGGAAACCAAAGATCCATGGCCATTCAGTCTCTTTCAGATCCATTTTCCGGCTAACGTTGATGTTGACTTGACCCCCAATAGGTATAGTCTTGTTCTCTACATTTCTAACTTCAAAATGGCTTTTGAATCATTAAATTTGGTTAAGTATCGAACTAGAAATTAGCTCTGAAAGTTAGGAAGAAAATATGAAATTTCTGGCCTCGAGACGAATGCGAGTAGACCTATACTTGCGGGCGCGTAGAGCACACGCGCCTCCGCTGAAGATACTGTGCTCCGCCGCCGTCCACATCGATGTAGATGACTTTTTCGATGACCCATCTCAGCTCGTGGCCTCTTAGGCTGCAGCCTTATGGCGGCGTATAGGGGAACTCAAGGTCCCTCATTAGGTTTTTCAACGTGCCGAATTCTAATCCACTGTTCTTTTTTTCTAAATTCTATCGTTTTAGTAGGGTTTTATTAAATGGCCTCTATTTGTGTTTAGGTGCGTCGGTGGGAAGTGACATTGTTCTCCCTAGTTCGAGCAACTCCCCGACAATGGAATACTGTGAATGGACCCTTTCTTAACTTGCATGTTTTTATAAAATAGTAGGCTTGCATTCACGAAAAGCATGATTTCATGATTTTACGTTTTATGCATTAGTTATGATTTACCGAAATTACGTTTTCCGAAAAGTTATGAATTATTGGATTTTTGTATATGAAATTCTACGGATTTACGAATATGTTTTATCATGGATTTATGAGATGATGCTTTGAGCTTTTGAGCTCCGGTGATTTGATATGAGATTTTGAGATATGTTTTCGGTGCTTATCTAATGGGTTATCATACAACACATCCATAACACGGGTATGTAGACATTTATGGCCATAAGACACAGTTGAGGATATTTATGCCATACCCCCAGCTTCATTGGCGAAACCAGTGTCGGACAGTTTCACTAGTCACGGCTAGTGTCGGTGTGTGATGTTATATGTATATATCTTTTCTCTGGCGTAATCTAGAGTCGTACAACTTCACCTTCAGGTGATGGACCATGATTTCTTCACTAGTGTAACCCAGTGTCATACAATTTTACCTTCGAGTGATGGATTCATTATATCTCTTCTCTGGCGTAATCTATAGTCGTACAGCTTCACATTCGGGTGATGGACCATGATTTCTTCACTGGCGTAACCCAGTGTCGTACAGCTTCACCTTTGGGTGATGGTTATGCCTTCAGGCCACTATGATACCCCTAGTTGAGTAAATAATTGATGCGATTTACATATGTTTTCCGAATTTACCTTCAGGCAGCTATACTACCATTTTTTAGCATTGGTTTATGCATTAGTAATTGCGTATCTCTATGAGGATCTTGATACAAAAATTTATATGAAAGTTCCCGAATGACTTACATTGACTATATCAAATATTTCCAAACCCTGGAACACGCTCTCAATTCGACTGAGGCTTTCACTCTACGATTTGAAGCAATCCGGAAGAATATGGTATAATCGTCTGAGTAAGTATTATACTAGTTATGGATATATGATCAACGAATTATGCCCTTGTGTGTTCATTAAGAAGTCACATTTCGATTTTACGGTTGTTGCAGTTTATGTCGATAACATGAACCTTATTGGAGCTCTTGAAGAGCTTGTGAGAACTGCCGCGCACCTGAAGTCAAAATTTGAGATAAAAGATCTAGGAAAGACTCGATACTGTCTTTATGAAACCCCGCCCTAAAAAACCAAGTGTAATTTCACCTTTTTATTTAACACTGATGAAATTACATTTGTACCCCTGAATTTCTACCCAATCCGATAACCCTTTTTGGATTCATTCTCTAGTTCTCCTCCTCTTTCTGCTTGCCACGTGGTAGACCATCACCTTATATCTCTTTCTATCTCTTCTTCCCCTGAGTCAACTTTCACTCTTTCATTCTCGGATTTCGCTCAGCTTACTGTCCCTCTCCCATTTTCGATCGACTTACACCCACACCCATACATTCAACGGAACACCCCGACGATGACAACACCCTTAACTCTGTCGACTGAGCCATCTCTCCCTCTCCCTCACCTTTTTGAAGCTTGGTAAGACCGATAACCCAGGCCCGACGAACCCTTGGTGTTCAAGGCCGAAGTCCGGCCACCTCCGGCCATTTCACGAATTGAAGATACCAAATCTCTCATTCTCGTCTCTAGTTCATTTTGGTACTTAGATTGTAGGTTAGGGTGACTAAAATACGTCAACTAGAGCTCGGGAGGCTCCAGCCTCCGTTCTCCATAGTAACTGGTCAGTTGACCCACACCTGGAAACCCAAAACCCTTAACTCATCAAATTAAGGCCCTTTAGGCTATACCAGCTCGGGCATTGGCCCGCTAAACCCCAAACCCAACCTAATGACCCCCAAAGCCCGAACCCATTTAGTTAAACCCGAAAACCCAAAATGAATCAAGCCTTCGGGCCGTGTGGAACTTGGGCCTTTGGCCTATGGAACTCGAGCCCAAACCCAAATGAGCTAGCCCGTTTCCCTAACCTAAAACCCTTTTACCTTGGGCCTAGCTTTCAAGCCCAAGCCCTTTAACCCAAACCCCAAGGCGGTTGACCGGCCTTTGACCCGACTCGCTGACCTAAACCCGTTAACCGTTGACTTACAATCAACGATGACCGTTGACGAATCAACATTGACTTTTTGTTGACTTTTTTTTTCGGGTTTCAGTCGGGATCCCTTCTAGGCTAATTTCGACGTCGTGAATCCGTTAATGACGTTCGTTTTCCCAAATTCAATCGTTTGGATATATTTTTATTAATTGGACCATTTATGTGCTTAGGTGCGATTATTAGTGACGATTATGTTCTTCCTATTTCGTACGGCTTTTCGACGATGGAGTATATGTGAGTGGACCCCTTCTAAAATCCATGTTTTAATAGTAGAAATACATACATGAAAGGTATGATTTAATGGTTACTTTTTATGAAACGTTTTATAAGTAAATTGGATTTACATTATATGATTATCATGCTTTACTGAGAATATTTTGGAATAGCATACTTTATCAAAATTATGTTCTTGGTAGTATATATGATGGATGACTATATACTACTTATGAACATGTTTTTACACTCTTTGTAGTATATATGATGGATGACTATATACTATGAAGAGTTTTTGAGATGTAAGATTATATTCAATGATTTTGTGCTTATCTAGTGGTCAATGTTCTGCCTACAACGAAGAAACATATATTGGCTACGGCCGGGCGTTGGTAGATGGCTACGGCTGGAAGATACTTATATTGGCTTCGGTCGAGCGTTGGTAGATGTTGTTGATGCACAAAATCAATGAGGACTTTGGTACAACAGAAAGTGTTAAGTTTGTGACCTTCGCTAGATTGCTCCGATCACTAGTGTGGATAAGTATGTAAATGGATAGAGACAGGGAAGCATACACAAGATGTACGTGGTTCACCCAGATTGGCTACGTCCACGGAGTAGAGGAGTTCTCATTAATTATGAAGGGTTTACACAAGTACATAGGTTCAAGCTCTCCTTTAGTGAGTACTAGTGAATGATTTAGTACAAATGACATTAGGAAATATTGTGAGAGAATGATCTTTATTTATAGAAGAAATTTTCTAGTTTCATTCTGACATTGACACGTGTCGCGCTATGATTGGCTTCTGATGTCGACACGTGTCGCGCTGTGATTGGCCTCTTGGTTGGAGGGAAACTCTTTTGGGTCCTTGACGGTATAACGTTGACCGGTGCTCAGTAGTTTCGGGATTGGTCAAGTATGGTACAAACAGTGCTCCTCTAAGTTCCCAAGTGAGGGAAGCTCCTCGGTTGGGGACTTGCAACATCCAAGCCATTGAGTAATCACGAAACTTCTAAGTACTGAAGTGTGGTATCATTTTCACTTGCCTTAATTGTCTCATACATAGATGTGGCATCTTCTCTGGAAGTATTTTTCCTCCATCCAGGGTGGTATCTTTAACCGATGAAGATGCACAAGGTAATGTATCAATTTCCCTTGAAGCTTATTTGTAGTTTCGGGCTTGGTCAAGTGCGATACAAAACCCTATATTAGGAGTCCCCCAAGTCGCCGAGCTAGGAGATTTACCGAAAGAGGTAACAGACAAGGTAAGCAATCAGACTTCCAAGCAAGTAACCTGGATTGGAGGTTCAACTTCGGCTTCCGGTTGATTATTCTCATTCTCCTTGTGTCGTAAACAGCAACAAGGATAAGGAGAAGCAAATGGAGAAAAGATGATATGAGATACTTTTGCTTTTGAAGAAGTAACTTTCCACAAGCTTATTCTTGAACTGGGCTGGAGGGTTTTCTGGTTTCCTTAAGAGTCTAAGGCCGACTCAAGAATTTGAGGGTCAAAACAAGTCC